>OY720147.1:12372899-12972899 GCA_963082955.1 Cheilosia grossa
TGATTTTTTATGGTCGGAGTTGGATGGTATTGATCTGGACAACGTTTACTTTCAACAAGACGGCGCTACGTGCCACACAAGCAACGAAAGCATTGATCTTTTACGAGAAAAGTTTCCGGACCGTGTTATCTCTCGAGGTGATCACAACTGGCCACCGAGATCTTGTGATTTAACACCTTGCGACTTCTTCCTTTGGGGCCACGTGAAAGATAAGGGCCACGCCAATAGCCCAGCGTCGATTCAAGACCTCAAAGATAAAATTCGTGAGGCTATCGAGGACATAGGGCAGCCACTTTGCGATTTGGTTATGGAAAATTTCATGAAAAGGATATGGTCCTGTATGCGTGCTCGTGGTGGTCATTTGGCTGATATTGTTTTTCATTATTAACGGCATACCTTCCTCTTTATTATGAAATAAACATCCGATCATCTATCTCAAAAAGTGGCATTTTTCTTTGAATACCAAAATAACACCTCTTTATATTCGTAGCCATGCTCCCAACAGTCGAATGCGAACGAAGAGCAAAACTCGAGGGACCAACAAAACAAAGACAAAAGAGACTTTAAAGTCGTCACGTCATTCTCTCTGGTTGTTTTCAATTATATTGGTGACCTAGTACTTAGCAAACCGTTTACATATAGTTCTAAGACCACAAGGGCCGCATGGAAAATGAAACAATTATGTACTCGTCCGTCTGATAGCTATAAATTTTCCAGTTTTTAGCCACTACGAACATCTACTTTCACTCAGTCCTTTGATAAACCGCATTCCGATTCCGAATATGTCCTTGTCCAACACAACAGTTACCATACCTCAGATGCCATACCTATGTATAAATTCATCGTGAGACGGATATACATTTTCGAAATAGTATAGAAGTGAAGGCTCAAGTTAAACAGACATCGTGTGGCGAATTATAGCCTTTTACGATGTCATGTTCTGGGTTTGCTCTCTATTGGCATCTTCAAAATCGTATATTTATAATATCCCTTTTTTTGGGTTTGCTGGTTACTTTTCCTTCTGCCCGCAATTCCAACCCCAACACTTCCTCCTGGATTTCACTACCTAACTACCGTCTTATTATATTGCACACACATATCTGCCCCTAACAAGCAGACAGCACAGTTCAAATGGATACCAGCAGTGCACAGCCGGAGAATTAGAAACAGAGCAGCAGTACGAGTAGGTCGTCGTATAGTCCTTGTGGTAGTAGTGGAAGTAGCACCAACAGTCAGGTACACTTTTTATACCCACTCAGGGCTCCTGGTTTGGCTTGCTTGCTGCTGCTTACCCACTGAATTATACCACGTTATGCTATCGGCAGTGCTCCAAAAAAAAACAAAAAAAAAAAAAAAACAGAAAAAAAACAAGGAATACCAAAACAAGAAAAAAGAAAAAAAGGTCGAAACGAACAAACACTCGAACCTCACACCCTGTCAAGTCGGTATAGCCTCCCTCAAATCCTTAACCGTCATTCAACCAACCGACAAGCCACCCACACCCCATCATCATCATCATCGTCGACATCGTAGTCGTTGTCGTTGTCCTCGGCGGCACCCTCTGCCCCACATTTCCACGGATCCGCACCGCACACAAGCATCAAGCCAGCCAGAGCACAAGCACACAACACCGGAGGGATATAATCCGGCACGAGGATTTCAACCTAAAGCACACGCAGCAGTAGCTGTAGTCCCAAATCGCTCGCATATACCCGTGTAGCGTATAGGCAGCGCTATGGAGAAGGATGTTTGGCAAGGATATTTATGTGCGTCCAAACGTAAAGTTTTCTGCTGATGTCGTTCGTGCTGTTGGCTGGTGGCTGTTGATGGCATACGGCTCCCAAAGTGTACGTATGTATGTCGCTCTGAGTATATGGATGGATATAGGTTGATAGCGAGCATGCCATGCCATGCCATCATGGTGCCACCGGGGTTCGTGTGTATCTTCATTTCCATGGCTGTACGGATGAGGCGGGGAGGGCTGTTCTGAGGGGATATCCTGAAGTTGGGTCTAAGTGACATGCTGTTTATTGTTGAAGGGTGTTAAAATGTGGTGTGCGGCGTTATGGCAGTGTCCATGTGCGCCCGTGTGCTTGCTGCCTGCTCGCTTCTCTGTTGTTGGTATACTTTGCTACCGAGAACCGCCGAGTTCTGGAGTGCCATGTTCTGCTCTACTATGCTGTGCTGAACTGTACTGTGTGGCGGTGTATAATGCCGCTTCGGAGTTTTCTCTTCTTTTTTTTATTTGCTTTATTTTTCGTCCTTTTTTGCACAATACACAGTTGTACGCCAGGAACACACTTATTTTCCACAATGGAGATATGCCTCAGTGAATAGCTATCTAGTTGACTGTGGATAGAGATACGTATAGCTGTACGGAAAAATGTACAGTTGAGTGCTTTGATTTCGTTCAGGGACTCGTCGCCATCGCCCACGTTAGTGGCAGATACGATAGATAGATATAAAACAGTTGAGACAAAAAGGCATCTAGCTATCGAGATGAATTTCGTAAATTGCAAGTTGAAAATCTGTCAATCGAAATAATTTAGGCGAATATGTTAAGAACATTGACAATCCAATCAGATTATGAGACTTTAGTTGAATTCATTTTAGTTGCTCTTGAGCGCGGAATCGAATGCTAGAAACGTGTAGTGACTGTGGTTAGGTTAATTGCACTCGGTACACACTCTGCGCCTTATTGAACTGTCATTGTCATAATGTCATCATTTGTACCTACCATCTTGTAAACGTCAAAAACTTTAGATTTCTACAATTAACTTCACCGCCTTTTTGCACATATTTTTTTTTTCTGTTTATATACCACCAAACTAATTACGACACTAAAGGGAACAACCTCTGCATTAGTTTTTGTTTTCGTAATTTAGAATTAAAAAAAATAAACTGAATGCCTATTTCAAGACACACAACTCGCAACTCGCAACTCATTACAAATTTCAGTAACAGCTGTTGATTGCCTGTGTCGCAACTGACATATTCACAAACGTCAAACTGAGCTCAAAAATGTTCACATAAGAACGTTCTCATCTAAGAAAAAAAAATGTCCGGTGTCTTTTGAAAAAATATGCAATTGTATTGTAAAAACTTGTTAATTGTAAAGAAAACTTGAAATTATAATTAAGACTGGCAATGCCCTTTACTCAGGCAAAACTGTTCGAAATTTGAATTACTTCAAAAGTTATTTTTACTAAATCTTCTTATTCCTTAACGTGCGGTGTTGTATTTCTTGTGCTCCTCTTCGATTTACAGATTTCTTTAAATTTGTCCTCTTTTTGGGATTTCTCAGTTTACGGAATTTTTTGACACCACAAAACCACAACAAAACTTTTTTCAAACACTAATTCAGAGATTTTCTGCATCTTTCACGACCTAAAATATATTTGTACCAGAACGAATTCACTTCTGAGCACAACACCATCTTTTGTTTTTTTTTTAACAAGCGTCTGAACACACCCAATGTCATCACTTTCACCATCATCATCTTCATTTCTTTTGCAATTCTTATTGAATTTATTAAAATTGATGTTTTTTGTTTGTAAGAAATATATAAATATATATATTGTTATTTTAGAAGTCGTTTTTTGTTCTTCAATTTTTCATTTGAGATTTTTGAAGGTGTCCTCTTTTTGCTGTGCGTTGATCTGGTCACCTTAATCTTTCAGTATCTTTGGTGATTTTGACGTGACAAAAAATATTAAAATCTTTGCAAAAAGGAGTGAGATCAGACCAAAAACATAAATGTTAATAAAAAGAGCCAAGTTCTTCTATATAAAAACCTCTATGTAACAAGTCAGCCGTGAAAAGTACTGTCATGTAAAAGTATGACAAGTTCTAACTTCATAAAGATTTAATACCAGACATTTAAAGTGGGACAATACTGAAATAACTACAAATACAGAGAGAAATTTTATTATTTTTTAATGATTACTGACTAAAATTTGGTGGTTTTACTTGGCAAGTTTTCTTTTTGTTTACGTCCAATCCGAAAGGTTTTAAAAACTTGACCAGTGAACACAAAAAATTCCAGTCAGTAATCATTAAAAAATAAAATTTCTCTCTTAATTTCATTTAATGACATTTACTCTCTGAAGTCAATTTCGAGTGAATTTTTTATTCACTGGTTTGTGATGCGCGTTTTAATGATGTTAATTAATCGAAATACACCTTAAAAAGATTCGACTTCGAATATTCGTTATTTAAACTTGTTTTTTTTTTTATGTTAATACACTTTGATGGATTCATTATTTAATTACCCTTCGTTTTGAATAGAAAGATGTGCAATTTTCTGCAATTTTTAAAAACGGCTCCTTCGAGTCTTAATAGTTGGTTCATTTGCTCTTGCATTCCTGTGTTAAGCGTTGATTTTACAACTGTCAAGTGTCAAGTATCAGTGAACACACTCTCTTATTCCGCACTGATACAAATTCAA
Source organism: Cheilosia grossa (assembly GCA_963082955.1). Taxonomy (NCBI): domain Eukaryota; kingdom Metazoa; phylum Arthropoda; class Insecta; order Diptera; family Syrphidae; genus Cheilosia; species Cheilosia grossa. The sequence continues at coordinate 12,377,347 of OY720147.1, forward strand.
ATCGTTTCTACCTGGTTTATTTCTAACAATTTACTTTTAGTTGTGATTCTTAGATGAGTTCATAGATGTTCTGTTTTTTAAGTTCCTTTATAAAACTATTAACTAAATCAAAATCCTTCGAATTTATTGGTTAAAATTATATTAAACTAGCATTTAAGAATCAAAACAAATATACGAACATAATAGTGTGCTCGCTAAAAATCGTAGCCACAGTCGTATTAAGCGAAAAGTGTTCTTATACATTTCATAACCTCCAAATCATTACATTTCCGCCCCACTGTCAGCAAACAGCTATATGAAAACCTTCTCTCATAAACGATGGACGACGGTCCTTGTCCGTATCTGTAAAGTGTAAAATACGAAACCAAGAGGGATGAAGCAGCACAAAAATAAAATAAAAGAAATTCACGCAAAAAAAGGAGAAATTCTCTGAAAACCCTCCAGCCCTAAAAAAAAGAAAGAAATCCACTCCATGGGTGGAGGATACAAAAAAAAAAAACTTTTTATAGAAATCATCGGCTTCGTTAGATGTGGCCTTAGTGGTAATTGCGGAGCATTTTATCTCCCCTATAGCCATAGCTATACGTCTGATGGTTGTTCCATGCAACCACCATCGCCACCACCACCCCCATACCCTTAAGGAGGGTGAAGCCCAAGGGCGAGGGTGAGCGCACGAGAGTAATTGTGGCAAATGTCAAGGGATGGGCATTGCCGCCGTGCCGTCATGAAGTGATAGTAATGGATAAAGAATTACATAGTAAATTGGCTGGAGCAGGTTTGTGTCCGACGTCGTCGTACTTCTCGTCGTCGTGGCACTGACTTTTATAGGCGACTTTATCTATACATATATCTACATGCTGGACTGTGTTATACTTTCTTCGCTTTAGCTGTGGGAGAAAAAAAATAGTAAAAATTAACCGAAAGGGACACGGAGCTCTGCGGCATGGTGCGGTCGGCCGATGGTGGCCATGCACAAAGCCAAGTGGAGACTCACCTTAGGTGGCTGTCGCGCCATTAGCTGGCCCAACCCTCACCCAATTACTGATGACTCAAATTGTGGAAAGTTTTATATTTTTGTTCGCCGAAACGAACATATCTGCACCACCCCCGCCAACGTGCGAAACGTTGAATGAATTATAGGCACACTCTCCCCGGAGTTTGCACAATGGGGACACGCCGCTTATTATCGGCGAAATTGGGGTGGCACGGCATGTCGTCCTCGCATAGCTTGGCATTGTGTGCGGCGCACGACACAGGGTGAGGGAATGAGGGTGAGTGAGACATTGTCGTGTGCCGTGAACAGAGTGTCGCCAGTGTCGGATGTCTACTCGAAAGTCGAAACCCTCCCAGTTCACACTCCATCGACCCATGGAGTCATTATTGCCCCGAACTGCGCGATATCCTCTTTCACAATTTGCCGCACACTGAATTGTTGTAGTCGATGTCTACGTGCATGGGCATGGGGATGGGGCTGGTGGCCGATCTGATTTCATCAAGGCTTTATTCCATAGCGCAGCAGTGTTTCTGTTGCTCGTCGTCATCGTCGTCGCCGTCGTGCTGGTGGTGTTTTCACATAATCAATCTAAGCTTAAGGATCAGACGGTAACTTGTTTAGAATGCTAGATGTAGGACGGATGTGCACACAATGGACGATGCTCAGTGGCACCGTTGGGTATAGGTTGACGCCAGAACGAAACCAATGTCGTTATCATAATGACTACAAAGTTCCATTGTCGGACTGGGTGAAGCAATGCTGCAGCAAGCCATCTGCTGTCCTTTTATGATGTCATAACGTCCCACTCGAATCGACTATACTCTTGCCTTCTGTTTGTCCTCCAGATACATCCTCCATCTCTCACTTTGTATAGCCAACAACGTAGATAAACCCACTCACTACCGCCCTAAACTATGGACGGCTGCGGCTCCTATGCTGTCTTTTCAACACCGAACTGGGGTATGGGGAGACGATGCTCTTGATGACTGGTTTAACCCAACTTTGCCAACTCGCCTGCAGCGACAGCAAGTGTAGAAGTACAACCATTCAGCCAGCAGCAGCTCTAGAGTTGTTTCACAAGTGGTAGCTGGCTGTGGCAAGTGCACCAGCATTAGGACAAACAGAAAAACACGAAACCCATCAACTCCACTTTCTGGACCTTCATAGCAGATCCAGAATTTAGCGCGTGTGACGACGCAATGGCAGAAACATAACACGTACCCCGATTCAGATTACCTAGGGACCATGATGAGGGTTGAAAGCAGCGGCATGTGGTGAATTTTATTGAGTCGTAAAAGAAAAAATACCCCACGAATTCCTTTTGGGCACCTGATTTCAGGTCACAAGTACCTGCTTGGTTTTCCCGGCTGCGCTCACTGCCATTTATTTAAATGCAAGTCAAGAAGTGTAAGAAAATTTGCCATTTAATGAGGATGGGGGTTTGGAGGAGGTGGGCGGCAAGACGTCCCACCACAGTAAAAAGGACGTCACTTGGGGTGAACGAAGGATAAAATCCGTGCTGTGTGCTGCATAGGGTTCAATCAACATCTGTATAGATATACATCGTGTGGAGGAATCAAATCCCGAAGCAGTGAAATGTATTGCCCCTGCTCTGTGCGATTTGTCGTGTTCGTGTCAGTTGGTTTCGTTGTTAGTGTCTCCCCATCCGGCTTTAGACGTTCGGGCGCAAGCAGCGCCGCACACAAACCCTTGTGTGCCTTATAATTGTATAAGACATACCTACGCGCGCTCTGGTGCCATGAACAGTCAATGTTGGATGGTTTTTGTGTGTTGGAATGTGTATCTGAATGGAAAGTTCAGAGAAGAGCCAAACGAGAACCATCACAGTGCCATCAGCCCACGCTCAAGCTGATGGGGTTGAAGCATGTACATGGGTGGTTCACTTTACCGCATGTTTTGCCAATATTTGTTACTAGCTCTAGTAAAGGTGCGACCTTGTACGTTTTGCTTTAGAAGAGCATGGGTATGCTTCTTATGGGATGATTGAAGAAATGTTTGGTAACGACTAACTATGTCATTATGGAAGGTGCACATGTCCGTCTATTTAGAAAATTCAGATGGAAACCGGCAAACGGAGCATTCTCGAACACACCCCCCAAAGATCATATTGGGGACCTTCGGATTTCCAGTAAGCTCAATCCATCTCACAACCCCACTCAATCTAACCTAACCTAACCTTAGTCTGACAGCTGACTGACTTGATGTATTTCAGTTGTTATTGTCTTAGATTAGTCCCGTAAAAAGTTTTTTTTAGTTGACGTTTTGACGCAGCCTACAAATCTACTCCAGAAAAGCCTAACTGCATACTTTGACATTTGGAAGTGTAAAAATTCAAGACAAACCGCGAGAATATAAAAAAAAGACATTTCAAGTTGACTAGTAAGCCCGCTTGTCTCTCATTAAGGAGTTGTCATTCTTGTTTAAATAAAATGCAAACTACTTGAGATCTCTCAAAAAAAAATTACTGACTTCAATAGCTGTCAAAACATTTATGAATAGAATCCGACTTCGTTCATATGTCAACCGCGGGAACGTATGCAGCGGTCGATACTTTGAACCCAATTTTCGACGACTCGGCCGCACATTTAGAACGATACAGCCGTTATTTCTCGTTCAAAATTGGCTCTAGACACCAATTCTCAAAAATTCTCGCATACGTTTATCTGTCAAAACTCCGATGCGCACCGAAAAACTGAAATTTGCAATTCTCGAAATCCGCATACAAGAATTTCTCTTTGAATGTTACTCGTCTGTGTTTTCCATGCCGATTTGCCTCTTGTATACGGAATTATGAGTTTGATACTTAAAAAAAAGGTTTGCTTTTTGATTTGTGTGTGAGAAAATAAGAGTCAAATTATCAAAAATAAATCAAACAATTTAAACGAAGCACTTTTACTTTACGAGTATCCCTTCGCATTGACATAAATATTTTCGGAAATAGTGACATTCGTTCAAAGCAGTCTTGGGGCTCTCGGATATTTCAGTATATTTCGATTTCGTCTAACTGCTTCATTGAGAATCGAACAAATGCTGAGCTCATATCGCCCAAAGAAGCCGCTGCGAATACCCATAAATGTTCATTAAACATAAATACATTAGTACTTCTTTTTTTTTTGTCAATGGAAAACAACAATTCCAAACCAGTTTAAATTTGTTGTGTTTGTCCCCTGTCCAGTAACGCATAACGCGTTTAACAAAAAAAAGCCCTTCATCGCTGAAAATTGATGTTAACGCTCTTAAAGTTGCGACCACGGAGGCACCGACTCGGAATTTCGGTAGTAAATTTGAATTATTTGTCAACGTTGTTCCTGTGTGATGAAATGATGAAAACGTTGATTTTACTGAATATTTTGACATTGACAGTTCGTTAATCGGTCTAAGGGTGCGTTCACACTGTAAGTTTGAAGTTGTCAAGTCGTAAATGAAAGACCCCTTATTTGAGATTCTTCATCAACTAGGTAGGTATCCGAACGTGAAAAGTAAGCCCATTGGAAGGCCTAGTTTCCTTTAAGCTTTAACCGACTATTTATCTGAACTAAGTTTTTCCCGATCGCAAGAACAAGATAAACGTCACTTTTACTATGTACCAATTGCAACGTCCGCTAAGTTCTTAGTAAAAACTTGGCGCAACTGAAAAAGAAGGTTCACTTTAATCTGAGACAGTAAAAATTCGGACTCCAGCTGGATGTCACTGCGATTAAGCTGCCGTTGTGTGAATAGAAATTACGTAAGAGTAATCAAACACATAGCACGTTAAAAGAAGTTCAATGCTATCTGACGTTTGCCAGCTAAGTAGCTTGCGCAGCAATTTGTTTCTTAAAATAGCCAGCGGCTAGTATTTCGAGCGTGCCCAATATTTAAGCGGGTAACAGTTACAGGTCAGGTAATTTTTTGACACGCATTTATTTCCACTGTTGCCATTACCTATTCATTTTGATAGCGGGAAAAATACTTTTCGGCCTGAATTAAAGTAGCAATTTCCAACCGCATGTTACGAAATCCAAATATATCCCGAATTAATTAGGCACCAGTTGGCAGAAACGATACACGCTCTGCTCTACTGCTCTACGTTCAAATACAAAATGACGTTTAGCCAGAACGTCAATAAAAACAAAATGGCGCCCAACGTGGGGTGCACTTATTCAAAAAGAGATCCTTTAAGTGAAAGACATTCCCGGGGTATCTATCAGGAATTCAACTTCGGACTTCACAGTCAATTTGGCCGGTGCTTGTATTACTTTCTGTTCACAACATTCTAGCTGTGTAAAACCGAGAAGTGAGATCCCTGCATGATTATGTTCAAAACCACCATTCATTGTGATACGACGGCAGGCAGGAGCAGGACTTTTGGAGCAGAGCATCTGTGTGCTTGTTTTTGCTTCCTTTGGGGGCTGCTGCTTCTCTGCTTGGCTATATATTTAGATAGGGCGTCGGGCGTGCTATGGAACGGACTTATTTGGTGCTGCCGTGTGCGCCAGCAATACTCGATACACATACATCCAGAAATATATTTACTCGCTCGTTTATGGTCATATCTATGCGCACAGCTATATCGTATAGACTTGGGGGAGTTTTATTCCATGGAGAGTGGTAGTATAAACATTTGGCACTAGACTCATGGTTCAAAGTGCCGCGATGTCGTGCTTTACAGCTTTTGTTGCTTTGTTTTGTTATCCTGCGCGCGTGCTTCCTCTCACCACACTTACGTGGTAGTTGGGTAGGCAGGAGGTTCTCACACCTACGTCGGACAGCGACGACGACGACGACGATGGCGATGACGACGACAAGACCACTTTTTTCACACCCCACCCTTTACTCTTCGTCTCCCCGTGAACTGCTTTCGGGTGTTCGGTTCGGCAATTTTTTTCCCTGTGCTCTAATTTTTTTTTTTTGTTGCTGTTCGTTCGTTCTCTGCAAGGCGGCGGGTTTTATTTGAGGGTGGCTTGGGGTGATTTTTTCTCTCCACTGGGTTTTCCAATTTTTTTTTTTTTTCCTTTGTACATTTTTTTGCGCCTGTGAGTTACTCTCCGCACAGTTAGATATTGTGTGTTGCCGCGCTGTCGACATCGTCGCTTCTGGGCAAGAAGGGTGTTGGAGGATGGAGGAAAGCTTAGCAGCAGCGTGTGATGGTTGTTTTCATCCCAGAACGGCAGTTGCAAGTTAAAGTCGCCAATACACACGGGAGATGGAATAAAGGGTGGTGGCATGAGCGATAGGATAAGTATCTGCTGCGACGGTATGGTAACCTCTGTTGTATAAGGGTCGTCGTCGGCGGCGGCTATTCTCTCATCCCGCATCCCTCATCCCTTTTGGAGGTGATCCTCATAGATACACACACATAGAGATACACAGAGAGATACACTTGTGTATACCACCGAGTGGGAGCAAATTGTGCTGGCTGGCGCTGGCTGATGGCAGTCGTGCCGTTGTATAGAAAAGGTTCGGCATAGAGAGAAATCAGATGCCGGAGCACGGCTAAAGGCACACAGGCAGTGTGGAGCTTTTCACAGTCATCCCATCGTTGGAGTCGTTGAAGTCGTGGTTGTTGTCGTCGTCGTCGTTGTCCTCGTCAGTGTCGGTATCGGTGTCGGCTCTTTTTAGCAGGATAATGTTTCAGTGATTTCGTTTTCGGTATTTCGATTCGGTTTAGTTCAAAGGATGACTTCTTGCGGTAAGGAAGTGTTTCGGACTTGGCTCCTCGGTGATTGCCATTAGTGGCGAGCGAGTTTAATACTAATACACTACCTAGTGCATATTCGTGGTGGATTTTATTATTTTTTGTTTGTTTTTGAGTGAAACACTTGAAACGTGACCAAACTGGCAGTGAAGTGCGACATGTGAAACATGAATAAGGGAAAAAATACAAAAAAATCTCTATAAATGTCCATCTCGACATAGATTGTGATTTAGAAATTAAATTTAAAAATAAAATGACTGCAAAACGCGAAAAGGATTACGCTAAAAATAAAACAACCACTGGTAATCAATTTTTTATTTTGTTTTTGTAATGACAATTCCTAAATGATGTCAAATGCTTGACGATTACTCATTGGCGATAGCTGTTCACGGGCTGGGTGCGGACATTTATCCGCAACGAAACTGTGATAGTGCGGTATATCTCTGGCATGGAATGCATTTGGCATTGTTGCCTATCCCTGAAGTGGATGCATCCTTATCAGTGTTCGACGAGTAGCTGTGTGATATTTTGTGCACACATTCGGTGCGGTTTCGAGATTAGAGACTCACTTCCCTCTGTGGTGGAGTCTGATAAGGATATGATTTTGTTTTTTGTTGGCAGGGACTAGCGGGCGTATTGTGAACATTAATTTTGCTGAGGGTCGGTTTAATTTTCAGTGGGTTATTCAATAAGTGTGTTGACCGTTAAATTTTGAATTGCAGTTTCAATTGAGCCATATGAATTCATATTTGAGGACTGAAATGTGTTTGTGCTATAGGCGTTAAGGTCCTTCACTTTTTCTAACGGTTACATCCCAATATTTACCGAGGACATAGTTAAAACCAGATGGCGACTCCATAAATTTGATAGCGAAGTGCATTTGGCGATTGAAATGCGTCGGCAGTTGCTTTTTCTTAGCGGCTTGTAGAACTATGCCAGTAAGAAGCGTGAATGTTTTGAATTCCTGTTTCTTGATCGATTGACACACATTAAAAACTTAGCCCGCCTTCAAAAATTACTATCAAACAGTGGAATGCTTTTAAAGCTAACGTATTTTATAACTATTGTTAAAACGACGATCTTTTAAATGACCAGATAACAGCTGTCTCTTACGCCTATGACCGCACCAAAGAATCTACTACGCACTTACATGATAATCTTTCATATTTGCTGATACGGACTTCACTCTTTCCAATTCAAGATGTTGGTCGCATAGTAATAATAATAGTAGACAGGTTACTATTTGTTGTTTGCTTAAAGCGCGGTACCAATAGTCGATTGATGCTTCGAACTTTTATTGTTGTTAGCTTCTAAGATACCTATATCATCTGCAGGCACTCTTAAAGAGTTATAGGTATGCCTTTCCCAAAAGTGTTTAAAGCGAAACAGCTCATGGTGAGCATTATCAATTATTATTGTTATTGACCTGGATTGATCACGTGCGTAGTTTTTCAGTTGACGACTTTGACCTGTCACGTCTCGCCAACGATTTCTAACAAAATACCTATTAACTAATGTCATTTTCCATAGAGATTTTCAGATTTCGCTCTCAGATTTTAGACTTTTCGTTTCCAATGGAACATAAACCGAGATTTTTATTTCTTTGCATTTGTGGCGGTGCGTGTTTTAAGAGTCGGCTGTTCTTAAATTGTAATTTATGCTTATAAAAATCCACTCAATTTATGTTGATATCCATTACAGTGGCCAAATGTAAATTGTTCTCTATATTTCACAGACTTGTTTTTTAAAACCGTAATTGATAACAAACTTTAAAGTTTGTCAACTGACAAATGTTTTGGTGTTATGTCGTTTTCCATTGGGCAAAAAAAAACAATCTTTTTTTCGATTCGGAGCACTTTTTGCAGATCTCGATATTTTTTCAGATCCACACATACTACCAATATGCTTGGCACTGCTGTTTTACGTCATTTTAAGAAGTTTGCTTTCAAGCCAAATGCGCAGTTTTGTGAAAACCAAAATAACGAAATAAATAAATAGCCATGGATATCATTTTGGAGGAATTATTATCTTCATTGTCATCTGAAGACTACGAATCACCAAAAATACTAAATTTGTATATACAACAGGGAAAACACTTTTGAAGTCGATATCCATTTGTGATTTTTGCAAAAACAAATGCAATTTAAATAGCTGATATTGCTGCCAAATAACGCACTAATACATTTATAAAAGCAGATCAATTTCACTGCGCGTTCCATGAGCAGCGTAAAATCTGAGATCTGAAAAAGATTTTTGGTGGTCTCAATGGAAAACGACATTAGTTTAAGTAGGTGTGAATCTCGCTCAGATATCAAGATTCGCAAAATTGCTCTGCGTCTTAAAAAAAGTGTTTTCTTTGCGGCCAATGGAACATGAAATCTGACAGCCAGCTGATTTCGAGAGCAGAAAAACTGCTGACTCGACACACTTCGTTATTTGAATGTACCGCGACAATCGTTGCATTGTTAGTTACCTACGATCCACGATCCGTTATGCAAGAACTGACAAATGTTTTCTATTTCTTTATAAACCATCTTTTGTTTTCTTGTGAATCTTCGCTAAAACTTTAACCGGTCACACAGGGAATAAACAGACCTTAGTCGTTAAAGTGTGTGTCCACGTTCAGGGAAGGCAACGTCCCGGTTTTATTTGAAAATAAAAAGGAAGAGCTTTTTATATTTATCCAAGCGGTTGCATTTGTCTTCACATTAACGGAATAAGTACGGCGAAAGAATCACTATTAGTTCATAATTTGTAAAAATACACGCACTTTTAAGTGCACATTATTTTGCCAGAAACTCATTTGTAGTGTAACCGATGCGAGAAGCAGCCAGTAAAGGAAAACTCAGCAAAGGGATATGATGATATAAATATTCCGCAACGTATTCTTCTCCAAATTTTAAATTACATAATTTGGTTCCTGCGTTTTGAATAGATATCTAATCTTCCTGTATGCGCTTGCGAATAGTCGCAGCTGATTCTTGCATTGACTTTACCATTTTATACGAAATATGATTCGCCTGGCATTCTCAGATGAGGAGGTCGGGGAACTAGAAACAAACGAAATGCGAATCGGCTATAGTTTGTTAGCTATAAGGGATCGGATATCATTCGCTCTAAATTCTAAGCGGTTGCTATAATTCGGATCTTAATAGGAAAATACTTAAAGACGAGAGAGAAGATGAGGGTGCTCTTTTCCTTAACGAAGGAAATAGGTAGTTGATTTTGGGACATTTGTCATGTGTGGTAGTAAAAATGATTTTCTAAATGTTTAAAAACGACTCCCGTAAAAAATAGAACAATATTTGTTTGTAGCTCATAAATAAACCTAACAAAATTCATTGGAATATTGTGCTACAACCGGAGAAGGGATCATATTTTTAGGCGTGATATTCATCGGTAGGACATTTAATTATAAATTTAAAGTTCGAACGTCAAGCATTGTATTTACAAGCCGTACACATAGTGCACTGGTTATTGCGGTTAAATGTTTACCTTTGTCGTCGAAAAACCAGATTGACCTTTCGTTTTTGTGTAAAATATTAAGTTATTGAAAGAGTTTTAAATTATACCTTATCTGCAACAGCCATTCACTGCTTTGGGGTGGGTAGGTTAAGACCTGATTACTGAATTCTAAAAGACTATATTGCCATATATCTTCTAGTCCATAGTTGGGTACATGTGTTATAAGTGATGGCCTTTTATTACACAGTAACAAAGGAAATTCTGTACACATCGCATATTATTGGCTTGAAATTGGAAAAGCGAGTAAAAGAAACATTTGTTTTCACCTGAAAGACAATAATTGTTAAAAAATACAAACATTTTAACAGGCACAACTTTTTCAAGGTCGGACACATTATTATTTCAGTAAGTTAATGTTCGGCTGCTTGCAGTTGATCATGTTTGAATATTTGCACAACAAGTCAGTTTAATTTTCCCAAAACAAAGATTTGCACCATTCCTCAACAAGTGCCTAGCTTTTAGAACTATTGATAAAGATCATACGGATAATAGTGAACCAAAAGTTACACGAAGTGTCAGACAGCAAAATGGTGTTGAAACTGGGGCAAACGACGCTTGTTTTATTTAAAATTGGAAGCCGAATTTTATTCAAAAATATTTGCCAGCAAAATTAAGAAATTTGGACATCTTCATGAGACGCTTCAAATTAAGGTTCTGAAAATCTAGATATGATCGTTGTGAGCCTATCGCACCCACCCCGAGTAGTGTAACAGCTTGATGCAAGCTTTAGACCGACGGCATTATGTAATAGGAACTTATTTGATTTGCAAAAGATTAAGCTGTCACTGTGAATTCTTCGACAAGAAGGGCCTATTTACTTTAAACTTTGTTAATCAGTATCTCATGCATTGAATTCGCTAATTCGTCGTGATTGTATACCAGGAGCTAATTTCACTTAACCTTAATCCAATCACTTCATTTGAAGCAAAACCCTAAATTCATTAAATCTCGGTTTCAGGTCTCGGAATATCACAACCCGGCGCACTGCTTAATTCGAAAACAATCGGCTTAGTTACCTCTACACAAAATGTAAGCTCTAGTCAGGAAGTTACAAAACGCACCAATAAACCTCTAATGGAGAAGCGCCGAAGAGCACGTATCAATCAGAGCTTGGCCATCCTAAAGGCCCTAATCTTAGAGTCGACGAAAGCAAATACCAAAGGAGCTGATGGACAAACTAAGCACACAAAGTTGGAAAAGGCTGACATTCTGGAATTGACAGTTAGGCATTTTCAGCGACATAGAAATCTAGATGATCCCAGTGAGTAGACACCATAACCAGCTTCTTCTCAGCCCTTTCGGTATTTAATTTGACCTTCCAATTCCTATAGCGATCAACAAATACAGAGCCGGATATACAGACTGTGCGCGCGAAGTTGCCAGATACCTTGCCACTCCTGAACCTCCGCCTCTTCCAAATCTTCCATCTTTAGCTGATCCTGGCTCAAAAGCTCGACTTCTTCGTCATTTAGATCAGTGTATTGTGGAGATCGATGTCGAAATATGTCCGCATACAACAGCTTACGCCGATAGTCCGTCTAGTAGTTGTTTCGAGATCAACTGCGCCAAGAAACCGTAAGTGGAGTGAGAAAATCAATAAAAAAAAAACAGCACTGAAGTCAGTTTAAATTTCAGGCAAGACGATAACTCATTAGACTACAGCAGTCAGGACTCAAATCCACTGGATTTTAGTAAGGCTACCAGGGTTAATGTAGCAGCTCATACGATATCGTCCACGTCATCGGAGCATGCTAATACTCAGGTATATACTAGCTTTAGATATAGAAAAATTTTACTCACAGACAGATGCCATATCTTTTAGGATGAAAATAATAACCGTGGCCAGGAAATGGATGCAACAGATAGCAATGTAGACAATCTCCGAATACCCATGGCAACGTCTTCAGGAATGATCGACGTGAACTCCGGCCTTGGTGCAGGAGATATTCGAAATAAAGTGAGTATGCGATTTTGTGTTTCAAAATACTAAACTTAAAAATACAATTTTACTGTCGAAGTGCGTCACACAAAACACAAGCTAGCCTTTTAGCGATATCAAACGAAAACAGGGTGAAACTACCTTTGAACCCCTCCAACCATCCTACAATTCTAATAGGAAATTCCACTTGATTATATTTTCCAGCCCTGCACCCTGGATGGATATAAGAACCTCAAAGTGGGCGATCCAAATAATGTGCTGGTTTTACCCCCGCACTACATGCAATTAGCAGCCGCCTTAGGACTCAGCACGCAGCCAATTGTTGATCCCATCGCGACACGAACTGACTTCGAACGGCTTATTGAATTGAATCGAAATCAATCGGCGTCCATTGTCACTGACAAATTGGAAAACTATGACAAATGTTCAATGGAATTGCATGCGGATGAGGGAAGTGCTACATCCAATCCAGCAATGCTGCAAGCGTCATCGATTCCCACCTCACTAATTGCTCCCAATTCACGTGGACATAGCCCCATCATTACCGAACACCAAATGGAACAAGAACATCAGCAGCAGCAGCAGCAACAGCAACAACACTCCTCACAAGTACTCATCGGACAATCAACTTCATCGGAAATCGATGTTGACATTGAAAAAAACCCCACAACCCCGCCTCCAACACTTTCTACGAAATCTATAAGCGTTATTGACGACGGTGACAACGATATGAATATGGAGAACTCGGATCAGAATCAAAATAATCAAAATTATCTGAATCGGCAAGAGGGTGGCAGCAATTACGCTGTTGAGTCGAGCCAAATGGATGAGAATATGTGGCGCCCTTGGTAGAGACGACTAAGAAAGACGAACGTCTAATGAGAATGTAAATTATTCAGTTGTTCGCAGGAGGTGGAGTTCGGAGCAACAGCAAACCAAAGTCTTTGTTGTGTATTTCCAGCTTTGGAGTTATAATACCACTTCTGAAACTGTGCCAAAGGAATCCTAACCCAACTTTATGTTTATGTATAGTTGTTCTGTTTTATTTCGAATCCTAGACCGAAATCAACAAAATCATTATATAAATTAACCTTATCCACCGTCTACATGCATTTAGCGTTATTACAAGTTCGTTTGTCTTTATTTTTATGATAATTTACTCGGTTATGTTGTTGTTATTAGATTCATTATTTCTCTACAGTAAGCAAAAAAATAATAATAAATAAATAAGTAAAAATAGAGGCTTCTAATGTAAATTATTAGATAGCTACTTCATTCTGTGAACATTATTAATTATATATTGTTAAATATTTATTTGAAGTATAGCATAATGAAATGAGAGAATTTAAATAAATTAATAAAAGAAACTAATTAAGGAATATTATAATATACATACGTAGGTATGTACATGCTAAATGCTAAATGTGTATCAATAAAGAACTATTTCTTAAATGTTAATTTTTATTGAATTTTTTATAGTGTTTCCGAAAGACTGCACATGAATTGCTAAGCAAAATGGAAATAACTGCATTTATTGTTACAAAAAAGAAAGAACACACATAGGGACTTCCTACTTATCCACTTTAACCGTATGTATGTGTAATCTTTTTAAAGAAGACCAAAACATTCTCACATTGCTCACATTGCATAAAAAGAAGGGCAGGTTCCTCCACTGCCTTCGTAAAATGTTGGTTAAGGAAACCGTATTACAAAATCTGACACTTTCGTTCACACGCTTCCCTATCACGTCAATTATTACAAAGGAATGGAATAAATACGAACAAGTGCAGCTCATTTTTTGGGCTATGAAATGTTCTCAAGCAGTATAAAACTGTAGGTCCATAATAATCATTACGAAAAAACACTAATTTTCAACGAGAATAGGGTCGAATATAATGAAACAACAATTTTAAAATGTGTAAATATAATATATTTATACGTTATATATATTTTAGTTCGAAAAAAAACGGAAAAAAAACAAAGAAATAAATCTCACGAAACATACCTAATGTGATGGATAAATAAATAGGAAAAATACAAACATTAACACCTAGTTGCTAAACGTATAAGAAGATGCATGCTAATACAGAATAGTGCTATGCTATTTGGATTTGAAAGAGCTGTTCAGTGTCTTTCGGGGCGCTGACTGTCGCTGTCTTGCTAGGAACGTTTGCCCTTGGCCCATGAGCATGGCGAGCTTTGTGTCGACTGCATCGCGTTGGGCATTAATACCGAGTCTGTTGTAAAGATAAGAAGAACAAATATAAGAATAGCTTTCCCTGGAAGTGTTGGATTTCACTATTTACCTGTAGAATGCCGTTGTCATAAGTTGTTCCTCCATTAGGCTCATACCGGTTTTGCTTTCCGGCTCGCTGTCTTGACTCTTTTCAAGACCAATTGTTTCAATAACTGAAAAAATCCATCAGAGTTTCTATGCCCTTAGAGAAGTAAAATTATTATAAATTACCACTTGCTACACGAGGATCTAGATTCTTAATCACTTCCTTCGCCTTTTCCACGCATTTCCGGTACTTGGCATCGAACGCTAGTAGTTCCTGTTCCCTTGCGGTGACCGTGCTCTCCAATTGGGTGACTTTAGTTTGTAAATTGGCATTTTGTTGCAGTGACTCTTCAAGTTGTGATGCTAAAAGAAAAGGAACTCAAATATTAAGGGGAAACGTGCCGAAGGCGTCACTTACTCTTTTGTTCATTTAGCTCGATCAGCTGCTTAAGGTGTTTATCAACTTCACCACTAAATAAATACCCGTTACTGATAGATCTTTAAAAGCGAATAATTAGCCTTACCCTTTAAGTTTAGAATCAATAATCGTAGAAGCTAGTTTCAAAGAGAGAATCTGTTCATTTGCTGATTTGACTTGTTCCCTTAGGTTCTCATTGCGTTTGTTGGCATCATCAAGGAGTTGCTGAAATTGTGAAAATTGCCATCGAAACGAGAGGTTTTATAAGACTAAATATAATTTCCTACCGCTAAGGCTGTCTGTCCACCCTGACCTTCACGTAAGATCTTGTTTTCGGCTTCAAGACGTTCAATTTTCTCTATCAATGCCGGCGACTGCAGTTCTTTGGACATTGTATTACCGCTGTCTAAAATAAATACACCAAGTGAAGTTAAGCATACGAATCACTGCCATCCTCACACAATTTAAATCTAAATAATCTAAATACCACCGAACGGTTTGAGGGGTATTTCGCGATAAATATATATCTGCAGAGGGGGTGTGGAATTATCAAGCACAAACTGCAATAGCCAGTAGAAAAGCTTTACAGTTCATGAACTTTGTTAATGTCCTTCGCATGGACACATTGGCCTAGCACAAACTAGATCCATATAGCACCTTGTAGCCCCGTACTCTTAGTTTCCACTACCTTGAATAGAAGATAGAAAACGCATACCTTTTCTGGTTGACAGCTCTCCGCACTTTAGTTCGTCAACCGCTTCGCGCAAATTGTCCCTTTCCTTTAACAAACTCTCTTTCGCTCTTTGCAATGCACTCAAGTTGCTTTCAAGATTTTTGTTATCGAATTCTAGTTTCACATTCTTGCTCAGTTCAAAGTCAAGCTTCTTATGCATTTCTTGGATCTGAAAAAAAAGATTTATAAAGAAATCTTTGAAGAAATAAACAAAAATCCTTGGCTCACCTCTTTTTTGTAGAGCTCAACTTGCCCTTTGACAGTTGCAAACTTTTTAGCGTCCTCCTCGAAAGCTGCATTCTGTTGCAAGTATTCAGCACTGCGATCCTCCAGCATTTTGATTTGCTTCTTTAAGTCGTTGTGATCCTCCAGCTTCTTTTTGTATGTAATCAGTTGGTCTTCGCAAACTTTTAATTTGTCGTTCGATTCGCGAAGAATATCAACCTCATCCTTCAGCTGAGATAATTCTGCGGTGTGTTGCTGTACGAGTAAAAAACAAGTCGATAAGTATTGATTGAATAAATATTTTTTAACATTGAATCAACCACAACAAAGGAAGATAATTCAATTAGCTAGGTACCGTAATTTCCTCAATTTTTTGCTGCAGTGCTGTTAATTCTTTCTCCTGTTGCTGTGTTTTGATTTTCAGGTCTTCTCGAGCCGTCTCTGATTGAAGTAGTTCCTCTTTTAATAGATCCATTTGCCGACGGAGTTCGTTGTAGCGTGCTGAACCTGGTTGCATTGGCCCAAGGGAAGTACCGTCCTCGCCGATTGTGGAAGAATGCTCGTGTTTCTCCATTTCTATTTGGAGTTTCGCTAACTCTTGCTGAATGATAGTTTTCTCCTCAACTAAAAGGACAATCTGAAATGGCAGGAAGTAGTAATACAAATATATTCAACACACACCGGTGCGAGTTACCCTCTTTTCGGCTTCGAAACACTTTTGTGCCAAAACATCACGCTCATCTTGCAGCATTTTAAAATCAAAGTTCATCATGCTTATGGAATTTCTAGATGGCGACGAGCCCTGTAATGTAGATTCTAAATCTTGTAGCGCTCGCATTATGTTCTGCTGTAGTGACTCTTCCAATTCCATGATTTGAGTGATGTAGTTTTGTTTGTCAACACAATTAACTGCACATCCCAATATCAGTTGCAGCAGTCGCTCCAAATCAAGCATATCGCATTTCTCTGCAATTTTCTGAGCATCTGGCCGCGGGTAATCCGATAAGGTGTAGTTCAGCACATCAGTATAGTAATCGTACACGCCCTCGATGACTTTCTTCATGTTGCTCATTTTTAGACGCCAATTCGAGCCAACATCTGACTTTATTTTCGACAACCAAAGATCTTAAAATGGAAATAAACAATTTGATTTTAGATTTTTCGTATATATTATCGGAGATTGTAGTTACCAGTGAAAGAATCCGCAGAAAATTGGTTGAGAGCTTGGGCCAGTGCTACGCCATCGCTGAGCTCTTCTGCATTGCTGTGAGGCGATTTTAGATTCAACGTTTTGAACCATTCTATTAGGCTTTTGCACATTTCGATTTTACTACCTTCCATTTTTAAAATTTATTAGGAATATTATTAATTTTATGTACTCTAATTCTCAATTTTTAATAACAAAACAGTATAAAAAAACAACTTTCACCATTCAGAAAAAATGAACAACAACTGAATGTCATTTATGAGTCAGCTGACAGTCGATTCCCTAAAGTGTAGAACACAATATGGTGATGGTTGTTTAATCGATTTATCGAATGGTGCGTGGTTATCAACCGATTCAATATGGGTTTTTGTTTTTCAATAGGTAGGTACCTAAATAACTTAAATGAAAATTGACAGCCTTAAAAACTTTTCAAACTAAATAAACGAATAGAAAATGCTTACAAAAATCATAAATTGCTTTATCTACAAGTAAACAATGCACAAGTTATATTTGCCTTTTGTTATTGGATCAGAAGCACAATGAAACTGCTGACGAAATGAATTTATCGATCAAACTATTCCCAATTTTGGGTAGTTGGGTAAACAATGATTCAAAGAATATTATTACAACACGCACATGTTCTTTGCAGTGTGAAGAAATTTGACAGTGTTTCGACATCCAAATATAGGGGAATATTATTTGACTAATTGAACGTCGGATATCATGGTGTTGTAGGCATCGCATTGAAATTTTATTTATTGCCCCAGAAGAATAAAACACTTGTTATTTGCCTCAAAGGCCAGTTAAAATATTGAACATTGTCGCGGGAGAGATAAACAACAATTTCGTACGATCAGTGAATGCATTTTGCGGAATTTTTTGAAGTTAATTATATTATTGCAACCGAATATTGTTTACTCGTAAAAGTGTTTTCAATGACAGGAGCAATCTGCTGTAATTATTTTGAAAAGATACATCATGAGCAAGAAAACAATATGACAATAGTAACCCAGGTTAAAAAAAAAAAATTATTAATGAACAAAGTTTTTTATAAAATAACCCCAGATCATCATGTGCAACATGAATCGATAGCTACACATATTCCAAACACGGACAATGGATCGTTTTACCGTAAATCCCTGTCACAATTTTGTGTTCACACCTTGAAGATGTTGGCATTTCATTTCAACTTTTTTTTTTGACATCTTTTACGTCAAAAGCGCAGGTAGGTACACAGAAATAATTTATCAAAAAATTGAATTGTTTATTTTATCTGACTTATGTTCGTCTATTATGAAAAGATCTGCACACATGGAACGATTGACTTATCAGATTGCAGTCAAGAAAGGTACGTAACATTGAGAGGCATTCAAATCAATGTGTTTCCCAATTCCTCTTCTATTTATAGCTCAACTAGTCGAAAGAAACCCTATGCCAAACGGTGTTGGTCTTTTAGATCCTAGCCGTGTGTCTGTTCACCATGAGAACGATATTATCTCCTTGGCCACACAAATCCAACAAGCTGACAAACATTTGCAGTCAAATGCTTGCGGAAAATTGGCGCTGATTCTAGACCAGGTAATCAGATTCATATTTATGGTTTTCTGTACAATCAAAGAATGCATTACTTACCCGATTTATAGATCAAAATGCTCCAAGCACAAGCCGCTGTCATTTTAGAGGAGACGGAAGAAAGTCGTGTGCTACATGGCGCCGCATGTAACTTTGAAAAGAAACCTGGAAATGTCTATCATCTTTATCAAAGGTCATCGGGTCAGCACTATTTCAGTATGTTATCTCCGGAAGTATGTTTTAGTAATTTAAATGAGTTTTCTTCTTTATTAAATGTGATTTGTTGCAGGAATGGAACGGTTCCTGTGATCAACAATACATTGGGAGCTACCGATTGGAATTTGATTCTTCGTGGACGCCAATTAGCAAAATTGCAGAACGTGATGAAAAGTATCAATGGGCTCAAAAGTGTCTCAACGCCAGTGGCTCTGGAAATCATGTTCAGCTTTCGATAGAAAATAGCTTTCTGGAAAAAATGGAATAAGACGTTTGTTTAGGGAAAGATTATAAATTCATAATGTTTTATATAATGTTTATTAAGATAACAGTAATTACTTTAGGAGGATTGTTTTCACAGGGCTTTATTTCGATTATTGAATATTTTCTTAAACAAATGAGCAGTTTTGTGTAAAGCTCTAGACATTTGGTTTACAATTAAAAACGAAACTATAAATCAAGTTTAAAATAACAATTGCAGGGTATAAGAACATACGCTCGATTTTACATTCGTCGTCTGTATGGAAACTGCAGCGTTTTTATGTCCTTCGACAGGAAATGACAAACTGAAACGTTCTTCGCTTATGTGTAGGTATCTAAGACCCAGCGAAGATGCAACAAATCAATTTCTCAACTAATTGGTGGCTCTTTGCTGCTGATGTGCAAAAACCAAAACTATTTCTACAGTCGTCACTGGGATCTGCTTTTCATTTTCTTGGGCAAGAAAATACAAACCATATAATACATACCAATTACAAACTATTTAAAAATAAAAATCGGCCAATGTAAGTCAAGTTTACAGAACTGTAGTACTTTTGCGCATGAATTTCGCAATGAAAAACTTATTTCATCTTGGTTGATCTACTCACTCACCCTTAGTTTTTTCCCGTAAAATCTATCCTCCTCTAGAGGTCGCTTGCACGTTGCACCACCCCAGTATTCTAGTTTCCCTCAAAGCCAAACGACCGAAACAGATGGCAGCAGCAGCCGCCACCATAATCGACGAAAAAAAAAAAAAACAATTTTGCCAGAGAAGTGAACAAACGTCGGGCGGGTTGTCAATAAAACTACATTTTTACCTTTGCAAAATCCATCAATTTTTTTATTTCGAAATATTAATCGAATTACCACGTTTCGTGTGTGAAAAATCTATTTGCGAAAAGCAGATGCCCACGAAAATTGTTTACAGTGCTTCTAGTGAATTGTGAAAACGTAGAATATTACGAAAAATAGGAAATTTCAGCTGCTGCCAGTGCAAAAAGTTCACTTTAAGTGTCAAAAAAGTTTTTTTTCTTAATTATTCCTCTTCCGTTGCCTATTTGCCGTCGTCTCCCTGGTTGAATTTATTCGCAGTGTGGTGATTCATATTATATTTGTTAATAAAATACCTACATTGACCATCGCGGAAAGGAAAAAAAAAAACGAACCAAGAACAACCGAATCGAATACTTTCTTTTTTTTCTTATTAATTTGTGTGAAGGGCCGTTGCTGCTGCCTATTTTGCGTCCTCCTTCACCTGGTCAGGAAGTCCGAGAAAAAAGATGTTTCTCTAGGTGAGTACGTTGTATGTAATTCTGTTACTATTTGTTCTAAAAGTAGTTTTGTCAATTTTTGCTGTACTGTCGACACTGCCGTCTTCATAAAGCTGGTTCTTATCTTGCATGCGTTTGTGGAGGGGAGTATCGAGGAAACCCCTTCAAGATTTCTGATTTCATGTAAATAGTTTTGATATGTTTGAGGGTGGGACACGGTCTTAATGTTGTTTTGTTGTGGTGCTTACTCGCGTTTCCGCTCACTCTTGGAAAATGTAACACAACCACCGCACCAAGTACAGCTTGGTGGTTGGTGGATGTTAATATGCATATAAATAAGTGGTGTGTAATCATTTTTATCGTTTCTATGGCGATCAATGAAGAGCTGGAATAAAAAAGTTCCGCTCGCCGAATCATAGATTTGTTGAAAGCTATTGAAATGCACAATGCATTTGCAGAGATTTTTAGAAGGCAACCACTTCATGGTTCATGGTGCATGGTGTGGAAGCTCGTAACAACCACCCACATACAGCACACACACTTGACGTGGAAAAATAAGCAACTTGTAGCCAGTTTAATAGTTTTCTACCGGTGGACAGTGAAGCGGTTGGAGTTTGTTTTCCTGCTTATTTTACCTAACTACTTAGCTTGAGTACCTATGCCATGAACTGATGTCTACCGACGATGCGGGCTTCAGGTGGGCAACGATATTCCACTTAATTTTAGTTGCTTTCGCAGATGTTGCTCTGTGAAATGGAAGTGCTTCTGCGGCGCTGACTTTTGTCGCTTTTTGAACATTTTTATGTGCAGTTCTTTGCGATCCGCCTTCGATTTGAATAGCAAAGAACCCCCAAATGAATACGTATCCAACTGACTCATTAGACAACCAATCATGGCGACCAAAGTGACCTTTATAACACAAGAAAATATGCCAATTTATTTGCAGTTACGCAAGTACATGTCTGCAGGTGCACCAGCAGTGACAACATCTGCAGCAGGCATTACCTACTTATTGTTATTACATGTGTCTCAACCTTGAACATTGCGACGAAATCATATGCTAACTATGTACCTAACCTATATAAGTATCGGATTCTTTTAGGAAAAGCGAGTTGATCTTTTACGACCTCATTTCTCTTTTGAATAGAAAAAGCCACCTAAGTTCGAAATAAAGAACAACTTTCGTTTATTTATTTAAAATAACTTAACTCCTAGTTCAAAAACGTGACTTCTCTATGGCCAAAATCAATGCAGCGTTAACTGCGATATCGTATCAGTGCCAAGTCAATAGATCTAAAAGAGTTCAACCATTATTTAAAAGCAAGCAGCTGTTCATCGCCCTGCAAGTAACCTCCGTCGTATAGAGAACTAATAAAACGCAGTGGCAGTCTACCCGCTTAACCCACCAAAAAGGGTTTCTGTGCTCATTTCAGACTTTTCAGTTCCGCTATTAATATTTACTAAAGCCCCACTTACCTTCTTCTCATTAGTGGACGGTTTATGTCAATGCACACAAATATCTCAACTAGGCATTCATAAATATCTCTGCCTATATAAATACATGCGCCGCTAATCGAAAGAAAACACTTTTCAAGGCCCCAAATGCACATATACTCCATATACGGCCTTCCATCTAGCCAGAGAGCAGGGGAATCTCAGAGCAAACAAAACTTCGATTTCGCACCACGTGCTCCACAAGCCATCATACAAACGCCAGTCAAACGAAAATCGTGTCATTGGTATTGGAAAAGTAAATATAGCGGTTCTGGTTGGCGTTCATGTGACGGGTGTTTGATTTCCCCCAGCGAATGATGCAGCAGGAATAAGCAAATAGCTTCTTCATACTCGAACCGTTACGTCGGCATTTTTACGACTAAATCGGAAGCACATTACGTCCCTCCCCATTAACAGTGATGACTCACGATTTCCTGGATTTCTTGAAAGTTTTGGAGCCGCCTAGGGAATTCTTTATTTTTGGCAAAAAATAAAGAGGGGAAAAACGGGCCACCACCAGCCGATGTAATGATTAATTGTAGTGCTTCGCCACGGTCATGCTTTTGCGGGTTTCCTCTAATGATCCCCCCTGGTGCGAAAGTTGATATCCAATTTTAAGTGTCAACACCCCTGACATTCGAGAGCCTTGTTTATGTTATCTGTGTCATTACACCGGACATATGAAATTCGGATTGAATTTAGGTGAAAATTACTCATTACGCAATTGAGTGGAGTTTGGCAATTCAAATCACCCCCACTTTCTCTTCCGAGTATAAAGGATCAGATGGCCCGCCAAGGGACCGAGTGTTTGCTTTGAGCACACAATTCCTAGGAACTTTGTCTTTATTTGGATTTTAATGAAAAAAACATACACTCAGTGCCCAGTGCCGCTTGGATTTGAAGGGAAAGTTGCGTGACACAGAAAAAATTGTGTTCCCCAACGATGAAAAAAAAAACCCACGAAAAAATGCCGATGAAGAGGCGCAAGCGGAACAGGATTTGTCAACAGTGTTTTTAGATGAGTGCGATTAACGATAGTTTCATGAACTATGGTCGAGTATCGAGTTAACCGAAATGATTTAGTAAATAGATTTTGTTTGGTTGCGGAGTGAACTTCGCACAAATGAATTAGCCCAATGCTTATTCAATTAAGTATAATAATTGCACTAATAGATTTGTTTCTATAGCTGATAATGAAGTCATCCTTATGCAGAACTTTGGCAAAGTGTTTTTGCTTGCTGTATAGGATTTTAGCCCATCGAAAATGCTAAACACATCCACCGGAAACAATGTACCCATGCACAGAGTACGCAACTCCCCGTCTATAGACTTCGAGAGACCATTTGTGACTTACTTCCTCAGTAGGGAGGAATGACTAGAACAACAACCGCTTTCCAACGATTAAACAATGCCCGCAACAGATGGATCCAAGATGGGGGTCGGTGTTGGAGCGGGGTTCTGTACTGAAATTTGGACTATCTTGTTCAAATAGACTTCCAGGACTACAGCACCTTGTTCCAGGCTGAGTTTCTCATGCAGATATTACATTTTTCATTGACTGGCGAGCGGCAATACAAGCAATCTCTCCCGTTCAAACTATTTGGCGCTAAGCACAATGAAAGAATCCGGACACAAAGAAGTTCCCGGTAATTAAAACGCTGATGCACTGACGAGACTTATGAGGCTGACCAGGCCTATACACCTGTATTAATTCGCCCTGTAACCTCAGACAGGCAATTGAGAACAAAATACTAGCAGTGACATATTACAAATGGAGCAATCTCGGTTCCTGATGTGTCATAACCATGAAAAATGTGGCCAATCTATGACAAACAGAAGACAAGTAGAATCCTACAAATAAGCAAACAACTGTTATCCTCTTTTGAAGGTATTATCACTGGACATAACATGCTGAAATAGCACACCAAGAAAATGAGAATCAGCGAAGATGACCTATGCAGAGGACGCGGTGATGAGGAGGTGCATGAGTCTATGAAGTGTTGATTTTTTTTTTTTCTGGGGATGGCCTCTGGCTGTAGTACACACAACTTGTATTTAACAACTGTAAATTAATTTAAACGCGCTAGGAGACCATTAAGTTCATAGAAATACTCCAACTCCAACGCAAAACAAAAACAATTATTATATGGCGGTTGCCCTTCGCATCTTACATTCGCTCCAATTCCAGGAACAATTTATTTAGAAGTTTGCTTTCGCGCCCTACTGTAGCTTTTACGGTCATGATAGAGTTACGACATGCGAAAAAAAATGCTGCAAGGTAGAAAATCTATTGTAATTGGCCTGAAGATGTTCTCCTCTGACTGACTTTTGAGTTTCGTTTGCTGTTGTCGTCATCTTCTCACATTCAATTTGAACGCACTGTTGCGTTGCAGACTTTTACTATTTCGAAGAGTCAAGACAGTCGCGGTAGCAGAATGTAACCTATTCATGGAAAATGTCCGAGATGGTGTCGTTCCCCTGCGGGCAATTTATTTCCGACGACGCTGTTGCTTCACATGGGCGGTGGATGAACCTCACCCTCTCTGTGTTCCAGAAAATGTTTCCCATTTTGTAACAATACCGCTGCCAGAGCAAAATGTGCGCAAGTATATTTTATTTCATTTTTTCTATTCCATGGTAAGAGATAGTTATAAACATAATTCCAACAAAAGTATCGCATTTTCATTATCTACATTCTGCACTATGGAATCAACTGTGAACAACCAACGAGAATAAACATAACGACCACAGCGGAAGTGGGCAAGAGGAAACAAATAGAAATGAAAAATAAAACCCTAATGCGCATCTATTTGCGTTTCCAATTTCGTTTGTTCTACTCTGCTACACATATATAAATTTGTGAATCTATTTGAATTCGATTTAGAAATTGGAAGTGCAGAAATAATTTGAGTGAAATTCATTCGGTATTTTATCATGCGAACGAGTGAACGGGCAAAAATCCCCGAATGGTACAGTCATGGTCGTTTTCCTGAACGTTATCTCGGATAATTTAAAAATTAGTTGCTTGCGATTATGAAATAATAATGATGGCGATAGTATCTTTAAAACATGTGAATGTATGTTACACACTATAATTGATGACAGTAGGAACTGAACTGATTTGAACTGGCTCGCGTGAAAAGTTACGTCTGCGTAGATAATCGTAGACGGTGGCGTTGTATACTTTGTTTACACTTGTTGCAAAAGGTAGCACGAACATTCTTAGTGTCCAGGTTATATTGAACGCAAAATGTTTAAGGCCCGTTGGCTGATACTACTCATAGCGATTTAAGTTTTATTCAAATACCTTAGGGCTTTTTCTTTGTCATAAATTGTCACATAAGATTTTAAGTGGAACTTAAATAGCTATGAGTAATAACAGTAAACGGGCCTAAGATGATTATTAAGCGCAATTTTAAGTTAGTTTGAACTTATGTTATCGATTTTCTTTTTCATTAAAATACAGTCCGTAACAGTTGGAAAGCGATGATGAAATCCACACGATTAAACAAATCGTAAAAAACGGCGATGGCGAATACACAGCACACAAAATTTAGTTGATTTATTATTGCGAAATCCACAAAAATCGCAAAACATTGTTGAGTAAAAGTAATCAAATCGCAAAAAAGCTAAAATCCGGCTCGAAGGACCAAATGTTCGGGCGTTGAACAAAGGAGATGAATTTTGCGAAAAGAAATCTGTATTTAATAACTGCTAAAAACGCTTTAAATAAAACCCGCAAAAAAGAAAACAACCGCTTTCCAAAACGTTATAAAAATGATAGTTTTAATGTGCTGAATTTTGTTTTTATGTAATAAATTTGTTTGTTTACATAAAACATTTGTTGACAACTTTGACAGGTTTTGACAGAATTTCCCTTGGGGAAACTTATGCATTTCAGTTCTCCCGACCTTGGGGCAAAGCTGCTGTCGACTTCTGCAATTACTGTGTTCGTCTGTCTCATCCTTTACAGATCTCTTTTACACTTATACCTTCTCTGTACGAACGTGATCTGCCATCATTTTGCATTTTAAGGGTACACGCTTGAATCTTAAAACTTATTACCTAAGCTCTATTTGAGTGTCAAAACTCGATGACGACGAATGATTCATTTGAAAGTATCTTGTCAACTGAAATATTATTGTTGGAAGCTTCGCAACCCTATGCTCTGTTCTAATGTCGTTTTTCATTGGGTGGGAAAGAATTTTCATAGCAGAACAGTTTTCCTGCTCTCGAAATCAGCTGGCTGTCAGATTTCATGTTCCATTGGCCGCAAAAAAAAGCAGAGTAAGAGCAATTCTGCGAATATCGATTTCTGAGCGAGACTCACATCTACTTACGCTAACACCAAATCATTTGCCATTTGTCAAACCTTAAGTGTGCTGTATAACGTTTTTAGAGACGACAAGTCTGTCAAAAATGGAGAAAAATTTACATTTGGCCGCTGCAATGGATGTTGACATAAATTGAATAGATTTTTATAAACACAAATTACAATTCAAGACTTTTTTAAAACACGCACCACCACAAATGCAAAGAATGAAGAATTTCATTTTATGTTCTATTGGGCACGAAAAATCGTAAATCTCTGAAAATCCCAATGGAAAACGACATACACTGCGCGTCATCAGGTTAGCACACACCTGCTTATAATAGTTTCCGCGCATTTCTGTCAAAACTAAAAGAGGTAAAATTCTAACAATTCTAGGGATTATTAACAAATCAATTTTCAATTGAATAAAACAAATATTAATGCTTCACTATCCAATATTTTTTTTCAAAATCATCCGAAACATTAACAATTTATATTGGATCATCAGGTTAGCACACATCTCTTTATTTAAATTTTTTCAAACTTTTCAGGTAAACAATTAGTTTAAGATGATATATTAACTTATTTAAGCATTTTTTTTTTATAATTTTAATAATGAGTCGATCCTCCCTTGTTGAGAATAATCTCATAGATCCGATTGGGAAGTTAGTCGTACAACTTTCCAATATAAATCAAAGAAATGGCTGTCCAAGCTCTTTTAATGCCTTCAATTAATTCCTCTTTGGTAGAATATTGCCTGCCAGACTCGTCAACTTTGCGAACCAGCCATCCCCACACGTTTTCTATAATATTGATGTCCGGTGAGTAAGGCGGCCACTGATATAAATCGACGTTTTGTGCTTCGATCCAAGACTTAATCACCCGGGCACTATAGTAGGAGATAGCTCCCCACACCATCACACCGCCCACACAACTATGAAGTCGATCCAACTGGTGTTCCTCCTTCCGAAGCTCATGCAAATAATAATTGAATCCATCGGGTCCTTCCAAATTAAATTTCTTTACATCCGAAAAGACAACATAGCGCCAATCAGACTTCCAGGCCATGTGCTCTCGTGCTAAATTGAACCGCATTTCTTTTCGAGCATAGTTAAGTGGTGGTTTTTTCTTAAGTTTCAGTCTCTTCAAATGTGAAGCATTCCTTATCACCATTTAAACAGTAGATAAGCTTGCTTCAACACCAACATTTGCCCTGATCTTTGCGGTCGATTCATGAGAGTTGGATGCTTCTCTCAAAATTGCTCTCTTATCAGCATCGGAAATCATTTTATGGTTACCGCCTTTATTATTTCGACCAAAAACGCGACTAATTACGTAAGAAATTTTATAAAGCTTTTCGACTTCTGCCGACTTTTTTTTTTTGATATATGCGTTATTGAAAGCCTCAACTCTTCACAGGCTTTGATTTTTGCTTTATCTTCAACCGATAGCGCTTTTCCTTTACCCATATTAAAGAAAATAGATCACTTGAGAAGTAAATCAAATTTGGTTTCAATACGTGTTCAAATTCCGAAGATAAATGAAAGACAAATTGCATGTGCTAACCTGATGACGCAAAAATTAAGCACATTTTTCGATTTAAAATAAAAGAAAATAGCAAAAACCGTATAACGGTATATTGTTATCGCATGTTCTCTTTACCAGTGACAGTGCATACAAAGATGAGTAAAATAGAAAACAAAAAAGGAGCTGCAAGTTAACAACAACAAAATAAGAAGCAATTATATTAGACTGATGAAGGTCTGCTAACCTGATGACGCGCAGTGTAATCTACTCTTGCTCATATCTTCTATTCACTATCTCTACCGGAAGCAATGTATTATTTTCTACACAGTTTATATTGGCCTGTCTATTTTAATAACAAAAAAAAATGATTTAAATATCCCACCTCTCAACTCGATTTCGATTAAAAGCGAAAATCAGATAACTTCCTGTCGCCGCTTCTATTTACAAGGACTACCCTATTGTTTTTCTTCTCTCGTATAATTACGGTTTTCTATATTTGGTTGACGCTACTAAGGCGATCATCATCGTCAGACAATGCGCATTACCAATATTCAATTAATTTGTTATTAATGTATTCACCAGTAAATGACAAGCCTAACGACGATAACGCGCAGCGTCATTGGTTTGCTTGCAGCTATCTATACTTTTTTTCCTCTTTGCATTTGTGCCAATTATAGAAAACTCTCTGTTTTGCCTATTTATAAATACAAACACTAATTAAATTCTTGTACTTTTTTTTTCCAGAATGACAACGAATTCATCATTTTGGCCAAAATTCCCGAAACTATAACTATAAATTCATTGACCTTTCAATACGAGAGAGAGAGAGAAAAGAAACAAAAAAATAAGCCGAACGGGAGAAAACAGAAAATGCGAAAACATCATTATTTGTTGGAATAAATTCGAATTGAAGCCAAAAGAATACTTAAATACTGTTAAGAGGAGGACGCACGGACGGGCAGAGACAGAACGAAATGGCATCAATTCCACCCGGCATAAGAGTTGTTCGTGGTCCCAATTGGATATGGCAAAACCAAGGTACCTAACATCAATAAGAGTATAAACCACATTTGGTCATTGCCATGTTTTCGACACATTTCGACTTGGCCGTCATGTTCGGGTTATTAACACTTATGCAATTTGCAGTGCATGCTCTTCGCCGCCCTCCCATTGTTTGTCATATAGCCAAAAGTCAAAGTATACGGTTTTCGTTAGCTGCGCCACCAGTACAAATACCGCTGCCGATGGACATATTAAGAATTTCGAAAAATCTAAAAATAAAATCGATATCCACTCTGGATGTGTTCAAAAATTTGGGGTAAAATATTTTTTTCGTTTGGAAAACGCCTCTGGTCTTGTCGAAAGCAACGAATCAGACCTCCGTCTTATGAATGGGAAACAATTTTGGTGTAGTTAGCTATTTTTAGAGTTCGTTTTTTTTTGTCCCTGATTTTAATGGTGTTTAAAAGAAGAAGAGAAAGGAAAGTTTTATTTTTATAACTTCCACGCGAGCCGCGGAATTAAGTCGGGGGAGGAAAAATATTCTGAAAAACAAAATCGGAAAACGTTACTTCCTTCCTTTTCCCTTTGACTGCATCCTGCCGAAGAGGCGCACGACATATGGTTGGAATCAATCGTATACAATATACATACCCATGCAGTCTATAGTGGCGGCTAAAAATAACGCACCCTGATGCCGATCATGTGTATGATATTTCTATCTGCGATATTGTTTATGGGCGATAAAAAAAGAGAAGTATTTCAAAAACATGTTGGGGTTACATTTTTACACACTTTACCGACACTTTGGTAATTGATAAGTAGAGTGCACCCAGCACATAGGTAATAGATCGTCGGTAAGTTTGGGGGCCGGTCTGTTAATTGTATTTTTAGGGGATTATCGCACAAATTTACAATATTGTTTATAACAGTGTCTAAAAATGAATGAGTCGTGTAAAAAAGGGTGGGAAACATTTAACGAAAAGGTTGGGGATGTATTTGCGGAGTAGGAAAAATGATACCATGCAATTGTTGGGATTTTATTAAGTCGTGCGAGACAGAGATCGATAGCAATGATCGATGATATGATATTTTAACTGATCAGCCTGGTCATGAGAATAGATTCACAATCGCGGCTCAGAATTTGAAAAGAACACTTCTGCGGACTCTAAAATGGTGTAGGCAATCAACAAAATACCGTACTTTGCAAGGCAGAATGAACGATCAGTCAGTCGAAATCGCTTCTACCGGACCAACTCAAAATGTTACTCAAAAGAACATTTTTATAGCAGCGAAAGGTAAATTGACAAGGAGACCTAGTCTGCCGATGGAACGCATAATCGGAACCACCATGTTTAGCGAATCCGTCGGCTCTAAAACTATCCAAGACTTGAAAATAGTTCTTGATCAACAGGTATAACCTCAAATTGTGATGCTCTCATGTTGGACAATTAACGCTAAAACTGTGTGGCAATTCTAACCGATTTGAAATTGAGTTAGGCACTCGGAACTTTTCAGTTCTCTTGTCCTTAAGCGTTCAATTTTATTTCCCAAGTACGAAAACTTGACACTTTCATCTTTTGATAAAATGGCACAGCTTGTGCAGAATGTCATAACTGCCTTTGCAGGTCAGAACAAGTATTCAGTACACCAGTTTTAGTTAGAAATCAAGTTAACTCAAGTCGACTATATTGGTCTGAACTAGATGTAACCTGAACGCAAGAACTAGATTAGTCGGGAACGTCGTTTTTCCCACGTCAGCCACATATGCGAACTGTCAACTAAGTAATCATTCACGAATTTCTTTACTAGATTCGTGGGCTACCCCTCCATAAACGTCAACTGAAGCAGCTGTTCATATGACCGATCTAAAACTGAGATACATGAAATCAGACAGCTCTCAGACATACTAAACTAGATGCTTGAACGTCACCAATGACTATGCATTGACATATTGACACTAATAGCATCCTGTCTTAAATAATGTCAAGATGTAAATTAGAAAAAAACGCTTACAATAATTTGGTCTAGATCTGTTACTATTTGAGTTCGAGCTGCAAATGGCTGCACTGTGACATTTGCTGAAACGTCTAGTTCGATAAACAACTTCATTGTGGTATAATACGTTAAAAAAGAGCTTCATTTATTTTTGTAGAAGTCTGTGATCTTCCTAATGCAACTGGGGCCTACAATGTACCAGATAGAGATACAACAAAATTCTTCAGTCTTCGTTCGAAAAATGGAATGTAACGTAAATATTGCAGTCCTTGCTAAGAGTTATGTCAACTTAATCCCACATAGGGACAAATAGTATGTTTAAATAGTTTTTTTAATAGGTAGCAGGTTATGGATAAAACATTTTCACCACTTCCCCAAGCGCTATGCTCAACATAAATTCTTCAAACCGCCGCCCCCCTACCGTTGAAATCTTATTTTTCCATTGCCGTGCACGAAATTTCAGCTGCTACTGTAGCACATGTCAACACAGCATCAACCACATTTTCCCTTGTTTAAATTCCGAAACCGAAAAGATGAGTATACTTGTCGCGTGCTGCAGACAGATTTATATCCAAAGGAAAAGGGCAATATTCTAATATTTATCCGTCCTGCCCGCACCCCCTCTCGAGCGTTCACACCTCACCGAATGCACGCCGTTGTCGTACGCTGATGCCGATGGAAGCCAAAGAGGGAAACCCAGCGCACACAGCCGGGGAGTGTACCAAGCATTATGTCGGGCGAAATCCGAACGAAATATTTCGTTCTGTCTACCCCGCGATCGGCGCGAGAGTAAATTTAAAATTAGATTGACACCGCTACGGAGACAGAGGAAAACCAGCATGCCCCACATAAAAATAAAAATAAAAAAAATAAAAAATAAAAATCACTGTATCACCCGACGAACCGAAAATTGATGCGCGCACCCCAAAACCAAAACCAAGACACATAGGAGCAGCGGCACCAGTTTTAGTAGAAACGAGCCTGCCGCACTGCATCCTCCCCAAGAAGACGCACTCACTGCTCTTGCTCTGGGTTCTGCTCTCAAATACAATTATCTTAGCTTAGTGTACTTGTACTATTCTTACTCTTGTTGTTTTTTTTTTTATTATTTGTTTAAAGTGTGGTGGTAAATTTTGTATTTGTAGACGACGGAGAAGGTCATGTCGGTACAGTCTGTGAGATAGGACGTTTCGGATCGGCACATTCCCCCGAGAAGACGGTCGTGGTGAATTGGGACTCCGGTCATAGAACAAACTATCGAGTTGGGTACCAGAATCAGTACGATTTGATTATCATAGACAACGCACAAGTTGGTGAGTGAAAGAACAATTCGTCAATTTGCCGCCACCGCGCAATTTACGAGTACTGTGTTCGTTTGTGGATCTGTGCGTGGACTTCGATTAATTTAATTTTTCTCAATTATTTCGTAGGTGTTCGCCATTCGAATGTGGTATG
The DNA here is from genome assembly GCA_963082955.1 of Cheilosia grossa. Classification (NCBI taxonomy): domain Eukaryota; kingdom Metazoa; phylum Arthropoda; class Insecta; order Diptera; family Syrphidae; genus Cheilosia; species Cheilosia grossa. Next base: position 12,409,472 of record OY720147.1, read on the forward strand.
TGATGGCTGCTCTAAGGGTGGCATAGCCGGAATTGTCTTTAAGTGCGCGCTGTGTTCTAATTATCATTTGTGCGCCTACTGCTATGGGGCTGACCTGCATGATACAGAGCATCCGTTCATACGTTATACTACGCCCACATCACTTGGGTAATAAATTTGTGAAATTTTGTAACGCGGAAATGCACTCTTTATTTATGGGGAATTTGTTTCTATTTAATGTACAGTGTAAGAGTGCCTCCCCGCAAAGGATCTACGAAAATTCAGCTGAAAGGAATCTTTGTCGGAGCCAAAGTTGTGCGCGGTCCAGACTGGGAGTGGGGACAGCAAGACGGTGGCGAGGGTGAGTACTTTTTGAAATATCTAAAAAATACATGTTCTTAAATTCGATGAGGCAAAGAATATTTCGCGCAATACGGCGCCTAATGTACTTCGGCATTGATATAATTAGATAAACAACTACACATGTATACAGAAATCATCGAGTGCTCCCTGGAACACGTGCCGTTTCTCTGGAATGCTCAATAGCTAGAAAATTCCTTGAAAGTTTACATATTAGACTGTGTGAACGTACATGTTCAATGATTGAAATAAGATCTAAAAAAAACGTCGCCTTTGACATCTTGTTTCTGTTGTCATGATCTATTTTTGTTTGCGTCTCTCTTTAAAGACCTCTTAATAGTTTACATAGATTTGCAACGGCTTTGCTAAGTGTACTTAAGTATCAATTTGTTTGCCTGCGAAATGGTAACTTTCCCGAAGTTGCATCCGAAATCTTTCAAAAACTAACGGGTTTAGTTAAATGTGATCAATAAAAAACATATGTTTGTAAAAACAAAAGCTGTTCCAAGTATTTTGGTGTCACTTTTGTCACAAATAGAAGGGATCCACAATAGGTTTGTTTGACGTGCCTAGCACTAGTGCCCACTAGTGCGCACTGAGAAGTGTCAGATGATTTACACACCTGCTAAAAACCCTGCACGACCCTGAAAACTCGACTACTATATCGAACGCAAAATATGTTGCCCTGAAGCCGGTCAGTATTTGAGATTGAGAAATATTTATCTTTTGGTGAACGAAGTGTGAAGATATAAAACTATTTTTTGTTTATTGTTTAAAATGAGTGAACTCAATTCTTTTGAATACCAAATTAATTTTTATTTACCTTTATCACGACATACAAATGAATGACAGCAAGAGAAATGACAGCGCAATTCAGCACTGAATTCTTGCCCCGACAAATTAACTGGGGTCAGTTCAGGGCACAACTAGGGCGCCCTAGAAGTCATGTCAAACACAGGTTTTCAGTACCAGGGCGAGTTCAGTGCTATGTCGAACACATTAGGGTTAAACCAGTGCGCACTAGGGCCCACGTCAAACAAACCTAATTTTATTCCGCATTCGAACGGGAGCGAGAAGCCTTTTCTGAGGAGTTATTCTTATTATGCTCTGTCGGTCTTTCACAAGAAGTTCGGCAGTGGAAAGTTGCTATTTGGTTCTTCATAAATCTCACGCCAAGAAGCAAAAGTGTTCAGCTGTGTGCGTACACCGATCTGGTAAAACAATGCAAATTCAGGCATTTTGTAAAAGCGAGTGTACACATTTTTTTAAAAGGGAGTAAAGGCTGAATAAAACAAAGAATTGCTCCATATGACAGTGTTCAATGGCTCAGTTTTTTTTTTTGCGCTTTTCGTACTCTTGATCGTGAACTCGCAAACATAGAAAATTCTTAATCTAACCATGCAAGCAATTTAATTATTTTCTGTGCTTGTAAGCTGAGTATGAACAGCCTGTACGAAAAGCGCGGAACAGAAACTAAAATACGTAAAAGCTTGTGGCATCAGGTTTAGTTCTCAGAAACTACAAATTGAGCCTTTTATACCGCCTCTCGTCAGGAAACTACAAATTCAAGTTGCGACAACTGCTTATTCATCAATATTCGAGTCAAAAAAACTTGTTAAAAATAAACCAAGTACTTTTGACCAGCTTCTTGAGTTTTTGAAATATTTTCAGCGCGAATAGGCAGTTCGAAAAATATATTAGTGTGGTTAGTATTTATACGCATTAGCCGAATAAATACTACTTTGTCGAAAAGGGTATGGAAATTAAGTATTTATTTACGTTTAAATCCACCTTAAATATTTGCATGCATTTTATCACCGTGTTAGTTTGAAAGAATCGGATAACAGTTCGATATATAAGAACCTTTAATTTGCTAATATTCTCAATTAATTGCGATTAATATAGTAAATGATGACTTACTGTGTGGTAATTTATAGTTGGTTTTTATTTTATAATTGAACAGGTAAAAGTGGACGTGTTATGGAAATTCGTGGATGGGACAACGAGTCTTGTCGTAGTGTAGCAAACGTATCGTGGGTTACTGGTTCAACAAACGTTTATCGGCTCGGCCATAAAGGCAACGTAGATTTAAAATATATTGTTCCAACATCGGGAGGGAATTTTTACAAGGACCATATGCCTGTGTTGGGTAAGTTGAAATGTGTTTTATAAATTTCGTCAAATTTTAGCTTTACTACTGCTCAATTAAGCTTTAAGAGGCTTGCAGCACTCTTTGATTTCTCTTTTGGGATCTGTGAATGTTATAGTTCAATTATATCTTCTTATATCCACTTGTGGGGACGGTTTCTGCTTATGAGCCCATTCGTCGTTTCCGTAAGCGTGCTCTGAATTGCGCTGTACTTCACAGTGAAGTTGAAAAATCCTCAACTAAGAGGTCTTAACTTTTTAATTGGATACTTTACATCTGGATTGATGCTCTGAGTACGCTATGCACTACGGCGTTGAGACACATTTCCACGTAATTGATGATGATTTGAATGTATGCTGCCCGTCATACTGTCATATTGTCTTCAATACAGTGTTACTGCTTATGGTAGAGAGTAAGACCGGGTAGTGTTTTTTTTTGTTCAATTTCTAGCTGTTAGATAAATTTGAGAACCATCTGGCATTAGTCGATACGTAACACCTAGAAGAAATATCTTACTAAATGAACGAATTATTCTTTGCAGGTCAACCAGAGGAGCAACAGCCTGTTGTTCCTACAGTAAAGCCAGTCTTCTCTGTGGGCGATCGTGTAAAAGTGTGTTTAGAAGTAGATGCCCTTATGAAACTACAGCAAGGGCATGGCGGATGGAATCCTCGAATGGTAGAGCATTTGTCGAAATTGGGAACAGTTCATCGAATAACTGATAAAGGCGATATACGGTGAATAGTCAGGACCTTTATTTTGTTTGATATCACTAATGTTTGTGTTATTGGCAGTGTTCAATATGACAATTGCCCAAATCGCTGGACATTTCATCCGGCGGCTCTAGTTAAAGTGTGCTCGTTTCGTGTTGGCGATCTAGTAACAATAATCAATGATGCTGCCAAGGTGCAACAGCTGCAAAAAGGTCACGGCGAGTGGATTGAGCTGATGAAATATGTAAGTGTTCATCGCATTTGCATGCGACAAGTCCAATTAACACGTTATTTGTTTGACAGGCCCTAGGCAAGCACTGTAAGGTGATAAAAGTTTACTCCGATGGTGATCTGCGGATTCAACAGCTGGACGAAGTCATCGAATGGACTCTAAATCCCAAGTGCGTTAAACTTGAGCGATCTCCACTGGCAACCGCAGCAGAACGTTCCAACAGCATGATGGACCTAAGCCACCGGCGTACAGACCACGTCATGACACCACTCTCTGGTCTCTCGGGAACCTCACTGGCTGACAAACTGGTCCGTGAAGCAGCCCAAGGCCACCTCGAGTTCGTCAAACAATATTTAGAGCAAAATCCTCAACAAGTTGACGTGATGAGCGGCGGAAAGGCTTGTATCCAGGTTGCTGCCCACCAGGGTTACGTGCACTTAGTCAACTATTTGATAAGCAAAGGCGCCAATGTCAACATAGTCGATAAAGAAGGCGATTCTACACTGCATTACGCCGCATTTGGCAACCAACCCGACACCATGCGAATTCTCTTACAAAACGGAGCCGATATTAATTTTCTTAACTCCAGTCACTGTTCAGCGCTGCACATATGCGCGCACAAGAAGACCCCACATTGTGTTCGCCAGCTGTTGGAATTCGGTGCCGATGTCAACATACAAGACTCGTACGGCGACACTGCCCTGCACGATGCTATTGCCAAAGAGAACACCGAAGTAGTCGAACTGCTCTGCAGTGCTCCGAATTTAGACTTTACTGTGAAGAACAATCGCGGTTTCAATGTACTGCATCACGCCTCGCTGAAGGGTAATGTTATAGCAGCCAAACGCATCCTCCAACTGTCGCGCCAGCTGGTCAACGTGAGAAAGGACGATGGATTCGCTGCGCTGCACCTGGCCGCACTCAACGGTCATGCGAATGTGGTGGAAGCGCTGGTCATCGAGGGTCAAGCTGAGATCGATATCCGCAATAATCGACGACAAACGCCATTCCTACTGGCCGTGTCGCAAGGTCATGCGGCCGCTCTCGAAAAACTAGTCAATTTAGGTTGTGATATTTTAGCAAAGGACGAAGACGGCGACAATGCAATGCACTTGTGTGTGATCAAGAAGACGAATCTACAGCAGGCGGCAGCGCCCACTGAGGCGCAAGAAATTTTGGAAATCTTCAATGGGCTGCAGCATTTGACCGAGTACCGGTTGATGTATACGATATTATGTTATTTGGCTCGGCGAGGGTGTCCAATCGAGCCAAACAACAAGGGAGCCACGATTTTTGAGTGGATCACCGAGCAGGAGGAGAAGGATTTGATCCTAAGCTATCAGCGGAGCGCCACTGACGTGGCGACATCACCATCTGCCGCTGTTATGAACAATGAGGGTATCAATCAGTTGACAAGAAATATTCAGACGTTGAACCTGAACGAAAGTGCAGGGAGTGCGAACATAAGTGCCGAGGGCAATGCTCTTGGTGGTGGAGAGGGAGGTGCGGCTGCGGTTTCAACGCCACCACCAGTACCGGCGCAAAGAAGCCAACCAAATCAGCTACAAACGCCACCGCCCCCACCTCCACCAGATGACACATCTAATGTTCAAGTGCCAAAGAAACAACTCAACTCCGATCCAAGTCATTATGTCGAAATGAATCCCAGTAAGAGTAACAAATTCGAGAATGCTTTATCCCCAGCAACACCACCACCACCGCCAACAACTGCGGCTGGAAGCCATGTCAGTCGTAAACAGCAAAATAAACCCGCCATCCCATCGGTATTTATAACGGAGCCAAAAGAGTGCATTGTCTGCGACGAGGTACTGCACCTAATCAAATTCGAACCATGCCAGCATCAGATATCGTGCGAGGAGTGTGGTCTGAGGATGAAAAAGTGCCTGACCTGCGGCATGGTAATCGAAAAGCGAGTGGGGCTTAACGGCCGACTGGTCACGGGAAAAGATACAACACGGACATCATCAGCTGATCGACTGCGTTATCTGGAGAACAAAATACAGGAATACGAAGAGTGTCACTATTGCAGTATTTGTATGGAGCGAATTAGAGACGTCGTCTTTTTGTGCGGCCATGGAGCGTGCAGCGTCTGTGCCGAAACACTGCGTACTTGTCACATGTGTAGAAAGACTATTCTCAAGAAGATCAATCTCTACTGAAACAATCGTGCGTATTTTCATCTCCATCGCTTAAAGAAAACGGAGACTGTTTTGCAAGGAACGGATCCTTTGAGGTATGTATAATCAAGGTGTTTTTCAAATTGTTGCACAACTGATTGGGAATTATTTGTAAACAATGCTTGCTGTCGATGGCTGAAATCGTATAAACAGATTTTACTTTGTCTTTTATATTTTCGCCCAAATTTCAAAAGAATTCTTAAACATACGCATATGTTTAATGTACATACATTAACTATCTGAGAGCTTTGCATACGATTTCCCGTAGCCACCTATTTTTCCGAGTTCGAAAATGCTGCGCAATATCATGCACAGTTGCTATAGTTGATTTTAATTCGTTTTGCCGTATTTTGAACACTAGTTCAAAAGCTGTATTTGCGTTAGTAAGAGGAAACACTTGATTCTATATATTTTAGGAGTCTACACATAACACAATGCTATGAGGTGGAACGGATGTTTTTTTTCGAAATGAAATTCTCCTTTGGGCTGTGCTTGTTCCATGGAGAGCGTCAGTGTTTTGTAAGAAATTTAAGTCAAGGTTTATACCTCTTGCGGGTGCATGGACGGGAAAGCATTAAAGACCTCACCGAAGAAATTGTGATTTAATTGTCTCTAGCATATTGAAATGAGTGTAAGCTCAGTAGACGTTACACATTGCATCTGTCATTTTAAGGTAATCGAGCGCTGTCATTCACAACTATCCAATCTCGTTTGCACAAAGACCACGTGCAAGTAATTATTATAAATAGTACTAAATTCCCCATGCCACCAGTTCAACTGTGAATTCCAGATACGTTTTCGACAGCTTGTAAGTACTGCTCATTGTAAACAACAGCAATATATTTCCTCCTTTGGTTGCCTAAGAGACATCGCTATAATCAATTTGCTAGAACAAGTTGTAATACTCTGTCTCATTTCATTCCGCAATTAGTGTAAACATTTGAAATGCTTTATTTTTAATGATACGAAATTTAAATTTAGTTCACTCCTCTTGAGGCGTGTGCTGCTTCCTTATGCAGAGTGTCTATGTACATTTAAAGCAACCAATATTCTTTTACATTTTCCAGTGTCTACTTTGAAAATATTCTTGCAGAGCGGTCTTCCACTTTAATAGAACATTTCTTTTGTATATAATATTTGATGTACTTTTCTTTTGTTTTGTTTTCTTATTTGAAAAAAGAAAACAGAAGAGTTTCACAGCGATTTTTTGTTTGTGTATTCGAATATTTCGTACTTTATGAGAAGTTAAAAAGAAACAAAAAGTCTGAGAATAAAAATAAAAAAGCAACTTAAGTATTGTATCTAATAATAAACATAATATTCGAAATGCGTTTTTATATAAAACAAAATCAATTTAATAATATTCCACCGAATTTATCAAGAAAACGTGGGTGTGACAACGTTTTATCTAACTTTGCCTATCATTATTTTTTAAACACCTCGCTGTGAAATCTATCTTGGCTTGCAAATAAAATGGAGAACATAATACTAAACTTTTCAACACAAGTCTTCTTTTGATTGTACATAACTGTGTAGTGCTGTTTTTGTCTTCAAGAATACAATTGTTATTATTGTTTTTGTTTTATGCGTTTTGTAATTTAGAACTTAAAATGAAAACGGTTTAGAGTATTTGTTATAATAAACCATTATGCACCTGTGCCGCAATAAATATAACATAATTATCATTGTGGTGGCCAATAGAATGGGAAAAGGAAAAATTGTGTTCAGGAAAATAGTTCATTTACTAAATCTATGTAATTTTCATGCGTTTCAATCATGACTGCTAGTCCGCACAATATTTTAGTTTATAGGCATACTTCATTGGAAAAATTTAGACAGTAATACCTTGACGGGCAATACATAGCTCATTGTTTGTGGATGCCTGGATGTACTTTGTATACTCGTAACTTGCTGCATGCATGAGACAATATTCCTTCGAGTTGTTTTTTCAAATTTAAGGAAATTAAGGAAATATTAGGTTATCAATGCGTTCGGACATTGAAGACAAACTTTAGTCCATTGCCTAAGATTTTTGCATTCATTAGAGTATTTATTTCAAAGAGTTTGTCTTTTTAGATTTTGTTAACAAGTGCATGCGCATTTAATTAAGACAAATTTACAAGTCTAAAACGCAATGACCTCAAAAGTCGACGATGCGTTTCTTTTTCGCGACGATTTTCAGAGCTGTCGGTCGGCTTCTTCCTACAGCATAATCGTTTATCATTAATTATGTTTGTTTGATTTGCGAATCTATTTTACATGCAATTTTGTTATAACGCATCCCTTTGGCCACCAGTGAACGCATTTCGTTTATCCAATATCTACGTATATTTATAGGTTATTCATATTGTATATATATTTGGTTGTGCATGCTATCCAATATCCTATCATATGTCATACTCTCTATAAATTATTTCTCAACCAAGTGCAAACAAAAAATCGCCTTTAACTTAAATCAACGCACACGCATACTTCATGTTGTTTAGGTATACATTGTTCCAAACAAACCTAAATACAAAAAATAACATACCTTTATTGTATATTAAAAATGTTCAACCAAAACGAAGATATTGCTAATTTAATTTAAAAAAAAATGAATTACAAATAAAAAAATACCTTTACTTCGAATTCGACCAATTATGTTAAAAACAAAATTTATTCATCAACTAAACGAATATATTTATTTGTTCTATGTAGTTATTAAAATTATTATTATTGTTTTATTTCTTAGATTTAAGAACACTTAAAACTGTTGTTGATTGCAATCATCTTAATTTAGAGAAATGAAAAGAAATTGCATCCAAATTATGAAAGTGTGTGTAGCAGTTGTCAGTAAAACCAAAATTTAATCAGAGTACTACTGAGACAAAAGAAAATCAGGAAATGTGTAAATTGACGTGTTAATTTATTTTTTTCTTAAAATTCTTAAAATTATAAGTTTTCATTTTCATTTTATTGTTTGTTTTTGTAAGTTGTAGGCTTAAGGAATATCTAAGCATATTTTTATGTAGTGTTTTTGACTGTTATAAAATTAAAGAAAGATGAAAATTAATTTTACGATTGCGATTAATATCATCAATTATTATATTAACTCACGTAACTTTGAAATAAATGAATAAAAATAAAGTATTTATTAATGTGACTGATGTTCGTTTTATTTTTGTCTTTTTACACTTTGGGTGGATTGATTTCGCTGAAAAAAAAAAACTACTTCCACGAAGATTGCTTGACAGCCGACTGAATGCACCCACAAACCGATAACAAGACATAAAACAGGGTCGAATAAACTTATGTCGTTTCCCATTGGGATTTTCAGATTTTGCTCTCAGAATTCAGTTTTTTCTTTCTTTGCATTTGTGTTGGTGCGTGTTAAATTGTAATTTGTGTCTATAAAAATCTATTCAATTTTCTGTTAATATCCATTGCTGCGGCCAAATGTAAATTTGTATCTATTTTTCACAGACTTGTTCCTAAAAACGTAAAATAACACTTTAAAGTTCGACAAATGGCAAATGTTTTGGGGTTAGTGTAGGTAGGTGTGAAGAAGTCGAGATTCGCAAAATTGCTCTGACTCTGAAAAAAAGTGCGACATAAAAGTGTTGCTTGGAGTCATACTTTATTAAAAGGGAGCGTATGTAGCGATAGCCATGTTTGAGAAGTCAACCTCTTCTACATTATAAAAGTACCTGCCGCGCGACTTTATGTTACTCCGAGCAATTGATTGACTTGCACAGAGAAGGTGACAGTTGTCCACCACGACTTGTACGTCCTCCCATGAAAGTGGCGATTCGAACTCTGATTTAAGAACACCTACGCCTGCCATAAAACGTTTCATCAGACGCATTGGCAACCGGAAGTGCGTCCTACTCACCCACTAACTCCAATGCATACCAAGCAAATCATTACAAATTGCGGTCAACTGTGTACACGTCATGAAAAGGACGTTCGTCTTGAACATGAGGACAAAAAGAAGTACAAATTATATTTAAATCATAATAAACCGAATTTTTATTTACGCTTAAACGAGTTTTGTTGCCATTATTTTTATTAATGTATAAAGCTTAACATAGTGACTTGCTCCTCTTCAAAGTGAAAATACAAAAATTTAGTATTTAAGTTAGCTGTTAGTTTGTTTCTCTCCCTTTCTAAAATAAATAAGTAAACAATCCCAAGAGTATGTAGGTATGTATATACTGGTAATACTGTACAATGAATGTTACATTCTAAATACAAAAATAAATTAAAAAAAATTTAAACAACGATGAGAACCGGTAGAGCTATGCTCTGTGAGCGCCAGCCACGTACATCTAGCTGTTTTGCGACAGTTTTGTGTTCAGTTCCTTAATTTGTTCGTAGCGGATATTGCATAGTGTTTTCGCCTCCCAATATTTCTCCTGAATTACCTTTAATTCCTTCTTAAGGTGTTCGTATTTTTTCTATCGAAACATTTGGTTAGGAATATTTATTAAAATCGGAATTGTTGCATTATGCACTCACCTGATATTGTTGATGTGATGGCGTGTTATCGATTGCGTTTTCTTTTCCTGTGGATAGAGCATCCTCGAGCTCTTTTATTTTTGTGTGCCTCACACGGCAGATCATTTTCAGATCCTCATATTTACTAAGCAATTTACGATAACATTCGTTTTCATCGCGATCGGCTGTCTGTGTGCTACTGTCGACGATAATCCGCTTGGAGGCTTCTGCACATACGGCACAGTGTCTACTTTCATTGGTTTTGCTGACGATTAGTTGTTGATATTTCTTTATTTCTTGCCGCAGTTTTTGTTGCTTTGATTCTTCATTGTTGAGGAGTTTTTTGAGCGTTGCATTCTCCATTTTGAGTGGGTGATTTTTCAGCTCCATTGAGAGAGTATTCACTTGGCTGTCACGAATAAGGAGTTTCTGCCGCAGCTCGTTAAGCTTCAGATCTAGTTCGGAACAACTGCATTCAGAATCTGAAAATTATAAATGGAAGTCGATGGGTAAGAGGGTGGGTAATATACAGAAAATGTCAATGTATAACATCAAATTGTGATCTATGTAGATCACTAGATACCACACACAGAATCAAAAATATATATGCTCACTTGTTGGATCAGTCATAGTGGAGACATCGCGATTGCTATCCCAAAACGATTGACGTCGTCTCTCGTCGTGCGTACTCAATCTGCGGTTTTTTCGTTCTTCGTTTTGTGATTTGTGACACGAGTCTAGCTTGTCCATCAGGTTCATATTCTTCACCTGAAATGACAAATTTTGTTGGTTGCAAAGACATTTTCAATAGCAAGAGCATAACCTACTTTCAGCTGATGATTTTCGCCCAACAAATGATCCACTGCCTTCTCCCTCTTCGGTGAGATTGATTTCGACAGATTCATACTGTTTTCCTTTTGCAACAATTGAATTTGCTGTTCAAGCTGCGCAGTCCTACTCAAACTAAGCTTTTCGCTGTGCTCGAGTTTCTCCTGGATGGTCTTCTTTTCCGAAATTAAACTGGCAACGTTGCCTTCAAGTTGGGAGATTTTCTCCAAAAACGAGAGCTCCTTAGTTTGCCATTCAGAATAGTTACGCTTTTGTTTGTCTTTGGCCGTACTGAATTCTTCTTGCAGCGTTTCTAGTTGTGCCTGAAATTTAGCTATTTCGCTTTGTAACGTTTTACATTCACCCGCCTTCAGCTTTGCATCTTCCAGGTCCTTGCAAAGTGTCTTGTTTGCTGTCACCAAGCTATCGTTATTCGAGCGCAACAAGCGGCATTGCGACTGCACTTCTTGAAGTGAACTTTGCAGTTCGGTAACTTTTTTTGCCAGAGTCGTATTTTCGAGCACAACTTTACGTGCTGAATCCATTTCACCTTCAAAGGATGATCGACGTTGTTTCAGGTTTGCGTGCTGCAATGACAGCGTATCATATTCGGCTTGGAACTGATCAAGTTTCTGCAAAAGCGAATCTCGCTCAGCGGCTGCACTTTGAGTGGTCTTGAGATCATATTCGAGGGTTTGAATTTTACACGTAAGATCATCAATTTTAGAGCTCTGGGTGGTAGTAACTTTGCTATTGTCCGCCAGTAGTTGCTGCAAACGATCAACTTCAGAGGAAAGATGCCGTTTGGACTCCTCAAATTGATTTCCGAGGATAGCCAGCTTTTCTTCTAGCTCTGAGCTCTTTGTTGCCAGCGAATTGTTGTTGTTAGTCAGCTGGACAATTAAATCATCCCTTTCGGCGTTGGCTTTCTCTAGAACTTGCTTGAGATGAACTTCTGTGGAGAGACATCGCTTCGATTCATCCAATTCCTGCTGCAACACTGCAAACTCTTTCTCTAGTTTTGAGCACTCCGTGGTCAATTGGTCAATCAACTTTTCCTTTTTAGCCCTTAGATGCTCTTCATGTGACATGCATTGCTTTGATTCCGCCAACTCCTGTTTCAAAAGGGTAATCTTTTCCTCCAATTCGCAGGATTTGGTGGACAACTGCGCAAGCAATTCTTCCTTCTCTTGCTTTAAGTGGTTGGATTCGTGCAATTCTTGCTTCAAAAGCAAAATTTTCTCTTCCAATTCAGAGGTCTTTGCTGACAACTCGCGTTTTTGATTGTTCGCTTCTTCCATCATCCCCTCCAGTTGCGAGATTTTTGTGTTTAATGAGTTGTTGTCACTTGTAAGTTGCATGATACGTTCATCCTTGTCGGAGCATTCTTTAGCCGCTTTAAGATCCGCTTCGGCCCGGTCTAGCTTCTCATACAGATTGTCTATCTTTTGCGCCATTGCATTGTTCGAATTACGAACAGCGCATAGTTCCAAGTTGAGTTGTTCCTCCAGATCTTTACCCTGCTGCAGGAGGATTACGGAATGTGATTGCACCTTTTCAAGTGCTGACTGCAGTTCGCTTTTAGTTGCGGTGAGTGCCTCTATGTCAATGGCTAAGGATGAACATTTCGCTTGCAAAAGGCTCCTCTCCTCTTGGTGACTCTCTTTGAAGTTCTCATGCTGATCTTTGAGCGCTGCCAGTTCGCACTCAAGACTTTTCTTTTCAGCAGACATTTTGTTCAACTCTTCTTTCATTTCTTCACACTTCCGCTGAACATCGAGCTTTGCTGTCGAGTTTGAATCGCACTCCTCTCGAAGTTTCATTATTTCACAGCTGGTTTGATCAGATTCTCGCTGCAGTTTTTCTTTAGCTCTCACATTCAGCTCATGATCGTGAACGAGCTTTTGCAACTGCTCGTGCAAACTTCTTTCGGAGTTTTTAAGAATCTGACACTCTTCTATAACGATCTTATTCTCTTCAAAAACAACCGCGTGCTCTTCCTCCAGCATCTTCAGTTTTTCGCCGGCACCCCTCAGCGACTCAGACTCTTGCTCCGAACACAAGAGCTTCTCACCAAGCCTTTCCTTTTGTTCTAAAATTATGTTGCGCTCTTTTCCAAGCGATTCAACGGTCTGACTCAAACAAGCCACAGAATTTTGCAGCAAGTTGCATTCCTCTTCCATTTTCTCCAAGCTTAGAAGAGTCTTTTCCAAGTTGATAGTCTTTTTCTTCTCAGTGACAAGCTGTTGCTGCAGGTCATCGCATTCAGCTTGCAGTTTGGCACTTCTGCCGCTAAGTCCTGCGATCTTCGATGCGCCTTCAGCAGATTCTTGAATTTTCTCCTCCAAAGACGTCTTCAGCACAATTAACTCTATCTGAAGTTCTTGACACTTGCATTCTTGCTGCTTAAGCCTCTCCCGCAACACACAGATTTCTTGCTCGTACTTAACCGATTTATCATCGCCCAATTCGGCGAGTTGTTTTGTTTTTTCAGTCAAAGATGCCTGCAGTTCGACACACTTACATGCCTGAAGCTGCTCGTGCAATTGTGCAATAGTTTCCTCCAGTTGAGAGCGAGCCGGCAGATCATTATTGATTTCCAATTGCTCAGACATAACATTCACAATCGCTTCGAGCTTAGAAATTTTACTCTTGTAGTCGGCACACTTGACTTCATGTTCCGAGTTGAATTCTTTCAGGTTCTCCTCGTCGCCTAGCTTAGACTGTAGAGTAAGCAGCTGTTCTCGTAATTCATCACATTTATTCTCATATTCCTCGAGTTTATCCAACTTCTCACACATTTCCTCATTCTGTCGTTTGAGTTCGTCGTAAATTGCTCGCGAAACACTCTCCACATCACACTCAGACTCGACGGTTTTCTTAAGCTGCTCACAGTCGGCGATCAATTTTTTGTTCTCACATTCAGCGCGAGAAATGATCTCATTCAGCGAGTTTATTTGGCATTTGTTTTCATTACAAATGGCGATGAGGTTGCATTTCTCGCCGTTCAACTGCTCCATCTCGGATCGCGCACTCGCCAGCTGTTCTTTTTGAGTCTTAAGCGTTGCAATAGTTTCTTCCAAGTCGCGTATTTTTTCGAAAAGGTGTGATTTCTCCTCCAGCAACTCATCGATTTGCGCTTCATTCGGTTGTCGACCAGCGCCATCTAAAGAGTCACAACTGTTGGCACTTGTTAGGTTGTCTTCCACTTCCAGCGAATCATAGATTTCGGTGCAAGACTTTTGCTCCACGGCAAATTCGATCGCGCCACGAAGCTCATTGAAAGGACCTTTTACTATCTCGTTTATGCTGCCGATGACCATTCTGCTGCCGGCGGTCGATCTGCCAGTGCCTGCAGTCCGGAATGTTTTGATTCTGCCATCCGCGACGGAAATTTCAATTTCCACAAACGATTCGGCCAACTGAAGGAACTGTTCACATCTGGCAACGGATTTCCTTGGCGATTCACTACGAGCCGACAGATTTCTTATTTCCTTGACTAACTGCTCCCGTTCGTCGCATTTCTCTTGCATAGACTTGGTAAGCGACGAAACAGTTTTCGCCCAATCTGCGTTCTCCTGCGTTAAATGTGAATTCTCCGCCTTCAACTGTTCGTTTTTAGCTGTTACTGCTTTCACGCGATTGTCGTCAGCTAAATCTTTATATTTATTCAACTCCTCCTCGAGTTTTGCCATCTCATTCTGCAGTGTGTCATAGTCAGCTAAATTATCAACCAGTTGCGTGGATACATCATCGTACTCATTCTGCATTTCATTGAACAGTGACTGCAGCTTTGTCAGCTCGTCTTTCAGTTGAGCATTCTCGTGACGAAGGTCAATGTCATTCTCTTGCTTGCTTAGACTGTCCGACTGCCTATTGAGTGCCACGTTCTTCTCGTACTCCCTTTGCAGGCGATTCATTTCCGATTTCAATGATTCCAGCTCCGTCTGAAGACTATCGTTCTCCAGCAGCTTACGTTGAGCTTCTTCGACTTTAGCCTTCAGCTCACGTATTTCAGTCTCTAGATTCTCATTCTGATTTTGCACTCGATCGCAGTCGGCTATCGATTGGACAGAATCGTTTTCCAGTTTTTCATACTCCCTCTGCAGGTTTTGGTACTTCTTTTGAATCAAGTCGTACTCTGATTGTATTTCACCAATCGTACCCTCATACCTATTGCACTCAGCTTGGATCTGCTCATATTTTTGCTGGATATCGCGATACTCGTCTTGAAGCGTCTGCAGCTGATTGCGTGCCGACAACACTTCCATATTCAGCCTCTCAAAGTTATCCGCCTTATTTTGATTCTCGTTCTTCAGATTGGCGTATTCAGCTTGAGCACTCTCCAGCTTCGTTTTAATCTTCTGCAATTCTGAGTGTAGACAACTGTTTTCGGTGCGAAGTAAATTTAGCTCCTCGGCAATACTACCATTGGCTGCGATGGTGGCTAGTAATTTATCACATTCAGCGGCAAGGGTATCCCTCTGGGTATTCAGTGTTTCAATTTCCTGAGAAATGTTGATCTTTTCGGCGATTTTGTTGGCAGTTTCCTTGGACATGACCTCGAACTCAATCTTCACGGACTCCAGTTTGCATTTTTCCCCCTGAAGAGTGGCGATCTGGTGCTGTATGTCGTCCAGTGTCCCGTTGAGTGATTTTAAGTGCTCGACATCCCTTTTTAGACCATTATTCTCCGTTTCCAGGCTATCGGCTCGCAGTTTTTCTGATTCAGCCTCCGAGGATGCTTTTTCTAGAACCAACTGCAACGTTTGGCAGTCTAGATTGACCTTCTCAACGTTTTGAGCGAGTTGTTTATTTTCTGTGAGCAGTTGTTGCAGGTCTTTACATTTAACGCAAACAGTCTCAGCTTCGTCTAGGCCCTTAGACACTTGTCGTAGTTCTTCCTTGGAGTTATTTAGTGCTTCACTGGTTACAGTGTGAAGGGACTGCTCTAGTCTTTTGATTTCTTTTTGCTGCTCTTCCAAAGCCTCTAGTAGTTCGTTTTCTCGCCGTTTAGACTTGATCTTGTGCTGCTGAAATTCGAACTCCAAACTTACGGCTTCTCGACTTTCCATTTCAAGTTGCGTGACTTTGCTCTTTAATTCGGTGACTTCTTTCTCATACCGAAGGGCTCGGTCGGCAATGACTTGGGAGGCTTTTTCAAACTCACTGGCCTGCGACTCCAGTCCAGTAATTTTCGATTCGAGTTCCTGACACCTGGAAAAGCAATCAAATGGGATTTATTTTTTAAAAGGGACAAACTACTGAAATTATTCGCATGCTACTTGCTATGGAGTCGCAGCAGATAGACATGCGCTACTTTTATACTATGTTACAATGTGATGACGAATGCAAAATGCATTTTATATGGACAGTTTATAAAGTCTAAGAAATCTAGCTAGCAGCGGTCGATGGTTTTACCGAAACCTGTACGAATACACCAACAGGAGCTAGCACAGCGTTTCTTCATGACATCGTAGATTTATTTGGATTTATGCATAAATAATTATAGATAGAGGAACGTCATATACAGGTAAGCTTTATCATAATGTTGCAAGAACAATTACATTCTTCTATTTTCTATGACACAGAATATAAAATAGCTATATTCGATGTTTAAAGTAGATATTGAATACCGATTGTGAGGGTTTAATATCTTCAACTAAATCCCATACACCGAATTCAAGCACATACTTAACAATGAGTGTTTTTCGAACTATTGCAACCAAAACTATGCGGAAGTACAAGTGAAACTTTTCGACTAAATATTCGTAGATACTAGAACGAAACTCTCAAATCTGAACTCCAAATCGTACACATTCACGCAAGAAGATAATCAATGTGGGTCAGTTCAATTAAATATGCATATGCACTTGAACTATACAAAAACTCGACCACTCTCGTGTGTATATGCCTTCGTACGTACACTCGCTGCTAATATTTTTGTGTCTTTTTGCGTACACTAAAATATTGTTTGTTTTTCTTTTGTTGCTACATTTTTGTTTACCGGGCTCCGTTAGAGGCACTGCTGTCTTCCATCTTTAGAATATTTTAATGGCTAGTTAATGATTCCATTAGTATTCAGTGGATTCAATCCTGTTTCTGATTTCTTTTCACTTCCCTGACCGGTAAAATATGCAAAAAAAACATAATCCAATTAATACTTCACGCTTATATCGTGTCTCGCGGAGTCATATATGGAACCGATCGAGGTACTCGTCTGCTGGCAGCATTATATGCAAATCAAACTAAATCATATCGAGCGGATAAAACAATCTTTAACTTACTTGAAAAGTTCTTATCAACGGTTGTGTTGTTCTGGACGTGGTTTATCATATGATGATAATATGACAACTAGTTTTGGCCAGCAAAAGTTCAGGTATAGAACACTTTTAAGTTCTGACGTTCCTGCTGTGTGCTTTTTCTTGTAAGGAATTTAGCAGACAGTTTTCTTTGTGCTTGTCATTTGGCGATTTGTCGTCGCATATAAACAAGAGAGTGTCGTAGAATATGAGACGAACGACAAAACAAGTAGTAGAAAGTCATCTGGCTGTGGCTGTGTTTTTGTTTTTGGTCACAAATTTAGCAGTGCAAATGCAGCGCTTGTGGTAGAAAATATTAGAAATGCACGTTTTGCACTCAGAATACAAGTACGATGACACACACAATGCGAACTATGCTGGTATTCTTTGAGTGCAGCCAAGTAAATGCATTATGCTCCTAATCACGTAGTAGATTGTTTGAGCATTCAAATTTATAAATAAATACAGTGAAAGTTTATTTATGGAGCGCACTCGAAATTTTAATGAGGGGTTGGTGGCATCACATGAGAAGTGTTTAGTTAACTGCAAATGTGTAAATTGAATTTGGGGCGGTTTGGAATAAGGGCACATGTGAAGGGATTATACAGGGGGTGACTTTTTTTTTTTTTTGTAGTTATATCTGAGAATCTGTAAAACAATTGACGCAAAACAGAACAGAAATTGTGCAAACAATGTTAGGGACCATATGCAATAGATCATAAAACCTTTGTACTCATGCGCTTACCAATTAAGTACAGCAAGAGTTAATCTCAGTTAAAAGCTATTGCAATGCGGTGATAGCAGGACACATCCATAGAGTCGCATTTTGAATGAGAGGTCTTAGTATTTTTGCTAAGCAAACTTCTATGAGCAAGCGACTTTGTAAAACCTGAATGGATTCAATAGGTCACTCACTAAAGATCTGAATGAAAATCCTACTCAATTTTCAAGATTGGAATCCATATACTGATGCTATGATAAACTACTACAAATGTTTGGGAGGTGAGTTCGTTGAAGGAGTAGCGATTGTCAGCTTTTCATTAAGTCGAAAGTTAAAAGCATATCATATATAAGCTGACTTAACCCTCTAATGCCTTATTTTTTGATTTGAGTCCGTAAATCAATATAAAAACGAGCATACTGGGTCGTCAGAGCAATAAAAATCGTACAGAGTTGTATACAAAATGCAGTCATACGATGCGACTTGTAAATATCTGTAAATATCTTGTAAATATCTGACCAAAAACACTTGAATCAGTAAAGACTCGATTATGTAAACAAACAAAAAATATTGGCTAACTGTTTCTACCCGCCTCGAGACGGGCGCAAGCGAACCGACATATTTTAGAAATACGTATGTACAAATAAACCAAAACCCTAACCATATTTATTATAATGTAGTAAACACTTACCTACTCATTATTATATATTTTTTATTTGTGAAAATCGTTTTTTGAAAAAAATATTTATTTGAGTGCTTCTGTGGTCAACTTCGCATTCGAACTACTAGTATTGATAAACGGAGCACATTAAACAGACGGGAGGTATACAAATTTATAGAACGATAAATGTGACTAGAGGCGGGCCGGAAGCATTAGAGGGTTAATAATTGCTGTATTCATCAAGCTTATGGCTGCGAACAGTATCAATAAAAAAAAAAAAAAAAAATTGTAATTGCCTGAAAGATAAGGCAAACTGAAGACTCAAATGAAAAACCTTTAAGGAGTTGTTTGAATAACTCTGATATCAGCACTTACAGGTTTCACTGACTGCAATCTCATAAAGACCTTCCTAATCAGACTGCAGTACTCTTGGAGTGTTGTCAACCCGAAAAACAAATCTTATAGTAGGCAATTCTGGGCAAAAATTTAACAGAACAATTCCGGATGTATTGAATGGATTCTGTGCAGTTTCTGCTCATTGCGTTAGTGAGTTTTTCGATGCACCAGAAGCTAAGGATAAATGGGAACGAAAACTACTGCTAGTTCCCAAAAATCATCAATTAAAATAAATGCTGTTACATTTTAAGGTTATACACTTAACATAAACAACGGATGCCCGACAACCACATTCCGCTGACTATTTCAACAACTATATGGCTCACCTCTTTTGGCAATTGACTAAGTTCGCTTCTGCCTCGAGGTATTCAACTTTCATAAAAGCAGAGTCTTCTCGTTCCTTTTCGTAGCGAGCAATGAGACGCTCAGCACCCTCCAATTTGTACTTTAGCGAGTTGTAAGTGTCATGTTCAACATTTAACTTATTTTCCAAATTGGTAAATGCCTCGAGCTCCTGGAGTTCTCGTTGGACTTTTTGCAAACTAAAAACGTTCGGTTGTTCACTTTGCATATGAGAGGACAATATCACTTACCTCTCCTTCTCGGTGAGACGTGGAGTCAAGCTTGCTGTGCGCAAATTTTGATTTTCCTTCGGCGTTTGGAAGCCTACTTTAAGATGATGCGATGGTGATGTTTGCGGCGTTAGGGCTTCATCGAAACATGCTTCTTCGGCCGGCATAAACTCCTCATCGATGTTGGGCGAATGAGTCATTTCTTTGAATTGATCTTGATAATATGCATCTCTCAGCGTAATGTGAGGCGTAAAGTTCATCGCAGACTTGGGTAACTGTAGTTTGGTCGGCATTTGAGATGCCATTGTCGGATGCCGAATATGAGTGGTGTCCGAGTTTACTTCTATTATAGGAGGCGTTTGTGACGACGGACACCATGTTCGGCGGCGTTTGTCTGAAGCTGATTTTGAAGAGTTCGATGAGTTACTGTTGATGAACTTAAGAATTTCTTCGTTAATGCGTTTTTGTAATTGGCCCACTTTTATCTGAAAAGCATACAAAAATTCATTCCGCTTACATTGTAAGAAGCTTTCAAGCACTGACCTGACTATTCTTGGTCTTCTCTAGCTCTAGTTCACTCTGCAGGCGAAAGATTTCCTTCTCTAGCCTCTTCATCATTGCAGCATCTGTCATTACTTCATTGAGTTGTGGTTTGTTCTTAACTACTTTAGCTCGATTAGCGAAACTGGAACATTAGATTCAATATCATGCTACCAATGGATGTTGCCCAGCGACTCACCTTAAAGTAGACAACGTTTCGTCGACAGCAGTGGGATTGACGGTACAAATAATGGCAGTTAACGCATTACCACCAAGTGAAGCTTGCAGGATTCGCGTTAACTTGGAATCACGATAGGACACGTATTTATCCTCGGCAAGTTGTTTAATCACACAACTGAGAAAGAGTAGACTTTTATTAATGTGACTGCCCTCTTTAAGCCGTGAACCGGTAGCTCCTGTCTGATCGGCTCTCTCTGAGCCGGCCAAATCGACGAGATTCAATATGCTGATTTGGACGGACTCGTCATCATTGTTGTCAGTTTTACGAGATTCGATTATCTGTAAGAAATTTATATGAAATATGCACATTTAGATGTGAACAGCAAACTAACAATTCGGAAAATTGCATGCGATCGACTAGAACGTTCGTTCATATTGGTCTCTCCACTTTTTCTTTGTTTGGTTCCCATGCGTAGATAACTTATTAAATGATCTTCAGATGTTATAATGTATTCACTGCAGTTAACGCTCACATCACCGTTGGGTGTTTCATGAATTTTAAGGTCCTGGTTGGACTTGTTCAAGAGGTCGTAGATTTTTTCGTTGTAGATTTCTATGTAGCCAACTCTAAAAGATGAATAGAAAGATAGATGTGTCACTTAGTTTGACTTAAGGACTTAAGGTTGCCAATAGACAAATCTTTTATATTAATGCAGTCCATTCCGACTTGACGGCTATCGACACAAAAAAAATATATATATATACCTAAGTAAGAATTGCCGGTCAGATGCCTTTTCGATTTCTTTGAAGATTTCCTTTGTGGCCAGTTCCATGACACCGGGATTGGTTTTCTCGCCCATCATTGTGTAAGTTTTACCTGAAATTCCCGACATTAGGTGCATATAAACCGTGGGACAGTAACTTACCTGACGATGTCTGTCCATATGCAAAGATGGTACCATTAAACCCTTTTATACCCGAATCAACAATCTGCTTGGCCATGGTATCGAATATAACCTGGTTACTTACATCCTGATCGAATATATGGTCTAGAAGTTGCCCTAATTGAACCACATGAACTACTTATGAAAACAAAAATATTAAGATACCAAAATAGAAAGGTTCCTGTTGTCCTTCGATGAGTTGAATGGAGTTTCCAGAAATCCTCCAAAAGCTAGATTGTTTTTGTTCCGTTTCATTTCCAAGGATTGGCCGCACTTTGATTGCAACTTGTATATTACTTGCAGACATTGTTATGTAGTAAAATGAATCTTATTCAAAAAAATTGAAGAGAGATTATAAAACATTTATGCGAATTCATGCGCGATTTACATGCAATAATTTAAACAAATGGACTCCGCACAAACAGTTATTTTTAAAAACGCCGCACTTCCTATAAGTCAAAATTCAACGAGTAGCGAGTGAGGATGCGTTCATGCTGTTTTTGTGTATTGCAATTTGACAGCTGTGATTTGGGTTTGTTTGCTTGAAAAATCTATGATAGGACTTTGCTCCTACAGAAAGCAAAATTAAAGAGAATAGGTAGGTAATGAAATGAATAATTGAATGAAACACCAAATAGCAAAGAAGCAAGAATTTAATATATATTTTTTAGTTTTTATTCTCAAACTTTATTCATGTGGGTTTTAAGAAATAAATTTTTTTCAATTTGATAGGGAACAGCAGAGACCTTCAATTCTTTTTTCAAATTCGCCATTTTGTTTAACTATCGGTGTTATGTCAATTCAGAATCCGTGTGACCTGCAAAAACACCCCAAAAATATAAATTAAATGCTGTCAATCTCTGCCAACCATGGGGGAACGTGAGTTCGGTAATACCACATTTTTACATTACTGGATGCTTGGTTTGTTGGTTATTTATTAAATATTTTTAAAAGGCGATTAATATAATGTGTTCGATTAAACAAAAGTACCTAAATGAGATGTATTATATACTAGAAACATATTAGGTTAAACATGGTTGTGTGTTTTCCGCTTTAGAATATTATTAACTTCGATTTCATGAGTAAATTTTTCTTGAATAACTGAAGAAAAATTGATCAAAATGTTTCTATTTTCCTTCAACTCATCTTCATTGTTGATTTTTCATAAATATTTTAAGCAAAAGTACACTTATTCCTAAAAATAAAATAGGTACCATCCACACGTAACGAATAATTTCAAACTTAACGTATAAAATTCGATGAACGCTGCCCGCAGCTTGTCCAACCAGGAACTTGTGCTCTTTTTTTGAACGTGTTTTGGTGACCCGGAATTTTTGAAGTTTCGTGACATTTGTCAATAAGAATTTCTATGTATCAATACTAGCGCAATAAAACGTGCCAGCCCCATAAAAATATAGCTTGTAGGCAAGTTACGGAAAATCGACCGGAGTTGCAGGTCTCAGTATTGTCTCTAGTTCTTACATGTCTAACTTTAACATAATAATTTACAAACAGCTTATAATACCCATGTATGTTAGGATCGATCTAGGGTTATAAATGTAGCACTTTGTTACATAGTACGCAAATACCCGCCAAAGTAGGTTATTCTTATTTCGTTCGCTTAAAAATTCCTGTAAGTAAATTTCGTTCGTTGCAACGAGAATTCTTGTGAGATATTCATATTTAATCGTTTTCTCAATGTTTATCTGTTGCAATTATGCATCAATTAAACCATTTCGGTGTTTTATTCAAAATATTTGCTTTTTCATTAGTAAAGTAGCAATCAATAAAAACAAATACGCCCTACTTGACACTTCGAGGCCTCACAATAGTAATTGTAATTGCGTGATAAGAATCCTACTTTACTTTGCTCAACAAAAAAAAAAAAAACGCCTTATATTTATATCAATTGGTAAGATGTAGGTATAGGTAAATAATTTTTTTAATCACGTATTAAATTTAAACTGAAACTACTTACAAGTAAAAATTGAACAAATAAAAGTGGACACCCTCTGTTGCACCCCTTAATCTGTTTTAAAGTGACACAATCTCTGCTTCATATGAAATATTAATGTCACAAACTATATCCTCTTCTTATTTATGTAAACTTAATCTTTTGAGAATATTGAAAAAAAAAAAAATATTAAAAACAAATATCAACTATATAGTCACTAACCAAACCATGCTCTAATTTTGTTTCTCTTTTTAGAAAACTTGTTTACATATTGGGTGAAGATCATGTGTTATCAATGCGCGATCACAGCGAGGCCTAGTAAATTCGCGAACATTTATATAAACAAGTCTGTTGACCCGTCAAAGAAGAAACGCAAAAAACCTGTAGGAGAAACCAATAAAATGCGCATTCTCCAGTTGGCTTGCCGATTCTTGCTCTTGGCTTGTAGTTGATTTGATGAGATATGTGGGCTGCATATGAGAAAATCTTGCTTAATAAGAACAAATTTGCAGTTGGTATGGATTATTAATATACGAGACATCTGAAATTCATGTTTAACATTTTTATATTTTGCCAAATTCTGAGACGAGAAATGTTGCAACACATTTAAACTATTGGGCTTATTTTTTTCAGAACACAGTTCTTAAAAGTTCATTATGCTGACTGTTGTGACAGGTTATTTTCAATAAGTGTTTATTTTAATATCACTGTATTCAAACCAACAACAATGCGCTTAGATTTTATGTTTATCTGTGACAAGCTAACTATTATCTATTCCTTGGATGTTATGTAAATGTTAAGAAGTTCAATTTAGAAACCACTTTTTTAGTTTCACTCATCAATTATTGCCTTCAGGGCAATATAATATGATGACAGTTTATTCACCACGTCAGTGTCAGAAAATTAGTCGGATATTTTTATTTAGCGCAATTGATACACGGTCTGCATTAAGTCAGACGTTCTTTTTCTTTTTATAATAGCGATAGCATTAAACACTGTCACACTGTCTTTGATTCTTTGCGCGTAAGCCTAAATATTTTTTGATAAATGGTAAAAGCTTTGTACTAGACTGTCATTCATAGCAACAATACAAACGATTTTTAGCTGGTTATATAAATGTCAACTTTAAAAACACAAATGATCTCGTTACCTAGCAAAGACATTTATAGATACAACAGCATTATAATTGCACAAATCGCCTATTTTTATAATCCAAGAAACTAGGTTATTGAAAATAGAGCAGGAGATAATATTACCTAGATTCACGAAATTTTTGTACAAATCAACTGATTAATAACAAAGACCGCATTGAGATTGATCCACTGAATAGCTTCTTGAACCTCATCCTTCGCACAATGTAAATATTTCTTGGATTTTCAATCTGCTACCTAGAACTTACCATAGTTAATTACATATTATTAAGACAAAGCTAGGTATACCTATTGAGCTCTAAGATCAAAAAAAAAATCTCCATTTGACTGAGCAATTGCTTACCGCATTTGGGACTTGTTGGAGTTGGTATAGCTCTTCTTATCAACACTTTAAAAATGGTGTTGATAAGACAAGCAATAATTTCAAAACTGTTTTATTTAGACATTCATTCAGTACAAATACCAATTGAGAAGTGAAACTGCTATGGGTTGATACCTAGTCAATTTATATTGACTGGAAGTTTGGGGAGATAATGGAAAAGGAAATGTGGGACTATGTAGCCAGACGCTTAACGAGACATGTGCCTATGTGGATCAAGCCAGTTTGTGCGATCGCATTCATTCTTTCATCAGTTGCATTTTAAATTCGGTTTAGTTAGGACGCTAAACGCGACTTGTTGCTGTGATTTATATATATATATATAAAAAAAAACAAATTAAATATGCCGGTTGAAATAAAAAATGTCTTAGTATGTGATGCGGTAGATAATGCGTGTGTTGATCTCTTGAAGAGCAATGGAATTAATGTTAGTACCTCTTTATGTGATTAATTGCCGAAAATGGAAAATAATAAAATCAATGTTTCGTATACCTTAGGTGGACTATAAACTGAAATTAACGGTCGATGAACTCTGCAAGGAAGTGAAGGTAAGCATTTCAATACCCACAAAGGAATTTAGCATTTAATTCCAAAACTAAACCCATTAAAGATGATCATATATTTAAAATATTCCTACATCAAAAGATTATTGAAGTACATGATAAGTTTGTTTAAAATAGAGATAAGATTTTCGAGTGAGTCTTTGTTACAACGGTTTTGCATTATTAGATAAGCCAGTGTGTCGAAAAACGAATGTTCGAAGAAAAATTTGTCTCTATCTGTCTGTAGGCTTAAAGGTCAAATGCATTTTCTTCTTAAAGACAGAACATACAACTTTCTGTTTACTAGTCACTTATTCTTATTCCTTTTAATTCTTATCAAGTTCAAGAGGTTCGTATTCTCTCAACTCCGGAAATTCTTTCTGTTTTTCTGGAGCACTCATAAACATTTCATTATGTAAGCAGGTCATCCATATACTTTTATTTTCAAACGACTAAAAATCAGAGCTTTGTTCATCGAATAAGAAATAAGAAATATTATTAACAACTACTGACAACATTATAAGTAACTTATACTAAAGGGTGGTATTATTTTAAATTTATATCAAACAACAACGTTTTGACACATAAGCTAAGTTTTTGCACAAAATTGTCTGGTGAAAAAAGTTGAGTAGCCACAACTGAGCCCTGTCGTTGCTTGTATTTTTATTTAATCCAAAATGCGGAAATCGTTGATCGCTACATGATTTTTTATTTTTTTTTTACTTACCTTATACATACTTTATTTCATATCACAACAGCTTAGAACTAAAATAAGTTATAAATTAAAAGGTGCCGATTTTACATGATTCTAAAGCTGTATGTATGAAATAGTAGAGTACAATCAGTTGTCATAATGATAAGAGGCGAATGCACCCAACAATACAAATACAAGTTAAAAGTAGACAGTGGATGAGGAAATATTAAAAAAGAAAGCAAAGCAAAGAATCAGGATACAAAAGAAATAATTAATAAGAACAAACAGAAAAGAAAAAAGAAAACGGAAATCCAAGCAATGAACTAAATAATACAACAGGTATGAACAAATTATCAATTCCTGAATGACTAAACGAAAATAGCCATTTTTTAACATCATACAAGAACACTGTTTTCGATCTATCACATCCTAGATGTTAACAGGTATAATATTAAAAAGACGAGGTGCAGTGATATGGTAAGACCGTGAAAAGTGCGTTTTATATACTGTTGGCAGTGCTACAAAAAGTCTGCTCTTGACTCTTAAATTGAAATTGTCATCAAGTCTAAAAAAAAAAAATATTTTTAATATTTTAAAGCATTACAGATGCCTTATCGGGAGAGTTCCAAGATTTTTGAACAGCTCAAAAGTGTGAGTTCTACGATGTACCCCGCACATTATTCTAGTTGCATGTTTTTGTTATAAAGGGTGATTTTTTAGCTGGTTTGGTTTTGGCAACACTGGTTTTGACAGCTGACGTGTGTTTAGTACCTTGTGTCACTGTCAAACAGCTTCATTTTGGTTTGCAATTTAACCATGGATCGTCTTACAAATGAACAACGCTTGCAAATTATTGAATTTTACTATCAAAATTCGTGCTCGGTTCGAAATGTTCATCGCGCGCTGCTTCCATTTTATGATCGGCATTCTCGACCTTCTGAGCAGTCTATTCGGAAGACTGTGACCAAATTTCGCACCAAATTTACTTTGTTGGACATTAAACCACCAACACGTTTACGTACTGTGCGTAGTGAAGAAAATATTGCGGCCGTATCAGCTAGTGTGACAGAAGACCGCGAAATGTCGATTCGGCGCCGTTCCCAGCAGTTAGGCCTTTGTTACAGCACTACGTGGAAAATTTTGCGGAAGGATTTGGGCGTAAAGCCTTTTAAGATACAGCTGGTGCAAGAACTAAAGCCAGCCGACCTACCACAACGCCGAATTTTTGGTGAATGGGCTCTTGGAAAGCTGGCCGAGGATCCGCTTTTTTATCGAAAAATTGTGTTCAGCGATGAGGCTCATTTTTGGTTGAATGGGTACGTAAATAAGCAAAATTGCCGCATTTGGAGTGAAGATCAGCCAGAAGCATTGCAACAGCTACCAATGCATCCCGAAAAAGCCACTGTTTGGTGCGGTTTATGGGCCAGCGGCATTATTGGGCCATATTTCTTCAAAGATGATGCGAATCGCAGGGTTACTGTCAATGGTGAACGCTACCGAGCGATGATAACAAACTTTATTTTGCCCGAAATGGAAGTTCTTGACTTGCATGATATGTGGTTTCAACAAGACGGTGCCACATGCCACACAGCACGCGAAACAATGGCGCAATTGCGAGGCGAGTTTGGTGAACAGTTAATTTCACGTTTCGGGCCGGTCAATTGGCCGCCTAGATCGTGCGATTTGACACCATTAGATTATTTTTTGTGGGGGTATGCCAAGGCTAATGTGTATAGGGACAAGCCCGCTTCGATTGACGCACTGGAAGCCAACATCCATGCATTCATTCGTGAGATACCGGCCGATATGTGTGAAAGAGTATGCCAAAATTGGACTCAGCGGATGGGCTACCTGAGACGCAGCCGCGGTCAACATTTGCATGAAATTATCTTTAAACATTAAATTTCAAGGTTCAAACTATCGATTCAAATAAATATTTCATTCATTTTTTCGAATTTTTTGTGTTTTTTTTTTAAAAAAAGTTCTAAACCTCTTAAAAAATCACCCTTTATTAATAGAGGCTCAATACGTACCGCTCCAGCAGGATATTCCACACTGACACTTCGATTTAAATAAGCCTTTGCAGACTAACTTTAAGATAGTTACATGACAATAGAGAAAGATGATCTTGTCCATGCTGCCGTTATTTCATTTAACTGCAACGTTATTCACGAACTCACGTGCAACTGACGTCTCGGTCAATTGACGTTCGAATAATCGACATTCTACCTACCTTCATTCTTTTATTCCACACACGTATTTAATTTCATGGATGAATATCTAAAGTATTCATACATGTTGCATTCAAGATTCCAGCACAAAGCTCGTTTCCGTTTTATACAAAACACCCACAATTAGATAAATCGACTCCCAAGAGTCGTTTCCATAAAAAGCAATTTTTCTTTCCTCATATTAAAGTGATTACCTATAATATGAGCGGTTATTTAAGGAATCCATTTCTTGTTACAGTTAATTAAATTCAAAACGGAAATCCGCTTCCACATGTTCAGTAGGTAGGTACCGACTTTCCACCTTCTTTTCGTTTGCATTTTTAATGCCTGCAACACCGTGTGGACACTTCTTAAGGATACTGAAAAAATTACTTGCCTATTAAAAGGATATCATATAGAAAATGAAAACAGTTAAACTTTTTTCCTTATCCTCAGAAAATATCCAATGAATTGCATTTTTGCCAAAACTTTGCCCTCAACCTTGGCCTTAAAGAGGTTGGGTGTTTTTAGGTAATTTCAAATTGTTCTAGTCAAGTCTCCATACGCCCACTTGATTGTTACGAAAACCGGCAATTAAATCGTCCCCTTCCTGTCAGAGACTATTGGAGATTTTCAGAGTACATACTTCTGTGCATAAGACTACTTACTTTTGTATAATAAATTTCCACTTAGTTAAAAGCTTTTGTTTAACAAGAAAACAAAAATCTGAATACAATTTCGAAGCGCAGTATTGCGAGACATTCTCAAATTACAAGATGTTTTACGGTGGAAAAACGTCTGCCTCAAGATGAAATTAAATGGAAATTTAGAATTACATAAACGGTAGAAATTTGACGATACCGAGGGCGACATCTTACACAATTCATTTATGCTAAGCGGCGTAATTAGTATTTGGTGTTTTTCGCTTTTTTATAAAATACAATGCAGTCTTACGTCTCTTACCCTTTCTATCAAAAAAGCGATTCTAGAAGTGCTCTTTCAATTCTGATGTGGTATTCGATTGGGCGCTGACGTTTTTATGTTCGATTAGGCACACGAAATCTGAAATCTGAGAGCAAATTTGAAGAAGCCCAATCGAATACCACTCATGAGAAAATATCTAGATTCGCAAAAGTGCTCTGAAATCTGAAAAAGATTGTTTTGTTTTGTACCAAACGAATACAAAAATTGCTCTGAAAGGAAAAAAGTGCTCAGAGAGCGCCCAATCGAATACCACATAAGAACTGATGATTTAAATTGCTAAATTTACAATTTTCCTGCGAATTGATATTCTTGCCGCGAACTGTCACACTTTATTCACAATCCACAGAAAACAAGCCCGCGAATGAAAAATTCGTTCGAACTTAACCTTCAACAATGAAATTGATCGGTACCTGTGACTAAAAAAAGTTTTCATGTGAATGAAATGTCAGAAACTACGAATATTCGCTTGTTCGCAATTAACTCTCATGTGATTGGTCCTTTAAGCTAAGATTAGACTGTATTCCAATTAAGCATATGAATGCCAAAAGACAAATGACTAGATTAGATGTCAAATGAAGCAAATGTCAGAATTATCAAAACTGTATATTAGACTATATGACCAAAATTACCAATATGGTCACATTTGACTTGATGGTCATTTGAGGTATTTAGTTATTACCAAAAAGAGAACGAAAAGGAAAATGAATCACAGTCTGTAAATTTCTTCCCAAGCCTTTTTAACAGATTAAATTTGAAGTATCACTTTGCGAAAGTCAAAAATCTGCCATAATTGAATCCGCGCACTTGTATTACCGCGAATTACCAAAGCAAAATGATTTTTTGCTGTTCAACGCTGTCCAGACTGCAAATGTCAAATTTCAGTCAGAAGATGTGTCCACAGGGATGGCAAAAAAAGTCTCACTGAAAAGTCTAGATTTCTGTCATGTCCACAAAATCGCGGTCTACACGAGACATATTGTTGTCATGACTGAAGTCTTGACTGAAATTATATCTCGTGTAGACGGGGTGTTAACGCAGTGGGGATTGTGGTAAGCCCCTTAGCATAATTGACCGCGGAGTCTGAATCACTGTGGTGGAGCTTGATGGTGAAGTAATGTTGTTATTTCAACGAACGATTTTTTCGTATTCTCTTCTTAACAATAATTATTTGTTTGCGTCAGTTTAGGTAGTCAGTGTAGGAAGGTATTTTTCACATCTCTCCCAGAAACTGACAAATACTATGTATGTTTATTTTATATAGTGACGTCGTGTCCGCTGCATATTCCTTGCACAAAATATCTTTTGCAGAATAATTCCATCAAAAGCATGATTCATTATTGAACTATCATCGCCATTTCAAATTCAACTTCCATGACAGCAGTTCACATTACCTCAATATTTCTATCAACGAATATGCAATATCTCAATTTGAGAGCACCGTCAATGGAAAAATGCATTTGACAAATTTTCGAGAGATATTAGCAATTTGCTGGAAAGAGTAACAGAAGTGTGGGTTTGGATGGTTGTTGGAAATTCTGCTGGAAAAGCAATGCCAGGGTTGCAAAATGAAGATGGAGGTTTATTTTTATACTGAATACTTACTGCAAAGGGCCACTCAGATACTCGGCTTCGGTACAAGAAGGTAAACTGTACAGTACAATGTTTATGGCCCACTACACCCGCTTTATTTTTATACATACAAAACAAAAAGTTATCACAACACATGCATACAGACGCCTAGACCTAGTTTCTCACAACCATTCGTTTGAAAGAAAAAAAAACCGTCAGATATAATAGCTAGCCTAAATGTAATCTACCCATCAACTCGATCTAGCTTTGTTTAGCAGGGAAATCCATCCTGCTCGAAGGTATAACAGTTTGGAGTAGGTCTGCACAATAGGCGTTTTCCTTTTATTGTTCAGAGCAGAACCTTAACTCTTATACAAAAAGTTCGTGTTCCTTTTTTAGCTCAGCCACATCAGAGCTCAAATTTGTGTTTCTTTTTTCGTTCAGAGCATGATCAGAGCGCACTTTATGAGCTCAGAATAAATTGACTGAGCAGCCTGAGTAAAAAGCTGATTACACATGTACAAGCACACTTCCAGTCACATTTGACAGAAAAAAAAAAGGAAAAACAAAAAAAACATCAGAAAGCTCTGCTCAGTTCAGTGCTCAGCTCTGAACTTAAAAAGAAAAAAGCCTAATGCAGCTCGTCAAGTGAGACAGGCGTATTGAGTTAAGCTCTCATTATTAGTATCTGATCGAACAGGGCGCTTGGCGTTTTAACGCGATATTCATCATAATTCATGTTTTTCGGAGATCGAACCTGAAAGTCCTGCCAGCAGACGAACCACTGAGCTCGCTTTTTATGTAAAGGGTTTTCCAATGAGAGCTGTTATTGTGAATGACCCGCTATTTCGGAAGCTGTCACTTTTGAAGCTTTTATTCTTTGACATATGACAAGTAGAAACTACGCCATTATTAAAAATGGAACGATACACGCTTCAACAACGCATTGAAATTATTAAAATTCACTAAAAAAATGGTGAAAATCTTTCAGTAACAGTTCTTGTCGGACCGCAATACAGAAATTGGTGGGAAAATTCGAGCTGTTGGGACAAGTTGGTGATGTGAAGAATAAAACCCGTGCACGTCGCTCAAGAACAACTGAGAATATTGCTGCTGTAGCCCAAAGTGTTGAAGAAAACCCAGGTTTGTCCATTCCTCGTCGTTCCTTGGAATTGGGCAATCCATAAACGTCATTACACCGTATTTTGCATAAAGACTTGGGTCTTAAGGCTTATCAAGTTCAGTTAACACAAGAACTCAAGCCGGCCGCTTTTATGATTGGGTCCTTGAAATGCATAGAAATGATCCGGAATTCCATCGAAAAATGACTGATGAGGCCCATTTCCACCTCGTTGGCTACGTCAACACGCAAAATTGTTGCATCTGGGGCTCGGAAAACCCAGGAGTTATTGTTGAGAAGCCTCTCCATCCTCAACTGTTTGTTGCGGTTTATGGTCCGGCGGGGTCATTGGACCTGACTTTTTCGAAAATGAGGTTGGATCAACAGTTACGGTGAATGGATTCCGCTATCAAGAGATGATTAATGATTTTTTATGGTTGGAGTTGGATGGCATTGATCTGGACGACGTTTACTTTCAACAAGACGACGCTACGTGCCACACAAGCAACGAAAGCATTGATCTTTTAGGGGAAAAGTTTCCGGACCGTGTTATCTCTCGAAGAGGTGATCACAACTGGCCACCGAGATCTTGTGATTTAACACCTTGCGACTTCTTCCTTTGGGGTCACGTGAAAGATAAGGGCCACGCCAACAGCCCAGCGTCGATTCAAGACCTAAAAGATAAAATTCGTGAGGCTATCGAGGACATAGGGCAGCCACTTTGCGATTTGGTTATGGAAAATTTCATGAAAAGGATACGGTCCTGTATGCATGCTCGTGGCGGCCATTTGGCTGATGTTGTTTTTTCGTTATTAACGGCATACCTTCCTCTTTATTATGAAATAAACATCCGATCATTTATCTCAAAAAATACCAAAATAACACCTCTTATTGGAAAAGCCTTTATAAGTCTAACACAAGGTGGATACAAATTATAAAAAAAATATCCTTTTCACTTTGCCAAAAATTCCACTTCGTACCAACAATCTATTTAATCGCAATTTACCGCAGAAAGATTTTTTAACGTAAACACACCCTTATCATGTCACTTTTCCTTTGCAGAATTATGATGCGGTAATTGTTCGCTCAGACACAAAAATCACCGAGGAAGTTCTTAACGCTGGCTCTTCGATTGCTGGTGGAAATCTGAAAGCAGTCGGCCGTGCTGGAGCTGGGGTAGATAATATAGACGTTGCCGCCGCGACAAAACACAATGTTATTGTCCTCAAGTGAGTATACAAACAAACACAGACGACTCCCTCTGACGATGGAGTCAGTCACCATAAAAGGGTCCACGAAAACACCCAGTGGTACGAGTAGGGACACCAAAAAGCCCACCTTCGATGTGTTGAATTAGTGGAATTAATGCTTTAAGTGGGATCTTGCCCTTAATGGTGTGGCGCGGGCGGGGGCGGCAACAAATTAATGAAATACCAAACAGTGACGGGCTTGTACAAGTTGAACAATAATGTCTTCTTTACGTTTTCTTCTGCTGTAGCACTCCGGGTGGTAATTCGATTTCAGCCTGCGAACTGACATGCATGCTAATTGGAGCTTTAGCCCGCCACATCGTGCCTGCTGGACAGAGTATGAAGGAGGGTCGCTGGGACCGGAAGTTGTACAGTGGCACCGAGCTGTATGGCAAAACACTGGCGATTTTGGGTCTGGGAAGGATCGGTCGTGAGGTATCACTTCGGATGAAGGCTTGGGGTATGAAGGTGAGCCTGAACTGATGCTATGTGGAAGCAATAGGTTGGAATGTTTATTTTATAGATAATTGGCTACGATCCAATAACCACTGACGAAGAGGCGAAGGCGGCTGGCATTGAGAAAATGACACTGGAAGAGATTTGGCCTCTTGCTGATTATATTACAGTACACACCCCATTAATAGCGGCAACGAGAAGTAAGTGTTTATTTATCCATTGGATGGGTTAATTATGTAGGTTAGCTAATTGTTTCTATTTGAATTGCAGATCTGATTTCAGAGGATGCCTTGAGCAAGTGTAAGCCGGGTGTTAAGGTTGTGAATGTTGCACGTGGTGGCATTGTGGATGAGACTGCAGTGCTGGCTGCTTTGGAGTCTGGGCAATGTGGGGGTGCAGCCTTTGATGTGTATCCTGAGGAGCCACCCAAATCTGAGACGACAAAGGCATTGATTCAACACGCAAAGGTGATTGCCACCCCACATTTGGGGGCTAGCACGGCTGAGGCCCAAGTGCGCGTTGCAGTGGAGGTTGCTGAGCAATTCATCGCGTTGACTGGGAAGTCAAAAGAGTTTACTGCCTACGCTGGTGTGATTAACAGGGATGTCCTTAAGCAGTATGAATAAAATGAAAGAAAGTGGATTTTTATTTGCCAAATAAAATGAATTTAAAGGATATGGGGTTATTTGTTTGCATAAGGTTGAAGGGATTCCAACGTGGTTTGTATAATTTGAGAGGGAAATGATCCCGAAAGAAGTTTTTATTCGATTCGAAAGCGAAACTAAGGGTTTTACACAAAACTATCATCCAAAGCGTTACTTTTAATCATTTCTAAGGTCTAAAACAGGTGTTCCCAAAGTGTGCGCCGAAAGTAAAGAGTCGTGAGTTATTCACAAAAATACAAACTTATTTGAGCCTCGCGCTGCTTTTAAACTGAATTTTTAAACATACCTCACTTTGCATTTGATTAGTTCATTTGGCCCTTTGTAACATTTAACTGCAATTGCAGTAACTTTTTTGCCAAAATAAGTCGCATTTTTTTGAATTGGCTAGGGAAGGGCGGCGTGACAAAATACTAAACTTGTAGGTGCGTCGCGGGCTGAAAAAAGTTGGGAACCACTGGTCTAATTTCTAGAAGGCCGCCAATTAACAAGGGCAGAGTAGAATGGATCTTATGGTGGTCGTTTATTGGAGATACTTGTGGCAATTGAAGCACAGCAAAATCATTCAAATATACTTTTAAGAATCTGAAAGTACTGTATTCATTAGATATTGAATAGCGAATAGGTGAACACAGAACAAATCAATTATAGTTACGGTGGCCATATTTTTCATTTCAAAATAGTGAACGATAGAAAAAGACAAAACTTTCAACATAATGGGGATGTTCAAGTATCTAGGTTAAGTAAGTCTGAAAAGCTGTCGAACTAGATGCATCTCGGTTTTGATTGCTGCTGTTTCAGTTGACGTTCATGGAGGGGTAGCCGACGAATCTAGTCAAGAAATTCGTGACTGAGTACATAGTTGACAGTTCGGATGTGTGAATGAGGTAGGAAAAGTGACGTTCCCGACAAACCTAGTTTTTCCGTTCAGGTTACATCTTATCCAGACCAATCTAGTCGACTTAAGATAACTACATTCTTGAATGTGCCCAGTTTTCATTTCAATCAATTCTTCTTTATAAAAAAAATCTTAAATAGAACACATTTTTTAGTACTAGATTAGGTACTTGTTTGTTCGTTAAGCAAAATAATGGTGTTTTAGCATTTAATTGAGTTTTGGTTTTATTAATGTTATAAATGAAATACAGAACAATTAATAAAAAAACTTTTAAAAACTAGAACATTTATGTGTTTTTTATATGCAAAATATATCAGAATGAACATCGTCTTTAAATATAGAACTGTTCATTATTATAATGAACGGATGGTCACCGTTATTATAGTTGGTAAATGAGCAGCAAATGTCTGTTTTCAAAATTGTAAATTCTTAAACATTATAATGTGGTATTCGATTGGGCGCTCTCAGAACACTTTTTTTGCTGTCAGATCATTTTTTACGTTCGTTTGGTACAAACAAAAAACAATCTTTTTTCAGAACACTTGCGAATCTCTATTCTTTCTCAGATTTACCAATACGTGATTTTTTTTCTACAGCAAAGAAAGACATTGCATCGGGTGAATCTATTTTTGTAAACTATTTATGTGTACATTTTTAGAAATCAATCGGGACAAAAATTTCGAATGTTTTAATATAAAATTAACTACGATCCATAATCCTGTGAATGAAAGATCAGGACGTAGATACGAATTGAATACTTCTTAAGTTAGCTCTTTTAAAAACTGTGGAAATAAATGCAAAATCCGAACGAGCGACTCGTGACTTTTAATTTTAGCCGTTAATTTTCCGCAGCTTTTTGTGAGAAAACCAGTTAGGTACTTCTCTTGAAATTGAGAGATTTCTACCTAATTTTTGAGATTTGACATTTTTCATTTTTCTATGCTGAAAGAACACGAACGGATCTTTTGTCTAGTGGATTCTGAATGAAGTCGTTTGTCAAGTTAAAAATGTATCATACAAAAGGGTCGCGTGCCAATAATGATGCCACCCAACATCACCAGAAAGGGATCTTATTCATCGGTGCCATTACAATTTATTTCAATTAAGAAATGCAAAAGAAACTGAATTAGCAGATAAGTACCTTTCTATTTTATTTTGTCATATCGTACATTGTTTTTCGCCCACAAACATTATTTAATGTGTCAAACAGAGCCCATCCCTTTCCCCTCTCAGAGCGACATATTATGTGACAGATGGTAACGGGAACCTCTTTCCAGACCTAGTACAATACAATAAAATCATCCGAAGATGTAAATTAGTATCGAAGTAAGCTCAAAGTATTCGCCTTCCCGTTGAAAAGGTATTTTTAACACCGACCAGCCCAAACAAATAAAACATCAATGAAATGATTGATGTGCAAATTAATACTGTTTTTAAGATATCTCCTCGCCTTCTCTGACTTAAGCACTAATTGTTGGAATTTTGTCTATGGGCGGTTTCTACGCCCCATTGGCAATGAAAATATAATATTAGAGTATTATTGACTTGTTGGTTTCTTTTCGACTTGAAAAAAATGTTCTCTTTCAACATGAAATCCTCGAATTGGCCTTTTGTGGAACTTTTTCAGGTTCTTTGAGTGATTTAAAAGCAAAGCAATGGGGGTTGGTATATACTCAATCATGCAGCAATTCAGCCATTCAAACATGTTTAAGTTGAAAAGCAAAGCTGGCTCTGCTGACTGAATGGAAAAGCTGTGTCACAAGTCGTGTCTTAGTAATTTGACATTGATGTCGGAAAATGTGGACAAATTCACATTCATGTTCATGTACACATGCACATGAGTAGGTATTACGTTCTGATGTTGTCGCTTGTCACTGTCATGGAGAAATCAAGGTCAAGGTTTGTTTTCGTTTGTTTTGTGTGTTTGAGGATTCAAATGTGCGCTAGTGCCATTGAAAACGAGTCAAAGAAGTCTTGTAATAGGATTTAACTGAACTGAATGTTTGACTTTAGCAACAGCATTCATTGAAAATGTATACATTGCTTTCGGGGGATGAAAGTTTTCTATTCCGTTTTTCGGACTAATATGATTAAGTTTACCAAATGAAGTCTGGTTGCCTGAGTTTTTCGGTTGTGTCCACACGGGGACGTGAAATAAACACATACTCGTATGATGTGCAGTTACAGACAGTTTCAACACTGTTTATTTCAATCAGTGCCTACACCAAAGGTAATGGAATTTTATAATTGCAGATTGGTACTTCTCAATCGACTGTATTTTCTTATAATGGTATTTTTCGAGTCCTTTGATGACAGTGAATTGGTTTAGTGGCCACTTGGAAAGACGTTGAAAGGTTTATTTATCATAATTTTAACTTCGGTTAGTCAATGGTAATTGAGCACGTCCTTGGCAAACCGCACACCCAATGTCCCTAGACTGTGTATTTTGATTCGCCCTCGCAGGGGCGCCCACACTTACAACTGGCCTGGATTATCTTGCAATGTAAATATATGCAATTAAAATTACTTGTTAACAACTTAACAACTTGCTTATATTTTTGGTGCCTTTGATCCCAAATTGTGCGAGAATTATTGCCGGACCCCGACTGGTAGTCCTTCGCACGTGCTAAAATGACATTTCCGTACAACCTTGAACAGGATTGCCTGATGTCATCCAAACAAAACAATTACAATTTGCTTCCGATTGATGGTAGAGAAGGTTGCACCCACATCCAGGCATGTGTGTCGCATGTAACAGTAAACTGCTCGTCATGTAGTCACTTATCGGCAAGGCAATCTGTATACCTTCTATCTGCTCTCAACGGATTGAAATTCCCTGGACGTTATTATTTGTCAACAGTGGGAGTAGGAAGGCCATTTAATGCGCACTTTATTTCATCCTGTTGAATGCAATTAACATTTAGAGTTGTTTTTCTTTCTGCGTCTAGGATTCGTCAATATTACTTTTTGTTGTCCCCACACAGCACGACTGCGACGCAAAACCATAGGCAGCAGGACTCTTTTCTTTTTTTGTTTTGAAAACGATTAAGATCACGTCGCAAGTCTAAACTAAATTTCATTATGAGGTTTTCAGTGTCTGTCTATACCCGACGGTCTAGAACATTAATTCATCTCATTATAGCTGGGTCAGTGAAATGTGGCTTGTTTTGTATATGTTTAAGGTCAACGATCCACACAGTTGTTTTTCGATGACAGTCCCACCAGTGAATGGATTTGCCGATAATCGGGCAAGATTTTAATTTCGGTGCAGACGTTTTAGCTGCAGGACGAACATGCTTGTTGATGAAAACATCTGCCGTCTGTTTGCTGTCTCTGAGGAGATAATTTATATTGCGATAAAGTGCAAAAATGTGGCAATGTGGTCACAGGAGATTGAGTAGTGATATTGGTTGACACATTTTGCTGACCAACTGGAGACATTATTGAGATTGGATTGCGTACTCCCTCATCGGGTATATGAATTAAATGAAATTGAGTTATGGCCGTCAACCGGAACATGTATAAATTCCGTAGAAGTGTAAAATTCGAGAAAAAAAAACATACTTACAAGTATGGCATAAAATTGGCATAAAACATATAAAATATTCAACATCCGAATGGGAAATGGATATATTCATCAACGTCACCCATGTGTGTGAATGTGATAAGATTGTAAAGACTGATGGTATCTAAAAATAGATAACCTCTTCATACGCCCAATTGTTTGATTGAAAACAACCTTCAGGAAGGTGTAAGAAATGTCCACTATCTCATAGCCTATACGTATACACCACAAGCAAACCCCACAGTGGCGATATATGACATCCTGGGAGAACAATCAGCTTGGATGCTTAGTTTTTATTTTTATCGGGAACAGAGCTAATGACAACGACTGAGTGATATAGATTTCTATTTGTGTATACTATGAAACTGCGTAGGCTAATCACCGGCCCACCGGACCGGATGCCGTAAAAGAACGTACGATTTGTTTCGGTTTGTTTTTCCACATAGATACTCAACACTCCAGATGATAAATAATACCTACATAAATTTGGGGTTACAAAGAAGTGTCACAAAGTGTGTATCCGAACGGTTGAAACCTTTTTCTGACCGTCAGCCTCGAATTTCTACTTCCGTGTTCGTAGTTTTATTCGATTTGATAAACATAGTTCTACCGTTGTACAAGAAATGCCTTTTTAAAGTAACAACAATTGGAAATTGTTGTGTAACATAATGTACCTAACATTTACTTTGCCTATTTTCTCTTTTGCTACTCTTGTCGTTTTCTGAACAAACAACAAGAGTTGCACTCGAATTTTGCTGAGCTAAACACTCTCTAACTTTATCTTCCTGGAAAGATAATGTTAGAGAGTCGAGCCAGTATTGATAATGTCATGACTAAAAAATACCAAGGCTCTTCTTATAAAGTCTTTTAGATAGTGCAGACCTATAGACACCAATAAGAGGTGTTGTTTTGGTATTCAAAGAAAAATGTCATTTTTGGAGATAAATGATCGGATGTTTATTTCATAAACAGTTCTTTTGTTAACTGAATTTATAAGCCTTAATAACCAAGTCTTTATGCAAAATACGGTGTAATGACGTTTATGGATTGCCCAATTCCAAGGAACGACGAGGAATGGACAAACCTGGGTTTTCTTCAACACTTTGGGCTACAGCAGCAATATTCTCAGTTGTTCTTGAGCGACATGCACGGGTTTTATTCTTCACATCACTAACTTGTCCCAACAGCTCGAATTTTTCCACCAATTTCTGTATTGCGGTCCGACAAGGTGCTTCACGACAACCAAAAAATGCTTTAGTTTTGCGAACTGTGACTGCAAAATTTTCATCATTTTTGTAGTGAATTTTAATAATTTCAATGCGTTGTTGAAGCGTGTATCGTTCCATTTTTAGTAATGGCGTAGTTTCTACTTGTCAAATGTCAAAGAATAAAAGCTTCAAAAGTGACAGCTACCAAAATAGCGGGTCATTCACATTTACACCTTTATTAAATAAGAAATGTGTCGACGTTTACATTAAAAACCAATTTGAATCTATAAATAAAACTATAAAACCTGTACGAATACATAAAGTGCAATCAATTCGTTTTTCTTATAAATAAAAAGTGAACAAACTAAAATAACAAACTAACTATATACAGTATAGGTACTTTTAAAAATGATGGCGATTGGTATAAAACGTAGGCGCCAGATTTGAAATTGTTGCACATGTATCAACTGCTCCAACAGGAGCCAACCAAATGTATTGTTTTTTCATCCCACAATGTTTTCATAATTAAAATAAAAGCTTTAATAAAGCGCATTAATAACAACAAAAAAAAAACGCAAACAGATTTTTTAAAATCAGTTTCAAAACGTATTAAAAACCGCTTAGAAACTTTATTTGTTCGGTGATCACTGGACAACAGCAAGTCATAACTAGAGTTCGCCCTAAACGTAATTATCACAAACGAGTCCCATGCATTTTTCTCAATTTCTTTGAACAGTGAACTGCTAAAATCAGGATCATTTAAGAATTTACGAATTTGGGAGCCGTTAAATATGCCTGCTTTAAACTTTTCTGAACTCAGATTTGGAACAGCACGTAGTAGCTGTATCTTAAATACTGGAATTGCTAGAAAAAAAACCGCCAGTGGATTCGCAATCAGTAACCTCGAATAAATAAACAAATGTTAAAAATTCAAATATTTCATACAAAAAAAAAGAAAAGGTTTAATTTTTTTGTGTTGTGCTGTGCTACTCGTATGTAGGGAGGTTATGGTGTTTTCATAATTTCTTGGAGCTCTTGTTATAAATTTGCATCATAATCGACAAACACAAAATGTGTACCGCAAGCACAAGAGAAATTCTCTAAGTAATATAAATTTATTACATGAAAATGGATTCCCACGAAGAACCTTTGATAAGCATTTTTATTTTCATCGTGGTTTATGGTATCCTGTATAGTTACGGACGTTAGATTTTATTATATTACTTTCATAAATACCTACATTAAAAGTGCATTCCTGTACATTTTTAAAAAAGCCATTTCTTTTCTAGCTACATAAAATATTCTATCACCGACTTTTATTAAAATAAGGGTATTCATCTAAAAATTTGCTGCAGATCGTAGATTCATTAATTTCTACGGTGCCTTAAGTGAACACCCCTCGGAAATGTCATTGGATAAATCGCGTAAATCGACTGTCATATCATGTCTATAATAAAGCAATAGAGTAACCATCTATTTAATTTAACTCTTACAATCATTGCTGCACCTCTAAAAACATGAAAAACAATTCACACGACCGCATGTCACAGTTCGACATTTGTAAATTTTTGTAACTTTCCGCAGTCGATAATTGATCGTCAGAAAATTCTGATCTGACAGTTCATTTACGAGGTGGCAAATTTCCGCAGTGTACACAGTTTATGAGGGTTTTACTCGTTGAACTTATATCGTATTCGATTGGGCTTCTTCAGATTTGCTCTAAGATTTCAGATTTCGTGAGTCTTATCGAACACAGAAACGTTACTTGATCTTTTTTGTGTTTATATTCGTGCGATTTGAATTTGTGTAGCATTGGATACGTTTTCCATTCACTGGTTAGATTTTATATTAAAATATACGAAATTTGAGTCCAGTTTGGTTTTATAAAGTCCTCAATGAATTGGGAAAATATGAAACTTTTTTAACTAAAAACGAATTTCGATAAGTACAATAAAAACATTACACGTGTCATTTTAAGAAAGATCAGTAGATTACACATTAATAACCGAAATTCATTTCAAATGTACTTTTTCATACAAATTAAGAATGAACTACATAATGTTTTGTATCAAGTTGTATTCTTATGAGTTGTGACAGTCATTCTACTCACTTCCGCTGAGTATAGTAATCAGCCAATGTCGGGGTGTTAATACGTTTACAATAAGACAATAAAAGCAAGTGACGCGAAATTAATTAAAAAAAAGCAACATCACACAATTAGCTATTCATATAGTACGGACGACATTTATCATTTGCAACATCACTGTCCCTTGTGGAATAAACTCCCACATAAATTATGCTGCAACAAAATATCGTGTAGTTGAGTAGAATACAACTTGAATTGAGGTTGTAAAGTGAATGGAATTGTGAATAATGTTATGAAATTCTTCGGATGTTAGTTGTTCGAAAACAAGGGGAAGGAAAATTCTGTTGAAAAATAAAATTATGCGCCATAATGTCCATATGAACTTCTATTTCTTAAGTTCGTATTTGACGT
The DNA here is from genome assembly GCA_963082955.1 of Cheilosia grossa. Taxonomy (NCBI): domain Eukaryota; kingdom Metazoa; phylum Arthropoda; class Insecta; order Diptera; family Syrphidae; genus Cheilosia; species Cheilosia grossa. Next base: position 12,451,862 of record OY720147.1, read on the forward strand.
TGTGTATTACTGAAACTAACAGTGATTTTATATAGTTGTAAGACAATGATTTTTAAAATTTCCTACACAATATTTTGGCTGCACTACAAACATTCTTCCTTTATATAAAAGTATTTCTCAAACACTTCAGTAGCCTACTTCAGCAGTTTTCTGCCAAAGCTTGTGTTCTCCGGCAAAACAGATGACATAGTTGCCACTGGTCTGAAAAGTCAGGGAACGAAAATTTGGTCAGGAAAAGTCAGCGGTCGAACTTTTTAATAAAATAAAATTATTTGCTCTGAGCTGTGCCTACACGTTTGCTCAAAAATGTTCTTTAACATTGCTTCCTGATTTATCGGTGCGGATTCATTATCCTCGACTTGCTCGTACTTGATTGTACCAAACACTTGTGTTTCAAATAGTTATTCCTGATTTTTCCCATCGAAACTACATTGTATTTATTTAAAATAGAAAAAAACATTTTATATTTTTCTCCATCTTTGCAAGTATTTTTGTTTGTCTACAGTTATATTTCGAAAGATGTATTAAAAAAGCAGAACCTAATCAAAAACTCCAACTCGATCTAAGCACTAGATCTTTTGTACTATTACAGAAATAGTTTTAGGCTAGTTATAAGTTGTAGGCTTTTCTAATAAAGAAGAAAGAAGATTTCTTAATTTTTTCAATGCTTAACAGTTCTCCGAAGAAAGCCTTTTTGCTAAATAGGTACTAAATGCATTAGCGAAACCTCGTATGAATGAAAACTGATTTGAGTTAACTAAATCTTTTGTTACTATCTTCGAAAAGAGGCGCCACTGCAATTTCTTCGAAAACTCCAAGTCGGCTATTTTGCTGAATCGGAATATTTTGAACTCACATTTTTTACACAAGACCATTTAAGAATAATTGTGAATTTTCGATATCTTGTCTATAAATAGTTCAGTTAAATTTTGTTTGTGTGGAAAAACCAACTTAATACGGGTGCAATAAGTTGCCACGTTATACTCCTACATAAACGTTCGCGAAAAACATCAATTATTGTATCGTTCATGACTTATGGCTTATGAAAACGGGCTTAAACATCTGATTTCATTTTAGAACCATGCATCCCAGTTAAAGATTTCTAAGGAAAAACCTTTATTGAATAATAAAGTCTTTGGTAAGTTTTGCAATTTCGGAGAACAAAGTCAGAACACAGAAATAGGCGTTAACTACGACGTTAAATTGGACGTATCGCTCTTAACGTTGAGGCCACTGACTCCGAATTTCGGTAGTAAATTTTAATAATTTCGACTCGTTGTTGGCTCGCATATCTTTCCATCATGAAATGGCAAACCTTACTGAAGAGAAATGTCAAAAGAGCGGCAAGAAATTCGGCGTCGTTTGCTGTCCCTGTCGCTCTACTTTTGTAGCGTCCCTTTATAAGACATGGATGCATGAAATTATTTCTTACTGTATGGATTTCTAAAAAAAATGGTCAGGGAAAATTTAAAAAATGGCTAGGAAAAGTCAGGGATAGTCAGGTAAAATTATTTCGCAAAATAGTGGCAACTCTGGAATACCTTTAAAAGCTTTTTATCTGTAATCTTAACTAGTAACAAGGATGAAGATAAAATCAAGGCAAGTGGCTCTCCATTTATTCGAATCAGTTCTTTTATTTTCTTCAGTTACCATCGATAATATTGAAAGGCAGTCTTTGGACAAATGTCACAATACAATGACAGCAATAAACTAGGTGTCGATCTTACAGATCGTATACAATTGGGCCTCTGATTAAGATGAATTTTGTCTAGTGGCGGAACAGAACATTTTTGAATTGAAGTATATCCTGTATTACAATAAAAACTAAATATTGCTACATTAACCCTTTTATTATGTCTGAGAAACGAGCGTTAACAAATCCAAATTAGCGTACAAACAATTTCATTATACAAAGAACTAGCAGCTATGAAGAGCTTTATCTTTGAAGTAATTCTTATCTTTATATACGACATTTTTGCTGCCTTAGGAAGGACTCTTACGAGAGTAAGTCCTTAAATGAACGGAAAACAAGCAATTAATATTTTCATTTGTCTGGGAAATATCACTAACGAATGATTTTTCTCCCATACAAGTGCCAGAGAAGGTTCTCAGCGATGAGACTTATTTACTCAAAAAAGTAAGTCTCGCAATTGTTGTTTTCGTTTGGGCTTGTTGTTTAATTTTGATTTTAGCCCCAATATCATTCAATTCAGTCTCAGGATATCTCCTGGCTGTTGTCTCATCAAAATCAAATCAAATCACTACCCATTGCTCTTAAATTTATTTTAGCTTCTCCATTGCGCTTTATTTTCTTTTACCACGTTTTTGTTTGCAAGCGTTTCTCTTGGGATTAACCTTCACAAATCGAACTCAAAAATCCAAATAAGTGCGCTAAAGGCATCGCAAATGATTTGAATGTAAAGAATTTCATTACCTGCAATTCAGGTTAAATAATTTTTATAAATCTGTATTTGCAGTTTGCCTGTGATTGTGTATAAACTATTTGTACTATCTTGCTCGTTTGTTTAAGAGGGGGAAAACTTGTAGACTTCTTAACGATTCCCTATGGCATCATTGTATGAAAGAATTCGCAGTCAGATATTTTAAGGAATGTTTCATCATTCCGTGAAATGAATTGCAAAATCAACCATACGCCATCGATTGCTCAATTGAAAGGCATTTGAACGAATAAGCAAATGTTTGGTTTGGTCTTTTGAAAACATTAAAATTAAATTATGTCTGCCCTCTATATTCGAAAGCACACACTTCCAACTTCCAAACTGATTGCATTCAGCGTGAAGAGAATATTAATCTCTTTCATTACTAGGTAAATATATGTAAAATTCCAAATAAATACATTTACGCTACCCGTTTACTGCTTATTCTCTGATCATTAATTTTATGACATTTAGCTTGCTCCAATAGCTCCATCAGTTTTCATAAGCGTTTAGTGTGCTCCAATGAGCGTTTATGGTAGGTATAGCAACTCATTCGTTTTATTAATTCAAGGGAAATATATATAGATTTTCTTTTTCCGAATTTCTGTCACTTCATCCACCAATACATTGCGTCCTATAGAAAAATATATAATTTAGCAACCAATAACATGTTGATGAGTTAAGGCGAACGTTTCTCACTATTGCGACACTCGTGTTAGTAGTTAGCTTCGGATCCATGACAACAAATCCCACCGTCCTATACATGATTTCATAATCTGAACCAAATATTTGCCTAGCACCAAACATTGTATCTGACATGACATTCCCTAAGCTGATGGTAGAGTTCATTTTGCACCGCTGACTCCGTGCATTAAGATTTCACAGAATCATGTTGAATCGGTTCAGAAGTCGAATTGTTTCTGTTGTCAAAGCAACTAGATTACTTTTGTGACATAAAAAAAGCCAAATTGTTCTATCTCTCGCTAGGTCCAGAGACTACCCCTATTTGATGAAAATATAACATCGCAATGACTCTCATCCATAGTAATCCTTGTACCTACATAATGCACCTCTTTCACTATTTTTCGCGCAGCCTGTAGTGGCTTTGCTTTTCCAGCGCCCCACATTGGGCGCCACCTCGTATGTATTGCACACAATTTGTGCCACTTAGCGGTTAACAAGGACAATCATATACATATTCACAAGCCACCCAGGGCGTTTTGTTTTTTTGAAAACCGCTCTTTTAATTAAGCATCAGTGTTCCCCCAAAAGTTCACTCAAATTTAAATGAAAACTTCTCCTTAATTGTCGATTCTAATTAATTTTCGCCACTTTAATGCCTGAAGTGAGAATAGAGTAACAGGTATTCCCCACAACAGCACAAAAATAAGGGTTTGTACAGAAGTGATACAAGCGCATAAGGCATAACATAGATACATCCAACCCTATCATTACTCTAACTGTTTGTAAAATTGCGTAGCTCCTCTGCCGTAGGATACACACTCACGTACAAAATACCATCCACCCGACGAGCGAGACACAGACATCGAGTAGTGAGTGAGGAGGCGATGTTTCATCATGGGAACAGAACTTCCTGGCAAACATAAAGCCTCGACGAGTTTTCCAGTTTCATTCTTTCATTCAGTCGACGACAGGACTCGTATCGAATAGGATCTCAAGCATAACAAAGTGTACACGACTTGATATCGGGCTGGTGTAAGGGCATGTGATGGCTCTTCGAAAGCGTTAACCGAGTGTTTTACTATACTGTCCTTCTACACTGTACAGTTGTTTACTCGTTCGTATGTTTAAATTTTAAAATTCCTTTCCTTCGTGATTTGCATAGAAAATTTCTTCGATTTATCTCTGCTTGTCGTGTTGCTTTCTCTGCGTAACTCTGCATCTTGTAGTGGTTCTTAATCATATTTGTAGCGGGTCGAGTAAAATATATAAAACTGTGTCGTTGCTTTCAATGGTGTCTGCCATCAGTAGTTGTGTGTGCGCGAATAAATTAAGATGTTAAATGATAAGTTAATAGACAAGTTCAATAAGAAATTACTCAACGGTTATGCTACCGATTGGTTTCAAATTAAGAATTCAGTGACTCTTTAAATAAGAAATTAATTAAGTACAAAAATATAAATATGGCCAAATACTTCCTTCTGTGGTTTGTTTACGGTAATTTTTTAAATTTATTGGAATCTCTGCCACGGAATTCGACGTATCCAACAGCCAACACAGACACTATATTCATTGGCTTCCTTGCGGAGTATACACAGATGCGTGTAAGTTTTAATTAGTTGCACTTAAAAAGTTTATTTCTGTGCGGAAAATGAATTTAGTTCATAATAGGTACTGCTATAAATTAATTGTTGATTGGTTACTTAGTTTCGAGCGCGCGCATTTCTTAGAAGTTCTTTACCAAGTATTATGTAAGCTGACAGGGAGTTACAGGTCCATTTGTTTATTTAAATGGGAAACTGAAGTCAACGTTAATTTGTTTCGGGAACTGACACTGCGGTTCATTATTTTCCGAGGACATTGTTTCATCAAGATGAGCAGTGGTGTTTTCTTGGAAAACAAACTTGGTGTGACAGAATCGGTGTATATAGATATATTTTCATTTAATAGTTGCTTGGATTGCTAGTTTTTTCGTGTTTTACCCAAAAGGATCTGCCTTTCAAAGCCATGATGGTTAGGTTGATAATTGAAAGTACGCGCGCAATGTTCACACAGTATGCTTTTCCACTCTATGGCCCTTTTTTATTATCAGCCATGATCCATATAGATCATCGAAATACATGCACTTACAACAACAGCATTTGTTGTATTCATCGAGATCACGAATCATGATCTGAAAATTGATTGTACTATTTCCCACTAGGTGCCTTGTTTCATTTTCAATGTTGGTGCGCCTATAAACGAGCCCCACAGTCACGTTGCCAGACTATAATATTCAACATCCTTCAAACACAAAAAATCAAAAGGCATTTTTTTCACATCGAATAAATTTCCCGTCCTTCGAGATTTTGCTTTTTCATTCTATAAAGGTATGCCCAGAGCAGCGAAATATTTCATAAATATTTAAATAAATGTTTCATAAATATTTATTTAACCAAAAAAAATGTTTTTGAAATGTTTCGCAGTTCGTAAATGATTTGTTTCAAAAGTTTCCCTGCAGAAAGGTGAGAGTTTTTTTGTTTTTCTTTTAACATAAAATATAAATAAAAATCTTGGAATAATGAAAAATGGAAACTAGCAGGTGGCATAGATTTAAATTATTTTAAAAACTACTAATTATTGGGAAACATATTTCTTTTTTATCACAAAATATCGCAGGTAAAACGAATTACTAACAAATTTCAGTTTATTCTTCTGGGATTTCATGCTTAAACCGCTCTCATTTACTTTGTCTAAGAATTCCAATCCAAGCGGACCAGAGGTGCAATCTGCAGTAAGATTTTCATTACATTTCGAACTGATTGAAGGTAAACTCATTTCCTTTTAGAAATAAAACACACCGTATTAAGAAGCGGTGTTTTTGTTTTCGAGCCTCTGGCCGTAAATTTCCGACAATAAACATTTAATAAATATTTAATCGGCGCCCACACCGGTAAAAACAGAAATGCTTGTCAAATGTTTGTGAAATGTTGCTGAAGCAAATCGAGAACATTTCATAAATATTTTAAAAAAATCATTCGCTTGCTGGATACACCTTTGTGCCAAGAAAAACTGAAATACTAGTAGCAAAATATTGTTTATTTGTTGCATACGTGAACACAGAATTTTAAACAAGTTTTTAAAAAACAAATGAAAAGTTAAAATTCTCATTCGGATCAGATCGCGCTGATAATAAAATACGGCTTATGTTTATATAGCCCCTTCTGGTAAAATTTGCACTCAAACGTGATTGCTCAGTCGTGAAATCGAGACCTATATCTAGAATGAAACAGTGCACAGGCAATCTTAAGTTACACGGGCATTTTTCGAGTCATTTAAATGACGTTCTGACGTCAGCTAAAATGTCGAATTAGAGTAACATTCAACCTACGATTCGTCATTGGTTATTTGCGAAAAAATGGTGATCACACGAAATGACTATCAACTTCAATTTTGTCCCAAAATAAAATGTCGGACACTGCGAGTCATTTAGAATTTTCCGTTGGGATGCCATTAAATGACGAGCGAAAAAATGGCGATCACATGGTAGACTTGCTTCATCAAAATGACAAATGTCACCTTTCCTATTATTTCGATTTCGCGGCATTTATCTGTTTTGCGATCAGACGGTAATGACCAATGAGGAAAATATAGCTACTGTCATTTAGTGTCGCGAATACGTGCGACCCTTTTAATTAAATTAAATAACAGTGAAAAGAAAAAAAAAATTATTATAATAAATAAAAAAACGTAAAAAAAAAACTTTTGCAATGATGGTGGACATTGCGGAGACGGTGTGTGAAGCAGTGAAGACGATCTTGATTGCAACGCGACGAAAGCAGAGTATTTGGCAAAAGAAGTGGTTGAGCCATCTCGAGAAGAGTGGAATTTTTGCTGAATTACTGCTCGAATTCTTTCTGGCTTCTGCGTCAATGGCCAGTTCTAGTGCAACAATTTCCCAAGAATCGGACATGGTGCAGTTTGTATTCTGGAACTGAGCTTTCCCAAAGCGCCCGCTTTTGCAATGCTGCAATCAAACAAAATGGCCAATTTTCCTATCCCGATTCACTCCTGCCTTCTCCGTTTTGTCTAGTTTTCTCGACTTTTTTGTACTTTGTGTATTCAAATTCACAAATCAGTTGACGGTATAGTCCACACTGTCGGCACTTCACGGCGACGGTTCGTACTCGATTTCCCTCAATACCGAACAACACGATAACAACAAAACAAATAAAAAACCAGTTTATTAATTTCAATGCGACACGTTTTTTCGCAACTAGAAGAACACCAAAATGAAAGCACAGACATCATATTAAATGCTGCGTCATTTGTCATTTGCGTACAAAAATGGCATGGCATGAATTTCGTGATTGTCATTTTTTGGAGGCTGCCATTTAAATGACGCAACAGCCAAAAAGTTTAGTCACTTGTCTTAGGCGTCGTTTAAGAAAGATCACCCGGCCAGTTCATGCCATTTGGTCTTTTGGTCTGCCATTTTCCTAGTCATTTAAATGACGCCGAAAACGCTATCCCAAAAATGGCTATCACACAGAACGACGTTAAAATGACGGCTTTGTGACGCGATTTTAATATCTGAGCGCCATTTAAATGACGCGAAAAAATAGCCGTGTAATCGTAGCCTAACACTTTCACGCATCCTATATGCTGCATGAGGTATAACGTACTTTGACCATATTTGTCGAAAGAAAATAAAGGACAATAATTATTGGGTTTCCAAACATTTTGTATTTATTATAAATGTATTAACAATAATTTTTATATAAGGTAGTTCTAAAAAAAAAAATATGTATAAGCTGTCTTTCTTCATTGGATTAATAAACATTAAGATTGTAAAAGGTAGCAATTAATTTTAGGAGCTTTTTAAAAGCTAATCACTCTTACTAATCAGTGTCACTTCTCGTATTTTTGAGAAGAGTGAATTGATTTCAAAACATCTTCATTTTCACTAGGAAAAACTATGCAGATTTTTCCGAAATTTAACTTAGTGATTAGAATAGCTTTAACTGTATTAACATTCAGTTGTGATTTGTCAATGCTGCTGCAAACGTTATTCAAGATTGCAAATACTCTTTCAGTTGGTGTATTTTAACAAACACACTGGCCGCGTTCCACTGCCCGCTAGATGCCCAGCGGTATGAAAAACTCCATATAAAAAAAATTGACATTTCACCAAATCGAGCAATTGCAATTGTGATAAAATTGGTAATAACGTAAATAAAATAGGAATTCAGACATTGTTTTCAATATATTATATCATTTCTTTAATTGTAGTGTGGAAATAAATGTGCGAAAAAGTGTGTCAAATTTCATTTTGCCGCTGGCGCTATCGTTCTAGCGCGAGCGTTCCTTCCAGATCCTTCGTCTGGGATATTTTGTGCTAGACGTCTAGCGGGCAGTGGAACCCGGCCAATGTAAACACAATTTCAAGAAATTTGCATTGGTATTTATTTTTCTTTTCGCATAAGTGTGATGTGATGCTGTCAGTGTTTGAAAGGACAGTTACAAAAATAAAGGACAAAATCCATTGTTTATTAAAATGAAAAAAGTATAGGACAGGGGTAAAAAAAAAAGGACTGTCCATTTAAATAATGGACGGATGGTCAGCGAAGGTATAAGGTATAAAAAATCACTGAAAGGGGTACATAACAGTATACAATGAACGCTAAAAGATTTAATGGGAGGCCAATTTTTACATAAATCCTGTCCGTTCAATCCTGTTATCTGAAAAAATGCAAAAGAAAAAAAAAAAAATATTGCTACTTAAAATGAATAAATTTGCTGCGCGAGTAAACCTGTTTTTTTTTTTGTACACCTGAAATGGGTTTTTGAAATGGAATTGAATAATTTCGAGAAGTCTTACACAAAGGGAAATACGCTGGTCTAATCTTTTTTAAATAATGTTGTTTGGTTGCTATTATTACACAAGGAAAATGACAGTTTGAACTTAACCGTTTTTGTCATAGGTATATGAATTTACATGCAAAGGTTTGGAACCCATTTAAAAGTGCTGGTTTGAACGTTGAATAAAATGCGAATATAAAGACCATCGACAGATGGCCATGGATCATGGATTTTATCTGACTTTCCAACTATTTGTCTAAGTCAAGGTCGGATTAAAAATGTCAACAAAGGGAAAACATCTTCGCGGGTAAATTGGTAAGAATACAAGCCATACGTGAAATGACAATAGGCAACGACTAACAAGCCACACAGTAACCTATGGTTCTCCCCAGAAAAGTGCTTAACTCGCATATAACAAGCTGGGATGTACTTCTTGTGACGATTTAAGTTATCATAAATGTCATCAAATTTCAATTCAATTTCAATTTACGAGCACCTATATAGGTTTAAAAAAAACAACCTCATATACGGTGGATATGGTTGAAATGAGATATTTAAAAAAAAATAGGGACTAAAATGTTATTTGAATGAGTGATGCTTTTTGCAAATTTTCCGCTTTTTCATTGTTCCCCATATTTTATTTGACTATTCGGAGAAATCAAGTGCGACTATAAGTCCTCCAACTATTTATGAAGGCTCGTAAAATAAAAACGCAGACCTTGTCATGTATCAATGAGGCAACAAAATGTAAGTGGATACGATTTATTTGCTGGAGCTTTTACTTATACACCGATTACCGACAAACATGCAATCCCATTTAATTTCCTTGCGAATATACCGAAGGAACTCTCATAAAGATGATATATATGCGATCTCGTATTTCAATATGCTCTCTAGATACCATGTGAGTTTGCTGCTTTCATAAGAGGCCAATGCAAATTTGTTCACAGGAAAATAATACCCCATAGAACAAAATCCCGGTGCCAACATTTTTCTTTATCCCCCTAGTTTGTGCTTAAACCCAACAAGGGCAGATGCCTTACCTAATTGCATAAGACAAGATTGCTTCTTCATGCCCAACGCATTAAAGGAGTACCTACTCATAACCTCATAATAAAATTTTTATTTAAATATTTATCTACAGCAAATTAAACCTATGCAAATAGAAAAAATCCGCACTCTACAATCTTAACCATTTTTTTGAAATTAGTAGAAATTAGTTCTCATTCAAAAGCTAAAATGGTAATTGCATTTGTGTGCATCCAATAAATTTGCATGTGATTTAACAATTGAAACATCCTTTGCGCTGATAGCTTTGAACTGGCGGCGATGCATTTTAAAGTCAATGGAAACTCTCTTTAATCGATGAGTTGGATTTTGGATGTCAGTAAACTCGAGTTGTTGAGTTAATTTTACTCGAGTTCGCCCAGTGGTAGAAATTCTACCATTTTGTTTACCTGGTTTATGCACAACATATTGGAAAACAAATTACACTCAGCGTTGGATCTCTGCACAGTCTTCCCAGCCACAGAAAAATCAAACGAAAATGTTGTGTTTCAGGCAGAGAAAGTGGTTCTTATCTTAACTATTTGCCTTCGCCTATTTTTTTTTAAGAATACAAATGGGTTTGTGGAATAACTACCCGACTCATTGGAGAGATTGTGTGCTTGTGTTTTTAAAAGGGGGTTACTAAGGAACTTTCGAGTACTAGCATTTTCCAAAATGGTATGGCATTAAATTTAATCGCTATTGTCCATTTGTGGCACCGCTACTAAGGTTTTTGGGCGCTGTGCATGTCAAGTAGGTGCTGCTTTGAATATATAGACATTAAAGAACTTTTTTAAATTATCTACCGGGACTAATTGGATCGACAACATTCGAAACCCGCAGGAAATATGAAAATGTTGCCTCAAATGATTTTCTCATTATTATTTGCATGTGCTAATTTGTGTAAGCGTTTATTAATTTTGACCTACATTTTAAGAACCCAAACAGAGAACAGAGAATGCACTTAATTGACGAGCTTCATGTTCGAATGGTTCGAATTACGGAAAACGAAATGAGAAATTTCTGGGAGTGTTCCGTAGAACTGTGGTGAGGAAGCTCAATTTAGTATTTCAGTGACTATACACAATGAGTCCAGGAATTTAGTTCGTTGAAGGTTTCGCAAACGTGAGAGAAGTTTGGATTTAATTTAATTTTGCTGGGAAAGAACACATGTTGTAGCGATAGTGATGCATCCCAAATTGATTACGACAGGAGAGGAATAAATGAAAGTAGGAGCACGAAGCACCTCGGACTACCGATCAGACGATGTGCCACTCAATGGAACATATATAAATCGGCAGTTTTTAGAGAGAGTTTTGATGTAACGATTCTTGAGGATGTTCTGATACAAAGTAAAGGCATTGCATCAGGTCTTAGGTGTTGACTGCCAAGCGCGCGCAACCGAAACAGTTCCAGACTTCTTTTTGCGAGGTTTTTTCAAGTTACGTGTCTATGTCAATAAGCATCAGACTCCTGAAGCCCTCAAAGAGAATACATGCGATGACCTATCGCCGGAAGATCTGGCGAGAGGAATGTGGAAAATACCATAAATCGCGCCGGGTAGCCCGATTTAATTGAACAAATCGAATAAACATAATCCAAGGGCAGAACCAAAGATGGGCATAAAAAAGATTCCTTTCTTCAATTATTTCCCGCATGCTGAACTCTTCTGCAAGCGGCATTGCCCTTTGGTATGACCAAGCTTTCGACTCGTTTCAAGCCATAATCCCTTATGGGATTTATTTTGTTGTGTTCCAGACACTAAGTTTTGAAGACCTTCCAACTTTTGTTCCAACATTCACAGGCTCACAAAAGCAGAACAAAAAGGAAAACAAAATATTACGTATACGCCTCGGTGTTTTATAGGGTGGAATGTTTTCGAACGCACTTGAGTAAATGCTATGCAAATTTTAATTAATATTCCATGGTCCTCGCGAATCGTTTGTTTTCGCGGATGTATGAAAAGTCGTAGGACTTTTTATTGACTGAAAGACTTTTTATGCGAATTTCAATTTGGATGGCTACGTTTTTTTACTTTTCAACTGACTGTGACACTCTATCGGGTCAATGCAATTTTGAATAAATTTGACTTCAGCTCTCGAACCAGTTCCCCTTTGTATATTGTGCTTTCAAGAGCTTTGGGACAGTATTTCCTGCGGCAGTTGTGGTCTACAGAGGCAGTACGACGAGAACTTCGATATGGGCAGTACGAAGCCCGAAATTGCGTCATTGCTTTGAGAGAATAGTGGGAACATTTAAAGGCTTGTACAGTAAAGCGAATTATAAACAAAAATTGGGCAAATATTTGAGTATACATTTTCCAGTTGATAAATGCTGTTTACCCATTCACCCTCGTGTGAACTGAATTGAAAATGTCTGCCCTAGGCAAACAAGAGTTGATTTTAGTCCTTGAAAGACGATTATTCACTCGGCAAAAATAATGCTGCCTTCACTGGTAGCATAAATATTTTGAATTGCTTAGAATTAGAATATCTATTAGCAATAAGTATAATTAGTCGTTAACTATTTATCAGCTTAACCGCACAAATACAGAGCACTAGCCACTATATTAAAATATGTGCAACAAATTTTGTTAATGACGTTATTAGGAACATCATGGCATAACCGCAGCGGGGGGCTTTCTCAATATTTGCATTGTCCCGCCCAACCGCCCGATAACGAAGAATTCCAGATCCACATACCTAAATCATGAATTCACAGTTAATGACACATTTTTCTAAAAAAAACCTACCGACTTGTTTTTGTCGGTATTTTTTGTTTCGTCTATGAACTGTTAATGTCCTTAAATTTGAAAAAGCACACCAATCAGCCGCCTATTGATTAATTGTCATTTATATTATGGAACAATATCCGATTATTGAACAAAATTAAATCAGTTGAACTTGCCGGAGTAATGGGATAATTTTCTTTGACGCAGGCTTCTACGAAATATGTGCTAGATGAGTATGAGGAAAGTTCTTAACTGCGTATGGCAAATAAATTACGAAGTTAACTTCATTTGGATTGAGCACTTGTAATTTATTAAGCGTTTATGAAAATACCTGGGGTGGAAAAAGTCGAACCTTTCTGTAGACACTCGTAAGCAATGATGAAATAATTTTACAAGGAAACGCAATGAGGCTTTTTTCTGATGTGACGTAGCAGCGTTGTTGTTTAGTTGATAAAATATAATTATTCCTACCTCAATGAAAATACCCCAAATTTGAAAATTGCAAACATAAAGGGTTTTCCAATAAGAGGTGTTATTTTGGTATTCAAAGATTTTGAAATAAATGATCGGATGTTTATTTCATAATAAAGAGGAAGGTATGCCGTTAATAATGAAAAAACAACATCAGCGAAATGGCCACCACGAGCATGCATACAGGACCGTATCCTTTTCATGAAATTTTCCATAACCAAATCGCAAAGTGGCTGCCCTATGTCCCGATAGCCTCACGAATTTTATCTTTGAGGTCTTGAATCGACGCTGGGCTGTTGGCGTGGCCCTTATCTTTCACGTGGCCCCAAAGGAAGAAGTCGCAAGGTGTTAAATCACAAGATCTCGGTGGCCAATTGTGATCACCTCTTCGAGAGATAACACGGTCCGGGAAAATGATCCCGTAAAAGATCAATGCATTCGTTGCTTGTGTGGCACGTAGCGCCGTCTTGTTGAAAGTAAACGTTGTCCAGATCAATATCTACCATCAAACTCCGACCATAAAAAATCATTTATCATGCCTAATTCCAAAGAACGACGAGGAATGGATAAACCAGGGTTTTCTTCAACACTTTAGGCTACAGCAGCACAGCAGCAATATTCTCAGTTGTTCTTGAGCTCGAATTTTTACACCAATTTCTGTATTGCGGTCCGCCAAGGTGCTTCAAGACGACCAAAAAATGCTTTAGTTTTGCAAACTGTGACTGCAAGATTTTCACAATTTTTGTAGTGAATTTTAATAATTTCAATGCGTTTTTGAAGCGTGTATCGTTCCATTTTTAGTAATGGCGTAGTTTCTACTTGTCAAATGTCAAAGAATAAAAGCTTCAAAAGTGACAGCTACCGAAATAGCGGGTCATTCACAATAACACCTCTTATTGTATTCGAAAACCCTTTACTATTACATAGAATACATTTAATTTCCAGTTCAGATACGGAAAGCAAACTTAATTCAATACGTCTGGATTAGATAAATTAAAGCTAATGTACAATATTTTGTAATTTTATTTTAAATTCCAATCTGTTTACTGAGTCTCTAAGTCATTAAATGAACAAAGAGAAATTTTGTGAAAAACGCTAAGTACCGATTGTCCAAAACTCCTTTTAGTGCGAGAAAATTTGTATTTTTTAAATTTTATTAAAATTTATACTTATAAAGCTTTCTGAAACAGGGCGGGTGCCATTAAAAAAAATCTTACAGCTTAAAAATGACAGCTCACAGTTTTCTCTCATGGAGAAATTTTTTGACTGGTGGTAATCGGATAATCGTGTCCAGGAGTAGACTCAAAGGCTCATTCACCCAACCTGTATCCAAATCAAATTAACACTTATTTCTTTTGTAACAAATAATCGAACTTGCTGCCAACAACTACGCATTAATCTAGCAGAATGATAGATTTCTAATCCGATTTTCCAGAAAAATAATTGGTATCCAACCAATTAAAATTAAAAGTGACCCGAAAATTATAAACTTTACTAAATCCGATTAAAATAGCCTCAATCGTGATGATTTACGTACATAAGCTCATTTGAAAATGAAATGCCAGACAATTTGCATAAGCTGCCCACATGTGCTGATGGTGCCATAGCAAAAGTTTGTGCGGTTTTCGAAACAATAAACCTTTTTCTGTTTGAATCTTAACTGTAAACTCTAGAACGCAATGGGTGCTTAAGAATTTTACATAGGTAATGTAGGTATTCAAAATTGGGATACTAAGAATGGCCCTCAAAGAAAAATACGAAGGATTGATGTTTCCATATTCATTCTTCAGCCCATTAAATGACACATTATCTGGGCTTAGGCATAAGGCTACGAGTGAATATTTCAATGTCGCTTTCAGTTGAAGTTCAAGCACAAAAATTATATTCATCCCTTCCATTAGGTATAGGTATTAGTGGCTTTTAGAAGGACCCAACAGATGAGGCCCGTATATGACATGAAAGTGGGGAAAAAACATGTTCTACTTGTGCAACAGTCTTCAGTTATGCACTTCAAGTGGAAAACTTTATAATATGAGTTTTAGTTGGCATATCCAACGTGATTTACAAATATAGCTGCAGTAACTTGTTGAAAGAGGATGAAAAATTCCCTCTCTTGTTCTTTAAATCGATGTCGTCCTCAACGCATATTCCCCATTCTGTTTGTGCAACGAACTAATGCATGGATGAACCTTAAAAGGTACATATGGCGGTGAGAAGTGGGGACCACACACTTTGAACATTCGAGCAAGAAAACTTTTCACATCGAAATTGCCAACTATGTGCATCTGTTCGCTGTGGGAAGATTCCTTCCTCACTGCCAAATGCATGTGCAACTTCACCAATGTGATGTCCACTTTCCCATTATCCACTGGGAAGTGCTAAAAGTCATTCTACGATGTTTCGCATTGCATGCGCAACTTAAATGGCAATCAGAGGATGCAAATAACAGAAATTCGAAGCGTGGCACGAAATTGCCGAGCACCTACTTGTTTGACATATGGACAGGCATTGAAAACTGAAATATGATCCACTTGACAGTTAATTATCCAAGTCATTCGAACGCGAGTAGTCTATTTATTTTCTCTTGCTTCTCTCTCTCTTATTCTCGCTTGTTCGTTTTGTTATGTACTTTCCCTAACCGGCTCGTTCGTTGCTGTTGTTGTCTGGCTGTGTAATGTTCGTTAACGTATTCTTTCTAGCGTGATGTTCGTATGGCTGGCTCAATCCTACATAAATAATTTGTTGATTTAGCCCGTATAGGAAATGTCCTCAACCGTTTTTTGGCTACTGAGGCACAAACATTTTTTTCTTATTTATTTTTTTAGACGTTTTAGGAAACACTCCATTGGAGCAATCAGACGTTTGTACTACCAGGAAGCAAATACAGTATCGCCCATTTTGCTGGAATTTCCTCGACTGAGAATGCATGAGGAGCTCACAGGGTTCGGATTCTCATGCACTAAAGATCTCAAAATATGCTTTTAAAAATGCAAAATATGCATTTAAAATATGCACTTAAAATTAGTTAAACTTAATTTCGGTTCAATCTAAAAACACATTTTCTTTAGTCTATAAGAATGAATATGTTCAATGTTTTTATTTTTATTATTTATTAAAATAATAACTTAAAACGAGATCAACATTTAATAAAAAAAAACAAAAACACAGTTAACGTAAATATAAACATCTTCCTTAGTTTAATAAAAACAAATAATTCAAAATAAATTCCTTAATTCCTTAATTCATTTTGAAAAGTTTTATTTGCAAAAATCATGCATATTTTTTTTTTAATTTTCGAATTCAAAACGTTGGCAACTCGGTCTTAAGAATGCCTTATACAACGAAACTTCAACTGAAGTTAGTGGAGCATTTTCAAGATTGTGAAATGAACAAAAGAAAAAGATAATAGTTTTAAGCTTCGTTTGCACTGACATAAAGGGGATATATTTTTACTGCCTAGTTAAATTTTTGAGCAATATGCTCCAAAAATATGAATTAATATTATTAAAAATATGCAAAAAAAGCAAATATAGTAAAATATGCACAAAAATTGCAAAATATGCTTTTATAGTAAAATATGCAAAAATATGCACTAACGGTTAAATGTCATTTTAAAGGAAATTTCATGATACGTATACATAATAAGTTGCCTTGGGTTCAAGGTTCTTGTAAAAAACATGCATTTGCATGGAAATCCGATCCCTACTCATCATATTAATACCGAAGACTTGCAACGAACTGATCTTTGTGTTTCGTCGTACTCCCCACAATCTGCGTTACATTTTAAATCTTTTTATTTCGACATAACAGTATTTGAACAAAATTTGTGCTAAAAAAGTTTGGCTTTTGGGTTATTCATCTGAAATGGCAGTACATATCAAATTACAATGTGAGTTTGTAAAAGTTGGAGCCCTCAGTAAAAGGCAATTGTCGCCAGTCTTGTTACATCGTGGAATTTATCCCTTTTTGTGGGATTTTCGATGTCTAAAAAGCCTTCCGTGGGATAAAGGGAAACAGCACGAAATCGTGAGAGTTTCAGGAATCCAACGAAAAACATTCAAACTATACATTTTTTCTACAATTGCATCGAAGCATCTACATTTCACCATCAAAAAGTGTCCATAAAAAATTGCTCATGTAAATTGTATTTTATGAAAATATTCTAGTACTACAAAAAATAGTCACAGTAATATTAGCAATCTGCGATCTTAATACTAAAGGTTAATTTAATATTATTATTTTTCCGTGTAGCACGAATTGTACTTTAAAATTTCGAATTTTTCGCAAAAAAGTATCGACGGATTTTAATAGGAATTTAAGTACTTTGAAATGGGAAAAATGGCTACGCTTCGTGAAATAAATGAAGAGAGAGTCCTAACAACACTGATTGTGTTCTGGTTGGAGAGCTATAAGCGCCTACTGTATTATTTAGAGACTCTTACACTTTACAAGATTTTTGAGTACAAGGACAAGCGTAGTTGGAGATCTGTTAGTGCATGATTTTATTTTTGACTCGAATAGATTAGTAACGCCGGCTTAAGGTGTCAACTGTCAATGATTGGAAACATTGTTCGTCGTAGATCGATATATTTACATTATATATATATACTAGCGGTACCCTTTCGCTAGACATTTCCATTATTTGCTTGCCAAATTAAATAAGTTGCGCACTCTAATCCATCTACTGTTTTCAAATTTGCAAAGGATGTTGGTCGACGAAAAAGAATAATTTGTAATTACTTTTATAAAATTTTGAATGTACTTTTTGTATGGGAGGTGTCACGCCCCTTTGTCCAATTTTGACCAATAATACTCCTGGGCCAATACCTAAGATTGTGTGTAGATTTGAACTCAATCGATTGGGTGGTTTTCGAAATATAAGATTTTTAATATTTTCTTTTTGTATGGGCAGTGCCACGCCCTTGTGTCCAATTTTGACCAATCTTCACAGGAATATCTTAGTTTGTGTGTAAATTTAAACTCAATCGATTGGGTGGTTTTCCAAACATAATATTTGAATGTATGGGATGCCACGCCCCTATAACTCATGTACCAATTGACCTACAAAGACCGTATATCTTTACAAACCATGGTATTAACGTCACCTTTCATGGGAAATTTCCAGAATCACAATCTGAGAACCGAAGGATAGTGTTAAATAAAATCCAATTTTGGGTTATTCATCTGATACGGCAGTATATAATATATAAAATAACAATGGAAGTTTTATAAGTTAAAGCCCTCAGTAAAAGTTAAAAGGCAATTGTCACAAGTTCTGGTTAGAGAGTTGTAAGCGCTTAACTGTAGGACCGTACTTCTGTAGCGCTCTTATTGAAAAACCCTTTACTTAGCTGATAACTGAGCATAAGATATTGTTCGGGATACAAGCGTAACTTGGTTTTTGAAGTATTATCGAAATCGTGAATCGGGTTTTCGAGACATGAACAGCTTTTAAACTTCACTTTTTCGGTGATTCGAATTGAAAATTAAGGACTTATTTTGAGAACATAAATTTTACTATAAGTATGCACTTTGGTCAAAGTCGTGAGTACCACTTTCAGGAAACTAAAGAAAACTACTTACTTTTTTCAAAAATCCATTGTACGATAACATAGACAAAAAGTGAGTTTCTATTAAGTTAGAAATTACCAATTACCTTAGAAATGAATATTTGTTATAATCGTATGGACCGTTTTCGAGATATGTTCAAGTTTCAAAAGTACCGTTATTCGATTTTTTAGCCGAGAAATGGGTACGCAGTCATGGTAACTTCGCCTACTAAAGCTCAAATATATATTTTGGTTGAAATCGTTAGAGCCGTTTTCGAACTAAACTAAAAATTGTGTATGGGAAGTACCATTAATATTGAGGTTGCCTTGCCATAAAAAAAACGGCCCCGAACTGTAGGCCTCCAAGCTTAAAATCCGAAGTTTGAACCAAATCCGGACAGCCGCTTAGGCTGTAGGTAGGCCTCGGTACAGACAGACAGATGGACAGAATTTTGCGACCCACTTTTTTGAGTTCCTCTACAATCGTAATGTCAGAATTGCTTAGCATCTCGAGTTCGAAATTTTGAATGAAATGGACATTATGATAATATGTACTGTGAATATAGAATATCTTGCTCTTACTACGCAATCAAGAAGTTGAAAATTGAAACATTTTTTCTTAGGTCGAGTAAATTTCCAAGAGAATTCCAAGAATTCTTCGTTTGTAAGGAGTCCACCAAGGAAATACTCGAAATTCTCTTCACAATTGATTGTAAGAAATAAGAACAACATTTAGCTTTAAAAAAGCAAACGTAAGGACCTTTCTTGGAAACAAAATGTTAATGGGTATTTTCCCAGCTCCTTAAATTTCTGTACGGTCGATTGTAACGATTGAATTTTGAGTACAGATTTTTGCTTAACGGGGAATCTGACTTTTTATTATAAATTATAAATACTTTATAACATACATCGTTTGTATGCAAATCCTTTAAGTATTCTATGAAAATCACCACTTACAGGAAAGGAATACTTAACTGTCATTCATTGTGTAGCTATGGAGGTAATCCTCACTGGTACATTCTTATACTTCTAAACAATCTATCCCTTTGGTTATGACTAGCTTCGGACATAATCATTCCAAATACATCAAATTATGTCATCCCATTCTATGAAGGCCCAAACAAGGGGTGGTATGGACTCCTACACAATGTGCTCGTGCTGTAAAAATACATATCTAGTCTCGTATGTGTTACATACGTACTATAAGGAATGAGACACGCACCGAAATGCCCTCTCATATTCATAATTCAATTTACAACACAAAAATACCTTGAACTTGATATCCATTTCTGTTTCCGGTCTGGTACATGACATAATGCCAAAGGTATACAAATTTGAACATGTTGCTTAGGGAGTAAGTACTCCTTCTGCGAAATGAATAATTCATTATGTTCAGTGGATATATGCTCCAAAGAGTTTGCTAAAAACGTTGGAGCTCCACTTGCGATGCGGTGTTGTTTTATACTTTTTACGGGACAATAGTAAGGCAGCTGAAATCAAAATTCATTGTTTAAAATAAAGATATTAAAGACGATTTACAAAGTACCTTGTGTAGAATGAAAAATGTTTGTATCAAAAAGGGTCCTAAAAACTGGGGATCATTCCGGCGGTATTTACAGGTACCCTAGGTAAAGTTATACTTTTTTTATTGAAGTGAAACATTCTGAATAAATGCCTTCTTAGCCGACTCAACTGAAACGATAAAGGGTGTAGAACTTTATTGAGCCGGACATGTGTCTCTGTCTTCTACAATTTGCTGGACGCTTCACACAAAATGGTGGAACTCAAATCCGATAGCAACATTTCTTCCAATTGGTAAACAAATGTCTTAATGACTGCCGTCTTAAATGAAATGAAATCAACAACAAAATTAAAGAGAAGAAGTGACTACTCTGTGTCCAATTGACATGTATTTATTAAAGTTTGAAGGACGTTTTCACACGCACAAGTAGGCTCCCACCACATAAAAAACCCCGTTTCTTCACAGAATATATTTCACTGTGAGTCTTATTCTATCAATGCATATGACAACGAGTATGACGCACACAGAGACCTAGATAGACCGAGACAGTTCTCCATCGAAAGGGGATATCAACTGTCTATTAAAAGTAAAAGATATTCGATATCTAAAACCCACAAAAAGCTTTTATGTCGGGCTAATTTCGGGGCCAAAATCGTTCGTCTACACTTCACGTATGGACACGCTTGGGGGGTCCTACCTCTGTCCGCATTCAAAATCATGAGTGTAACTTTTCCGATCGACTAGAGACACATAGGCAGTGATGCCAATCGAGGTATTATTATGCCTTGAGGGATAATTCCGATGCTTGGGGCATTGAGTGAATAATTTTGAGAACAAGGGCATACATTGTTGCGGGATGTGTATACATGCAAATCATGCAAATAAATTTCATATCTTGTAAATCTGGTACTTTGATCAAGGTCCCATCACTCGTTTTCGATGACAGCTCTGCGTCATTCTTTTTTTGCAATTCTGAACTTGACTTACTCGACGTCAAACAAACTTGTATACAAAAAAGTGGGAACAAAATGTTATATTCTCGGATTACAGTGCTTACAAGAGGTTTAATTGCGTCTAAACTTACACTTTGTTCTCAAATTTTAATCATCTTGTTCGATAGGTTAATTATAGTGCCTTGTAAACCCGGTCCAATTTTTATCGTTTTCACCAAAAAGCCATACATTTTTCGGGTTTTGGCATACAAATTTAGATCCGTTTTGGCATCACTGTAATCTTGTTACACCTGCCTTCGGCACGTGCATGAGAAGCTGATATATTGTCTAGGAGGATACAGCCAACGAATTATGAAGTCTCTGTTGGAATTCAATCAACTGTAAAAAGTAGACTCCATAAACAATTTGAATTGGCCAGAACATGAAGTTGTGATGGAAATTTGCATAGTTGGCATAATTGCCGCAGTATTTTTAAGCGTGCAACTATTCTAGTCAAACGAAAGGCTAGACCGTTAATTATTTAAATGCTGCACCAGAAACGGAACACCTATCCTACCTTTAAAGCTTCCATCGATTAAATTAAATTGAAGCATAAAGTCATTTCGCCTTCTATTACATTTTATTCATTTATTTTAAATGGATACCAATTAAAAGTAAGGGGATGTAAATATTGTTGGTTCGCTCTGTCTTTAACAGTCATGAACATTGTTTCTATGGTCGATTTAGTGAAACTGAAAGTTTCGTGGAATAGATACGGTATCCACTCTCACTTCTATTGCACGTTTCACTTTCATGAAAATGCTACACCATAAATAGATTCATGCTGAGCGAGAACGTGATCAATTTGAATGAGAGTGACACGTCAGGAATTGATGAAATGTTTAATTGATTACGAGTTAAGGCTGCTTTGGCATGAATTTCCAATAAATAAGTTAGTAGAAGATGGTATCGTGAAACGACTGTTGTTCTCTCAGCAACAGTTTAATGAATTTCGACTTCTCGTACTGAAATTGATTTGAAAAATATTTCAGCTATTTGGACGAAATAAAATAAATGAACATTATCCAACAGCAAAACCAAAGATAATCTTTGATAAAAGAATTTACAGCGAAATAACATCAGGTGGCAACTTTTGCGCCACCTCGTAGCAGCGTTGCCGTTGGGACTCTTGGTCCCCACTTTTTAAAATATGATCAAAATGGCCCCCTTTTCAGTTTAAGTAAGATTTTATTCTTTATTGAACGAAAAAGAATGCAAATGCATTAAAAGAAGTGTTGCGTAGTGAATTCTTTTTTTGTTAAAAACAAATGTCTCTGTCATCTGTTTTATTTTTACTTTTTTTGTGCTTCATTAGTATTTTGTGTGGAGGCCCCTTTTTACGGTTCGGTCCCCACTTTAGTACCCTTTTTAAGACAATATCAGCGGCAACGCTGCCTTGTAGTATTTCAAACCCATCTCCGAACTTCGGAAAGCAAAATAACATCTGGCGGCATTCTATCTGTATTCAAAGATATTTGCTGACACAGTTTATATGGCTAATGCGACCGTTGCCGACTAATGCTCCATGTGTCACACATAGATAAAATTACACGCTCTGTTACCTTTTTCTGTTTGCCAAAATAAAATATCCATATGCAACAAAAGACGTTAGCCTTTTGTCGAAAGGAAAAGGATTAAATTGATTTTTTGTACGCAGTCATGTTGTTTTGATGACATTATTAGGAGGCACAAAATAGGACAACAGTATCAGATTTAGATGGAGGACGAATTATACCAAATGCTTGTAATGAACCTGATAGCTGAAAATAGAATTGAATTGCATCTTTGCAAAATTCCTTTCCTTCTTTTGTTTAGTTTTAGCCTCGTAAAAGTAGTCAAGTGGAGAATAGTATAGCCTGGTAGCTTTGGACACAGCATTAGGAAATAAATTTGATCTGATTGAGCGCTGTAGTAGAACATTATCCACCGCAATAGTGACCCCTGCTGTCCAAGAGATATCAGAAATTCAATCATTGCGGTCATCAGGGGATTTTCGTATCACAATCAAAGGTTATAGATGTGTGGCAACAACAGACGACACAAAACAGAACGCAACCAAAAGACATATTAAAAACCTGAACTGAAAGGAACGCGGCCTGATTTATCAAATCAGAATAGTTCTGTCATCTCGTAGAATTATTAAGAAAGTCAGTTTTTTTCTGACGGTCGCGAAGCGAAACGTGGCAGAGTTTGTGGTTGGACTGCTGCTGTATGAAGTAACGTCGTAATAAAATACGTAACATCGCATAAGTATTGGAAAAATAAAGTTCTTTCTTGATAAAACGTATTTTACTATGGGTCACGGCCCATAGATGACATTTGAAATTGTGAGCCTCATAAAATCACCAAAGTGAATAATTTGGGAGTTTTTCCTACACAAAGTAATCGAAAGGCAGGCGATGCGAGTATTGTCCACAATTTAAAAAAAAAATTTCTTCTTAGTACCTTTTTCTTAGTTCTGATTCGCCATTGCGATAAAAGGCTCATTGACCTGAGTAGATCTGTTGTGCCATTTCTTAGTACCTACTTTCAGAATATAGATTCAAAATGGAGCAATACCCAACAAAATAGTTCCGGCATAACATTGGGTACGTTCAACTAGATTTGTCGGGACTAGGTATCCGAACGCGCTGACTAGACTAATGGTTGTTTAATATCGTGCGAAAATTTTACAGTTGCAGCGTAACTTCAGAAATGACACCTTTTTGTCTAACCGGCCCTTTTTGGACATCTTCTCTGTTTATTTTAAATTTGATTTAAACTAACTAGCGACTTCAAATATCCCCACAGAAAATAATCACGGGTCCGCAACATGAAACTATGCGTTTACCAAACGTTTCCTTCAATAAATCAATCAAAACCACAGCTCCCGAACATCATGATTGTTCAATTGATTAACGAAAAGTCAGTAATCACGGCTCTATAGCGGTCACCATTGACTGTAACGTTGTGGCCAGCATCTTTTTTAAAGAACGCTCTACAGCAGCAATGACTTCTTCTGTACGCACTGTACGACGTCTCTGTGGATGTGTATTATCATTAAGAGTAAACATGGGGCGAAAACGTTCCATAGTTAATCGAATTAATTGCTCTGATGGACGATTATGTTGACCGTAAAATGGACGTAGTACGCATTTCGAACAGGACCATGATTTTCAAAATAAATTTGCCCAATTTTGAAGCGTTGTTCAGGCGTCAGTCTATTCATGTTGAGATGCCAAAGGCCAAACCAAACTAAAAATAAATCACTTGACAGCTAAATGGCCGCCAGTTAAAATAGTGTTGCCAATTTAGAGTTCTATACCTATAAAAAAAAAACAACCTTTTCTACGTATGTACTACTCACTACAAGAGTGCTGAAATTTCGTCTACTGTCAAAACTCAAAATAGCATTCTTGTTAACTGAACGCTAGAACTTAAGCCAATTTGGAAAACTTGGCAAAACCCCGCCACCATCTGGGGACGGGCGTCAAAAAGGGTATTAACTCAATTTGACAAAATCGAAGTGTCAAACCTCCGCATACATCAATTAAAGAAACTGTTTAATTATAAGACTCGACGGCGATGTATTAAAGATGCCGCCACAATTGGCTTACATTTACTCTGGCCCTGCGCGAATACGTCACAATATAAGAAATTACAACGTAAGAGAAAGACATCGCACATACAGTTTGGTCTCAACAAGATTTTCAAGTGTTCAACAAAAACAAGGAATCAGCTAATCTCGTAATCTTCATTGACAGTATTTTCGATTGAAATAAATAAATAAATAGTTGGCGCAGGTCAGGCCTAGCTTCTCTCAACCATTCGTTTTGTGTTTTTTTAATTTTTGGAACGAATGGAAGGGATCTACGATTTCATGCCGAGTCCAAGCGGCTAATTGAGAAGCTCTTTCAAGACAGCTATACCCTCGAATGTTTGTCAGACTTTCGCGAGAGGTATTAGCTAGTTAGGCATAAATTAAAATGTTCGTAAAACAACCCAAAATGTTTGCAAAAGGCTTTACCAATAAATATTTTTAGTTTCGACTATAAGTTTTAATAAGTCACATTGGTTGTATTTTCCATACAAATTTCGTGTTGTGAGCTTCCGTATATTTAAAGTCGAGACTAACATTTGCTATTAGTGGGGCATAAAGTCTGACTAAAATTTATGACTAAATAAAACAAGTCTTCTAAAATGTACATTGAACTACAAAAATAATACACTTTCACCCTCAGTTCTCATAATTCTAAAAAAAAACTATAGTGGACACTGAATCAGTGGATATTCAATTTGTTTAAGAATTGAAGTGAACCAGTGTACGTCGCTCATGTCATTTATCAAGCAGTTACGTTCCACAACTCGCTATTAAGTAACAACGTTACATCATCAGTTAAATAAAAATAAATCCATTATACTAACCATAAGCCGGTAATAAAAGCCATGTAAATCAACAGAGCATATACCTATTCTTAGGGATACAGTATGATTATTGCTTCCTGTGATAATTTTTATGAATTCTAAAATACCTCAATGTTCCTTCCATTATCGGTTTGTGGTTAACTGCCAGAAAGAGCAAAACCGCCCTCTCATAACATAACGACGATCATAAAGTTATAATGTTGTAAATGCTTACACAATGCTTGTCGTCAAGTAAAATGCAAATGGCCAGATATTCTAAGCTATTTACACTTTTATTACCTGAAGTGTTGTGCTCCTATGTGAACTCCTGCTAAACCAACGCCTCAACCTCAACTAAAAGGCCTCTTTAGTTAGGCAGTCCCATATTTCCTCCAAGTTTTTTTAAAATACTTAAATCATGCTTTTCCAGTATTTATGAGCGTACAAATAGCCTACTGTAAATGCGGGTTCGCATTATGCGTAGGTAAGGTTTGAAAAGCAATAACGACAAGGCAGGTCAAGGATATGGCGAGTTATATTTGCCTTTGAGAAAACCAAGCTCGGTTTCAGAGATTTATGTTTAAATTACTAACAAGACCTTTAGTTAAGACATTTTGTATTAAAGGTGATAGCAAACAGACCCATAAAAATGGTGCGGAATCGAGATCGTTGTGCGTAACTTTTTGAAATAAATTATCATTTCACTGGTCACAGGTGTTTGCCACTCTATAACGAGCTTGCTGCATGCATCATCGAACTCTCATACTCACCACAATAAATGTATGTCAAATTGTGTGGGTACTAATAAGTTTCATGTGTCACTTTTGAATTTATTTTTCAGGAAAAGTTTTTGTTATGATTCTATTTTTATTTATATTTTTCGTTTCGAGTATTATTTATGGTGGAAATATTCATTCAGGGAAATTGTTAATCATAGGCGCCGTTCCAAACAAAGTTATTAACTCATACGAATTCGTTGAATAATTATGAAGAAAGTTGGATTTAATTTCCCTTTTATATGGCCACAACCCACAAGATGTGACTTTGATCGACTTTACAGAATTCCGAAACAGCAGGATGAATGCCTCACAAGGTGTTCTGGTGTACGAGTTCCTTGTTTTACAATTTCCAACGTTACCGTCACCGACATGAGTGAATCGCTGCGTTACAGAGATCTACATTCCGTGAATAGCACGTCGTTATGCAAGGTTTCCTGTGCGGGATGAATTGACAGTCATAAAAGTGAGTTAACCTTGCTCTTTTTCTGCGAAATTAAGTACGTCAAACCACTGACCAAAACCTTACAGTTGGGCACTTCAATCCAGAGAGTGGGTAATATTGTGCTCAACACTTAAAGCATTTACCACCTGGGAGCATTAAATTGTGGATGTGTATGTTTTGTCGCCTCTGGTATTTCTCTATTTCTTACCCGTTTAACGATGCCAGTTATCCCATCAAGCAAAAAATTATTTCTTGTTTTTCATTCAGAAAACCACGACAACGTAAACACTTTCATTAAGCATACGTTTTTTTAGTACTATGCATTTAACTTGAGGCTGCTGCATATTTGCATAATTATTGTGGACGTTTGATCAACATTCCCGCGAATTGAAAATTCTTACCGCGAACTGTCACACTTTGTTCCACAAACCAGCGAATGAAAAATTCGTTCGAACTTAACCTTCAACAATGCAAATGATTCGTGGGTACCTGCGCTAAAAAAAAGTAAGTTTTCATGTGAATGGTCCTTTACTGTGAAATCATAAACAAAATTTGCTGATTAAATTAGCAACGAGTACTTGGAACAGTGCTTATATATTTAAAATTCTAAATGTCAACTGAGTAGTCAGGCAAGATTTTCTTAACTTGATTGGTCGGCTACCACTTCGTCAACATCAATTGAAAAATTGGACATGTCATCAATCCAGACCAACCAAACGAGAGACAAAAATGCTGTCAGACTCACTAAACTAGAAATCCGAACGGCCTCATAATAATAGCAGACTCTTTTCGTCATTGCGAGGATATACTGCAAAAAAAAAATTTGTTAAATCCATTTACATATTCATGGCCCAAGTTTGTCACCCACTGTACTGGGATACATATTTTATTTATGCACTGCCATACTTAAACTGGTTTTCTTTCAATAAATGTCCTCAACCGTTTAAGAAAGAAAGAAAAGTGTAAAATGGAAATACTGTTTCTCCAATCACAGTCCAGTAGCCGGGAGTGTACATCAGGAATACGATGCACGACTTTTCCGAATGTCTAGCAAAGGTTTGAAGAATTCAGCTTTCTTTTGATCACGTATTTACAAATGCTTGTATTGATTTTCTTCGGCTGAGGAATTACTTTATGTTCATTAGCGTTGCTATTTAATTTCGCGTGCAATACGCTCGAGAGTTATTTTCAAAGGTTTAATGTTTTTTTTTTTGTTTTTTGTTTTGTTTTTGTGAATATTGAACAGCAACCTTTTTCGATGCAGCTGGCCTTACATTTATCAGTGTCGCTGTCATTGGCACAAAAGGATAATCCTTCATGCCAATTCAATATTCACAGTATGCGTGCAGACAGCGCCTATCCATCAACTTTACATCTCATCGCCCTTCTGAAAACAACATAATTAATTGGATATTGATATATAATGAAGTCTTATCGATCAAAAGTAAACACTTTGGTGCCTGCTTAATTATTGGGAACCAAATTGCCGGATTACATCTTAACACATCAGCAACTTGCGGCAAACTCAATCTAATATCTATCTGCGGTTTGCCAATAAGTCATTCAAGTCGGTATGAATGAATCTTAAGTATAAAAATTAATCCGAAAGTCGCTCAGGAAAATCACCAACTGCAGGGATTGGCCCCTGGGGCGGTGGGTAGTTATTAATGTCTGTCATTTCAGAGATAAAGATGAAACACCAAAAAGTTCCTCCAAAGTGGTCATTTTTTCTTTCATATTTTTAGAACTAGGAAAAGCACTGTCTTTATTTAGAAAACATCCGTGGGCGATGAGGCTTATCATCTGAAGAAAATAAACAGAGAAGAAGCTTTGCGAACTTCTTCGTATTTACATTGGCAGAATAATTGTTTATGTTTGTTGTTTGTTTGCAGTTACATGTAAGGAGTTTTATTTTTTCGTTTAGAGCTGTCTAGTGCATACCTATTTGAAGGCCGTATTGAAACTAACTGAAGAGACTTTTTGTATACCTACCATCCAAAGCATGGAGCGTGTACTTTGGGGGATATCATACAGAGGGTGATTACTGAGTCGATAAGAACGATAAGGAAAACAAATAAAGTTTATTTAAAATGGATTCGGCTGTATTTTGAAGCTCAAGTCATGCGGTTATGTACGGAATAGAACATCATGTAAGTGCAATTTTTCATATGTATGGCGTTACTACGGCAATACCGTTTCTAATGTTGGCCTCGACCTCGTTCAAAGTAGCTGACTTTCTAGCGTAGACCGCCTGTACCATTCGAACAACTTTGATCAATATAGCTATCAGGGAGGTCATCTGTCTTTACTCGGCACCATGGAGCCTTCAAGCCCATTCAGCATACCTCTTGATGACATGCTCCAAAACATGGCTTCCACAAAAACTTCTCCATAATTATCCCTCCTAGGGATGAATGGGAAAAATATTAACCCAATCCATCTCGTCTTGATATCATCTACAGACACGGACGGTTCTAAGATGGAGTCAGGGACTGGCTCTGGAATCTACGGTGAGTCGCCTCAGATGAACTTTTTACCAGTCAGCCTTGGTAAAAACTTATTCATATTCCAGGCTGAAGTCCTCGCAATTTACCATTGCGTTAGAATAAATCTAAGTTCTAACACACGGGGTAAAGCCGTATTTATCTTTTCAGACAGTCAAGCAGCTCTAAATTCATACAAGATTTTTTTAAGACTCTACATGCGTTGACATTTTGCTTTGTATTTATTTGGCGCATACTTTTGCGTTCGGAAAACCAAACTCACATGTTGTCGAAATTCTTTCTTTAAGGTCGTACAAAAACATGTTGAAAAAATATTGACAAAAAGTTGGGTGGTTTTTTGGAAAAAGTTGTCAAACGTGGGGGTTTTTCAGAATCGTCTGGGGGGAAACATTTTGACCGCCTGGCAACGCTGCGTTGAAGGATCCTTTTATTGATTTGTCGCCTTAGGTCTCGTTGATAGTGCACTTTTTTCGAAAAAGAAAAAGAAGTTGGCGCAAATGGTAGTGATTGTAGTAGTCTTTGCGGAAAATTGACAGGGAAGACTAATAATGTGTTTTGAAGTGGATACCACTGATTTAGTCGTGTGTTTAGTAAAATAGTTTTTGTTAGAAAGTTGTTCCCCTCTCAAACGAGACATAGAACTTTTTTTTTAAATTACAACTGAATTGTTGCTGCTCTTAAATACCTGAACACATTTCATCACTCAGAAATACGAAACCGGAAAAGCCAAAATATATCGACAGTTTAATGCACCGGACATCTGTTTCGCGTGCTAAAACAGTAGATATGGATAGACTCTGAAAATCATTTACCTAGGTGCAGTGGCTGAATGTGTTGGACTACTAAGCGAAGGGTCCCAGTTTGGATTACCGAAAACACCCAAATTCCATATCCAGGTCCTTTTTACACTGCACCATCTCTCGCGAACGTCTGACGAGAGTATAATTGTCATATAAAAGAGTTCCTCATTTAGCCGTTTGGACTCGGCATAAAATTGTAGATCCCTTCCATCCGTCCCAAAAAAAAATCAAAATCACACAAAACGAGTGGTTGTGAGAAACTGGGCCTCTAGGCATCAACTATTTATTAATTTTTAAGAGCAGCAATATGTTATGGAAAATATTAACACTACTATATGAGAAATACCCCATAAAACTCGAATATCTTAAGCTGAATATTTCAAGGAATACGTTTCAGTTACACTTACATTGGATTATCTCAAAGTCGACTTGGTTTGAAAGCCATTTTCAGGAAAGTCCGTCATGCACATACAATACAGTTTCTAAGGTGTTTCTAGATCAGGACATGCAAAGCAAGAATTGACTGACTGGTCACGAACACAATAAATTTATATCCACTGATAAACGATATTGGCTATGCTTTGTGGTTTGGTGCCCACATTTTGCTCTTTTGCTGAATCAATTTTACCAAAGATATCTACGTAGTTGACCTAGTTTAAGTCATCTCTTATTGATTCAAATCTGAATCCTTTTGGATCATATTCCATAACAAGTATAGGAAAAGTGAAGTGCTTGCATTTTGAATCGAAAAGAGGTTCATCCAAAGGATGGGCGGTAAATTATCGGATGTAAAACTTGCGATGAAGAATAAAAAACAAAATGCAAGCTCCTGTTGTTCATAAATTCAGAGAAGGAAAAATCATGAAATGAGTTGATTTTCTTCGAATTGCAGTCTTAAATAAAAACAACGGAAAGAGAAATTGTGCAGAGTGCAGAATTCTTGTCGATGTTGGCCATGGTTAGGATAGCGATTTAGATGCTTTGCATAAAATACGTTGGAAATGTGTTGCATGCTGAACACAGTCTGCTAATGAGAAAGGTTTTTTTTTCGAGAATGCAAAGTACACATTTTGAAACATGGATGTGGATATTAAATATTCAAACTTTCTAAATTTCAAAACTTTACTATCAAAATAAGTGTGCATTTGTGCACTAGTTGAACCTGTTTTACGACAGACGTGCGGTGGTCCTTCAAAAAGGAGTCTCCAACATTTGGTGACCAAATTCGAAACAATCCGAGGCTGTCAAAAGAGGTCAGTCTTTCGCAGTATTTTCGTATATGGGAGTATAAGACGACATCAAATCACATGGTGCGTATTTTAGGTCTGAGGTTTCATTAGGCCGCACTTTTCTGAAAATGACATTGGTGGGGCCATCACAATCAACAGCGAGCGCTACAGAATGATGATAACTGATTTCTTTTGGCCGGCATAAATGATTTTTCTTTCGATTGCGAAGAAAGAGAAAGATATTGTATTCTTAAAAAAATTTCGAAATCGAGATGTTAATCAATTCTGACATTACGATCATAGAGAAACTCAAAAAACTGGGTCTCGAAATTCTGTTCGTCTGTCTGTTTGTCCGTTTGTCCCGAGTCCTACAGCTAAACAGCTACCAGGACTTGGTTCAAACTTCGGATTTGAAATTCGGTGGTAAACCATTCCGGTCCTGTTTTTTTTGTAAGATAACCTCAAAATTTATATAAAATATATAAAGTGTTCATACCAGTTTGATTTGTGCGAAAACGGCTCTAACGATGTCAACCAAAATATATATTTGAGCTTTAGTAGGCGAGGTTACCATGACTGCGTACCCAGTTTTCGGCTAAAAAATCGAATAACCGTGCTTTCGAAATTTGGACATATCTCGAAAACGGTCCATACGATTGTAACAAAAATTCATTTCTAACGTAATTGGTAATTTCTAACTTAATAGCAACTCAGTTTTTCTCTATGTTGTTATGCTCAGTCTCATGCTCAGTTATCAGCTAAGTATTGAAAAATTTGTTAGATACTGTTTTGTCTGTTTAATTTTAGAGAAACCGCTCCAACGATTTTGATCGAAATACATATTAAAAATAATATCAGTACTCTAAATAAGATCCCGTACTTAGTTGTTCTCAAAACATTAAAAAAAAATCCGTTTTTTTAATTATTTATATTTCCCGATCAATTTTCACATATCTGCGGTACATTTTTGTAAAAATCTCAAGGCCCCACTTCCAATAAAAACAAAAATAACAGCTACGCAAAACTTTTTTTTAGCAAACTCCCACTTCTTCTTTTTTCAACAATATTGAATATTGAATATGAATTGCACCTTAAAATAATTCCAACTACTTGGAGCCTTACACAATCAGAAACTCCCACTTTATTTGCACCCCATCGGCATAATCGGTTTATAGCTGCTAATGCAAACTTAAAAACAAACTAACAGATCAGAAAACAGAATCTCCTACTACATTTTGCTTTGTACTCAAAAACCGTATAAACTGTAAGAGTTTTAAAATAGTTTAGCAGGCGCTTACAACTCTCTAACCAGAACTTGTGACAATTGCCTTTTACTGAGAGCTTTAACTTATAAAACTTCCATTGTTATTTTATATATATACTGGATTTTATTAAACGCTATTCATCGGTTCTCAGATTTTTACCTACCGAATAAAATAAGAAAACAACCAACCAAACTTTTGATGAAAGAGATAGTTTCGTTCGACCCTGCCGTGCACTTTATTTTTGAATAAACACATACAAAAGACTTTCGTTAATAACTTTCACGCAGCTTCATTTGGTGAAGACTGAAAAGTGCAATACTCATAAAATTACGAGCTGTTTAATAATTAAACAACACTTTTAGTTATTTTTGTGGGTAAATATATATTTTGTATACATAAACCAATTCAGTTTGCCGGAAATGCAGTTCAAATTTGAATTCCTTGAATCCATAACACTAACGACATTTTCATCATTACAAACCAATTAAGGACATCTGTTTAGTGTATCAGCAATACGGTCGATTTTAGTGATTTTAGTTCAATGAAACTTTTGTGTTTAGTTTCAAAGCAATTACAAAACTTCCAGTCCGTAGTCCAGCAATATTTTGGTAACCCAATTCATCACTTTTCGTCAACATCAATCTGTTGTCGAAAGCCCACTTCTACAGTTATGCATATAACCAGTCACAACCTTTTGCGACTGCTTTATAATGTTACAGTGATGCTTCTCTTTGACCACAAACTGACCCTAATTGTATGTAAATTTATTCGATTTTCCTCCATGAAAGCCCGCCGCCTGATGAAATGGATAAATCAGTCTTGCCAAAAAGTCACAGCTAGTGTTTTGTATGGAATTTGAATTTCAAATTGTGCGTAGAATTTGAAAATGACATTCTTATCGAGTGTGGAAATTGTTCTCACAAACATGATTTACATGGTTTTGATTATTATTTTTTTTTTGTTTGTTTTAGGTTACTCTCGGAGGGTTGCCACTGGCCGTCGAGAATGTTAATAAGAATCCCAACCTTCTCCCTGGGAGAAAACTAGGTTTCAAACCGTTTGACATTGGTCAAAAAATCGACTCACACCGCATCCAGCCAATTAAGTAAGTATTGCATTTCAAAAGCATATTCTAACTTTGTCCTTAGTACTGATTCACTGATAGAATTCATTTTGTTCGATAAAGGTTCATGACCCAAATGCGGGATGAGAACATTGCCGCATTCATTGGTCCAGACGAAGGCTGTACAGCAGAGGCACTAATTGCATCAGCATGGAATATTCCAATGATGTCGTTTGTAAGTAACAAGGGGGGACCTTTTACTAAAACTTTGGAGTAAGATGAATTAAATTCGGATTAAGATTTCTTTCGTAGCTGCGCTCAGTTAAAGAGGCAAAATCCTTTGCGAATTTAAAACGTGTGCGGAAAGACCTCTGCCTGTGGTTGGAAAATCCAAGTTAATGCGACCACCACTTTAAGTGTATTGCAATACTCTGCGTCTATTTATAGCGACCAACTGCACTCAATCATCAGCAAACAGTTTGCAATGTAGAAAAAAAAATCATTTTTTTTAATGATCTACGTGAAAGTTTCCTTATTAAATAAATGACAAAACTGTCATGCAAACAGGTGAGAACTGTTAAGCTGGTGTGTTTGTGTTTTGCCGTCGACTTTATTTCATTTTCGTATATATGAGTATTGTGTAGTTTCCTTTCAATTATATGCACTGAATGGGAGGATGAACTATACACATCTTTTTTATTGCCTGCTACTTTTGGGTTAAAGTCTGTAAACGAATAGCATGTTGAAAAGTATCCTCAAGGTCGTTTGCGAGGCAGTTAACCACCGGCCACTGGCAAATGTGTTCTCTTAAATAAATCCATCCATTCAAAGTAATCATTAGCAAGAAGAACATGACCATTACACGGTATCTCGCTCCAACTTGAAATGTCATCCGATATCTGACTGGCGAAAACACTGTGATAACTTCTGTGCCAAAAGAAGACAACGAGCAACAAAAAATGTGAAAGCAATTCCGCTGAAGGTCATTTTATCATTTAGTGGTCGTTACGCATGTATGACCGAGCAGTAATTATTGTTTACGAAAGGAGGTGGTTTCAGAATTAAGAAAACTCTCCAGTTAAACTTTAGGTTGTAGCAAGGCACAATAGGCTACTCTAAGAAGCCGCAGTGCCAGAGCCCTTTGAAGGCTCTCCCGTATTTTAATCTAAGGCTGTAGCGCATATTTCTTCTATAGTACCATTTACTTACGGGTGGGTTTTGAAGAATCGCTTCTTTCTTCGCTACTCACCTCAACTTGAAATACTTTACACCTAACATGAAGCGCCTTGGATTCAGAAACAAACTCACCGGCAAACGGAGTCTTCTTGCGGGGATCTGCTGGTGAACAAAACGCGAATCGCCTAAATTACTGCTGGACAATTCTCTTAAAAGACATGATTTTATGCGTTGTTTTTGGATGCATACTTAATGTCGTTAGGGTTGCGAAAATGGAAGTCAATTTCGTGGTCCGTTAAAACAAACTTGATACCCAAAATGCAACATAAACAACCGAAATGGGGAGTATAGAATCTGTCGGTAAATTCCTTCACTCAATTGTCTCTTTCGCATAGCTTTACTATCGAAAGTGTCTCAATATTTTGCCTCAAACAACCGTTACTTTTCATCCACAGAAATGTGCCGACTCAGCAGTGTCCAACAAAAACATTTTCCATACGTTTGCCCGAACACTGGCGCCGGCATCCAAAGTAATTTGAAAAAAAAAAAAATATTCCCATAATTATGTGTACATAATTAGTAAAATAAATTCATTTCATTCTTTTGTGCCCCACGTGATGTTCTACTTCGCTTTTATCCGTGTATTGTGCCGAAGGTCTCCAAGAGTGTGATCAGCCTTTTGCATGCCTTCAGTTGGGATAAATTTGCCATCATAATAGGCACCAAGCCCGATTGGGGATTCGAAGTTGCACGCGCCATTCAAGTGAGTAAATACATAATAATTGATGTAAATGAACTTACACTGTTTCTGTGATTTACGGCAGGATTTGGCGGAGTTGGAAAATCTAACGATTACGCATTTCAAGGAGATTTCCGATTACATTCCAATGGACACAACTTTAATTAAAATGCAAAAGATAGTCGACGAAACATACCAGAGCACAAGAAGTACGTAGGGCGACCTTTAACTGACTGGTTTGAAGGTGACTTTAATAATTTTGCTTCGCACATAGTTTACGTGTTCATTGGCGAGCACATTGCGA
Source organism: Cheilosia grossa (assembly GCA_963082955.1). Lineage (NCBI taxonomy): Eukaryota > Metazoa > Arthropoda > Insecta > Diptera > Syrphidae > Cheilosia > Cheilosia grossa. The sequence continues at coordinate 12,487,818 of OY720147.1, forward strand.
TGGTGGACTTTGTGCGGTGTCTACAGAACCGCAAATTACTGGAGGGAGGCGATTATCTTATCATATCTGTGGACGATGAAATCTATGACTCGAAACGTCGACTAAACATCATGGAGAGAAGTATGCAAATGTGTTTTGAATAGGTAGAAGCTCATGCATTGGGTTACTTCAAATTTTAGTTGAAGTTTGATAGTTTTTGAAAACTTTGTCCTAAGAGGTTCAAGCAACCTGAAGAAGTTGAATACAGTTTTATTGAAGAGGAGGCTATGCAAACAACTTTAACTAAATCAGGCTTCAGGTTGTATCCTTTATAGAGTCTCCGTATTGGGTGCAGTAATATTTATATTCAACGAAAAAGGAGTCCTTAAGGATACAACGTGAGAAATAAATTGTGGTGTGTTTTTGATACTTTGCGACTTTAAATTTACGGATGCTCACAATTGCGAAATTTGTATGGCAAATATAGCCACTGTGAACTACTTAAATTTGAAGTCGAAATCAAAAATGTTTATTAGTAAGGCCCTCTATGAGGTCCTGCATTGTTGCGTGCCAGGTGCCACCTGTCAAGGCATTCCTAAAAGGGAGCTTTTATGTGGTATTCGATTGGGCTCTCTCAGAACACTTTTTTTTGCTTTCAGAGCACTTTCTATGTTCGTTTGGTACAAAAGGAAGCAATCCTTTTCAGAGTTCAGAATCTGGATTTCTTCACAGATTTACCAATACAAGTGCGTTTGAGTTTGACAACTGATGGAGTTTGTTTAGCTTTTCGTGAATTTTTTCTACAGCAAAGAAAGTCATTGCATCGGGTGAATCTATTTTTGTAAACGATTTATGTACAGATATTTATAAATCAATCGGAACGCAAATTTCGATTGTTTTTATATAAAATTCAACCAGCGAATGGAAAACGCTTTGAAAAGTGTCGAAGACTACACATATTCGAATCGCACGAATATCAACACAAAAAATAGCAAGTGACATTTTTATGTTCGATTAGACATACGAAATTTAAAATCTGAAGAAGCCCAATCGAATACCACATTAGAATACTGCAATTTATAATTGGTAAAGGCTGGTACGCTGTTCGAGCGAAGAAATGTTCTTTTTGGAGAGAAAAGTGCCGTGAAATAGAAAGCGAAATATTTTTTTGCAGATCTTTCGTGGAGAATTTTATGCACTGAGTGACTGAGCTCAAAAGTTTATTTCATATGCGGGAGTTCAAGAAGATCTTAGGTTAATATTATAAAATAAAAAATACTTCAATATTCAACTTGCGCACTTTTATTCTACTAAACAAGAAAACAGGTGGAAGAAGCAAATTAGAAACTTCACTTTTTGTGAATCATGTGATACAGTAAAATGTATTGACTTATTAGAAGATATCCATCCCTGCCCAACCACAAAAAGCTATTCTGCCCATATTTTCGTAAAGGCCCTATCTACAAAATTTTCAATTTCGATATTAATGCATATTTGGAGTTAGGGCTTTGTCTCCGATTTAATTATATTTATTTCAAAATGCTGGAGCTTCAAATGCGATAGAAAATTCAAATTTCTAGAAGCCCTAAGTACAAAACATGTACATCAATGTTTAAAAAAAGCCCTAACTGGGATATAGGGCCTTTTATAACACATTGAATAGAGAAAATTTACATTATTATATGATATTTTCAAAAGCTTAAAAGCCCTATCTACCCTATTTCCCGAACACCTAACAATCGTTCTTTTGTAACTACTTCAAAAAATAAAGCACACATTAAGCATCCAAACAAATTTTTTCTTGCATTTTTCATGTTTTATCTTCAGGTTGCGGAACTAAATTTAGCATTTTCCTCTATATCTCGAAAGTGTAAAAATGTTAGTTAGGGCCTTTACGAAAATACGGGCAGTATTGGTATACAACCAAATTCTGAAACCAGTATGGTGTATGGAGTATGGACCTACGGCCACCAGTAGTTGTGGGCATGGCCACGCCAAGCAAATTTCTAAAAAATGGAGGTCTTTCAAAATAGTCTGAGTCAATGCACATTGGTACATACAACGGTGATCTTCATGAGATCTAAATATTGAAATTGTTGAAAAGAAGTTAATCAAGTTGCTTAAATGCACAGAAGTGAGCTTCTAAACCACGTTAGCTTAGTAATAACAGAATTATTAAATACAGACAATGTAGTCAGGAGATTAAGGCGGATAAAACCTCTTGATCCTATAAAAATTAACTCAGTCAAAGAAATTCCATAATATTTTCTATCGAAAAAGTTCAAAAAATCGACAAACGAGGGATTTTTCGTTCAAAATTTTTCACATAATTCATATATAAACTGCCGATTAGTACAATCCCAGTCGGTATGACAAAAGTAAGTGCCCTCGGGAGGTGTTTTAGATCGGTTTAACGTCCCTCTGTATTGCCGAAACATCTTTCGCGTACCTTCTACCTCTGGAATGCCTTACCAAATTTTTGTACACCTAACATTATCGCACTATATTCAATGAAAGGACTATTTTATAAGTATAAAAAGCTTAGTATTGTCTTAAGAAACGTCTGAAATTCCAATAAATTTCAAACCGCTAAAAACCGCTTTCCTACAGATCATTTTTCACACTGAAATGTCAAAAAATAAATGCGACGGACAATAAAAACCAAGTGAAATAGCTGTGGAGAGATTTTAGTATCGCCACCTACAACTCAGTGTTGGAAGCGCTATTTTCCACTCGAACTGCGTGCTGCCTAGTGAAATTTTCATGTGGAAAGTCTATTTTGACATTTCGCAGTGAAAAACTTTTATGAAAAATTGGATTTCACGTGAACTGCGTACCAGCCTTAAAAGTTAAACAGCGTGTAGGCAACAAATTAAACTACTCTTCGACGACCTCGTTTTCTAGACCAATCATGCGACGTTTAGCAACACTTTGAACGCACACAGCAGATGACATCGTTAATTAAAAAAGTCATCCTAAAACAGGCAACGACCACATTTTTCTGTGTTTTTAACTATTAAAACAGTTCTAACAAAATATTACCGTCCTATCCTTGAACGAGAAACACCCAATATAATTGCCAGCGGCATACAACCCACGCTAACGTGTCGAACCCATCGCATGAGACTTCTGTCCCTCCAACCTTATTGCTTCTACCTACACCATTTAGATTACCTGGACCCCTACATCAAGCGAGATAAAAATAAATCGCTCAACAAGAACTCCTTCCGATCCGTCATCAAAATCAGTATGTCCTATCCACAGAATCCGAATCTGAGGTAAAACAAGTTTCTCGCAATCAGTGGGCAGACTTTTATTTTCTTCCATTTCAGAGAAATTTGCAGTAGAATTAAGGAGTATGCTCGAAAGGACCCCTTCCGAGTACCATATCACGAACGAGTATTCGACAATATTTCGGTACTGCCTATGCACATCCGATTTGCCACCGTGAATTAAATCATTTTTTTTTTTAGGTTCCAATTTACGGTGTTCATCTGTACGACACGGTAATGATTTACGCTCGAGCTATAACAGAAATTCTACGCGTTGGCGGTGACATTCGTAACGGTCGGCTAGTCATGAGTCGCGTCTTCAACAGGTCCTACCATTCGATTCAGGGATTTGATGTAGGGCTGTTGTTGTCGCAATTTAAAAACGCGTTTCATTGGGTTTTTCCATTTTCTAGGTGCACATTGATTCGAATGGCGATGCTGAGGGCAACTACACGGTAATAACGTTACAGGACGATTCCGGTCATGGGTCTCTTGCCAAGATGTCCATGCAGCCTGTTGGATATTTCGTTTTTAATAAGCAGTCGACCTTTCCGGTGAGTTGTGGTTTGAATACGTCACGCGATTTTAATTACAAAACAAAAATATATGTGCACTTTCACCATCAGGAGTTTCGCTACATTAAGCCCGACCGTCCGATCCTGTGGCTAAAAGGTCGACCACCACTGGCCGAACCGATTTGTGGATTCTACGGCGAATTATGCAAGGCGAAGCGGATCGATTGGAAGTATATTGCGCCGGGGATATTCATCGGCTTCTTTGTCCTTGTCGCCTGCATATTTCTTATTAAGTAGTCAATATATCGCCGGACTTTAAGGCTTCCTCTTCAACTATAAAGGTTTTTTTTTATTTTTGTATCACCTGTAGGCACTACCGATACGAACAGACGTTGGCCGGACTCCTGTGGAAGGTCGATATGAAGGATGTGACGCTGATAAACATCCCCAGTCCGGATTTCAATATGAAAAGTAATCGAAATATTGTAAGATACATATATGTGGGAGGTGAAGTGGGTATATATTACCGTTTTATCCTGTTTATTGAGCAGTTCCAAACATGTCGACAGAGTTTTCTTAATGGGGGAATGGACACTACAAAGAAGGCCTACACCACTATCGGTAAGTGGTATTATTTTAAATATCACTTAAGCAGTACACACATATATGGAGCTGTGCATCTAGTGAGACTTCAATCGCAATGTGTGCAGTGTGCACATAGTAAAAGTACTCCACAAGTTGGGATGTGGTGTATTAAATTAGTTAAATTTTTAAAATGAGCAAACACTTTTTGCAGGTATTTAATTGGGTTCTACTTGATGGTCTCCTTTATGGTGTTTTCGGACATCAAAACGATTGGTCAACCGCATGTTAATGACACCAACGATATCCGTAGAGGCATGCAACCGCGAGTTTGGTTGCGAGAAACTAGTTATAGATTAGAAGCCCACACGGTCCAGTTTTCGGCGCACCATGAACACGCCCAAAAACCATTTATATGGACGGTTTAAAGATTAAATTGCATTCACATAATTTTGGAAATTTGCTGTACATGACATCTGGCTTGTGGTGAAACTTTTGATATAAGTAAAGGGTCTTTCATTAAGGACTTAACTTCCTTTTTAAATAAATTATTATCATTATTATTTTTAAAAAGCAAATAAATTACAGTTACAGCTACCTGGGCCTTCGGCTATTTTTTAAATAAAATTCAAACTATGTACTTGATATGTCTCAAAAAAAATTTATTGACTTGAATTGCTATCAAAAACATCTAGGAATCGAATTCGACTTCGTTCATGTGTCCACCGCGGGAACGTATGCAGCGGTCTATACGTTGAATCCAATCGATGAATCGGCCCCACATTTCGACCGATACGGCCGTTACTTCTCGTTCAATACGGGATCTGATCTCTTTTGACGTCACCGGCTTGTTAGCATTGAACAATGATATAATACAGCCAGATAAAAAAAGTCTAGAGGCGTTTAATCACACGATATTGGCGCCCATTAGACGGGTCCGTTTCTCTAGATAACACGTGCACCGAACTGAGACTTCAAAAACTCGATTGTTGCACCTGCTGTGTGGCTTGTTGAAACCACATATTACTGATGTAAAGGGTTTTCCAATAAGAGCGCTACAAAAGCTTTTTTAAATAAAACTAAAACGGTTTTGGATATCAATGAAATTCTTTATTTCTGTGAAAGTACGTTCGATGCCATTATGTATGGAGCTCGATTTCTTTTGCATGGCCACCACGGGCACGCTTGCAGAAGTCCTGACGCTGAACCCAATTTTCGACGATTTTCAAGCATAAATCGGCCGATACTGCTGCAATTTCACGTTCGATATTCGTACGAAGTTCATCAATCGTCGCTGGCTTGTTGGCATAGAGCGTAGCCCCACAGGAAATAGTCCAACGGCGTCAAATCGCACGACCGAGGCGGCCAAGTGACTGGACCATTTCGTGAGATAACACGTTCTCCAAACGTGGTTTCCAATAAATTGATTGTGACATTCGCTGTGTGGCTTGTGGCGCCGTCCTGTTGGAACCACATGTCCTCCAAGTCCATATCCAAAATGCCAAAATATTCGGTGATCATTGAACGGTAGCGATTCCCATTCACAGTAACGTGCCGGTCTTGATCATCACGGAAGAAGTACGGCCCAATGATGCCGCCGGCCCATAAACCACACCAAACCGTAATTTTTTCGGGATGCAATGATGACTCATGGAGAACGTGTGGATTTCTGCCTGACCAATACTGCATATTTTGTTTATTGACGAAGCCATTCAGCCAGAAATGATGACGATCATAAATTGGACGTAGCGCTCTTAACGTTGAGGCCACTGACTCCGAATTTCGGTAATAAATTTTAATAATTTCGACTCGTTGTTGGCTCGCATATCTTCCATCATGAAATGGGAAACCTTACTGAAGAGATATCAAAAGAGCGGCTAGAAATTCGGCGTCGTTTGCTGTCTCTGTCGCTCTACTTTTGTAGCATCCCTGTTGAGAAACCCTTTACAATTCATGCAATTGCTCAAAGAAATAATATGTCTCTGTAGCGAATACTATTTACCGTAACGTTACGGTCATTTTCACCGACGGAAAGAAAAAGCCATGAAAACCGCACCATACAGTGACTTTTTGCCGGATAAAGTGCTGTTTCATGAAGCACATGAGGGGTACCTGTCCAGTACCGCATATTTTTCATATTGACGAAGTCGTTCAACCAAAAATGTGCTTCATCGATGTAAATTGAAAATTGGCATTGACGCTCTTGTCGATAGTATTGATGCAGAGAAATTCGTACTGAAAAATGTCACGAAACTTCAAAAATTCCGACTCACCTACGAATTCTCAAAAAATATAAACCACTTCCGCTGTGGGCAAAGTCGCTGGCAGCGTTAGCTATTAGATAATTTGAAATTATTCATTACGTGTGGATACTATTTTTTTAAGGAATATGTGTTCTTTTACTTTAAATATTTATACAAAATTAACAATGTAGATTGGTTGAGGGAAAATAAAGACTTTTTGAGCAATTTATCTTCAGTTATTTAAGAAAAATTTACTCATGAAATCGAAGTTAATAATATTCAAAAGCGGAAAATACGCAACCATGTTTGTCCTAATATGTTTCTAGTATATAAAACATCTAATGTATGTATCACGGTTGGAGGAGGTTGGCAGCATTTATTTAATATTTTTTGTATGTTTTTGCATGCCAAAATTAGAACAGTATCACCAAACGAACTGCAAGTCTACCACAAACTGTTGGATCCAAATACATTTCCTTCACGGACTCATATGTGAACTCCCCATTGTGCCGCGGCAATATTTCGTTAACTTCTCTCCTCGCTCTGTCCTGAATTGCTTGGTTCTGGGCAAGTTCGTACAAGCAGAATGCCCATTGTAGTGGATGGTGTTTCAAAGCCCGCCCATTCGCAGTCAGCGGGTCGTCTTTTTTATTAAGGAACAAAATACGATCATCAAAGAAGCAAAAGTCCTTGATTAGGATGTTTTTCATCAACTTCACGTCCAGCAAAAACTTAAAATAAACAATAGAAGCCCACGAAGAGTCCTGTATACCTTTGAACTTTCTATAGGTCTCACCAAATATTTCAGCGAAATTTGTTGTCTTCTGAAACCCCTTAAGCCCTTCCGCCGGCTTATCATTCGGAATTTCACGGTCTGCCCAGTAGGAATACTCTCGTTTGTATAGGTACACCAGAAGCGATGCTATTGCAGGTAAATAATTTTAATTTTATGCGTGAGGGAGCTCGGCAGCAAAAGCAGCTAGCTACCGGTCAGATTTATTTGTTCGGACTCAGATCCGCTAACTTTATTAAAACCGTGGACCCACTGGCTGTTACAAAGAATGAATTTATGCTTAGTTCGGTAAAACGCAATTCGTGGGCGTATACGTAACATTTTTTTTCATCTTGTGTTTTATGTTCCCATAAAGCGATCAGGCCTTTCAACCTAGCCTAACAAGTTTGGTGTCAAAAAAATTAATTACCGGAAGCCAAAGCATCGATGCACTTTTTTATATTTCTGAAGTTTCCTTCGATTCTGTCATCAATAGTTGAAGTTAATGTTATAATTAGAAAACAGAACAGGCTTTTAGTAAATTAACAGCAGATTTTAAACTAAAAACACTGAGATTTTGAAACAAAAGCTACTGGTGTTGATTATCTACACTTCAATATTGATCTGGGAATGAAACTCTTCACCATTCTGTTCTGTTGATGACAACAATTCCTTCAATACATAGCAAGTAATACCAATATTGTTGAATGTAGTATATCAAGAAGCACTCCGCATTTTTGCTTTCATTGGTGAGAAAAGAATGCCTTGCAACCTTTCGGCGAGTTATTCTTAAGCGCTGCAAAAGAAATGAGATTGACAATTCATACAAAATACGTGTTTTCCCCCGATAATAGGCTTGAAATGATATGGGATTAAATTTTAGTTTAAAAAAGACCAAGAGGTTAGTTATTTAGTTATTTAGTTACTTATTAATTATTTATCCACATCACTAACAGCAGACTAATATAATCTTTAATCTATAAATGAAGATGCAATTCGGAAAATTATAGTTAAGATAATACAAGAGCACACAATAGGTACACAATTTTGGGAAATACAATAAAGAAACAGTTAGTATTTATTGCCATTTACATTTATCTTATCTAGTAGAATATCTGTAGTTAAGTACAGTTAAGTATATGCCATTGCCATATGCCTAAAGAAAGTGTTTTGGAAGGAATTCGCATAGCAAGATCTTCTAATGCTAAGAGGAGGCACCTTCCGGCATCAAATGCACACACTGACTTTAATTTATACTGACGTCATATTGCTCAATTGATGCCCCCGAAGGACATCGTTGATGTTGGTTGTCTTTTTATTAGTGTTGGCACACTTTTACCGCATGTGTAGGGGGTTGCCGCGTGTCGTGGCAACATTAACGAGCGACAGACAAGCATACCGTCCTATTGGAGATGTACGCTCGATAAACAGATGGCAACTATACTTTACACAGAGCGTACTGTATCGGACATAAGCCAGGAAGTGACTGGGTAATAGTTTTGAGAAACATCAGCAAGCAGCGCCAGTGATTCGCGTGCAAGGATGACCTCGAACGATGGCCATCGGGCTTACGTGTGTGTATATGGCTGTAGTGCGGAAATTATTTCGAGTAATTTCATGTGATTTACGATGACGTGGCATAATTATAAAATGTGTTCCCTGCAAGTGGTTTTGGGCTATCAATAGGCATGAACGAAAATTTGATGCTCCGTACATGTATAACTATACCGAGGGAGAACTAACGTTAAAGACCGACTAGGTAGGTAGGTAGGTAAATGGGTGCTCTTGTGACAATTATGCCACAGCTTCACTTAGACCATCAGTTGGGGGAACCATCCAGTGTGACCTGTTGGAAGACAAGAAATAAACCGCTTTTCATTTTGGAGCCACATAGATTAGTAAGAATCTCATGGGCTCTTGAGCTCCGTTGTATCATGATCCTCTAGTTCGTCCTACGAGTAGCTAATGATATGAAGTAAGTTTATCTACTAGAACCACCCAGATTTGAGTAGGAATCTCAGGAGTACTTTAAGATCAACATTCCTCAAGTCATCTAGGTCGTCGAAGAAGTAACTGTTGAGAATCTTCTGTCTGCTATTTTTAAGGGCTGGGCATTCGCAGAGTAGATGGCGAACAGATTCTATTTCTTCAGCGTCCCTACAACTTCTGCAGAAGTCATTATGCAGTATCCCCAGCCGTTCCGCATGTACGCCTATCGCACAGTGTCCAGTAATGACCCCCGTGAGTATGCGAATCTCTTTGCGGCTTAGTCCGATCATGTATTTAGATCTCTTTTTGCTCACCTCTGGCCATAGTTCTTTTGTGTGCCTGCATGTGATGAGATTGGTCCATCGTAGGTTAGTTCTACTCCAGGATTCAATGTCAATCTTCCTTGCGAGTGTGCTTAGCGGAGTTTTTACTGATTTAAGGGCCATAGAGGCATGTATTTTCAACCCGTTTCTTGCCAGCTCATCCGCCTGTTCATTACCTGGAATATCCAAATGACCCGCTACCCAGTTGGTCTGTGATATTTTGTCCAGATATTTCTTGCAGCGATTTACTGCCCTTGACTTCACCACGACTGACTCCATGGCTTTTATGGCCGCTTGGCTGTCAGAGTAAATGGTGATTTGCTTACCGACAATGTGCCGTCCTTTAAGGTCCTCTGCTTGAAATACACTGCAATCATCGCTGATTCTGAATGATTCCCGAAGGTCCAGTGCTTCGCTGAAGATGCCCGCGCTTGTACCGATATCCATCTTTGAACCGTCGGTATATATGGCCAACTCCTCTTCTTCTGTTACTTCCTTGTTTTCCCATTCGCTTCTGTTTGGAATTCTAGTAGTGAATCTCCTTTCAAAAACGAGTGTGGAGGGTAGCCTGTAGTCACCATCTCTTTCGCCGCGTCCCATTGGCTTTCAATGGAGACATGCCCATATGGTTTCGATGACCACAATCCAGATTCTCTCAACCTGATTCCGGTTTTGACCGCCTTGCTACTGCAGTAGATGTCCAGAGGTTTAGCATCACCTCCATAGCTGCGGTGGGAGTGGTCCGTAGGGAACCCGTTATCCCGATGCATGCTGCCCTTTGCACTTTAGTTAGGCTTGAAAGATGGTATTTCTTCTCAATAGCCTTCCACCACACTGTTGTACCATATGTAAGGATGGGCCGCACCACAGCTGTGTATAGCCAGTGCAGCACGTGCGGCCTGAATCCCCATGTGTTGCCGAATGCTCTTCTGCAGGCATATAGTGCCACGTATACTCTTTTGATGCGATCCTCTATGTGTTCCTTCCAGCTTAGTTTGGAATCTAGGATTACGCCCAGATATCTTGCTGTCTTTGAGATTTCCAGATCCACCCCGCCCATCCTTGGGGGATTGAAGGCAGGGATAGTCCTTCTTCTCGTAAACAGTAGCATTTCCGTCTTTGATGGGTTCACTCCAAGTCCACGGCCCGTAACCCAGTTATTGACTAGCAGGAGTGCGTAACTAAGTCTTTCGCTGAGGACTGTAGTGAATTTACCTGGAACCAGAATAACGACCTCGTCTGCGTATGCGCTCACAATAAAACCTTCTTTTTCCAGTATTTTCAGTAGTTCATCAACTACGAGGAGCCATATGAGCGGTGAGAGAACTCCACCTTGAGGTGTTCCTCTACTGACCTTCCGTCCCCAAGCTGTGACTTTATTCTGGTGGTGGTGTGTAGCTTTGGGATATCGATAAATTTCTTAGAGAACCATAAGTTTTACCGATTATGGTAGTTACATGACCATCCCAACTTAGTTAAGAATGGAGCCAGATGCCGAGGTTATTAGCCTTTCCAACATACTCGATTGGATTATCTCCTAGGCATATATGTAGCCGGAGAACGACAGACATCTACTTCCATTTTGCCGATGACCAAGCATTTCGATTTAATAGGATTAAGTTTATACCATATAAATAACGAGTATTAGAATGCGATACAAACATTATATCATTATTTTTGGTTTTGACACGAGCTAAAAGAGGGCAAGAATAGAGCTTCAGTTTTTTATAGAAGTATCGATTGATTACACCGCCAAAAATGTCGATTATAGATCAAATATATATATATGAGATCGCAATGACATTCGCATAGTAATCTTCTCAATCATTTTCTATATTTTTCTTTCCCATTGCAGGACTCTATCGTGGCAACATTGTAGCGATGAAAAAAATATACAAAAAATCTGTCGACATTACTCGCACAATCCGGAAGGAGCTGAAGCAAATGCGGGAGGTTGGATGTTTGTTTTAATAGTGTTATACGATAAACGTTTATTGTATCCTCGATTTATGTGTGTTTTTTTTTTTTTTCTTAAAAGCAAATCTATGTGTATATGTATAATGCTTGTGTGTGTATTCACAATTCCCATTCATTGGTGTAACAAAGATGTTGAGCGCAATAAAAATGGTAATCAGTTTTTATCCTTGATTGCCTCCCTCCCCCAAAACAGATACGTCACGAGAACATAATAGGCTTCATTGGAGCATCCATGGACCATGGTTCGGTGGCAATATTCACCACCTACTGTGCTCGGGGCAGTTTGGAAGATGTGTTGGCAAATGTCGACCTACACTTGGATCATATGTTTATATCGTCGTTGGTCAGCGATATCCTTAAGGGAATGATATATCTCCATGACTCGGACATTATTTCGCATGGAAACTTAAGGTCCAGCAATTGTCTCATCGATTCGCGATGGGTCTGCCAGATATCCGACTTTGGCTTGCATGAATTCAAGATGGGACAAGAAGAACCAAATAAGTATGATAAACGGAAGGTGATTCCAAATGGTTGTCTGTTTAATTGATTTTCTATTTGTTTAAGACGAGAGATGGAGTTGAAACGTGCTCTGTGGATGGCGCCGGAGCTATTAAGAGATCCGGGAAGATTACCAAGAGGCTCACAGAAGGGCGACGTCTATTCATTTGGAATCGTTCTGTACGAAATCATTGGCAGGAAAGGTCCTTGGGGCGATACGGCATACTCCACTGAGGGTGAGTGAACTCTCAGACAGATTAATTGTGTCTTTAATGAGGGGATTCATTACAAATATCCAAGTTTTCCTAAAAGTTCATTTCATATGCGATGCGAAGAAATCAAATTCCAATTTAATTACTCATTTCTCAGTTAAATTGTTTTACATTTGTTTGATCGTGTCGCAATTAATCCGGAATTATGTTGGCTTTATTTTTAGAGATTATTGCGCGTGTAAAGAATTCTGAAATGTATCGTCATGGAGTGTTTAGGCCGCCAATTGCATACCTAGATGTACCGGAGTATGTGCGACAGTGTTTGCGATCATGCTGGGATGAAGATCCGGAGGTGAGACCGGACATACGACTGGTGCGGATCAAGTTAAAGGAGTTGCAAGCGGGGCTGTGAGTTTTTTTTTATTGATTGATGGCGATCAGAAAACATAAATCCTTAAACCGATTAGACATTTCTGGCACTTGAATCAATATAGTAATAGACAGAAAGTTTTTTTTTATAATTTTATTTATTTCTTATAAATATCGGTATTTGGTTTAGTGAACTGCAAACACTCTAAGCTGACTTTAAAAACGGCTCGATGTTACATGTTAATTCAGATCAATGCCAAAAAAAAATCAAAAAATGTTTGTGCCTCTTTTTGAAGTTATGGCGTTTTCGAAAAACAAATCTATAAGTTTTGTATTTTTTATTGGAGAAAAAAAGTTCACTTCCTGGTCAATTCTTAACACGACAGAAGCCTCCGGGATATTTTTAAAACCAACACACACTAGCAAAATGTCAGATTGAAATGTTGGTTGTGTTATTAGAGACAAATTTTGAGTTATGTCATCCGAAAATGTATAAATATGCGTGCAAAATTTTAACCTTATACCTTATTCACAGCGAGCCGAACAGGTGTTTCCCGAACACACTCGAAAACTTCATCGAAAACAGAAGTTTTCCTATGCATATTTCAGTCGACTTCCAAATCGTTGGGTTGTTGAAACAAGCACACCTTTTGCAATATTCAGCAAATTCAGCGAACAGCTGACCGAACAAATGTGACAAAAAACAACTTTAAATCAATTCTGACACTTAATTAATGGGTTACATTTTTTTTTTAAATGTTCCGTAATAATTTTATTTGTTAATTAATGCGATCGAAATTTGTATTCAAAATAGTCTACACAGAAGTTTAACGACTAGTGTCGCACAACTGATTGGAACGTCAAACGAAAACTAGTTGGTGTTCGGTGTGAATGCATCGAAGAGTTTTGGACGAAAACATTGTTTTCGGTGCGGTGTGAATAGGGTATAACACGCTCGGCGCAGATCATGCTTGATGTGTTCGATCTCTGTCCAGTGCTCTACTCTAAAGGGGAATAGCAAGTTGTGAAATAGTTTGTTAAATGATATGTCTTCTGATGATATAACTATTGCCTTAGTGGTAATTGGATTGGATACAAATCTTAATACACAATGGGAACGTTTAAGTATGTAGGTTAGTAAGTCCGACAGCTGGCTGAATTGATGTGTCTCAGTTTGACTGGCTTAGATCTGTCACATATACCCCTATCGAGGTATCCTTTCGGAACGGAATTTTCTCCGATATGTACGGAGTCGGAGAAAATTCATTCGATATATCCGTTCCGATACAACTCTCGGAAAAATTCTCGGATCACATGTAGCGCACCTTGTCGCATTGCGTGGAACCGCGTTATACCACTTACTTTTCTAATGTAAAATGAACGCGTACTTCATTTTGAGTTCCGATCAGATTGGACTTTCGTATCGGAATTTATTCCGAACGGATACCTCGATAGGGGTGCAGCATTCTCAGCTGACGTACATGGAGGGGTAGGCGACAAATGTGGTCAAGGAATTCGTAACTGAGTGCTAAGTTGACAATTAATACATCTATATGTGTGACATAAGAAAAGTGACTTTACCAACAAAATTTTGTATTCAGGGTATATCTAGTCCAGACAAATCTAGTCGAATTGTTTGTTTACAATTTCAGCAGCCTATTTATGGAAAAACACATTTTTGTCTGTAATGTTAATTTTTTAACTATGCAAAACATACAAAATGCGCTGGATGACTCGTTTTCATTTACTCCTTTCTTTTTGTCCTTTTCTAAATTCCAAAGCAAATCAAATATATTCGACAATATGTTGGCAATAATGGAGAAGTACGCCTATAATCTAGAAGCACTTGTCCAGGAACGCACTAACTTATTATACGAGGAAAAGAAGAAGACCGATTTGTTGTTAAATCAAATGCTTCCGAGGTTAAGAACTATAATATATTCGCTATAAGTGGTTATTATTCCTATTCTAATTAAAATTCACTTCGCAGATCTGTAGCTGAATCGCTCAAACGTGGTGAACCGGTCGAAGCTGAATGCTTTGATTGTGTGACAATACTGTTCAGTGATCTTGTTGGTTTTACTGAGCTCTGTGCAAAGAGTACTCCTTTCGAAGTGGTGGAAATGTTAAATGATTTGTATACGTGTTGCGATTCAATTATATCAAACTACGACGTCTATAAGGTAATTTAAGTTACAGGAACAGGGGAACATTTTAATAAGAATTGAAGGTTACAAATTATAATTTTTTGGGGGTTCGACACATTTCATAAAACTGATCCACTTCAGAAGTAGATCCAGAAAATTCCGCGCTAGACTGTTCAGAACATTGCATAATATGTAAAGTAGAGACACCAATTTTTCGCATAAAGTGTTCCTGTTCTTATTCACTGGATGTGGAATGGCCAAGTTTTGAAAGAATATCGCCCTATCTTTCAACAGGTCGAAACAATTGGGGACGCGTACATGGTCGTCTCGGGTCTACCAATCCGCAATGGAAACAAACATGCCGGAGAAATTGCATCACTTGCACTACACCTTCTGGAACAGGTCTCCAAATTGGATGTCCGCCATCGGCCGGGCGATTCCCTACAGTTCCGAATTGGCATCCATTCTGGACAGTGTGCAGCTGGGGTTGTGGGTCTCAAGGTAGATTACCAAGAACATCAAAGGTCAATAAATATGTCAAAACTGTGACGTTCTTTCTCAGATGCCACGATACTGTCTATTTGGAGACACAGTCAATACAGCGTCACGCATGGAGAGCAGTGGGGAAGCCTTGAAAATTCACATATCCGAAAAAACATACCAGCTTTTGGACCATGTAGGTGGATACCACTGTGCGGAAAGAGGAATAACGAATGTTAAGGTAAGCTGAAATCAACAGACATTTTGACAGCATTTTTTTTAGAATCAAGTGGATGTGATTATAAATTATGCAAAATGAGTTTTTATTTATAGGGCAAAGGAGAAATGCGCACATACTGGCTGATAGGGCAAGTGAAAGCCTGCGAAACGCATCCGCCATGTCGAAATAGTGACATAGCGCCCGATCTAATCAGCAACGTTGAAAGCGACTCACTGGGACCATTGCGTTTATCCAACGACTGTAATTCGTCAAGTCTTTCCAGTGTCCAACAGCAAATAGGAACTCACCGAACAAGTGTTCAAAACCGTCCACATTCAGCACGTATGGTCTATCCGAAAACTTACTGCGCCTGCCGAACGAAATGCATATTTAACCACAATTCCGATGACAATGTCACCATTGGCATTGAAGGAAATCCAGAAAGTAAAAACTTCAATGTCAAACAATCTAGACAACTCGATCGAAATTTTCTCTGTGTGTGCAATTTGAGTTCAAACTTCATTGACGGTGGACCAAGGGGTCCGCGCTCAGCGCCCCATATAACATTCCGTCAGTGAGCCGTGTCATTCACCCGCAATGACGTCATCTAGTCAACTGACTTATTATTATGGCTATGGCAAAAGAAAAAGTGTGATGGGAATTGTGGTTGTGTCTTGAAATGTAGCGTTAAGTTAATACAAATGTTAGATAAATGTATATTTATTTAGATTTGAGGTCATTTTTTCTATTAGTTCGCCAGCTGTCGTCTGTCGCTGTTAACTGAGCTGTCAAATTAATAAATTAATTGATAAATAAATAAATCGTACACTCATAAGGTACTAGAACATGTACAAAACAATGAACAAGCAGCCTTGTCTGTACTTTTGCCAAAGCACTATGATTATTAACATAGCTCAGTCACGCAACCGTCTCCATCCGATCGTTTACGATCCACCCAGGGGAATGTTTTCAGCACAAATTAAACTAGTTATGCGAATACACCATCATGAGCAACTGGACCTGGACAGCAAATATGTACAAAATTTAAAGTTATCACTTTATCTTACAGAATTGAGGAATTGATGGCCAATCTAAATAAAATATCAATTGTAAAATTAAATAATTGTAATAATGTTATCAGTGGATGAAGTTAAAACTTAAAAGTGTTTTATTGAATGTTTTAAACTCTTCAATAGGGGTGTTTTGGTATACATACACAAATATCTGAATAATGTAATTGACTTGTAATTAATTAACATGAAAACTACTATAATATACAAAATTGACTGAATTTCAATTTATCGAAAACCGAAGATAAATTATTTAATTCGCTACAAGCGAGCACACAACATTTTTTTGGGAATTTTTATGGAACACTAATTATTATTATAATAATTGTTTAAATTGACAGAATTTTCATCATTACATATATATATCACATTATATTATACAATATATTAGTTATTAAACACATTGTAAGTATAAGGGGACATGACGTTTTTTTGTGTAACTTGTTTATGGTGAAACACAGATGTGCAACTGAAGCGTAGCGTAGCGTAGAGTTCTGGATGCCAAACGTGAACCTTGCAACTCTCTTCTCTTAAGATAATAAACATATCCTAAGCCTAGGAGAGGTTCAAGACGGGCCGAATCTGGGGCTGAGTTACCGCATCCGTGATCGAGTAATACGTGACTGAATTTGTTATTTTTTTGCATGTAAAATCCACAAAATTCAGTGACGTATGGCTCGCTCACGGATGCGGTAATTCGGCCCCTGATTCCCATCAGAATGCCGCCAAGTACTTAATATACTTTATCGACTGCAATCTTGGTTGTGGAAGCAGATAATAACCATAGACAAATCAAATGGTTTATCTATGATTAAATCCACACCCGTGAGAGGTAGTAAAATGTAATTTTAGCAAAACGTTGCCAAAGTTCGAGGCCCGACTATGAGCAATCTATCGCGCAGGCAAGTATAATTGCGGAACAAGACTATAATTCCCATACTATTTTCAACTATAGCTATAATGGATAGACAAAAGGAACTGTTTGTAGTTTGAGGAAGGCAACCTCTCCCCCAGAAAAATATAATTTCAAGTTCCGTCTCGTGGAACAAATTGTTCTTTATCGAAACGCTTCATAGAGACACGATCGCCGACGACATAAAATGCTGAAGGGCTTTGTGATTCGCTTGCAAAACAATTGTTGTTTGAACTAGTCATCTATTGGCAAAACAGAAGAAAGACTTGTGATAGCTAGATTTTGTTTTATTTGAGTAATAACCTCGACATTTTAACATCAACGATACGGAATGAAATCTCGACGAAAATATTTTCTTAGATAAATGTGTAAAATAGCAATAATTAGATCACCTAAAACAATGCACGCCCTTAATCAAAGCTAATCAGCTCAGCTGTGGTGACCTCTTTGGGTGGCTCCTCAACCACTTGATGTTGGACAGCGGGTGGCTGAGCAACCGGTTGTTCTACGGGAGCTGGCGCAACTTGCTGTACTGGATGAGCGGTTGTTACTTGGACTGGTGGCTGCTGTGGATTCAAGCCTGGCATTGGCACAGGAGCAGTCATTGGTGGACCACTAGCAGGAGGTTGCTGCATTTGATGACCTATGGGTTGTGATGGTGCCTGAGCGGTTTGAATCATTCCGGGCGCAATAGGCGGCTGATTTTGAACGACATTTTGACGCTGAAGCATTACATGGCCGAGTTGTGGTGGATTCATTGGCTGTTGTGGATGCTGCTGTGGGCCTACTGGGTTGTTTACTGAAAACAAGAAAAAATTAATATGAAGTCAGGTTGATGAAAGATTTTTGTGAAAGCTTTACCATTTATGTTCGCCATTCCATCAGCGCTTGGATGGGGACCCATGTGCTGTGGATTGCCTCCAACCATTGGACTGTGAGGCATTCCGGGAACAATCATTCCCGGATGGTTAGGCAAGGCGGCCCCTGGCATTCCGGGCGTATACATCCCGGGCATCGGAACAGTAGTCATATTCGGTTGCGTATTTGGTGGAATAACCTGTGGCGCCGGTGGCATAACTTGTCCTTGTTGATTAAACTGCTGTGGAATCGGACCAGGTGAATTCGGATTGAATCCATAAGGATTGTAAACGTTATTCATCTGGTGATTTGGAGAGCCGTGTGCATTGGGATTCGCCATGAAGGGAAAAGCGGTTTGCCCCATGCGATACTGTGCTTTCTGTTGCTCTTGACGCATTTGCATTTCCCGCTCTTGTTCCTGTATGCGTTGCAAGGCCAATTGACGCTGGTACTGCAGATATTCTTGTTTCTTCTTGCGCATTATCTCAAGCTTTTGAGCCATTTGAATTTGGCGCTGACGCTCCTGTTCCTCAGCAATGTGACGGAGTTTCTCAATATGCTCCTGGCGAAGAACATCGAGTGCAGCACGTGAATCCTTGATTTGTGCCAACTTGTCTTGAAGCTGTTCATACCACATACGTTTGTCGTCCATTTCTTTGATGTAGGAAAGTTGACGCGAGTGCAGTGACGTCAGTGTCATGAAGAGCGTTTGAACCGAGCTATCGTTCGAGATGCTGCGTCCACGGCTTGAATTCGATTTCATGCGGTTGACAAATATCTCCACTTGGCTTCGCATGTTGTTAGCGAATTCATCGATTTGGATCTCGTCCGCAATAATCTGCGAGAGAATGAAAAACAATTCAATATCAGTGACATCGGGATGTTCGACGATGGGGCTGTTTCATTTTGAAATCTACGTCAATTCATATGCAAACGGAATGCGTTTTTAAACAACTCAATGGTTCGCGGACCCCTGTTGATTGGATATCAAGTCAGATTCCTTAAAATATTTAAATGCAGATTTTAAAACTTGTTTCAACGATGACGGTTTGGCTCACAATGTAGCTGATTAAAGAAAACAGGATTGTAGGCCATTAAGCATATTGCTGAGGGACCGTTAAAATGAAACTCTAGCTTATTCCCATGCTGGTATCATCTATCGAGACAACATTGAAACAACCAGCAACTACATAAACACGTTAAATTGCGGAATACACAGTTCTCACTTGCAAATTCGTCTCATTAATTTCGCTCACACCAACAGTTAAAGAAAACAAAAACAAATCCCCATATCTCCACGCAAATTATAGCATACCTTATTGTTTATAACTGGAATTGCTGTCAATTGCGGCATTGGGCTGGGTGCCGACGGACTTGCTGGTGACTCATTGGCTTTCCTTTGTTCCCAATAGCTGCGATTCAAGTACTTCGCCAGGTCTGGATCTTCCACAGCCACTGCTGGAGCTGCTGGTGGCGCTTCAGGACTCGGTGATCGTTGTGGCAGACGATATGTCGTCATTGTTGTCTAGAGAGCAAGAGAATACAAATAACCTTCCGTCAATTACTTATGGCGGTCGCAAACGTTGTGTTGTGCGCTGTCAAATAAAATTATTTTTCCACTCATCCCGAGCTAATGACTCACTCAATTGGAACAGAGAGCGAACAAGAAGATAACGAAATCACCGATTACGCGGTATAATTAACCATAAAAGAACACACACTCAACGCGATAAATGTAAACAAATAAAATTCACCTGCTGTTTCTTCTGTTCAGCTTCCGATTGACTGAGTGCTAAAGCTAATTGCAACTCTTCCTCCTCTTTCAGTTCTTGTTCGCTCTTTCTGGGTGGTGTCTGAAAATGGTTTGATGGAATTAATAGGTTGTGCAGGCGGACATTTGAATTTAGTTCTTGTTACCACCTGCACCTGCTGGGCTAGGGAACTGTTTAGATATTCAGCTGGCAGGTCGCTTTCAGCTGGACGAGGCTTTCCACTGGAGGGCTTCTGCAAACTTGTATAACACCCATCGCAGACACGTACCTATTAATCAATAGTTTTCAGAATTATTGATAGACAGTACATATTTATACAACTTGGTTTCGTACTTACTTCCTTTTCGATGCCATACTTTGGCAGTGGACACTGTTTAGTGGAGCACTGACTGCAGAATATTTGGCCGCAATTCCTGCAGTGATGTTTGCGCACAGTAAATGAAAATTCAACACGACAACGATGACAGACTTTGCCATCGGCCCAATCGGGTGCTGTGTCAGCGGTAAACATTGCATCAGCTTCCTTCAGTTCCGGAAAAGTGTGTCCCTTCGCCTTGAGTATAGTCATTGTATCCTGAAAATTTAATTTAAAAGTCACAGCTTGAATTTGAGTTGTCCAGTCATTTGCACCTTCTCTTTGGTAGACATTCTGAACCAAAATGCCGCACTGTGCGTGGCAAATTACTTTGCAACTGTTGACCACACAGTGACAATTAGATTAGTTTCAATTAGGGGTTGTGTGGTGGGTTTGGGTGAATGGTAATTGAAGTCAGTGTTGCCATTAGCTAGATATCGATCAGTAATTCATTTTGTGAAACTTTTCGATGAGAGATAACGAGTTTCACTGAGATTCTGAGGTTTAAAACGGATTGTAAAAATGCTGTAGTTTTGGACATTATCGCTCTTGGAATTTCGTTAAATTCAAAGAAGACACTAACAAATATATTACTGTAACATATATATAAAATATTCAACCTTCTTGCTGAAGGCCAAAGAATTTGCTCGAAAGCGACGTAAACGGCAGTGACATCATTGGAACGTATTGTTTCAAAAATTCGGCTGAACCTTGCATTACCTTAAATGTGATTTAGCGTCACTGGATTAATTCTTAATTCGCTAGCCGTTGTTAACAGATGAAGAACGATTTCATCTAGTAAGTTTATTCTACGTTACTTCTTCGGCTTTGATTAACTTAAACCGTACATAAGACAATCGTTACCAGATATTAGTCAAACGGTAGGACACTTATAGGCGAAATAACAAATTTTTGAAATTCAGAATGTCTTATCAGATTTTTCATGAAATAAAAAAAAATATAATCAAATACGGAATGCTAATCAGACGGATTAAGACCTGTGTGATTCATGAGTATGAAAAAAGTATTGTTGTGGTAATTCCGCTGAAGTTTAACAACGCAAATAAAATCTCAGCGACAAGTACGCAGATTGAGCCCAGTCTCCTTGTTCCTGAAGAAGTATTTGCATTATGTAAACTTTATGTTGCTTACCTTAATTGATTGATACTTCTCAGACGACCGAAATGCATATGCCCATGTCTGTACAAGTTCCAGCATTTTCTGTCGTACATTCTCATGCGGCGTTTGTTCAAGAAAAGTGCTGAACATTTCGCAATTCTCCTTCGTAAATACTTCCTCGTGAATAGGTTGCCCGCAATTTTTTACAACACTTTCCAATACCAAAAGAGCGTAACAAGCCGAATGCGGATTTGGTGATGACATTTTTTTCTTAATAGACATAAAGGCATGCTTCGGACTGTATTACAAAACAATAGGTCAATGAGGGTTAAATGTTCGACTAGAAGTAAAGAGAAAACATACGTAACATCATTTTGACGAATAGCATCGCATATAAGAAGAATTGATGGCCAGTCTGGTTCCAAACGCAGATGGCTAGTTGCGTTTTCTGAAAAGAAAATAAATATTTAGTAGTTGGCAAAAAAGGAACAGATTTCCTAATGGATATATGCAAGGAAGTGCAACAAACACAAGAAAACACACAAAGAAATAGTGATGAGTCACAATTGGTGTTTACTATCCATTAAATGTATAGGTAACTATTTAAAATGTAATCAAATGTTTTTCAAATTATAAATAATGAATAGTTTACCCAACGTTTTATCAAAAGGTGATGAACGAAACATTTTATTCGCAGAGATTGCTGAAAAATTTTACAAATAACAAAGAATGGTTTTCACCCAATGACGTTTTAAGTGGCCGACTTGACGTTTATCGCAAGGTAGTAGATTTTGTTTACTTTCAACGATTATTGTACTAAAATTTAGTTGCTCCTACAGCGGATGCTCCAAGGAAATTCCTTAGCTGTAGCAAGGCCCCGATTCGCCAGGGACTCCACCATATTCCTGATATTTTCTTAAAACCTACGTTAATCCGAAGTTTTTATTTTTATTGGACGCCCCGGTTTTTTCCACTTCGGTCTGAGCAAAAATAAAGATTTCAACCGCTAGTCCGACAGAAATATCAAATTCTGAAGATTGGTCCATTTTTGTTTTTTTTTTTTGTTTTAGGACTTAAAACAAACATCCTATCTCGGCGAAAGTAAAGTACAACAACTAATGTCACCTCCTCCGAGTCAGTCTGACATTATGCAAGAGTTTGATTAAGTGCTAGTTAGATATCTCTGTTTTGCTTTGTTATCTCAATTTGGGGAGATATGTCTCGTGAATCGTGTTCTTGGGGCCCGATTCTGGGTCAAATATCCGGGTTTACTGGTGTATAAATCCTTAGCTACTACAAAAAGTTGATGAACCCACAAATTTCAGGTGTTCGAAAATCGGTTGTGTGCACAATAAATTTTAATCGTTAAGAATTGTTTTAAGTGATATTGTTTTGGTACTTGATAAGTGAATAATAATCCATGAAAGTGTAATAAAAGTTAAGAATTTAAAAATAAAGGCTTTCCGCACAGTAGATAATATGCAACATATGTATATGGTTTGGCGTCTTCTAAAGTGGTTGCCGTAATAGTCAATTCTGTATGCTAAAGAATTAAATTTGACTCAAGACTTTGCTCGGGTTAAGTATTGGATCTGGATGGGGAATAGTTGCTAAATTATTTTCAACAATTGTCTATAGGATCGTAATAGTACCTATAAATAAAATATTTCCGGATAACACCTAGGCAGGCAGGCAATGCATACTGTTATACCTTGCCTATGTCGAGTCTACTTTATTTTACGACTGATAGAGTGCTTACTGTTTCAGCGTCGTTTAACAACTACAACTTGCGTCTGATTCCAATTGCTCGCATTCCAAATTTCCCATGCTCATGAATTCTATTCTCTTTGATGTACATTTTGAACAACATTTTTTATGAACAATATTTAGCAATTTCGTCGGGTGCAATTTAAGAATGAATATTCGAAAAAGTAATTGCAGCGAAATTACAGCAAATGATTTGTTGAGTCAAACTCACAACCTAAAAAAAAACTCGATTTTATCTTACGTTTCAGACTACGTTAGGTCAAAACACAAATTATGCAGCCTTTCTTGTCAAAAACCTCGATTTACATTTTGTTTTTTTTAGCCCCGATCTCCTTAAAGCAAAGTAAATTAGGATTTTCAGCACGCAATTACAACAACTATTGCGAGTCTCGAATCGAATCCTACTTTACTTTGCTTTGCAGAGATCGAACCTCATTTTTTTCTATTCTTGCAACTGCACTCAAGCTTACAATGAATGGAGTAATCCAACCCAAATACTGGCTTGCTGAGATGTGAAATAAAACATCCGGTATTATGATTTTCCAGTGAGCATGTTCTTCATGGGAATCCTATTCAGCCCAGTCGATTTTTTTAACGAAGCTAACAAATTCTTTTTGGACTTATAAATCAAATAAAAGTCGTTACTATTTATTTACATCAATTTCCGAAACATCATAATTATATAAATATGCGTAAATGTGTATGTGTACAAACATTTAAGAAAAAACTGGTAACTTAAGAAAAAAAAAATCGCAATCTTAAAACCAAATATCACACTCCACAATCATTAATCTAACATTAAATAATATTTGTGCTACTTTAAATCACTTTTATGTATATTCGATTTAAAAATGAATAATTGTACGCAAGAAAGTATTTACATATAAACTATATATCTAATCTTACAATGGTATTATCATGGTATCATTGGGAGTAAAGTTTTCGCCGTAGTGTGAAATACGCCAAAGACTTGAAGGCAAGCAATTGCAGGAACAGCATTGTCACATTGAAACCATAATTGGCCTCTGACATTCCGAGATTCTTCAGAATTATATTCGCACTCCTGTAAAGAGGAAACCATTACATAGAATAAATTTATCTTAAATTATATGCCAATAACAATAAGGCATGCTCAACTGTCAAGTGTTTTTCTCTTCAAGTCACTCGAATTGACAACTTCGATAATTATTGACTGGGTTATCTATTAATTATATTCAAAGTGTCATTACACTAACATTGACATTTGGTACCCGCATTTAACACATATCACTAATTACTATGCGAAACTTACTTGAAATGACAATACATGACATCCGGCGGACATTTCATGTCACTTCTACCGTTATCGTATACTGAAAGCATCATACTCTCCAGGGCGTATCGGTGAACTGACGTATATGACACCGCTCTCATTATCGATGACATATGGGTGAACAGAATCAGAAAACCTGAGTAGATGATCATAAAACATGTAAGTACGGCTCCGATAAATGTTCCATTCTGCAAATAAAATACGTCATAATATAATAATAATTAAATTAACTTTGGTTAATATAGTTTTTGGAAACTCTAAAACACATAACTGTTGTGTCATTCGTTTGAAACTTTGTTTGCTTTTACTTACAACTGGATTTAGAAGAGTTCCCAATAGGACACCGAATCCATCAGCAACAATTGTCATTGTTATAAGCGTTAGTACAAATTTAACATAGCGCTCAAGTTCGAATGGTTGATCGGTCATTAAGTATAGTATAGTTGAAAACACAGATGAAAAAATAATCTAAACGTAAAGAAACATTATTTATACATGACTACCTTACCGACTTCTAAGTGAGGTTACTTACGTGAACTGGCGTAGACGTTATCAGAGTAGCCAAATAGTAAGTTTTCAATTTGTACCAGTTGTTAAAGGTTTCCTTTTTAATTGTTGTTATTTCCAAGGGAACTAAAAGTATGTAAACGAAACCATATATCAAAACCATTTCCAAATCGAATAAGAGATATTTTAAGACTCTCAAATTTTATTGAAATTACATTTCCTTGTCACGATATTTGACACTTGCCGCGTTCCACTGACCGGATGACTAACAGAGAATCTGATTATTATAGAACATCTTACTTAGTTCGTGATGGATTAGCATGTAATAGGATGAATACTAACAACATATGTGATTCATTAGTACGAGATCACTTATCCCACTAGAAAGCGCCGACAAATGGCTACGAACCAATCAATCTGTCAAGACTTTAATCGTGACGTTTATTTTTTAAATCAAATTTATTGCGAATTTGTGTGATTCGTGAAAATGAATCCATGGAGAAAGCATCACACTGCATCAGAATTAATTAATTAAAATGCCTGAAAAGTTCAACCTGGTATATTAGCGGCCAATGGGTTGAATGATTCCGTCATTTACGTGACCGGAATCGCTGATTACAAGGAAGCGTATTTTATTAATATTTATCAGTTCGATTAGAAATGCAAAGGTGCATTTGCTCTTAATTCCCATGCTGGGAGTCTGCGCTTCATAAGGGCGTCAAGAAAATTGTAGACTGTGGTCGCCTGAGTTTGCCCAAATTGATCAAGACGTATCTAATATATTTTCGACTTTATTCGATCAGTTGGTTTAACACATGCACATCTTTAGCTTGTGATCATTTATATGTTACATATGTATCATAGACGTTAGCAATTTAATTTAACCTTAATTAAGCCGGGACACAGAAAACAATTTTCTGATCTCACATCGCTAGTGTTGGGTTTTCTATTTGAAGTTTGCCCTGCGTTATCGGCAGTTGAATCTCACAAAAATGGCGCCCAGATTGGGATTAATAACACAAACTTAATTTTAAACCCCCAACAACACACTTACACTTCAATATTCCAGGCATCATAGTAGTATACCACAAGTAGACAATTCCAAAAATAAAAAGACCCACATTCGACACAGTTTTCGTTGCATTTGATCCAGAATCGCCGTATAGTAGCCCAATAAGTATTGCACACATTATATGCATTGCCAGCTTCAAGTACGTCACCGTCTAGGGTTAGATTATGCAATGTTATAATTCAAATTCTGCTTAACAAAACAAACTCACCCAATCTCTAAAGAACTGCACATGACATCTTCCAATAAGCAGCCACAGCTTAACCCATTCTGCCGGTGGATAAATGTGTTTCGTTGATTCAATCGACGGCCATTGACTGCTACGTTGGCTAGATTCGACGGCTTCATTCATTTTAACCAGCTGTACATTGTTCATATTCTCAACCTCTTCAATATTGTCGTACCGCCAGAGCTTATTTTGTCCCGACTCTATGAGTTCGGAACTAAAGTCTCCATATTCACCAGACACGACTTCAAGTACTGCAAACAAATAGGTGCATTAAAGTTTTGAATATTTTTAGCTGGTGATAACTTACAGTAATCCGCAGGATTGTGGTACTCTGGGCAATGCAAACCAAACGATTTGAGGTATGTCACTGTATTGTAGGGTGAACCTTGGTAAGCACACTGGCCATTGACTAAGACATAAATGTGCTTAAAAATGTTGTACACAGTTGAGGAGGGTTGATGAATTGTGCACACAATTGTGCGTCCTTCACTGGCCAACTCTTCCAGGAGGCTTATTGTGTCAAAGGATGAGGAACTGTCTAGACCTCTGTAAATGAGAATTGCGTGTTTTTTTATTCGAAATATCAGATTGTAAATGAAACGGTAGCCCGTGATTTAATAAGAAAAAAAAAAAAAATTCCAGTTATGTCAATAGCCTACTATTATATGACCTGAACCGTCTTGCAATTGTACTGTTATTGTGATTTATAGATGTTATAAATAACGTATTGGCAAAATAGCACGCTTGTGAATTCCAAAATCAGTTAAATTGCAAAGTCTACGATTGTGTGCAACTAAGGTCTTGTTAGGTGTGCTGGGTGTTAATTTAAGAAAATATCAAGCAATTGAATAATTATTGATATAATTGCCAATAAATCAATAATAGAAGCATCTTTACAAATTGCCTTTAGTTTCTCGAGTACTCAATGATAAGGTCTTTATACAAGCTGGTGCGTTTACAGCGGTCGCAAGGACAGGTGCAACCAGATGCATAGACAAGTATTTATTTTCCTACTTAATTTACAACAAGCTTATTACCGCGAAATTTGAACAGTGATTTATGGTCTGTATTCACGATGTTCTACTGAAATTATATTTTTAGAAATTGGAAACTTGTATGCAGGTGCATTACTCTGTAGAAAGAGTCTAAGAAAATGCAACATAACCTAGAGAGTTTTACAAATTTAAATAAATTTTGTACACTAATACAAGAATTTCAGCTGCTGATATTGTTTTTGAACTTATTCTGACTAGTTTTGTACCTGTTACTACCGTAGAATGTCTAACAACTAAGTGTCAGAACCCCAACGGACTTATAAAGATAAAAATGTAATAAGTAATTGACTATTGTGACCTACCTTAAATCCGTGTTAAAATATTTTTTTTTCAAAAATCGTACCCCATGTCAAACAATATAAAAGTAAATGATTTTACAATTTACGTAGTATTTTGGAACATGCCCGTATATCTCAGTAGTTTCCTTTCTAAATTTAATGCAGCATTTTCAAAGTACATATATACTTAAAACGTACAATTAACTATAAGATAGAAGATATCGGACTAACTAATAATACTTACGTTGTTGGTTCATCCAAAAACAGAACAGGTGGATTATCGATTAATTCTAAGGCAATGGACAGTCGTTTCTTTTGCCCACCAGATAATTTTGAGCATTTGGTTTGTTTAGCATTTGTAAGCTTCAGCATATCCAACAAATGTTCAATCTGCAAATAGAAAATCAACATACAAACTGACAGGTATTGTATAATCAAATACAAGACTTACAAGCATATGCTTCTCTTTGAGATTCATGGAGTTGTTTGATATTTTTAATTGTGCCGCCAATAGCATTACCTCTTCGACCGTGAACCATGGGAAAAAGTGGTCATCTTGAAGAATATAACAGCATACTTTACGCGATTTTGGTGTATTGCCAAAAGATATTGATCCTTGGACTCCTTTTTTACTGTGTGAAATGGAGAGTGTTTTGCAAAAGGAGGTAATATTCGTTTTGACAGCTACTTGACTTACACAAAACCAGTTAAAATATTCAACAGACTTGATTTACCAGCTCCAGAAGGACCCATTATGGCAGTCAGTTCTCCTGATTTAAATGTGCCCGATATCGATTTGAGTACTTCCTTTTTACCTGTAAATCGGCCGAGAAATGATAAAATTAGGTCTTAGATGGGAAAGTATAGTTTAGACAGTTTTTTAATGTTCTCATAAAACATGTCCTTTTGGCTAAAAGTACGTACTCAAAGAATGATCTCCATAAAAACAAATGCCATAAGAGATTTATGCTGGTTCCTTACCAAAATGTTAAGAATTTCATATTCATTAGTTAGCAAAGGTGCGAATTTGGTAAGTACCTAAACAATTATCTGTCAACATCCGAATGTGTGGCATGAAACGCCGCCTTTTAGAATGGAATGCTATTTTCATTCCACCACATTCTATTGCTGTATCTATTTATTGCCATAAATAATTGAACATGTTGACAGCTATAAACGAGTTCGAATTGACAGATCAATTAGCACTTCGTTCTCGCAGTAAGACGTTTAGTCTCACACATACTCTGCCACAAAACAGCGCAATTTCTCATAAACAATTAACATCATTGCGCCTACCTTTATGAATTTGTCATATTTCATTGTTTGTTTTATTGGAATCTATTTACAATGATGTTTGCCCAGCGACAGCCACCAAGTCAGTGGCGTTACGCTTAACATTTGCTCAGATAGGTAAATATTTGTGAAGTGATTCCTACTTCAATAACGCATGTAAAATCTGACGAAATATTTCGAGATGAATGAAAATGTCTCTCTACACAAAAATCTCAAACATTCGGACAGCAATCAGTAAACAAATATTGTCGTTCGCTGGATTTAAGAGGAAGGGAAAGTGATTCAGCACAATAGGTAATCATAATATCTGCACAAAAGTTATATTAACTTTACAAAAATAGTTCTAAACAAAAAAGTTATAAAAGAGTAATTTCACAATTTTGGTAGAGTTTGGTAGAATTTAAAGGAAGTTTAGAGATCTCAAATATAAGACTAAACCTTATGCTCCCATGTCATACCTACCCCTATGGGCAGTTAATATTTGAATGCCAATCAAAATTAGCGCATTGTGTTGTAATTGTTATTAACAATTATTGCTGACTGTTTTTATGACATCAGTTCTCATGTTCATTTGTTTTAATTTTGAAATGAGAAATTTGCATTCGTTCATGCGATAAATTGCAGTCAACAGCAAAGATTTATTTCCATCAATTAAATTACATGAGAGCATAAGTTATCTCGCATCGTTAGAGAGCTAATATTTCATAAACTTTACAGGTGATTGAAACGTATTCTGTTTCTAATGATAATTGATTATACTAATGGGTGGATGCCAATTAAAAAAAAAAAAAAAACATTGGTAGCTATATTCAATATTTCATTCTTTGCTATTTTTAAATATAATTAAAATTCATATGGTTGCTTACATTGCAAGGCCTGAAAATTAATTGTTCTTATTTACTGGGCCTCACTCTGTCTGACAGTGTTCAATTTGTACAATATTTTGTTTTAGTTTCGGTTATGTTCGCAAATTAGGTTGGCAGCCATGTTGTTTTGGTATAAATGACGTTTGGTGGCCAAATTCGAGACTACACTAGGCAGTCAAGAAGAATTACAAGATCCAACTGAAAGAGGCTCAAAACTAATAACCATAGACAACGCCGTTTCTTCCCCTATCGCACTTCGAAGTTTTTGCAGAGGACCCCCAATTTTGGGAAAAAAACATCTTTAGCGACGAGGTGCATTTTTGGATGAATGGCTGTGTTAATACGCTTTTCACACCAAGCCGAAAACCGAGTTTTCGTCGAAAACTGTTCTATGCATTGACACCGACCACCAACTAGTTTTCGTTTGACGTTTCAATCAGTTGTGGGACACTAGACGTTGAACTAAATATTTTGGTTACGAATTTCGATCGATTTAATTAACAAATAAAATGAATTTAGTGCATTTAAAAATAATATTAGCCCATCAATTAACTGTGCAAAATGACTTTAAGTTGTGAGTTGTGACATTTGTTCGGTCAGCCAATCTGCTGAATTTGCTGAATGTTGCAAAAGGTGTGTTTGATTCAACAACCTAAAAATTTTGAAAACTGAAATATGTATGGGAAAACTTCTGTTTTCGATGAAGTTTTCGAGTGTTTTCGAGAAAACTCGGTTTTCGGCTCGATGTGAAAAGGGTATAAGAAGCTAGATTTCCGTATATGGGGAACAAATACTTTTTGGTGCGGATATTGGGCCGGCGGCTTCATTGGTCCGTACTTTTCTGAAAATGACGCTGGTTCGGCCATCACAATCGAAGGCGAGCGCTACAGAACGATGCTAACCAATTTTTCTTCTGGCCCAAATTGAACGGTATGGAAGTAGACCACATGGAGGTAGACTATACATGTAATTTTAGCAGGACAGGGGTGAGTGCCACAGAAGGCTCCACGATGGATATCCTGGTGTTATTCCATTTCAACATCGAACGGGTCCTTATTGAAAAACACTTTATATTAGATCGTTTATGATGAGAATGAAGTTAGATCTGAAATTAGATCGAAGGTCGCAGGTTTGAATGCCGAAAATACCAAAAATCTCGCGAGCGTCTGACAAACTGTCTTGAAAGAGCTTCTCAATTAGCCGTTTGGACTCGGCATAAAATTGTAGATTCCTTCCATTCGTTCCAAAAATAAAATGAAATGAAACTCACACAAAGAGAATGTATGTGAGAAGCTAGGCCTAGGGTCCCTATGGACCTGTTGCGCCAACTATTTATTTCTATTTATATAGTTTCTAAATCGTGCTTCATAGTTCAAATTCCTTTCAACCTATTTGCTTATTCACGTCGCCTTCTTAAGTGTATTGTTTTTCTTATCCAGAGCTTATCGAAATTAAGCGCTCACTTGAATGAACTCAAGTACCTACGTGTAAGCTTTAAAGCAGTATTCGCGGTATATATCTCTTTGTAATTATTTAATCATAGATATATTGAATTAACCCTTTACCTTGGCTCTAATCATTTTTAATTAGTGATTAATACGTAAGTCACAATGAATATAATGTTGTTTATTAGAGAAATTCCATGGCGGATATGCTTTCTATACCATGACGATTTGTTTCTAACTATCTATTGTTAGTCTTGATATTGCTAACACTATATGATACTTTATATACGTTTGGAGTTTCTGTTTTATGTGGTTCTAATTATATATGTTTTCTGCAAAGTTTGTTCAATTCACATTTGTACCGGCTTTTTTCTATAACTAGCTGCAACTTCGTTTATATTTATCTTCATTCAAATAAACTCGTGATTCACTTAATAATTAAAAAGTAGTAATAAGCTTTGTGTAAAATGTGTAAGCCATTTTAAACAGCAAATATAGGAATGTTATCTGACGATTGCTGGCTTTTCCAAATGTGGATATTAAACGGTATGGAGTGTGCTTATTGCACTGCGTACCAATCATTACTCATTCTTATTGTACTATTATATTCCTTGGACTTTGAACTACACGCCCGCAACTTGTAGATATTTTTAAAACTTAGAAGATACTGTGTTATGAAGGCGGATTTTAATTCGCAATTATCGGCAATTTCCCCTGCAAATAGTCACACAGATAAGCAAGAACGAAGTTTGTCAAATATAGTCCTCCTAAGGTCACCTATAGCATAACCTCATTCTCTTATACCTATTTTTTTTTTTTTTTTTGTTTTACTTGCCTAGTCGCAAGAATTTTTTCTATATACTTTATCAAAAAAAAGTAGATGCAACGATAGGACACGACGGCAATTATTATTTTATTATTGATCACCGCAATGTGTCAAACTATGTTTTGTTATTTATTTTCCGTGAGGCAATATAAACGCTAAACGTCGGCGGGGAGTGATAGCTTCTCAGATAATCATTGGCCTATTACCTACTTTGACATGAGTTATTTTAGTTATTCTATTTATATTTATGTCATTGTCAGGGTTTTTAAACCAAGGGAGGTATACATGAACTATAAATGTTTGTTTGCGTTGAAAACTAGCCTAGCTATTTTTTTTTTTTTTTAATAATTCCGTGAGGCTATATGTTGACTTGTAGGATTGAAAGTAAATTGAAAGGTTTTTTGTTACACACGTTGGGTAGGAAACTTTACTTGCTGCTGTTCATACATAGGTACTAAAATCAAAAAAATACACAATCCGAGAAAAGTCACATGCAAATAACTTAAGTCATAATTTGTCTTGTGTTTGTATAACATTGTGTATCAAACTTACGTATACGCTTTGGTGCATTAACAGAATACGTCAAATTAGAAAAGGTAATATCCACCGAACGAACTTTCTTCTCCATTTTAGCCATAAATTTGTTCAAAGTTTATGTGTCTATATATCTTCAGTTGATGAAGTACACTTAGATCATATCTATTCCAAATGCCACTTTAATTGTTTGTTGTTCTGAAATTAAACAGAAAATATCAGTCAGTAACAATATTGTCATTAATATTTTTTGCAAAGAAAAACTATATTTATCTTATCGATTACTATTTTATCGGTTACATACGATAAAAAACGAATCGCTGATTCGAAAACTAGTGTGCAACAGACAATTTCGTTTTTATACACAAGCAAACCGCCCAACAATCGAAGGAAAATAAATTAACTTCATTCATTCATCGTCTTCCGGAATAGAAAAGGAAAGTTTTTCCGTTTTCCCATTTGCAGGCAGCCAAATGGTAAAAGAAAAAACAACCGTTCACGTAACGCTTAAAGTAACTTAACTATTTCTGTACTTCAACTATGCATGAGTTCGATGTATCTCCAATCTCCCGCATGGCAGCAGCATGCACCACAGAGGAACATACCTGTGCAGAATTGAAATTTTTTGATTTTCACTGTGAATCATCCCATAAATGATTCAATTGTACCTGCCGCTTCGGAGTTTGTTGTAAGTAAAAATGTAGGCTTAGGTCAAATTATGTGAAAACCGCTAAGCTCTGAAATAAATTTAATCTGGTTTTACATTTTTTTTTTTGCAATAACAATTAAGAAGGTAATTAACAACAAAGCAAAACAACAAATTCGTACTAATACTAGGGATGACTTCCTACTTTTTATTTAAGTGGCCTGCAATTAATGTCACTATGTACTGCAACACTATTAACCATACCAACTCTTTTCTTCAACTCGATTCTACAAACAAAATTATTCCTAGAGAATCGTAATTTAAAAAAAAAAAAAAAAAATACATTTCCTTAATGTGACCACAAGTTTTTGTTGTGCTTATTGTATTGCGAGCAGTAATCAACTTTGAATAGCCTAGATTACTAGTGTGTGTCTATCCACATACACACAAAACAGACAAAAAGAAAACAACCGCGGAAACAAACAATAACAACTTTTCTGTTGATAACCAGACAAGAGACCTGGTTGGAACTTGGAAGTGGAAGAAGTAACATCACGAAAAGCCTTGAAAATTCAAGGCAACTATGTGTGTATATAGGTGCTTCAAGCAGATTCTGCCGGTTTTGATGCGCAGTTCTTTCAACAGCAACCCTGCACTTGACCTCTTCTTTCATAGCTCTTCTAAATCGTCACATAGTGAATGTACGAGTAGTCCAAGTACATTGCAATTTAATTTATGGAATGTCTGCCAGGCTAGGATGTAACACATTTCTTTGTTTCATTTATATACCTACATACTTATAGTGCGCGAAATTACGGATTATATTTGTTGCTGTTATCGCATTCATGGCCACCTTGCACCAATTCAGTGTATGTATGAGATAAGCCCAATATTTTCAACTCATCTTTTGTGTATAAGTAAGAATATAACCTATCCGCAAAGATTTCATTCACTTTGAATAGGTGGATTATAAATTAAAAGTTAATACATTTCGCGATACCAATAATCATTTTTTAGTAGGTATCCAGGCTGAATTTATCGAGCTCAAAATGGCGAAATTTTCCATACATAATTGCATATTGTGACCTAAAAAATATTAAGTATGTAGGTTAAAAATGATTATTGGTACGGCCCATTTTGTCTCACGAAGCCGTTAATAAAAATAAAAAAACCTCCAACTTTGCTATGAAATACAAATGACGAACGGAAACTGGCTGAAATTTATATAAAGATAGTTGTAATTTGAAAACGATCACCCCTATTGACAAGTTCTATGGCTTGAAACATTTTCTATTTTTCGTCACATTTTACAAATTTATGTGCCAGACAAGCCGCTTTCTAGGGTGACAGACAAAGACGAGATTTTTCATGCTCCTAAATCTGTTGTTGACTTGAAATCTAACAGTCTCTTGGATATGACATTTCTTCCCAAATGAAGTCGCCCGGGCTTATAGGTAAACATTACAAAGTGCGAATACTTTGCACCACTCTATCGTACATTCCCTTTTTTCTCCGGTTTTAAACCCTACTTTTACAAAAGTTTTTATTTCTATTAGCAATTACCTATATACTAAATAATGATAGACACCGCAGTAAAGTGCAAATACCAGCACGCCTATCTTTCCCTATTATGAGGTTTTTTCGACGCGCCGGCCGTGTTCGTTTCGCATCGTTAATCAGGCAACCTCCAGTGATCCCAACCCAGTTTAACATATGAAAAAGAAGTACCATCTCAATGCCTGTCGCTTAGCGTTCCATAACCATGCCCACATTATATACATAGATAGCCCAGCTTCATTATGATTCACACTGCATTTCACATGGTGCGCAAGCATGCATATCTATATACATGAAAATAATTTTCAAGGAAATTCTTTATCAAGACCATGACGTCTGTGATTGACCGAGCCACAAGAAGTCCACAAGACCGAGAGCGGAAACAACAAAAAACAAAAATGCATTTCTTTATTTTCTTTACTCCTCTGTTTCATTTCATTTTCAAGATCAACCCACCGGTCAACGATCTTTCATCTTTAACTCTTTGATCGTAATGATGAAACCGGAATCCTCTTTGTGAACTGGTAACTAACTGGTCTTTTAGATATTGGAGACTGTACACATAAATCTCTTTTCAGTCAAAGCAACCACGAAGTTGACCAATTCAAAACAAGCTAATGCCGGTCCAGAAATGTTTACGATCGTTGCATGTGAATTTGTGTTTGCAAATATTGTATACAGGGTCAGAGAAACATTTCTTCTTTTTCTTTACATCTTCTAAATTAATATGAGTGTAGGTATTTTTCAAGTTTCCACACCTTAAAATTTATTATTCTAACAGCGTCCCATGTCATTCGTATCCAAAGTTGATACGTATGAACCATTGATTGCACTGTAGGTCAATGTCGCTGTACGTATGCTAATTTGGTGGCACGACAAAAAAGTAGCAGCAACTAATTGTCATGGGGCATGTATAGCATATAGTAGGTATGTGTGTTTATAATAAAGAAGAAGCTCACTTAGAATATTGCTTATGAGACACATTTGGGTTGACTTCATTAAAGACAACGGAAAAAATATATTGCCTGTTGGTGGAAAAATAGTTGATCAGAAACGATTTAGCAAATGTTCGCCTGAATAAAATATATTCCACTAAAAGATTTTGTAATTCATAGCGTTCTGCAAACAAAAATACTTCCTATATTAATATGGCATACAAACTTCATTGGCGGTTACTTGCAAAATACGGAGCTGCATGCTATCATTATATATGCGCATTTGTTTTCTATCATCTTTCATGCAAGTAATTGTAAATAACTATCATGTACATATTTTCAACACCCATTATCCTGGGAATTAATGAACGCATTACTTTTTATAATAATTGCACTCTCAAGCATGGCAAGTTCAATCTTTATGACAGTTGAGTGTGTCAGCTATATAATTAATTGAATTTTTCTGCTCTTTCATTAGTCGGTAGGCCTTTTAATGATATTGTGCTTGCAACAAGGTAAACATAAGGAAGATGCTCTTGAGCTTTCTGGACCAATGTTTGACTGGTCTATCTTGTAGTGGTGGTCAGTCCACGACGGTTTAAAGAAAACTTGCATATACCTAAGAACGGATCGCTTATAAGAAACGCATGCGAAAAAAACGTTGACTTCGTTCGTATAGGTATACGTGGTCCCATTCTCATATATACACAGATAAGAAATAATTTTTGGGATTTTATAGGTTTCTTATATCCGTTTCTGAACTGCAAAAATTTGCAAGCCCTGTTCCTGTTAATGCGTACAGTTTATTTTTGTTTGAACTTGACAGAATGTTATAGTTAACAATAATAGTAAATTAGGTAATGGAAATAAATTCCATCGAATTTTGATTCTGAGCTTCATCGATAGTGAATTTTGGTACAAATTTTATAAACTAGAGTTAAATTGCAGAGAGATTCGTTATTTTTACTCACAACGTTGGGAAAACACAACAACCTCTAATGGTAATATGTTGCCAGCTTCAGCTGTCTTAGAAACTTAGGTAGACGTTTTATTATAATTTAAATAAAAGTGGTTCCCTTGCTGACATTTCAACCGCATCAAATTTGGTGTGAACGAAAAAAACAACTGGTCTGATTGAACTTGAAATGGAAGACCTCGCTCAGTAGTTCAAGACACTTAAATAACAAACTAATAACACACCTTATTTCCATGCAACGCAAAAAAAAAATTCTATTCTAAAATAAGTAATCGTCGTGGGATCTTGTTTTGCATTCGTGACATTTGTCTGGCTACGCGACACGATCACGTCATCTACGTTACGTGATGATATTTTCAATAAAAAAAAATGAATTTAAGACATAAGTTGGACCTTAAAAGGCACAGGATAATGCCCGAAATAAAATACTGGAATTTAGAATCTTCAATTTGACATAAACATGACTTTGACAACAGCAGTTGTATAGGTACTCATTTTTTGGAACTCATCTTAAATATTTTGTAGATGTTTCTAATGGAAAATGTTGTCATTGCAAGTTCGTTTATTTATAAATAAAAACCTCGTAATATGTACAATTTCATTGTTCGACCCATAAGTTTGATAAGTATACAAAAAAAAAACGTAATTCCTTGTTATATTGTATGACTCCGACCACCTATTCTTTTCTCCTATTCACTAAAAGTGAGCGACTGCAGGTATAGGTTCCATTCAACTAGCTTATTACATTTTCCATTGTTCCGACGACACAAAAAAGTTACTGAGCATGCATGCCGATTGCCGACATGCATATTCAACGTACGAGTATTCTTTACTCACAGTTCACTGAATGCATTTTCGGTAAATCCATTGCAATTTTCAATAAAATACAAGAATCACGTATGCCTTTTCAGTTAATATTGCATTAATCGTCATTCTTCTGCTTCACGATTTCAAAAATTAAATGCAGTATTATCGGAAGAAAAATAAACCGACCCACTTATATAGAAAATGACACATTGAACGCAAAAATTAGCATGCGAATGAAGTTTGCAAATAGGAAAAATGCAACAAAGTGCACAAATGAGCGAGTGTTTTTTTTAACACTTTTTATAGAAAATGTTTCAACAAGTTGAATAAACTTTGAACATGTCTTTAACTTGAAAACGTAATAGACGGCACTTAGGTACATTTTAGCCTTGTAAATTATTCTGAACTTGTTCTAGATAGTGAGTACATACGTAGGTAGGTACTTCCGATGACATGACATTAGATATAAAAAGTGAAACAAAAAACAACTGTTGCAAATTAGCTTCTGCAATTATGTACCTGTTGCAGATCACAAACGACTGTACACACAACAAAGTTGATTTTCGCACTTGAACCTGCCCGTTTTATATTTAGTAACTATCCCCCACACGATTTGTGCAATTAATTTAAACACCCCTATTGGTGAGCAACCGAAGTCAGTACGAAATGACAACAACTAAATGCATTCCGAAAAGAAGCAGCTGCAGTTGACATGTGATAATACAGATGGTCAAACAGTTCATTCTACGTGTGCGATTAAAAATTAACTGTCGGTCACGTGCCGAATGTATATTTGCATTCGATTGTATTTTCGTAATGAAACCTTATTTGAGCTTGCACATTAGATTTCGAAAATAAAAATAAAGAAACCGATTTCATTTCAAATGCGTTCGCAAATTTTCGGAAAAATGCAAATATTCGTTCAACACGCAAAGTTGGTTGCTATCGACCACTTAAATTACAATACCTACCTAATTATGATTCGAATTTTTTAGTCTGGGAGATTAATAACTCCAAACGGTTTTTAAAGCAATAAATGCATTTAAATAAGTTAAGCTAAATATTCGCACCGCTATTGAATTTTGTACGCCGCCTTATGAATTATACTCGGACCAACGACACGCGTATATCAACTTCGATTAGCATTTATGTTGGCTTCCCGCTGAACTTCTATTTAAACTATTACTAGGATTACAAGTTGTTTTTGTTGTAAAATATTTATTGGTTGGCTGGTTTATAAATATATCAGCAAATCAAATAACTAGTCTGTGATTCGGCAAGTTGCCAGAATATATTAACATTTTAAAGATCATGTGGAGCTGTTTAAATTCCTATGCAAATTCAATTCGATTCAAATCATTTCTGTGTTACTGACGTGTTTAACACAGTTTTGATATAGAAAAACCAAGAAAAGGAAAACTTGTCTGCCTACAAACCGCAATGAAAAAAAAACCGCAGTAACCAACTTTACGATAATCCCCGCCAATGCTTTCGTTTTAACAAAAGACCTAACACATTCCAAGGAATTGTACAATTACACCCGTTTTATATGTTTTTTTTTCGGCTAAAATGGGGCCTTTTTCTTCACAGACGTTTGAGTATGTCTGCAACGTATATCTATTTGATAACCTTCAAGAAGACGTATAAGACGTCAATCGCCAAATAAGTACCTATATAAAAAAAAACACACATATTCTGAGCTTGTGATTTAAAGGTTCTATGTTAAGAAGTATAACAAACACCTTTCTCTATTGCAACTCATATTTGAGTCATAGTACCCAGAGAATAGATACACAAATTATACCCATATATAAAGCTGGTGACGTAGAGAGATCGATAAACGCAAATTTCGCAACTGCAACGGTTGCGGTTGCATGTACGGACATGCTTCGGTTCTAGGAATACAATAGTGAGTAGATATACCTATAGTATTTGTAGTAAATATTGCTGCAAATATTTCACTCAATTCTTTACAAATCTAACAAATTCATGCAAACATAGATTGAATGAAATTAAAATTCGCATAGCGTGCCATTATTTGCTCGAAGAATTTGCTTCAATTGTTCTATTATTGAATTCTCGTACAATGCTGCATGCTACTCACACTCAGTGTTATGTATAGTTCTGTAAAAAAACATGCTTTAATAGCTGTCATCTAATGAACTTTAAGATGATGAATGGGTTATTTGTTTAAATGCTAGTGATTAGCGGTCTTATTTCCTTAAAATTTAGATTCAGTGCTACCAATTTAAGACGGATATCTATTGGGCTTATTGATAATGCTTTTGAAGTGTCCTATTAAATAGTGCTTTTGTGACGTCTGAACATATAAGATAAGAATGATAAGTATAGTTTACTGTGCCCTGGCGGTTTCTTTAAAGAATGTCATGGAACTAAAGGGTTTTTCAAAAGGGACGCTACAAAAGTAGAGCGACAGGGACAGCAAACGACGCCGAATTTCTTGCCGCTCTCTTTACATTTATCTTCAGTAAGGTTTGTCATTTAATGATGGAAAGATATACGAGCCAACAACGAGTCGAAATTATTAAAATTTACTACCGAAATTCGGAGTCAGTGGCCTCAACGTTAAGAGCGCTACGTCCAATGTATGGTCGTCATCATTTCTGGCTGAATGGCTTCGTCAATAAACAAAATATGCAGTATTGGTCAGGCAGAAATCCACACGTACTCCATGAGTCATCATTGCATCCCGAAAAAATTACGGTTTGGTGTGGTTTATGGGCCGGCGGCGTCATTGGGCCGTACTTCTTCCGTGATGATCAAGACCGGCACGTTACTGTGAATGGGAATCGCTACCGTTCAATGATCACCGAATATTTTGGCATTTTGGATATGGACTTGGAGGACATGTGGTTCCAACAGGACGGCGCCA
The DNA here is from genome assembly GCA_963082955.1 of Cheilosia grossa. Taxonomy (NCBI): domain Eukaryota; kingdom Metazoa; phylum Arthropoda; class Insecta; order Diptera; family Syrphidae; genus Cheilosia; species Cheilosia grossa. Next base: position 12,528,481 of record OY720147.1, read on the forward strand.
CAAGCCACACAGCGAATGTCACAATCAATTTATTGGAAACCAAGTTTGGAGAACGTGTTATCTCACGAAATGGTCCAGTCACTTGGCCGCTTAGTACGCTGCTCGAGCTAAATTTTCGCTGCCATACAAAACTCTCTCCAAAATTTAGCTCAGCTAAATTTTAGCGAACCCATTTAGCTGAGTGGTACGCTGCTCGAGCTAAATAATCAAATTTTTGTTTCAGAATGTACTTCATGTATCTGTCAAGATTTAGCGCGCCCATTTAATGGGTCGGGACATTTTCCCAAGCTAAATTTGTGACAGATCGTTGTGTTCTCTTGTTTTTTTCTGCGTTTTTGTATTGCGAAGAATGGGAGAAGTAAGCATAGATGAGTTTTTTGAATAAATACCTCGACGAGGAGTACATAGAAATGGAAATGGATGAAACCAGAAAGAGTTGAATTTTTGAAGCAAATTATTTTCCAAGAACAGCTCTTTTTTGTCACATTTATCCACAGCTCTCTCTATGTCAAAATTTAGCTACGACTTTAGCTGATGCTCGGAGAGAAAAGTTGGAGACCAGATAAAATTTAGTTTAGCTCGAGCAGCGTACTAAGCTTTACCAGGATTTCCTTTTGTTGCTATAACTGAACTTATAAGAGATGTATAATTAAATGAGTTGGATCTGAAGACTGACCTTCAAGTATTTATATGCAGACATGTTAAGTGTTGGTATATATTAGCAACCAAGTTTTCTTTACTCCCGTAAGTAAATAGCTATCACAAAACGAACAATCAAAATTATAATTTATCATTTTTTGATAATTACAAACAACCGTTTGAAGTGTTTACACTTAAAAATACCAAACACACCAATTTGATTTATTACATTCGTTTTGTTATTGCAATCTCCAAATCTATATAATAACCATGTGTTTAAACAAGTTTTCGGTGAGTCAATTTCTAAGATGAACAACAATTTAAATGTGAATAAATTAAAATTGCATAATTTCTATCGATGTGACAGAAACCCACTAGAATAGGTGGCACATGGAATGTTAATTCAAAAATGTTGAGATTCCACGGCGGCACGGGTAAATTCAATATCAACTTATCTATATAAGTTAAAAGAGAATGAAGAATAACTCGAGAACGGATTTTTCGTTTAGGACCAAGGAAGGACATAGGCTACTTTTTATTGCGAAAACTAAACTTTGAGGGGGTGAAAATGAAAGTCTGTATGGGGAAATGCACTTTGCGAAAAAAAATAAACTGGATAGAAATCGAGCAGTGACACTTCAAATAGAAAAAAAAAATATTTTAAATCTTATGACATTATCTTATACACATCTTTTCTATACATCTATATACATACATAATGACGTTATAACTCAATAGCCACTGGGCTAATTTTCGTGATTCTTTCTTTGTTTTATTCGTATTGCTGTATTTACTGTTTAGCAAGACTTAAAAGATAGGATACTTTTTGACCTGATAGGTGGGGCTGTTGTCGATCTCCGCAACAACTCAACCGATTTCAATGAAATTTGTGGATGGGTATGGCTGGTTCCAGTTTGAAAGATAGGATAGTTTTGTGCACCCTAGAGGTGTCACTTTACAAAAGATTAGTGTGCTAAGAAAACAGGTTGTGGCATCCACAAAAATAAAATTCAAACGCTATTTCTAAAGTTGTATAATTAAAATTAATAAGGGACATTTTCAAAGTAAAGCAGTTTGTTGAATGAGGTCGGCTGGGTGCAGCTATATATAAAAGAGGCTAAGTCCGTATGTGCACTCAAAACTCTGGAAGGGATTGTTCGATTTTGGGCTTGCTGGATTCGTAAGGACTATGCTACTTTTTGTCGTGAAAACAAAACTTTAAGGGGATTAGATTGGGGATAGAAGTCTGTATGGGGAAACTCACTTTGATACGAATAGACTGGATAGAAAAACGGGCAGTGTCACCAATACAACACAAATTATTTAAAATGTTTAATTTTTTAATTCTTTGGGGTGAACTTTCCGGGTGAACTTGAAAACCGGCTCAGTTATAATTTTGCTGCGCAACCTCAATGATCCGAAATTTTGCAAAGGAGCGCGTTTGATTTGATTGTGAAGAATCTCAAATTCAATGTCATCCAAGCAAACGAATTTGAGGGGGAAAATTCGAAGGCAGAAGGAAGGATTCATTCCACGGATTCCGCTTATTCAGAAAAATTTGCCATTCGTATTTAATGGCGTTTTCCATTGGGACAAAAAATCAATTCTTTTTTTGATCTAAATCAATTTTTATGTTCCATTGGGCAAAAAAATCAATCTTTTTTTCGATTCGGAGTACTTTTTGCAGATCTCGATCTTTTTTCCGATCCACACATACTGCCACAACATCAATATGCTTTGCACAGCTGTTTTAAGTCATTTTAAGAAATTTGCTTTCATGCCAAATGCGCAAAGTTTCGTGAAAACCAAAATAACGAAATACATATCGATATCATTTTGTGATTTTTGCAAATACAAATGCAATTTGAACAGCTGATATTGCTACCAAAAAAAAGCACTAATACATTTATAAAAGCAGATCAATTTCGTTGCGCGTTCCATTATATATATATATATAGTTGGCGCAACAGGTCTGTAGAGACCCAAGGCCTAGCTTCTCACAACCATTCGTTTTGTGTGAGTTTCATTTTTGGAACGAATGGAAGGGATCTACAATTTTATGCCGATTCCAAACGGCTAATTGAGAAGCTCTTAAGACAGTTATACTCTCGGATGTTTGTCAGACGTTCGCGAGAGGCGGCGCAGTGGAAAAAACCCTAAGTTGGAATTTGGGTTTTTGCGGGATTCGAACCTGAGTCCCTCGCTTAGTAGTCCAACACACTAACCACTAAGCCACTGTGCCTTGCGCGTTCCATTAGCAGCGTAAAATCTGAGAACTGAAAAAGATTTCTGGTGGTCCCAATGGAAAGCGACATATAAGCGTCTTCTATTTCCCGTGCGTCTTGCTTTCGCTATATGACAATTAATAAGTCGCAGGGACCAGTCACTGGAAATTTGTTGCAACAATCTTGAATAAATCATTTCGCTACATACTGAACAGAAGCAGCCTACAAATCTGTAGTGGATGTTCTTCGAACTAGTGCACAATGATTCACATACCGAAGCAGTCGAAGCTTCATTTTAACTGCTTTCAGGCAGAATTTGTGAGAAACCATCTGATTTTGAGACATGGATTTGAAGTAGTTTATTATTTCCACCTTACCAAACAAATATAACAAGTTCCAGCATAAAGCATTTGCCGAATTTGATCTCACGTATAGCCCAGCCGATACCGGACATTGGTGTTGACTCACAATAAGTAGGAAAGTCCAATTCAAAAAATAATTTGTAAAGGTTAAACAGAAGCAATGACACCAATGTCACCAAATAATAAACTAGGCTTGGTATTCTGTATAATTTAAACAATTAAAGAAATGCGTCTCTTGTCATATTTATAACTTGATTGGGAGGGAACAAAATATGCTTGATAAGAAACGTTAGTAAAAATAAGCTGCCAATTATACAGTCTTAATAGTTTATCTGGCTTTTGGCAATTGTATATATGTTTTGCTTGTACGTTTTGCCGCGCATGCAAATTGAATAATTCGGTTTTGTTGTTGACGGTTTATATTGTTGTCAACACTTCAAGATTTTCTTTTGTGTGCTTTAGTGGACGAAGATCACTGGAATGTCAATGTTTGACAGATATATGTAGTTTTAATCGCAGCCAATAAATTGCAAACAAATCGAAAGAATAGAAATCACTTAAAACAATAATAGAAAGTGCAGTACTTTCCACAGAAGTTTTAAAATTACAATTTTTAATACCAAAAACAAAATGTTAGTCTCGACTTCAAACTTACGGAAGCTCACAATTGCGAAATTTGTGTGGATAATATGGCCACTGTGAACTTCTAAAATTTAGAGTCGAAACTAAAAGTGTTTATTGGTAAGGCCCATAGTTTCTCAAATCACCCATTATAACATTTCTTTTCAGTGTCCATTTGTTAACTCTATTCATCAAAAGTATTTTTTTTTTGTTTGGTTCTAACAGCCAAATATTAAATTTATTAATAAACCACAGGGAAACTCTCACCCACTATCATATAATTTCTTATTGAGAATATTTCCCACTTAATTCACCAGTAATTACAGTAGTAAATAGTTCTTGTTATCATCGGATTATGAAATAATAGTTTAACGCAAATTGTAAACTTTGCGTTTTATTATCAGAAAGAACAAATCACTGCACTTTAGGAAAAATATTTAATATGCATATTAACGTCAAATTAAAAAAATCGCGTGTTGATGTAAAATGAAGTTAGCTGCGAATGCGGTTGAGTTTGGTAACAGTCAATCATGCCCAGTAAATTAATATTTGTTGCATATTTCAATTTAAATAGCGATTAAAACCTGCTTGCTTCCAACTATAAAAAAAATAGGAATCACTGTTTGGCATGCAAATAATTTACAGCATGCAATGACTCAAATAATTTACCAGCCACTAAACAATAACTATATTCAGTTGAACTAAAAACTATACAAATTGTTATACTGACACAAGGTTTCTTCAATTACTGCTTAATTTACTGTGATTAATTGTGTACAGATATTCTTTGTAATTCAACTTCACTGGTTATAATTAAACAGATCAGTGTACAGGAAGTGCATACCCAACCCTTGGGGTTACTTCTTTCATGCAAAATAATTAAAAACCCCACGTTTTTAATGTTGACATGGTGATTCATGACATAATTTGACAGAAGGTTATAATTTCCGAGTGAATGACAGTATTTTGTTATAAATATAACACTGACTAACGCGCGATATATATATCACTTTGTTCACAAATGTAGATGAGGCTTTATTTGCTGAAAATCCTGGTTTCAAATAGCATACTTTGCAATTTTACAATAAAATAAATGTACCTCTCCTGTCTGTACTAGATTTTGAACTTCAAGAATGACCTAACAGACAAAATACAATTTCCAACTTACTCTGCTGAATAAACAAACGCAACTAATTGAAACTAAATATTTAACTGGAGCTGCAGTTATTTTTCTTTGACATATATATATATATATATGTGGACAGGGACACACACATATTAAAAAAGTAAATTATTTTCAAAGTTATGGGAATGATCTTGGAATTACTACCTACCTCCGAAAATTAAGTACTCAAATACAGAGAACAATAAAGACTCCATTTGGTCATTAAAACAAAAGGAAAACATACATAAAGTTAACAACTAAAACAATAGTACAATAATTTTAATGTCTGTATTCTTGGCAATTCATAATTATTCTATCTGTGTTTCCCTACTTCTTATGTATTTTTATTTTGATAATCTACAATGTTCGAGTACTAAAATATGTGATCGTACTTTTGTGGAGACCATCTTATATCATGTTTATGTAGGTTATGACCTGGATGATAGACAACTGGGCCGTCAAATTCGTTTAACTGCCATTTTAAGCGCTTATAGTAGACCTTTAGCGTAGATGACCCGCGTATTGTGGTTATAATAATAATTTAATTGCTTTCAAAATTCTCCAGCATGTTCTATGTGTTGCTTAAACAATTGTGGGCCTACATGGATGTATTGTTTTTATTCGCTTTCTATGATTATATCTTCACTTTGTTAAATAGGGGTTCATTAGAAGTATACTCGTTTTCTAAGTATGAGTACATATGTGTTTGTGTATGACAGATGTTGACGCGAATTATCGCTGGTCTCACGCATGAATAGCTTTACAGTTGGCGCATAGAAATTTTGTTTAGCAAAAAATTCTTGGGGTTATCATTTGCCATTTTCGAAGGTTGCACAATTTCCGAACATTTTTGCAGGTATTAAAAAAAAAAATACCATCTGCCTATTTTTAGGCCGAGAGTTCTTTGTTTCCAATCACTTGAAATCCAACACATTTTTCTCTTTAACACTAAAACAAATCCCAAGGAAACAAAAGCTTAAAAATACAAAAGTATAACTACCTACTTGGTAGTTATGTAGCAGAATAACTTTTTAATAACTTTTTGCTCAGCAATAAAATTCGTTCAGTGGAAGAAGACTTGAAAAGGAAATCCACAAATAAATATGACTTTTTCTTTTTGCTGCAGATAAGAAACACTAGGACTTTCCGATCTATTAGGAAACGACATTTGTGTTTACTCCATTTGTTATGTGACAATTTGATCTGTGACATTTTCAAGATAGCTCGTATAAAGTGAAACATATTGGTGATTCCGAAAGTCGAATGAGGGGCGCATGTGTTAGCCAAAGTAGGTACTTTTAATTGTGAAAATTAGTTATATTGTGTTCGCAAATCTATTTCGGTCGGTGAAAGATCAGTAACCGCAAAAAGATAACAATGTCGTAGCCCCTAAGAGTCTGACCTTGTGACACCTATTTCACTTTTTTAATATAATTATATTTCTATGAAATGTGTACAAAAACAGTCAACATCTACTCTTAATCTTAAGATCAAGGGGAAAGAATATATTGTTATTAGCAACGTGATCCTTGAATGAGGCTATAAACGAACTTATCGCACTTAAAGAGGGTTATTGAAATAGTTGTAAACGATTTCCTTATGTAGTTCAGCAAGTCAATACCCATTTTCATTTTCATCTTAAGGTTATTATATGATTAGACAACAGATGAATACGACCTCCGAACAAGAATATAAATCGATCAGAGTTTTTTATATGGTAATAAATTTAATGTGATAATGCAGTGTTCCAATCATGTTGACATTACAGTATTGAAGTTAATCGCTATAAAGGTTGTTTTCCTTTTTTGGTATTTCATCAACAATATTATGCAATTTTAATTATTGGAAAACGTGGATTGTGAGTGATGATTTATTTGCCTGTTAGGCAATCGATAGCAAAGTGTAGTTTTATAAAACCGTTCAACGGCAGAAAATGAGCTGATTAAGACCTGTCACATAACTATAAGGCTCACAATGAACAAATCAAATTAAATGATTAAGTAGAACCAACTGTTGTACTAGAAATTCAATGCGTATTTAGCTTATAGACCAGGAAGGCATTAATGTGATCGTGTACACTGCAAATGAACTCAATGATTAGGTACTAAATCCTGTTATCAGTTGAAACATTTCACATTATCGGCTTAAGAAGCTAGCCGATGCGATTTGCTGTGGTTTTATTACAGCGAGCTGCTTGTAGGTGCATGTGCATTGATTAATGATCTATTTTTTCGTTCGAACTCAAGTGCCGATTAAATGTATCTGGTTAGAGTGTATAGGTGTCGATAAAACGAATTTTCTCTGTGTTCCCGACATAAATAACTTCATAGAGATATAATAGGTCTGTTCCTTTACTTTTGGATCTTACGAATTTTAACTAATTCTTACGAATTTTTACTCTATGTCGTACCTTAACTGTTAATTAAAGCTTACAATTAACAGCTGTTTTCAAATTTGTTGTTCTAATTGGCATATATGCGTGTATTTGTTTTGACTTCTTACGTATTAAAATGCTATCAGCAGGCGGCAAAATAAAATTGAATGTTTTCCTCAAGACTCTTTACGAAAGTGGCGAGGAAATTCTTCCTCGCTGTAAAAAGGAGCAATCGCCTCCATTTAATTCTAAATGCACTGTCGCTTTTTCCTCTTCTCGAATGTTTGTAGTTAAAACAGTAAAAACTGTTCCACTTTCCACATACTCGGATTCATCAAAATGAAATTCGAATTATTCCAAATCACTTTCATCGTTAGGTAAATTAATCAACTAATTTTTTTAGAAAATAAGCAAATTCTTCGAGTTTATCAGATATTTTAACGACTTTTCGTGCCTACCGATTTTTTTAATTTTTTAATTATGAACTGTCATTTTTCATAGATTACTACAAAGGCGTTCCCTAACATTTCGTAATTTTTTTCTGCTGAGAGAGAATTTATCCACTTAACTGCCATTTGACAGCCTTTTCCATTCTTACTACAAAAGTAAAGGAGAAAACCTTATATGAACCCTCTCTCCAGTTTTACTAAAATGCGTTATTGCACCTTTCAGTCGTATAACTGTTTTTTCCAAAATATTGTGACAGGCAAAATACTTCAGCGGACAGTTGTTTTGACATGCCGAATTCAGTTTGTATTTATTAAGCCTCCACTGAACACATGATTATTTACTTAAGAAATGGGATTTCCAAGACAAAAAAAACTTGAAATTCCGGAAAGAATTTTGGTAAACAGATTTGATATAATTGCTCTGACAAATATTTTAATTTCTTTTTATGGCTGACAGGTTAAGATGCCAAGAGTAAAAATATTAAATTAAGAATATTTTTAGTACATACGAACAAAACTGGTTGCCATAAAACGAATCTATTAACACCACAACATGTTCGCCTACAGTTCAACATTTAAACTTTTCATTTTCACTATTGATCTTTCTATGATTTATTCTGTTCTGTGCGTTCAACCGTAACATCTTAGTTTACTTGGAAGTCATTAACCTTGTTCAATATAACGAGATCACAATGAAGAAATTTTCCGTATTAAATTAGTTACTGCGAACTACAGGAAAGATAAGGCAAAGCTTTAGCATTCCGCTGTCGTTGAATCGAACTCAAAATATTGGATTTCATGGCAAATATCTCACAAATATCTTCAGTGACTTATTTTACTTATAACTGATAAACAATAGGTATATATCGTGAATTGCATTCCCCTCAACTCAGAGCGGTCATTGGCCTGATATTGTCCGTTTCTTCAGCTGATAATGCTGACAATGCGTTTGGTTATTCTTATATTCAGCATATACAGCACTACTGCACACTGCACTGCAAAGTTTTATCACAAATTTGTTAAATCGCATGCTGTGTCCATTTGTACTTCCTGTAATGTGCAATACTACTATATCTTTGTGTTAAATCGCAAACATTTTAAATAAAATAAACACAAACTCAGCTCTATTGAAACTTGATCAGATTTTGTAAATTCCTTTTCTATTATTTTCGTCTGAATATCACATAAGAAAGAATCCAAAACGGAACGTAATCTAAATGTGCAACTGCGTATATGATCACGTGGATATTTGATTGCAAAATGTCCACATCTCCGCCATGCGATATCTTTAACAACAACCTTGATCAAATTGTATAAGCCAATTGCAAAGTGTTTCAAAAGTTTGTTCAAGTAAGCTCACATGTGCGGCCAACGACATTGACACACAAATTGAAAGAACGCGCCAAGTGTTTAACGTCATCCATGTCTCAGTAATTCACCTTTTTGCTTTGGGTGCAGCTGCACCTCAGACGGACCCAAAAGGCCTATTGGACTGTCGGATAAATAATTTTTTTTGCTGCTTCATGGCTTAGAGTTCTCGAGATGGTTTGGTGTTAACGCGTCTTTAATCAACTTCATGATAGAATAACGAATTTTTCAAATAATCGGCACATCTTAATTCATTAAAGCATTCTTAAACTGAATTAAATGCTTTACATCCACAAATAGTTACATGCGTTCTTAATGCTATAGAATAATACCGAGTCGAATTGATTTGGTCTAAATGTTTTAAATACCTTACCCAGTTAAAGTTTTTAAAATGTACACAATCAGCAGGTTTGTTTGGTTTCACAATTTACAGATTTAAGTTTTCTAAAGTTTGTTTGCCTATAGGCATCCTTGTTAACTGTGTGTCAATTACATATTTTTAAAATATATACCTAACCGTTTTGCGGTTCTAACATTCAACCTGATAATAACCAGTAAAATGAGAATTAATATTAAAACGAAATCCATGTCAACGTAAAAAGTGAACAAACTCTATAATTTAAATACGGACCAAATGCTATTCACATTATTTATGTTTATACCCGACTTTATTATTGACAACCGGGTTGAAAAGAAGAGTTTGAATAACTACAAATTTATAATACTGATTTCTTTAAAATATAGTAGGTAGTAATAGAGTAAGTCTAAGGTATAATTTATAATAATTTTTTGACGTTTATTCATCGCGACAGTGTCAAAAAATTAGTCGAGACTAATTGGTTAACGCAATCGGCAGACTTGCGTAGGAGGGAAAAACATTGCCCCTTACTAGTTTAATTAGAACGAAATGGAAGATGTAGCTATAGCTTCTAAAACTTAAAGCCGAAACTAAACATGAGAAAAATTGTAGCTGAAAATTATCTTGCACAATTGACACATGAACTTAAAAAAAAAAAAATTAAAATTTCTAACGGGGAATAGATTTATTTAAAGATACAAATTGTTCCGTAAGAGAAAACAAGATAAGAAAACACTCCCCATTAGCCACTTTACAATATGAAACTTTCCCACATAATGTATACAATTCTCCACACATTGCATTTAGTTAGTCTAATATTAATTCACTTAAATTTATTTATATGCATATTGAAAGTTCAAAACAACACATTTCCATCACAAACCTTTTTTTGAATACAATATTAGATGTAGATTGGCGCTTTCGCAAACCACGTTGTCAAGTCAAGGTCTGCTCAAATCAAAACCATGCAACTTCCTATAAAATTAATACCGAGTTTTAAATTCACACGCGATGTATGACATGACACTACTGGCTCTGTTATATATTTAAATTTATTTTCGGAACCAATTGATTATGAATTCTGATTTAAACACAACACTTCAATTAACACTCGGTACTGTCCAAATGTATAAAAACGTAATAAAATTGTGATCAAGAAGAGCCTAACACACGAAAATAAATTGTTATAACTCTCGTTTTCTATAAAACTGACCGTAAGGCCGCGCTACTCCATTCACATACGATTCACCTCTGAGACTGATTGCGGTGGCGAACATCGACTTGACTCGCACTTAAGTTATCGCGTAAAGTAGTGAAGCGTCATCGACGTCGACGCAGTAGACAAGCTTTGTTTAGAAGAATATGAAATTGTTGTTGTCTCAACGGTTTAATACATTTTTGCCCCCCAGTTACTCGTAATTACAGGCTCGTATTGCTAGGATTTTATGTGAGGTTGTAAAATTTATATTTTACATCAAAACAGCCGATGTACTAAATAAATCTGATTGACTTATTGAATGGCTTTTCGTTTGTTAGTGAATCAAATTTGGTTTCGGTTTTGCTTTGTTGGGTACGAGTAGTTTGCGTGGCGTTTTGTTGAGGAACTAAAACTAATTTATTTTAATTTGACGGACTTGGCGAAAACCATTAAATAAACCGTCAGCTCCAGCGAACCTACCCGATTACCCCCGCAAATTTTGAAAATAATACTTACTTTATGGCGAAAACGTTTCGTTGGCTTCGTCGTTGACCTTTGATATTGAAATCTGTTTAAGGTTAGACATCACATGGCACATGATTCAAGTCAACTTAAAATAACAGAGGAGGAAGGCAGCAAAAATAAGTAGATTTGAATTTGATTGCTGAAAACGTGACGTCATTCAAAAGCGATGGTTTTATTCGGACTTGATTAGAAGTCAAAACTGTACCATTCTATTTTAGTCATGTAAGATGAAAACTCTATTATACTATTACCTGATGTTAACAACGACAAAATAAATAACAGTCTATAGTACAGTGAAGTCTCACTTATATGAACTAATGATTGTTGGGCTAGTTCATATAACCGAAAAGTTCATATATTGGAACTATGTAGCAAAAAAAATATTTTATTGAAACGGTTAATGTAATGAAATAAAATTACATATTACAATACAGAAAATAATTCTTTTTAATTTTGTTGAGCTAAACTCGTTTGAAGAAGTTGGATATTTTTGTTTGAGCAGTTTTTTTAAATCCAAGTTCAATAGCTCCTTCACGCATTTTTCTCAGCATCAGTAGTTCTTCGTAAGGACGCTCATTTTCTGAAGCCCAATCCATCAGTGTGTTAAGAGCTTTCATTGCCTCCCCAAGCTGAACTCTTTTTGTTGTTTTATCCTCTGGATGTTGCTTCTTCGAAAATGAGCACGAACTGACTTGCACGTCTAAATACAAATAAGTAAAATAAAACGTAAAAAAATCTGTCTAGACAAAATAACTGTTTTTACTTCAGAAAAATTTCATCATAAATTCACTTATATGACACTGCAGTACATTTATAAGAGTATCAGTTCATATAACTGAATTCCAGTACAAAAATTCTGTGGTTCATATATTTGAATAATTCATATAACTGAGAGTTCATATAAGTGAGACTTCACTGTAATACTTTAGTATTTTTTTATCTTATAGATTTTTCTTTAGGCACCTACTAAAGGTAAAAATAATTCTTGTGCACTAGCGATGTTAACTTTTGTAGATTTATGATGAGACATACTAAAGCCTACAGCAGAATTACCAATTGCGGTATCTACATAATTCCGAAACATAATTTTCGCAAACCTCATTCCCTTACGAACGAAAAGAATAATCACAAAGGGAATAAAGAAAATACTCAATAATCGTAAATATTTACTTTGACAGGGGCATTAGCGAGCAGAGAAAAAATAATCAAAAGCGAATTTATTGTTACTGCTTGGGAAAGTTTATACGTAGAGTTACTCACCCTACTTGCTACTTGTCCATTGTCATAATTTTGTACTCAGTCAGAATGGAGGCTATCTATCTACAAAATACAACAAAAATAAAACGCATTACCTACTACGTGCGGATATTTGAAACGTTGTTATTGAAATGCTGTTCTGCTAATAGCTAGGATTAATGTGGCTGAGTAGTAGGGATTCACAGTGTGTGTCAAATCCAAAAGTACACGACACAAAAATATTGATGCGCAATAAAAATTAATCAAAAAAAACACTGAAAACTGATTCTTCAAAAACCAGGCCTTAAGAGTGAAATCGAACAAAAGTGCAAAAAATTACATATGGTTTCCCTGAATGATAAATTATTACTGGAGCGATTGAATTGAAACTGTATTTTCCAAACCAGTTGAAAATTTCAAGATCTATCTGGACGCTATTGGTGTTATGGTTATTGACTTTTAGCTGAGCTAATGATCTCAGATGTATTGTACTTCGTCTTATCATGGTTTGACCAAGCGTAATTCATTTTATGCAAATTTTCCCAAACCCATCTGGGAATTCTTTAAATAAAATATAACTGAGATGTTTTTTTTTAAAAACCTCCTACGTTTTTGAAGAGGAAATTCGGCTCTTTCAAATGCATTCAGTTTCAATTCAATCGCTCTAGTAATAATTTATAAGTCAGAAAGACAAAATGTCATTTTTTGCACTTTTGCTCCACTTTTTGCCTCTTTAAGTGGAACAATAATACAAATCCAGAGTAACCCAATTCGACATTTAAAATTTACGTCCCACATCTTTAATCCATAACACACACTAACGTCTAATTGACAGTAATTTAAGTTCACCTACCTGAGCCGACATTGACCATCAAAACTGATTTCCCCTAAAAGCAACACAATTAAATAAATCGACACTGAACTAAATCGCCAACATAACACTAACCTATAACATTTTTTACTAACGAAGCTGACATACAAATATATAGGAATTATAGGTAACGAAAATTTGGTCGAAGTTAAAACATGCTACGCCACCTAATCCAAACTCCTAAATCGAATTGACTTAGATTACGTAAAATGAATAGCAAAAGTCTATCAAAACTATTTACAAATTCAGTTCACTTACAGATGGAACCAGAATACTTATTTATTCGGCCAAAAGCGATAGAAATTTCGTGCGACCGCTATTCACACTGTAAGTTACAAAATATTGATTAAATTTTTTTTATTGCGTAGTGACTGACGTTCTTGTTTGATTGTCGAAAATGATCACAGCTCTGTCTGATATAGAGTTATTAAAATTCAAAGCGAGTAACTCTATGAATCGATTTACGTCTAGTGGTTATATGGTTAAGTGGTCGAACGTAGCAACATTTTTCAATGTTCTCTACATGGTACAGCAATGTCTAGGCCCGATTAAATGTGTAACAACTTTTGCGTTAAATTGTATATAGATTTATTGATCATATCATATCTTTTAGCTGCCGCCAAATGAACATACTCGCATACAACGATTTTTGTTTTCTTAATCGCCTGTGACTATTATGAACGATTGCTATAAACGCAGCTGTACGCGGGTGAAGTGTGAGAGTAATTCTTATGAATCTGTTCACATAATTCTGATAAACGTTAATGAGGTATCTTGCACTTTTACGAATCTAGAATTATTGTTCGAAAAGTGTCGGAAGCTACACATATTCGAATCGCATTAATACCAACACAAAAAACAGCAACTGACGTTTTTAAGGTTACAAATTTCGATCGCTTTAATTAACAAATAAAATTCAAAAATAATATAAGCCCATAAATTAATTGTGGCAAACTTTTTTAAATTGTGAGTTGTAACATTTTTTCGGTCAGCTATTCTGCTGAATTTGCTGAATACATATTGCAAAAGGAGTGTTTGTTTCAACAACCGAACGAAGTCGTTTTATGGACGTTTTCGTGGAAAACGACTTTAAAAGACTCATTTTGAAAGCTGAAATATGTATGGGAAAACTTCTGTTTTCGATGAAGTTTTCGAGTGTTTTCGCGAAAACTCGGTTTTCGGCTCGGTCTGAAAAGGTTTCAGAGACACGAAATCTGAAATCTGAGAGCATATCTGAAGAAGCACAATCGAATGCCACAAACGAATTTATTTATTTATTTCTTGTCGCCAAAGAATAAAATCTTTCATAGACAAAAATTCATACATTACAAATTAAATAGAAGAAATAGTAAAATACAAAGAAAACGTTGACTTAGAAATTATAACTGAACACTATCAAGTAATTTTCTTTTTATGGCGAAAACTGAAAGGTTAAAATCGATGAAATTGACATAAGCATTATACAATATCATAAAAACGTTAACCGATGAGGAACGACCGTAGTTTGTACGAGAGTGGTCTACTCTGAGAACTCTAGTGCATCACAGTTTAAGTGATGGAACATTTACATTGAGATGGCCTAGAATGTCTGTAGAATCAATCTCTCCTATTAGGGTCCTATGAACAAAGACAACTCTTGCCACAGTTCTTCTTACTTCTAATGACTCTAAGCTTATCAATTTTAACCTAGATATATAAGACGGTTAGTTGCTTAAGCTAAGCCAAGGGATTCCTCTAAGAGCGAACCTTTTTTGAATTGATTCAATTCTCTTAATATAAATTCTATTGTAGGGATACGAAACAATGGAGACATATTCTAATACAGATCTAATAAAAGCTACATACAAAGTTTTAATAACATAAATGTTAGAAAACTCACAAGCATATCGCCTTAACATTCCCAATGTTCAATTTGCCTTGTTTGTAATAGACTCAACATGGTAACAAAACGAAAGCTTAGTGTCTAAAAATACACCCAAATCTTTTACGGAAACACGGGGAATGACTACGCCATCAAAAGTATACGTATACTATACATGACAGGTGATTTACAGCGGGAGAATGTTATGACTGAACATTTAGAAACATTTAATGAAAGGTAGCTTTTGGAGCACCACAGAGGAAGCTTCGGAAGATATGAATTTAGAAGATGAAAAGAATGATAATCATTTCCCGGCAAATATATCTTAAAGTCATCCGCACACATTAACAAAGAACATTCAGTAGTAAATTTGACAATATCATTCACAAACAGAATAAAAAGTAGAGGTCCAATGTGACTTCCTTGGGGAAGACCAGAGGTTACCGATATATTTTCGAACAATTATAACGAAACTTTACTTTTTGAAATCTATCAGTAAGGAAGGAAGAAAGCCAGTTTAAAAAGAAAATTGGAAATCCCAATTTTGTAAATTTAAAAAGTAACATTTTATGGTCAACTCGATCGAAAGCTTTACTTAAATATAGATCGCATCAACCTGGTTACCCTTACTGATTTCCTAAATCACAAGGTTATAAATAACAAAAGATTGGTTACAGTTCACCTCTTTTTTACAAAGCCATGCTGATTGTTGCAAATGAGGGATTTACAATAGAAATTAATACTTCAGTAACAAGAGAATCAAACAATTTTGGAAGAGAGAATTGCCTACATACACCTCTATAGTTTGCAATATGTTTTCTCCTACCAGACTTAAAAATGGGAACTATAAAAGAAGTTTCCGAACAGATGGAAATGTGCCAGTTTTTAAAGATAAATTAAATATATGACATACGATTTTATGTAAAGGAAACGCACAGTTCTTTAGCAAAACAGAAGGAAGACCATCACCACTAGGATTAATGCTGGACCTCCGAAGCAGCTAAATTAATCAAACCGTCGTTTTCAGCAAATATCATACTATTGAAAAGAGGCTTAGGAGAATCATCAATATAATCATCATGTCATTTTCCCAATACTGATTGAAAAAAGCTTGCAAAATTATTACAAATAGTGACGGGAGGATTCGCGAAATTGCCATTAAAAGATAGTGAGGCTGGAAAACCGTCACTTTTGTTTTTAGTATTTATACATTTCCAAAATTTGACTGGCCTGGAATCAAGAGTATTCTGTATTTCATTTAAATACACAAGGTATGCATGGTAGAGATATGTTTTCAACTCAGGCTTCAGCCAAAAAACACATAAAAGAAAACAAAATTTTAAATTATCTGTCAAATGACAAAACTATGACAGTTTCTCCATTTTTACTGCAAGAAATTGGTTGAGTAAAAAGTAGGGCAGATTCTTCCTTAGGAACGGTATTAAGTAAAAATTTGTTCGAATTTGTTAGTAAAGAAACAGGCGTCTAAGGGACCCACTTAACTTAACTTTAGATTCATTATTCCTCTTGCCATTATTTCTCAAACAACATTAGGCAGTAACATAAACGACTAACAATAAAATACTCGTAAAGTACTTAGTTTATTTCTTTCTCCACACTAAAATAATCACCACACCTAACAAAAATATTTGCAATGAATTTTGTTTGTCACCTTGAAGGCAGTATACGAAACTTTGACATTAGCACAATGACATTTAATTCCTAAATTAGAATGTTATTAAAATGTAATCAAGGCCTAATAACGAAATAAGCTGTATTATCGATAGGAGAATAAATTTCCTTATGAATAATTGTGTAGGTACCTCTACAATGAGCACTCTATGAACACAAAACAAAATTTACCGCTGGTGCTGAATATTTGAATCATGTTGATTGGGCACTATAAGTTCAACCCGGACTTTTATGTTTTATAATTTTAACACATCCTTTTAAATACAAAGACAAGATTTAAATAAAATTTCGGATTCGATAGGTGCTCTAAAGGTAGTCGTCAGCAGTCCATAAAGTCTTACCAAATAAGTTAGTCAATGCACGTGAACTTGATAGACGGACAAACGATATTCCAGCGAAAATTTCTTGCTGAAGTCACAGATTTATTCAAGAACCACATCAACATAATGCGTTCGAATCCATGTGCGTCACTCCAGAAGGGTGTTCATGAGCTGGAATTATAATGACGCTTATCAGCTTATCGTATATCCATCTCTCTTTTCTTTTTCCATACCATTAACTATAAATCACTGCAGCTGACTTAATAAAGGGGACAGCTTTTACACGATCGCATCGTTTCGATTTTATTGTTTTTTTTTTCGGTTCAGCACCATTCTCGCATACAAAATTGGATCGAATTTATTCGCTGAAGTATTACTGATGGTTCGAGAAGAATTTGTTAAAACAAATATTAAATCTTAATCGCAACCGATTAAATTCATATAATTTTTTCTTTAATCTTATTACGAGAGTTCCTTGAGTTGAAAATTAAATAAATAGCTGAGATATTACTTTTTTAACACAACATTTCGTTTTAATTAAAGTTCAATTTAGTTTCCACATGAGCACATGAGTTGCTGTCCTTGAGTACCTAGATACAAACAGGGAGCTCCCACCTAATCTTTTGAAACACAAAGGGCAATAACCGCTCATATTAAGTCCAAGGTTATGCATGTACAGTATAGAATTTATTTATCTAATGAAATATTTTGCCTTGAAAATCTAATCGAATTCCAGACGATTCACGCATGAGAGAGTGTCACGCAATATCTCTCGAATTCATGTCATTGTCAATCAATATGGATCTAAAGTTGTACGGCATTAATGGAGGGCTTGTGATCATGGCGTTTGTACTTCCTATTCATTCAGTAATAACACATTGATCGACTTTTTATTTCCGCACATAGGCCTGGTAACGAACTAACTACCTGCTAGTACTCTATAAACCATAGGTAAGTGCAACTCATTTCAAAGGTCTCTTTTTTTTATTTCAGCTGTCGCCAGCATAATATCTTCGTCGCTAGTCTCTCTATTGCGGTTAATTAAACAAGATGAGTGTAAGTCAAAATTTTCAGGATAAAACTTTATGTAGAATCTGACACTGTTTGTCATAAATGGTTGTTTGATGTAAAGAGCTGTTTCTGTAACCTCCTTTGAACTTTTTTGTTGGAGTTCTTTTTTAGGCATTTAATTTTTCGAAGTCGAGCTTAAAAAGAGTATGATAAAACATTACTATGTAATTTTTCATCAAAAAGTAATTCAAAAATTACCACGACGAACATACTACTTGGTTTACCATCATCCAGGACACACAAAACACTACGTTCTCTTAGTGTGACCTCTCAGTATTGCTTTACACAACTGTAGTTTGTTGCGCGACTTAGCGTCATCTACCGATATTTCAATCTTATTGACTACTTCAAATATTAAATTAAATTATTCAAAAACCAATGAAAAACGTAATTTTTAAAATCTACTCTGGATAAGCAAAAATCAATTTCATTGCAGAGATCATTGAATGTGCTTATGCACCTTGTAATAGGCTCGTTGTTACCATAATTGGTTCTATGCCTTTCTGTAAAAAATAAGCTTCTAACCCGCAGAGACTTCTGGGGGGCATATATATTTAAAAAAAAATTGGTGAATTAATATGATAATTAATAATATCGCGAACAAACATGACAGAAGTTGCAGTGCGTCTGAAACTGAGGGTTTGCAAGCCGACTAATGTGCATCTGCTGTCATAATTAGGAAGCTCATCAAACACATATAATTTACGAACCGCGTATCTCGTGAATTTCTTCTACTCTTTCGAATCTAAGTTTGTGTAAGACATATGGTGAATCCCAAATAATTGATGAATATTCTAAGTATGGCCTGACTAATGAGCAGTAAATAACCTTAAGGCTATGTACATTTCGAAAGTCTTTACTATTACGCATAAGAAAGCCCAACAACGAGTTAGACTTAGCAATGGCGTAATCATAATGCAAATTAAAATTTAATTTATTGTCAAATATGACACCAAGATCTTTTACCTCTTCAAGACCTAAAAACCATAAGTAGGTTAGTTTTCATAATAGGTTTACATTACATACAAATTTCACAATTGTGTTTTTCCGTAAATTTACAATCGAGTTTATAATAGAACGACGCATTTAAGGATGGCTAATTCAAATTTCAAGCGACTTCCCATATATGTACTTGCAGCGCCACCTCTATGCTCAACTTATAAGGCATTTGATTTTCATTCCTAGTGTACCCATTGCAAATTCTTACTGCTTATTGGCTGGCCTGTCATTTTGACAGTTAATTTCTAGGTTTGTCAGCATTGGTGCTTGAAAAGGAACAGCCGAGAAAAATTTATCTAATATTTCATTAGCATTTTATTTAACTTTTTTGTGTGATATTTCTTGAAATAATGGAAGCATTAATTCCAGTTATTAATAAACTACAAGATGTCTTTAATACAGTTGGATCAGATTCCATTCAACTTCCACAAATCGTTGTCCTCGGCAGTCAGGTAAGTTTGCAAATTGCACCACTCTACCATGAACAAATTCCGCTACTTCATCAGAAAAGACCCAAATTGATTTGTCATTTCGACGTTAGATGCTTCACCAAAAAAATATATTTTCGCCAATTTGAATTATATAACCTGATTTGCCGGCTATGCGACATTATGCATTTATAGAGATAACTCATAATTATACACGTTTATAGTTTGTTTGTAAATTGTTTCGTGCAAAATACGGAAATTCAACCAATTGTAAGGTTGCTCTTTCCATTGTTATTGATTCGGTTGAGTTTTTTTTTTATATTTTTCGTATGAGTAATTGTGTCAGCTTTGTTATTTTGCTTTCTAATTGGTGAGCGGAACTCCTTTTTTGTGAGGAACAATAAATAAATTTGCATGTGAATTCTCCATTTGTCAAGTAGTGTGTGTTCTATAAATAGGAGCTGGGCTATAGAGCGTTACACAACACTCACATGTTAAAGTTTGATAAAAACATGAAATCTATTTTGCGTGGACATGCCTACGTACCTACTGCTTTTGATTTGTTTACTCTTATAGGAAACAACATTTTTCCAATAAGATGACAAAGTTTGTAATTGCAGGCTTCCCGGAAAATTTTTTATTTACTTGTAAAATTTATATGGGACAGGTATAGGTATAATGGGAATCAAATCAACCCACTTGTCGTCCGAACATCGAAATGCAATGATTAATGCTATAAGACGTCATTAGAAACAAACAAAAGGAAAGAAAAACTGCATATTGTGCATAAGCATGACAATTGGTCTGAAAAAGTTGAATGACGTAGGTACGTTGATATACGAAAGTATTATCCTTCTACCAATTGTTTGTTTACCTACAGTACGACATCATCTTTGCTTATAGAAGTTTCGTCGGACACAAAACGCGCCGCGCTACAGAGTGACAAAAGATTTAAAGCTTGACGCTGACACTTGCTTTTTGCATTATTTTGCAACAAGCTTTGCATTGTATGGGGTGCTACTATACTTGCAAGAACACATCTAGTAGCACTGTTAGCGACTAGTGTTGGGTATTTGAAAGAGGAGGTTATGTTCCATTGTATAGAGAAAAAAAAAAAACAAATTAAAAACATATGGGCCTTCTCAATAATAAATAGTCCAATTTATGGGCGAATCAACTTTGCTACGAGGGGTCCAGGTTTGAATCCCGAAAAAAACCCAAATTCCAACTTAGGGTTTCACTGCGCCACCTCTCGCGAACGTCTGACAAACATCCGGGAGTATAACTGTCTTGAAAGAGCTTCTCGATTAGCCGTTTGGACTCGGCATAAAACTATAGATCCCTTCCATTCGTTCCAAAAATTAAAAGCTCACACAAAAACGAATGGTTGTGAGAAGCTAGGCCTAGGGTCCCTACGGTCCTGTTGCACCAACTATTTAGTTTTATTTTAACTATGCTGTCTTTTTTTTAATTGCATTTATACTGTCTAACCGCGAACTGTTTTAGAGGCCTGAGGTTTGTTTTATTTTTATAATTGGAAAATAGAAAACTTCGTCCAGTTAAGTGTTGGACATTTTTTACTTCTTTAAAATGGAAGGCAATGATTCTAATTAAACTCGCCTAAACGAACATAAGTTGAGTTCAATCATGTCTAAGCCCTTTGTACACATTTGTAGTTGCAGTATTTTGTCACTTGATATTTAGCGATATTTTAGTTGTACACACGCTTTCTACTTGTCTTGGTTTTTTTATGATTCTGATTTGTCGCTGTAGTTTAATCTCCTTTCCTTTGTTTCATCAATAATGTTTTCTTTTTACTAAAGTAACCATTTCGTTGTAATTTTTCCAGAGCTCTGGCAAAAGTTCGGTAATCGAAAGTTTAGTTGGACGTTCATTTCTGCCACGTGGAACGGGCATTGTTACACGACGTCCGCTTATCTTACAACTCATATATTCCCCCATCGATGATAAAGAGCATCGTTCAGCGGAAAATGGTATGTCAAACAGTATTACTGGAATTTTCCGTAATCCCTTTGTTGCTCGCACAGGCACAGTTAATTCTGAAGAATGGGGAAAGTTCCTGCATACAAAGAAAACGTTTACGGACTTCAATGAGATCCGCCTGGAAATCGAAAATGAGACGGATCGTGCTGCGGGCAGCAACAAAGGAATATGCCCCGAACCAATCAATCTAAAGATCTATTCAACACGTGTGGTAAATCTGACACTAGTCGACTTGCCTGGCATTACAAAGGTACCCGTTGGCGATCAGCCCGAAGATATTGAATCGCAAATCAAAGATTTGGTTGTGAAATATATTGAAAATCCGAATTCGATTATCCTGGCGGTAACCGCTGCAAACACAGACATGGCTACAAGTGAAGCCTTAAAGTTGGCTAAGAACGTTGATCCGGATGGTAGGCGTACGCTGGCCGTTGTTACCAAACTAGATCTCATGGACGCTGGCACTGATGCGATTGACATTCTATGCGGTCGTGTTATTCCAGTTAAATTGGGCATTATCGGTGTAATGAATCGATCTCAACAGGATATCATAGATAATAAGCATATCGAAGACCAACTTAAGGATGAAGCTGCCTTTTTGCAGAGGAAATATCCAACTCTGGCCACCAGAAATGGTACACCGTACTTAGCGAAGACACTGAATCGTCTTTTGATGCATCACATTAGGGATTGTCTGCCTGATCTCAAGGTGAGCATACAAATTATGTATACATATCCGTTTCTTGATTTTTCTTCGTCTTTAGACACGCGTCAACGTAATGTCTTCCCAATTTCAATCACTGCTCCACTCATACGGAGAGGACGTTACTGACAAGAGTCAAACTCTTTTACAAATCATAACGAAATTCGCAAGTGCTTATTGCTGTACTATCGAGGGCACAGCCAGAAATATTGAGACGACCGAGCTTTGCGGTGGCGCTCGTATTTGCTATATTTTCCATGAAACCTTTGGTCGAACCCTCGACTCTATTCACCCTCTGTCGGGACTGTCAAAAATGGATATACTAACAGCGATTCGTAATGCGACCGGCCCTAGGCCTGCCTTGTTTGTGCCTGAAGTCTCGTTTGAGTTGCTAGTGAAGCGTCAAATTCGTCGTTTGGAAGAGCCTTCATTGCGTTGTGTCGAATTGATTCATGAGGAGATGCAACGGATTATCCAGCATTGTGGCAATGAAGTTCAACAGGAAATGCTGCGGTAAGTGAACTACCACTACTTTGTCCTTCAATCAAATTTCTTTTTCATTGCAGTTTCCCGAAATTGCATGAGAAAATTGTGGACGTTGTAACGCAATTGCTTCGGCGTCGCCTGCCAACCACGAATGTCATGGTAGAGAATTTAGTTGCCATCGAACTGGCCTACATTAACACAAAACATCCCGACTTTCACAAGGATGCCGTATTAGTTCCCAGTCTACTAAAGGCCGAAACCATAACTGAACCTTTTGCGCAGATGCAATTGAATCTTCAACGTCGTGCGAACATGCCCAGGACTACGAACTCTTCACCACAAGTAGGTCAACATCAAGATGGTCAGGAACGACAAGAAAATCATCAGGTTGGTGGAATTTGTTACGTTTTATTTAGCACGTTTTTGTAAATTAGCATAGCAAACACAGTTTGCACGTTCCATCAAAGATATACGACCGCACTTGCTGAAAAGATGAACATCACAAACCATGTGTATTTGATAAGCATTTGTGCAAATTCTTTAGCGACAGACTGGTTATCATTTTTAAGTACCGCATTTACTTAATTAATCAATTTATGCGCATCGATCTCTTATTGACTACCTTATATGTTATAATGTGTCAATAATAAGTTCTTTAAAAGCAGATCTTATATTAATATCTGTCATAATAATCCTCCTAAAAATATTCAAACATAATTAGCAGCAACACAACGGGGAATATTCAACACCTAGCAACTGGCTGTCGCACATGCTTCCACCGGCACAAATGCGTGGCGACAGCATGGAAAATTCAGCGAGCAACACACCAATCCATAATAACATTGCAAGTCCGGTCAAAGCGGTTAACCTGCTGCCAGATGTTCCAAATCAAAGTTCTCAAAGACGACTCACCGATAAGGAGAAAAACGATTGTGACGTCATTGGTTCGTACTAAGCCTTTACTCATAGATATGCAAATTCACATACTCCTTCTCCAAACAGAGCGCCTCATAAAGTCATATTTCTACATTATTCGCAAGTCGATTCAAGACTCCGTACCAAAGGCTATTATGCATTTCTTAGTTAATTATGTTAAGGACAATCTCCAAAGCGAGCTTGTTACGCACCTTTATAAATCAGAGAGAGCCGAGACGCTCCTCAACGAATCAGATCACATCGCTGTGCGAAGGAAAGAGGCTGCTGACATGTTGAAGGTAAATCTTTCATTATATTGTGCCTTGTTGCATTAGAACATCTAATGGTTTATGTTTCCTATTTTCAGGCTCTTACTCGGGCAAATCACATCATTAGTGAAATACGAGAGACCCACATGTGGTAAATGTTAAGAAAAATACCAGAACGTATTTATTTGCAAGTTTAACCGGTTGGCTGTCTCGAACGTGTGTTATTCAGTACGCGCACGGGCTGATAGAGTAACTAATGGCACGCAACCTGTTCATTTTTTTTTATACATACAATATTATTTAGATTATAGAAATGAAGGCATAACATTATTTTAACTTTGAAGATTGATGTTATAGAAGAAAAGTAAGAAAATGATTTTCGATTTTTGCATTCATCGTTTTGTTTTTGTATGTTTGTTAAGTGAAAGCAACATTTACGAATGCACTTGTTATAGCTATTGTAATTCTAGTTAATGATTTTTCCCGTAAAAGTCTATAGTCCTCGACCCTCGTATCTGTATGTTCTCCACTTTAAATTACAAAAAAAAAGAAGATTTACTCGAAGGGAGATGTCCTACGTGTTTATCAAACTCCCAGTTCATGATTTGATTGTGTTTGCCATTTAGAGTAAAATGTATATCACATCATAAAATAAAATTTAAACTACATTTGTCTATTTAAACTATAACCCATACATCATTCCCGAAAAAAGAATCGAATTAATAAAATATCGGAAATTGCGACAACAAAGTTTATGAAATCGTTTCCCTTTAACGATGAACACAATGCTAGTTCGTCGTTTGATGTTGGCTTTTACAAGGGGAAAGATTTGAGATTATAAATAAACAAATATGGAATACTCTCCTGTATTTTTAATTTTCCTGTCGGTTTTGTCGCCAATGCTCTCAGTTGCATGATCCGTTCCGAAAAAAGGATCGGTTGAAGTTCTCATAGCAGGTTTATTGAAAAACGATTTCAAAGATGTGCTAAATAACTTAGAATACTCAAATATATAGAATCTTGCGCTTCAGACATGATCTGATGCTTAAATATAATCCCAACAACTTTCAGATTCAAGGGGATGTGTGGACGTCTCAAACTGATCAACCAGATCAAATTTTGTCAGTAATACAAATCATGGGAGTACCAAGAAATAAGCTCCCTTATTCTATTCGGGAGTAAGAATAAAAAAAGTAATCACATACCTTGCAGGTTGCAGAATGCAGTATACATCAACTGCCTGAATGAGACTCTAAAAAAGACCCATCACACGGGAAACTTCTCCTAATTCAGAGAGAAGAATTTTCTCTAATTTCATTAGTTACTTTATAACCCAGTTTTCTCATACTTTTACAATTTTAAGTGGCAATGCAAGGGGAAATCGAGCTATCTTGGCATCACTTTTCGTAAATGACGTTTGTACTTTTTTTTGTTTTCCATTACAGCAAGTGGTGGTATTGTCGTAAATAGCTTTAATTTGTTGATTATGAGAAGGAAAAAGGAAAAACGAAACTTTTGGCTAAACAGCGAAATCGGATGTATGTTGAACCTTGTTCGTCAAATGCACAACCGTCAGGGAACAACAACAACCACGCACTATACATTTGTAGAGATTGCAAATCAAATGAAAACATTTGGCTTCCCTAACAAAAGTCCAACTCAAATTCGAAGAAAATGGTTCCAAATGAAATCCGCATACCTGTGCTACAAGCGAGGAAACAAAGATAGGATCCTACTGATTCCCGAGAAATTTCGACAGGTAATTGCGAGTTTTGTCGACGCCGAGTACCATGGCGTCAAGAGTCCACCGCCCGAGCTGGAGGATATGGACTTGGAAACCAAAACTACCAGTCCGGGGAAGAAAATCCAAGCACCTGTGGAGGTACCGAAGCACGCACCAACACAAAAACTAACTGAACAGAAACCGAAAATTTCGGAGCTATCTAAGGTTGACAAACAGAAGCGAAAAAAAAAGCCAGATGATAGTAATTAAGTTCAATTTCTCATGGAACAATACGGCAAATAACAATTTATTTTTACAGATCAAGCAAACAATGAACAAAAGTTTGCAAAACTCACAAGTCGTCTTAAAAGTGTGCAGAAATGCCTGCAAAGGGAGTTCTCCAGCCGACAGAAGGCATTGATGGAATACGAGCACTCGTTACAGCAGGAGCGCGACAAAGCTCTTATGGAGTACTTTACGAAGTCCACCGAACAAATATTGTCGACATCATTTAGCATACTGGGACAGTTTGCAACGGTGAACGCCAAATAGTTTTTAAGCAAATCGCAATTTTAGTAAATAAAATATCTATGGGATCGGTATTGGCATACAAAGTTGTTTATTAATCTTCTGCTTTTTCTGGAGGCGGTCCACAAGGTTGGAGCATCCTTTCCATTATATTGAAACGTATACGAGCCTTGGATTCATTCTCAGCTATAGCGAAATAGTTCAGCATGTCATAGTGCCCCAGGTAGCTTGCCAGTGAGTCTCGCTGCTGGTTGGTTAACCATTCGTATTTTGTTGTGTCTGCATGACCGGTTCCGATGTACTTACTTTGCAAATGTTCAAGCTGACTGTGAATGTTATATCGGTCACCCATTGTAAAAAATTCTTATAATTCTGATATCTGATTTATTACAAGTTGCTTTAAAGTTTTCTTGAATTCGTTTTGGAAATAGGAAATAGCAGTCTGCTTGTTGTAGACAGCTGCAGTAAATTGAATTTTTATCTCACGAACTCCAGGGATGTTAAGTTTATTCGTTCAGTTCAGGCAACAAACTATCAGCTACATCTAAATGTGGTATATGGTGGTTTGGTACTTATGTGGTACTTGATTGGGAACTTTCAGATCAATTTTTATATTTGTTTGGTACCAAAAAAGCAATATTTTTCAGATTTCAGAGCACTTTTGCGAATCTAGCTAGATATTATATCAGAATTGCTTGAGATTTACCAAAAACAAGTGCGTTGGAGTTTGACAACTGGTGGAGTTTTTTTTTTATGTTTTCGTGATTTTTTTCTGAAAGGCATTGCATCGGGCGAATCTATTTTTGTAAATTATTATTATTTAGAAATCAATCGGGACGCAAATTTCGAAGAATCTTTTAATATAAAATTTAACCAGTGAACGGAAACCAGTTTTGAGGACTACTCATATTCCAATCGCACGAATTTCAACACAAACCTACACTTGACAAGTGACGTTTTTGTCAGATTTTTATGTATGATTAAGCATACGAAATCTGAAATCTGAGAACAAATCTGAAGAAGTCCAACCGAATATCACATAATTGTCGAAGAATGTACACGTTGGTGTTGTATACCTACCCATAATTATGTGAATAAAACTCAGCAATTGCATTTATGCAGAAGATATTTCATAATCGAATTATATAAAAAGCGGTATCATGGATTTTTACTCAGATAGCTATGAAAAATACATGTAACCCAATGGAATGCTAGCATTCAGCATTCATTTTTTTGACTGAGTATTTTCCAACTATTTTGGAACAAACTTTTATTTTAACGCCCTCCGAGTTTTCATTGTTTTGCGTATAAATAAATAAGTATATTAATTCGCTATAATAATAATTTATGTGACAAGGGTCGCTTTCGCTGTGTTACGCTCTCACATCTAATTGTTCACATAAGCTTGGGCCGTCCCACCTACACTTGATAGTTTGATAAGATTGCTCTTACAGTGGATGGATCAGAGATGAGACAATACCATAGCTGCATGGTTGAATCTCATCTTCCACAAACTTGTCCGTATTGGCCCGAGGAATCTTCTCTCAATGCGTCCCAAGAATTTTTCATCGACTTTCAATAATGTCCATCGTCCATGGCTTTTCATAATATCTCCTTGATATGAGAGACCTGCACTTATTATACGATTCATTATCTCGAAGAAACAAGGATGGGCAAACAAATTGCAATGCTTTACCTA
Organism: Cheilosia grossa; assembly: GCA_963082955.1. Taxonomy (NCBI): domain Eukaryota; kingdom Metazoa; phylum Arthropoda; class Insecta; order Diptera; family Syrphidae; genus Cheilosia; species Cheilosia grossa. Next base: position 12,556,570 of record OY720147.1, read on the forward strand.
TGATGATAATGGTTCTGCTACGCAGCCACTCATTAATTTCCATGACAGAAAGTTCAATTAGGTCAAATGTATTTTTTTCAGCCGGGTGTATATCTCAAATTTGATTGGTTAGGTCAGAAGCTCAGCCTGTATAGCTCTTAAATTATTTCTTCGATGCACATTTCACACGGCACTAACCTGGTAAATATTTGAATCTTATGAACTGTTCATCCCACCAAAAGAAAATGCTACACTGCTTCTAGTTCCAGAATGTAAATAGAAACAATAAATTCTTTAACACAATTAATTTGGATGAATTAGGTATATTCAACTCATTAAACTTCTAACACAGCATCACTAATATTTATTGGGACTTTTTCGGATCCCAAGCCTCGACCTTTGGGCGTGTGGTACTATACGGCATATATTGACCTACAAATTTTATGAGTTATGTTACCTTAAAATCAAGCACATAAATCCAACACATACCTTTTGTTCCAGACAGATTTTCGGAGTGATCAGCCATCCATTTGTGTTTTGGTCGGCTACCGTCGCGGATTGGGGGAAGATCGGTCTACGGAAAACCAAGCAAATGTATTTGAAATTTCTTTAAAAGCATATTACCTTATAATGCATCCATCCAAACCAATCGGCGGGAATCTGCGAACCATCGTATTCCATGTTGACATGTTCAGAAAATTCTACCCAACGATTTCTGCCGTAGAAGTAGTAGGGGTTCTCATAATATTTGTTACCATATTTATCAGTTCCTACCAGGGATCCTAGTTTGAGTTCATCGTTTCTAATAAGACAAAAAAAATTTGTTAGAATAAACACATCCAGTCCCAAGTTGAAAAATCAAATTATATAAGAACCTGTAAAGTTTTAGATAGGTTTTTCCAATACCACCGTTTTGCTGAATGATTTGGAATAATTTTGTTAAGCGATTTATACCTAGGTATTTAGCCATTTTCGTAAGCTATTAATATATTAAATTTGTTGAAATAAGAACGAGAAAATAAGATAATTCCAAAATATAAATTTACCAAAATCGATGTATCAACCGAAATGTCACTACTGCAGTGCCTTTGACAGATGTCAGGTATTTGGTTGGGTTGACGTATGGTGGCGCAATTGTATATGAGGCAGAGGGTGTTCTTAAAAAGTATAATCAACAAAAGATTTATTCAAGCGATAGGCTCACTGGATATATATAATTTTAATATTTTTATTTCTATTTATGGATACATAAAGCTAAGATTAGACTGTATGACAATTATGCACATGAGTACCAAAAGGCAAATGACCAGATTAGCTGTCAAATAAACTAAATGTCAGGATTATCAAAGCTGTAAATTAGACATTAGATGGTCATTTAAGGCATTTGTTATTTATTACCAGAAAGAGAATGGAAATGAAAATACATCAAAATTCCACGAACTAAAACACCGATGACAACAAAATAGTTCCTATTCCATCCCAAATGCCATCAATGGCACAATGAAATTTCAATAAAGTGCATATGGGCATAAAAGGCCATATGCTGGCATTCGTTCTTAATGTCCGATTACACTATTATTTTGGCATAAAATCAGCCTGGTCATATGGGTCATTACAGCATAATGAGATATGGGAATTTTATGACCACTTGGCATACAGTCCAGTCTTACCTTAAAAGCAAATCGAGTTAAAATTTAATTTTTGGGAACAAAAATAAGATAATGAAAAAATCTACTTGAAAAATCGTTATTGCTGCTACATTTTCTTCGCTGGTCAATGTTAGGAATTCAATGCCCTAACATTGACCACGGACCTTTTCGTATATAAATCAAAAAGGTATAGACTAAATTTGGTAAATCCTTAGTTTTATAATACAGAACGATATTCCCCATAATCTAATAGTAGAAATATGTGGATATCTTTAAACAGAGATGTAAAATTCAACGTCAAAGTTGAAAACTTGTCAATGTTAGGGCCAGGTTAGGTATTTGACGGTACCTGTATGTTTGAGCTATAACTTTATCCATTCTTTTGGAACAGACCCACACTGACAGTAGTAAATGTCATATTGACATCAATGGCAGAAGAACCCTTATCAATTTTGACAATTTGCATTTTTGTGAATCACTTTTGATTTTCATACCTATTTTCGTATTTTTTGTACCGAATTTGCTCAGTAATAAATACACTTTTTGAAGCAGTGCTTAATATGGCTAAAAATACTTCCAGCTATGCATTCCGTAAAATCGATGTCGATCAGTACAACGAGGATAACTTTAAAGAGGATGAAGCCGACTCAGCGGTGTCAATGGGACCGGATGAGAACGAAATCACTAGCCTGCTAACCCAAGGGAAACACATAGATGCGTTAGTTAGCGTCCTCCAAAGTGCACCACTACGTTGCAAGCAACAGCATGTTAAAGTAAGTTCTTAGTGAGTTGTCTTGTTAAATAATTATTTATCTGTCCGTTGCAGGACCACGCCTTAAACGTAACACTCAGGGTTCTATTGTCCATTAAAGCCTCCCAGATGGACACAGCTATTGATACATTAGATCAAAATGATTTGTTAGACATATTGATGAAGTATATTTATCGTGGGTTTGAAATACCGTCGGAGGGTTCCAGTGGCCATCTGTTGCAGTGGCATGAGAAAGCATTTGCAAAAGGTGGTGTTGGTTGCATAGTTCGAGTTTTGTCGGACACCAACAGAGCTTAATTAGATGCTGGGCGTGTTAGTAAAATTGAGAAATATCATGTCCAGGAAAATAATGCAATTATGTAGGATGTTAAGTTCTTTTTATATTTCAATTAAAGCTCGTGGAGCCTATTCAAGCAGAAGTATTAACATCAACTTGGCGTAAAAAACATTAAAACAAAGTATTTTTTTTTATTTGATTCATAATGTGTAATAGTCTGAAATTTAATTCCACTCAAAATGTATTATAATGCAGAGGCAAGATATACCTTACCTATGTACACATGTCGGTCTCTTCCTGCAAGAGAAACGTTGCAATAAAAGGAATATTTAGAACTATTATATCTATACTTTATGATCGATCTGTGAATTTTTTGAAACTGCGTTGGGCTGTATACTTTCAACAAAATAAATGACAAGTTAATGTGAAAAACCGTCCGGAGAAAGCTTACTCCCGAAATAAATTGGACGCCAAATATTATCTATTAACTTATACGCCGTTTGTGATCTTTGTTATGTGCAAATAAAACCAAAGAAAACCTTGAAATAAAACATGATGCAGCAATTTAATGACTAACATCGTATTTTTGTAGCAGAAATAAAAATGTTTGACCCGTATTGTTAACATAATCTGGTCCAAAACCTTCATTGCGGAGTATGGAGAAAAATCTGTTCGATTTGAGAAACAATGACAATTCCAGAGAAGAAGACGGAATCCGGCTCACCAACCCAACGAGCACATAAATGCCACTTATGCTGTTTGCAAAGTTGCAGCCGTCATATAATTTTATCCTTCCAATTTGAAATTATTCGTTATTAATTTTTTTTATTTATTTGTGAATGATTATAAACAGTAAGATATAGTATCTTATAAGTTTTTCTTAAGCTAATTCTTAAAATTTATATTTAAGACCCTCAGGGCGCAAACATATTACTGCTTAATTGTTGCGTATGAGGGTTAATACAAATTTGGACGTAACGACAAAAGAGCTGTGAAAACGCTCAAATTAAGCTGCAGACTGTAATTTGTCGAAGCCTTTGTATCAAAGTATACATTTTTTTATTTAAAATCACTGCATTTATATTCTAAAAAATTATATAAAATATGTCTGTTTGCTGTACTTAAAATCACTTTGGGCTGCATTTTTTCACTGTGAATTTGGAAATCATTCATCATCGTGTTCCAATCCTGAGTCAACATCCGAACTAATATCCCAGCCTACTTCAAACTCGGATTGTGTATCTGTTTCAGAGTCCAAACCAGAATCCGAAGTCCAGTCTTCATCCGAGTCCCAGTCTGAATCCGTGTCTTCTTCTGAATCACTGTCGAAATCAGGTACTGGTTCAAATTCCACTTCTTGTTTTCGCCTCAGCAAGCTGACTTTGTAAATAGCGTCCGCATACTCCTCTTTGACTCTAGTAAGTGTTTCTACTGCAGTATCCATTAGTATTTTGTAGTTTTCCTGAAGTCTTGCAATGCGACTTAGCCGTTCTTTGACAATTGGATGTGCATTCAGGGCCATAATATTCAATTCAATATTAGCTTCCATATCTGCCATATTGATAAAGAATCGCTTTGTTGGTTCAAGTTCAGGCGTTCGGTTCTCGATAACTATTTCGAAATACACGCCGGCAAACAGCCGGTGCACTCTTTCATATAAGCTGTTCACACGCTCGATTACAATATTTGGACTCGCCATGTTCAAAATTAACTTGGATGTTAATAGTTCCGTGTATAACTTTGACTGATTGCTTTAATGAAATATGCGCGGAATTTATAGATAGGATATAGGGCCCAAATTAAACATTAAACTATGAGGGCAGGTACCTGAGATATGTATTGAGCAATCCCTAATGATATTATTTCCTAGAAAATGTAAATACCATAGCAATAAAGCAATTACAACATTAATCTACCTGCTCTAAACGTGTTCTAGTTATCTAACAATCAGGCGTCCATAAAAGCCCTGAAAAAAACCAACAACCAATCAAAGTTGGTAAAACGATGCCCGGAATTGTCTTAACGAGATTGCGAATAGATGTTCTGCTGGGTACTAGGTCACAGCGAAATTCTGGGTAACTGCAAGGCGGATGAACTAGTCAGACAAGGAGGCGGCCTTCACCCAACCAGCAACAGTGAACCGCACGCTCCAATGCAATTTATTACATTGCACAAGGCCAACTTATGAAACTACTTCTTCGAGGACCTAAGGGACTCGTCTCGCACAGACATACTCTGTATCATCAAATTCATTACAAAGACGAAATGGCTTTAATGTGCTTCTAAATATACTCATCATTAGCAGTTTGACCCACTAGCGTATATCCGAAACAAACTGTCACCCAATCAAACTCACCTTTTGAATCACAATCACCACTTAAAAGCACGTTTTTTGTGGTCTATTTGCCCTATTTCATAAGCTGTCAGAGGATACAGATGAGGGCATAACCGGTAGAGTCACCACCCGCCTTTCCTAACATATACTGTCCCCCGGTCAGCGCCTCCTTGACCAACTATGTTAAGCCTTTAGCAGGGTACGCAACGAAAAAGCCGATCTTCTAAATCACCGATTCTGACGCAAGCCGTATTTTGGGTTTTTTGGGCTTGCGATTGTCATAGCTACTCGTGTCTGACAAGCGAAATATTAAGGCTCTTTCACAGTTTCAGCATCAAGAAGGGTTTCTCCATATTACTACAGGCTACAGGGTTCTGTATCTGTATCTTCTAGAATCCCTCCCTTGACTGGCAGAAAGGTACGTTCATCTAGTACCCTCTACCCTGTAAGAAAGCCAGTATTCTAAGCAAATAATAAATATGTCATTAGCTCTTTAAGACTGTCGTCTGTCGACACACCGTTATTTGGAATTAGTTTTATGGTTTACTTCTAAGAAACTGTGGATTGGGGAGGTACCAGATTTTAAATTCCTTCCTCCTAATATAATCTATAAGTATTACTTGGTAAATCCTATATAAAGCATTTCAATGCAAATCAGCAGCCCATTTTGTCCCAACCTTTTAACCGTATAGCAACTATACCGGTATCAATGGGAAGTTTGAATAATTTTGTCAATTCTCCGGCACTAGTGCAATATAGTAACGTCATAAAAATCCTCAGCTCGGTTGAAAGGATGTACGAAGGAATTGCCTTTGAAATTCTCTGTGAACCGCGCGAACCAGGGGCAGGCATAGCGTATCGATACATTATTGGTGAGGAAGCAAAGAGCAAAAAAAATATAGTCCGTAAAGCGTGTTTTCATCACAACGGATCACTCAATCAAAGAATAATGCGGGCCAAAGATATTCAGAAAAGATACGAACTGTTGTGGAAAAAATCAACTAATGTGCTAAACAAGATCAAAGACCATTATAAAGGAAAAAACTATAAATTGAGCCTGATTAAGACGAAAAGAAGATCGGAACTGGAAGACTGTGCACGTCCAACACAAAAACCTCCTCCCTCTAGGTGTCCTAGGTTTGAATGTCAATGCAGTCAATATTTGTCTACTCTTCCCGATTTTAGTAGCAGTGTTGATGAGGCTGGCCGCTTAGAAGGTGAATCTCTGGTAGATTCAAATGGAGTGCAATCAAATGAGGAACGAAACAAAGCGCTTAGTGCAAAAAATGATGTACTCAACGATGTTATTAATGCGGAACCGCTTAAAGTAATAAGCGTGCACTCACATGAGTACTCAAAGTGTGAGGTAAAACCAAGCAACCGCTATTGTGGAGAAATTTTGGTGAACATTTACATCGTTCTGTAACAAATAAAATTACTTAATTTATTCTCAATCTGTATTTGTTTCTTAATTCAAAAATATTCCGGTTCGGAAAGGGTGTTTTCAGGTGGTGCAGGAAAATAACTTTACCTCAAGGAAATAACTTTACTCAGAACAATTGAATTTTTGTTACTTAACATAATTATGTTATTATAATTTTGCTGTACAGTACAAGTACAAAAAACATGATTATGTTTAATTCGGAAGGACACGTGTAAATCCTGCGCCTGCCTACTGCAATTTCTAAATCCACTGCAACGCCGTAGTGTGAATTTTTGGTCGGAGTCTGAAACCGCACTGGTGGGGATCAATCAGATCGTTCAAGAATGGTTTCAAGTGATCACACAATAAAGGGTTTTCAAATGAGAGGTGTTATTATGAATGACCCGCTATTTCGGTAGTTGTCACTTTTGAAGCTTTTATCCTTTGACATTTGACAAGTAGAAACTACGCCATTACTAAAAATGGAACGATACATGCTTCAACAGCGCATTGAAATTATTAAAATTCACTACAAAAATGGTGAAAATCTTGCCAGTCACAGTTCGCAAAACTAAAGCATTTTTGGTCGTCGTGAAGCAACTTGTCGGACCGCAATACAGAAATTTGTGGAAAAATTCGAGCTGTTGGGACAAGTTAGTGATGTAAACACGTCCCTCATGAACAACTGAGAATATTGCTGCTGTAGCTAAAGGTGTTGAAGAAAACCCAGGTTTGTCCATTCTTCGTCGTTCTTCGGAATTGGGCATTTCACAAACGTCATTACACCGTATTTTATGGTCGGAGTTGGATGGTATTGATCTGGACAACGTTTACTTTCAACAAGATGGCGCTACGTGCCACACAAGCAACGAAAGCATTGATCTTTTACGGGAAAAGTTTCCGGGTCGTGCTATCTCTCGAAGAGGTGATCACAATTGGCCACCGAGATCTTGTGATTTAACGCCTTGCGACTTCTTCCTTTGGGGCCACGTGAAAGATAAGGTCTACGCCAACAGCCCAGCGTCGATTCAAGACCTCAAGGATAAAATTCGTGTGGCTATTGAGGACATAGGAGAGCCAATTTGCGATTTGGTTATGCAAAATTTCATGAAAAGGATATGGCCTTGTATGCGTGCTCGATGTGGCTGACGTTGTTTTTCGTTATTAACGGCATACCTTCCTCTTTATTATGAAAAAAACATCCGATCATTTATCTCAATAAATGGCATTTTTCTTTGAATACCAAAATAGCACCTCTTATTGGAAGACCCTTTACAACCGACAGGTTTTTATAACTAATACGCAGTGTTGAGGTGAGGCTGCATCCATCAGACACACTTTCATCCGATCAAATCTTCGATACGAGCTCTCTAAAAAGCCATAGTGTTCCGCTGTCTTAAAAAGTTCTATAGTTAAGTCTTGAATTTGTCTCCTTGTCTCCAAAATTGTCCTCAGTCTCTTATTCTTATTAATTATTATTAAAGTGTTGAAACAGGGCTATTCATTTGCATAAAAATGCCTCTCCGTGGTAGTGTAGTGTAAAATTAAGCCTAATAACATAAATACCAGGAATATCAATCCGCGAACTAATTTTAGACAGAATTCCAAACCACTTAAAGGCGCAGGGACAGCGAAAACAATCGAGTATTTTGTGGACCTGATATTTCACTCAGTATAGACAAAGAAAAATATAAGTAACTTTTGCGACTCTATTGGGTGGATAGAGTAAATAATTTGGGTAATTTGGGAAAAATTATCCGAAAAAGACGTAAGGTTCCAAAATAAAATTTTACACAACGGTAATAAAATGTGAAAGATTTGTTTCAACTTTCCGAGATCATAATAATTATAAAATTCATAAATATATCTAACTGTGTTACTGATACAGGTAAAATCATGTTTTATCCGGGAGACACAATGTTTTAAAAAATATTAACAAGTACACTTTTCATTGCAATTCTTAGAATCGCACTACCCAAAATTATAGGCAAGATTACCTATCCGGTGGTCCAATAAATATTATAGTTGTACAATATAACTAATGGGTAATAAAATCCTTCGATCATTATTGCAAATTAGTTTAATGGAGGGTCGAATCCTTTGCTACCTAGTAAAGGATACGTAATTTATCAGGTATATTGGTGTGCAAATTTTACCATATAAGAACAAGCTGAGAGCGATTCGACACCACAGTTTAGTTCTTAACGCAAAGCTAAACAGTTCAAAAATGAATCCCAACATCGATACATTGCAAGGAGAGCAACAGGAAAACAGCTTTGAAGCATTATACGAGCAAGCAAAGCGTATGTGGAAGGATCTTGTCTTCGAAATCTTACTCGAGCCTCTTAATCCACAATCGGGAGACGTAGTAGAGCGGCGCATAATAGACTTTCGCAGTTGTGAGCACGATATCAATAAACCGAGGAATTTCGACGGGCTTCTTAAATTGAATGAGCTAGCTGATGAGCTACCAGATTATGACAAGCTTTTGAAATCATCAAATCAAGCCATAGACATTATCAAGGAGGAGTGCAAGGATCGTTACAAAGTCACGCTTCTAAGAGTACTACACCAACAAATCAGATACGAAGAGGACTCCGATTCTGAACGTGGATACGAAGCCGAACATGAATATGAATCCGAGCCTGATTTCGAAGATTATTCTACAAATGCAGAAATGGAAACAGATTCCGATGAACCAGAATCGGAGCCAGAATGGGAAGAAGAATGGGAGTCAGATTCAGGACGAGAAACGGAACTAGATCAAATTGTAGGATCGTCTGCTGAATCGGAGGTTGAATATGAATCAGACTGGGAAGTCGACTCCGGGCGGCAAAGCGAATCAGAATCTGAGTGGGGACTTGAGTCCGATGTGGACGAGCTGCACTTCGAAGAAGAATCAGACCCAAGCTATGACGGTTCATCATCAAGTGGTGATGATAGGAATTGCTATGAGGAATACCCGCAACTTGTATTTCCATATGCGGATATACTTATAATAGGCCCAAACGAAACAAGAGTCTCAAGACTTGACTTTGAAGCAATTCCATGGGACAGCCCGGTGGAAGCGACCAAGGCGTTGTTGTCGTTAATTTTTGGAGATTACATTCTTGCAACAAGTACACCCTTCCGAAGAGCATTACCGGAAGTCCAACGACCGGCAATGGAAGAACATCAGTTAAATCCACAATACATAGCGGATATTGTTGGTCTTATTTCCATGCACTACAAAATAAGCCAGCAAGAGGTGCAGTCAATAATACAAACTAAATGTGCGGAAGCGAGAAATGTTGAGCATGTAATAAAAAATTAAATTATTAGTACTTAACGAGGCGATTATTTTCTATGAGGTCAACAGCTGAACCCTCAGTTTGCAGCTGCATAGCAGTTCGTGCTAGCAGCAAAAGGCTAGACAGGGAATTGTTTCTGAAATTTGACTAACACTTGAACATTTTGTAGCAGCAATTCGCGAATAGCAGCCATCTGATTCTAGTTTTGCAATGTGTGATCTTGAGGTTAAAACGAATTTTGCCCTCATCTGGTAAAAAAAAAAAAAAATTAACATAAAATTTCAGAAATAGTAAAATTAAAAAATTGTTATCAGGTCTACACCGCGCATTGCTACTAAGTACTAAGTACTAAGGAAAAAAAAAAAGTGAGCCTGATTTTTATGAAATAACCGTTGAACCACAAGGCCCAGGAACGGGTGAGACAGTACGAGATTGACCAGATAACTCAGCCTCTGGAAAACATTCAAAATGTTAGTCAAAAAGGAAAACCCATTGAAACCCATTCGTTCCTTGATGGACGAATGGAACGAATAAAAACGCTGCAAGTGAACTGTGAATTGCTGTCAAAGGAAGCTTCCGAAGGTCTCAAAACAGTCAGAAGTTGGGATAAATGAAAACATTGTAAAATTACTCTTAACAAAAACCGAAAAAAGAATATAAGAATATGTTTTTCGAATACGGATGGATTATGAAGAAATTAATTATTTTTATTTTATGCAATTTATTGAGCAATACTTTAGTCGCGAACATTGTATGGGCTCTGAGTGGTGACATTTTAAAATTGAATATGTTCTCTCGACTTTCTCACAAGCCACTTTAAGAATTTAAAAGAAAATTGACTTTTAAAGTAATTTTGCTGCAAATGGCTGGAGAAAAAAAAAGATATTGATCAAAATGAATATCCGCTTTATAAGATATAGCGAACTATGTCAATTTTTAACGAAATGGTCGACTACTAGTACTTTAGTTACGAACGTTACGTTTGATATTTAGGCGGTATACTAGGCGCATTTTATTGAACATTTTTATTTCACCAGAGCAAAGCAAAGACCAAGGTGCACTTTTGTGTCACATTTGCGAATCTGGATTTTTTTTCTCAGATTTGCTTCAGATTTACCAATACAAGTGCGTTACACTGTCGTGAAATTTGTCAACTTAATAGAAACGCATTGCATCGGGTGGATCTATTTTTGTTATTTATTTATGTATAAATGTTTAAAAATTAAATGGGGGTTTAATTTCAAATGTTGTAATATGAAATGTACCTAATGGAAAAAGTTGCGATGGCTAGATAAAATGTAACCGACGTCATTGGCACTTTTTCAATAAATGTTGAGTATTTTTTTATATAGCTTTACTTGTTCTCTATCCATCTTCGGCGCCAAAAAAATGTTCATCTATTCACATTTCAGATTTTTTTAATTTTCTGAAGAAGCCCAAACGAATACCACATAAATGAGTAATATTTTTGACAGCAGAATTCATGCAACTACCAAAAATACGTTAATAACATGCAAGTTAAACCCAAGTTTCCAAAGTGACTTTCAAAACTATCCCGAATATTGCATAAATTTCTATTACGCTTTGTGGGTATTTTCAACTTCCACTTATATAGCCCTTTATTTGTACCAAATCAAAATATGACTGGAAATTATGTGGTTTAACAACGGTGAACAGTGTTGAATGATGTTACTTAGGAACAGTAAAAATGCTAGTGCTATTCATTTAAAAAAAAAATAAAAATCTTAATATGGGAAAGCAAATTCGTAAAAATACAAGTAGGTTTAAAATTAAATACCTTACAAAGAGACAATATCAAGTGGTAATTAGTTGGATTCTAAGGTTTGATTTCCGATTTCAGATTTTGCGTATTCAATCGAACAAGAATAAGAATCCAAATTTCTTTTTTCTATTTCGTTTTCTATAGATAATATTCCTTTACAACATTTTATAACAATGTATTTTGAAATGTCCACTCTAAATTATTAATTAACAGAACTCTATGTGTTTTTGAAACACAAAAACGGATACTGTTCCGAGTATTTCACAAAAATAAAGGGCGATAGGATTTTTTATTGTGGATTAATATCATGAGATAGATTTCTGCTAGACAACTGATTAGTATTTGAAGGTTTTTGGTACTGTGATGAAATTATAATAGGAATTCCATTTTCCAACAACTTCATAAACTTAAGAAACCTTTAAACTGAACTGCAATGGGCACCAAAAAAGACCCTGCATAGGATTTTCTTAGTAAGCGTGCCGCAGCAATGGCGCCCTTTGATTTGTACAGACAGCAATATTTAGGAAATCCTATGCAGGACAGGCAGCTTGTAGGCAAACGTACTGTTCCTTATTTCAGTTGACCATCTAGTTTGTATCATATTTGTCATAAACAACATGTTGGAAAACAGGTTACACGCAGCATTGCATCTCTGCACAAACTTCCCAAATAAGAACTCACAATGACGAAATTGTCCATACATAAAATTACTCATTGTAACCTACAAAATGTTTAAAATGATTTTTAGTAAAGTCTGTTTTTTTCAAGCAGTGAAAAAGGTTCTTCAGTATTTGCATTAGCCTGTTATTATTTAAGACGCCATTCCATTGGAGTACCATTTCGCGGCCTGTTAAGGGTTTGAATAATCTTAAGTCGATTTGTCTATTTCGAAGACAGGATCAAAGAAAATACAAAGACACCGTTAAGCTGCGCGATTTGCTCCATATAATAAAGCTCTGTGAATGATTCGTTTTTTGAGGCCTTTATCTGTATATCATGAATAGATTCGCAGAAGTCAGTTATTCTTAATCATATTTGAAAACAACTTAATTAATTTATATCTCATATTTATTTATTTTAATTCTAATAATATCCATTGGGCGTTGTCCCTGGTACCTGCAGATTTCGATAGCATTGCGAACTTCCTGTGGACTTACATTGTATATTTGAAACACATTAGCGAAAAAATATCGTCAATCATTTTCGGATTTAACTGATTTTCTCCAGCTGCCCACAGATTAAGTCCCAAAATTCTCCGATTGAGAGTATGGCAAGAATGCCTTAGCTGAACGCAGTAAATCTCTTGCAGTTCCGGCAGTGCAATTCATGGAATGCGCCCCACAAAGAGATTTCGAAATTATTGTTACATTTGGACCAAGGATCAACATTTCCGCATTAGTATTTATAATACATTTTTATACATTGTACATCAATTTTAATACTGCTACAGATTAGCTCCTTCCTCATCTTCCGAGTCGTTGCAAGTAGCTCCGCTGGTTGAAACTTCATTATCCGAATCTGTGTCGGAGTTCAAAGCTAAAAAAGGTGCGAGTAGGTGCTCTGGTTGAAATTCATGGTCTATTTCCAATGCCTGCTCTAACTCCCACTCAGGTTCCACTTCTATGTCAGATTCCAATTCGGTTTGCAGCCCTGAGTCGGATGCCCAAGTGGAATCATATTCCGATGCTTCTTGTGAGTATTGTGAAACCGATCCATTGCCCGAATCGGTAACCCATTCCTGTTCCCATTCTGGCTCAAATTCTTCATCGGATTCTAGTTCTTCTTCTGATATCGTTTCTTCGGACTCGGATTCAGTTTCGACTTCATTCTGTTGTCCTGCTTGTGGAAGTTGAAGTATTCCTAAGAAAGTAACTTGGTATGTGTTCTTATACTCTTCGCGAATTAGATCAATAGCCTGAAGTGCTGAATTCAATAGGTTTTTGTAGTCGTGCAGCCTTTCGATTTCTTTGAATAATTCTTCTAGTGTAAGTTGTCTGCCATCATCGTCTTCATTTGGTAGACAGTAACGAAAGTCAATGGTGTGCCGCGCCGACTGCTCTTCTGACTCTGGATCAAGTGGATCTAGCTGAATCTCAAAGAGAACGCCTTTCCACATCAGTTTGGCTTCTTCGTACAACCGCTTTACGTTGTTGTAGACTGCGCTTAAGCTTTCTGCTGCATCTTGTTCATTTCGATGTTCCATTTTATAACGTCTTGATGGTTTGAAGTTATGATTTCAACTGTTGAACGTAATCGGTTCTTTCAGGACTTTATTCAAATTGCAACCGAAATGAAGTTCGACAGCAGGTAGCACTGGATTTGGAGGACCATAAAATTTGCAAACGATTATTAGAGGTTGAAGTTAATTACCGATTAAGTAATATTTGAGTACCTGAGTAATTATAGGGTTTCTATGAACTAAATAATTAGACCTTTGAATTTACAATTATTAATTCTTGGAATTAAGGTTGGCACAAATTGTAGGAACTTTTTTTTATAGATAATTAGACATTTTTACCAGCAATAAGTAATACAAATATTTACGTTCCACAGCCCGGTGGAAGCGACCAAATTTATGTTGTCGTTACATTTTTGAGATTGTATTCTTGCAACAAGTACACTCTTCCGAACCACCCGATCGCTCATTTTTGACCACCCAATTCTCGGTTGAACAATCTTTAAGAGCCTACACGAAAACTCCTTTTGACGATTGTAAATAAAGGCTTAACTTTTATTTTATGCAAGTATTGAGATATATATTAATCGATTTTTGTAGCAATAGCAATTTTGTAGATTTAGCGAACTGTTAAGTTCAATTGTCACCTTAATTCCCAGACACAACGCTTGTATTCTCTTAAACTCTTATACTGGTATATAAAGGGTGATTTTTTAGCTGGTTTGGTTTTGGCAACACTGGTTTTGACAGCTGACGTGTGTTTAGTACCTTGTGTCACTGTCAAACAGCTTCAGTTTGGTTTGCAATTTAACCATGGATCGTCTTACAAATGAACAACGCTTGCAAATTATTGAATTTTACTATCAAAATTCGTGCTCGGTTCGAAATGTTCATCGCGCGCTGCTTCCATTTTATGATCGGCATTCTCGACCTTCTGAGCAGTCTATTCGAAAGATTGTGACCAAATTTCGCACCAAATTTACTTTGTTGGACATAAAACTACCAACACGTTTACGTACTGTGCGTAGTGAAGAAAATATTGCGGCCGTATCAGCTAGTGTGACAGAAGACCGCGAAATGTCGATTCGGCGCCGTTCCCAGCAGTTAGACCTTTGTTACAGCACTACGTGGAAAATTTTGCGGAAGGATTTGGGCGTAAAGCCTTTTAAGATACAGCTGGTGCAAGAACTAAAGCCAGCCGACCTACCATAACGCCGAATTTTTGGTGAATGGGCTATTGGAAAGCTGGCCGAGGATCCGCTTTTTTATCGAAAAATTGTGTTCAGCGATGAGGCTCATTTTTGGTTGAATGGGTACGTAAATAAGCAAAATTGCCGCATTTGGAGTGAAGATCAGCCAGAAGCATTGCAATAGCTACCAATGCATCCCGAAAAAGCCACTGTTTGGTGCGGTTTATGGGCCGGCGGCATTATTGGGCCATATTTCTTCAAAGATGATGCGAATCGCAGCGTTACTGTCAATGGTGAACGCTACCGAGCGATGATAACAAACTTTTTTTTGCCCGAAATGGAAGTTCTTGACTTGCATGATATGTGGTTTCAACAAGGCGGTGCCACATGCCACACAGCACGCGAAACAATGGCGCAATTGCGAGGCGAGTTTGGTGAACAGTTAATTTCACGTTTCGGGCCGGTCAATTGGCCGCCTAGATCGTGCGATTTGACACCATTAGATTATTTTTTGTGGGGGTATGCCAAGGCTAATGTGTATAGGGACAAGCCCGCTTCGCTTGACGCACTGGAAGCCAACATCCATGCATTCATTCGTGAGATACCGGCCGATATGTGTGAAAGAGTATGCCAAAATTGGACTCAGCGGATGGGCTACCTGAGACGCAGCCGCGGTCAACATTTGCATGAAATTATCTTTAAACATTAAATTGCAAGGTTCAAACTATCGATTCAAATAAATATTTCATTCATTTTTTCGAATTTTTTGTGTTTTTTTTCCAAAAAAAGTTCTAAACCTCTTAAAAAATCACCCTTTATAATAAATAGTGATTAGATCTCTGTACTGCAAAGTAGAGTATTGTGTGAAGTAAATAAATCATTACAAGTCAAACACCGTCGGAACATGTCGTTATTTCTTTACTTCTATATAGAACTATGTACAATTTTATGAAATGGTCTACTGGCACTTAAGGTACGATCGTTAGGTTTCATATTTAGGTGGTACACAAGGCGAGTTTTATTGAACATTTATTTGACCAGAGCAAAGTAAGGACCAAGGCGCAATACGACTGCTCCAGGCATTTTTGTGTACCTACCATTTGTGAAAAAGTGGCGTAGACTGGTATATTTTTTTCCCTGTCTCGACCTTTAGTTTGAGTTGATCTAATGAGTCCCGCTCGCTGAAAGTAGTCTACTAAAATAGTCTAGTATGTTCATGGACACATTTCGAAAGGTCTTAGATGAGACGCTGAAAAATCACTTTAACTTGGGATAAATATCTCGTGTCTGCATGTCTTTTTAATTCAGGCTGCTAGCGTTCGTTTAAGATGACCAAACCCCACGGGAAAGTAGCTTGCCAGAATTGAAGGCAAAATTCACTTGAAAAGGATTTAACTTATTTTTCTGTACTTATAGCCGAATACCTAAATTTGTCTCTGTAGTCCAAAAGAGCGTGCGGTCTAAGCTAATCGACCAAATATGGAAACTAATCTCTGTGTATCCGCCTCTGAACCGTTAACCACTCTGTCGTTGAAGTATACATACAGAGAAAATCCAATTAGGAAAAGGTACACACAGGTTGCATGGCATTTATTTGTCCAGCAATTGGTCTCATTTAATCAAAAAAAAAAAAAACATATATACATTCTATATAACCACATACTACATTGAACATATGTTTTGAATCTGGTCTTCGAGTATCACTTTGCTTCCTTTTTACAAACATTTTGCTTCGTATTATATTTTTTGAACATGTTTGGATGAACTACTGACAGCCTCATTTCAATCAATCCTTCATTCCCTACCTAAAATGAACCATCGAAGGATTGAAATCCTTCTTTATAAGCAATAACTATTAGTTAATTTGTTTGATACCAAAAGTACTGTACCTACATGATGATCTTTGCTTTTCAATTGCAGTCTCTTTGTTGAATGCGACAAATGCTTTTACATTTATATATATTTCCCATGCATCACCGGCTTGTATGCCTTTGGATTTTGCACAGATGTGCTATATAATACATAATAGAAACCAACTAAATAACCGTTTGTCCTTTCCAGTAAGAAAATGAGCGTCAGTTTAAGACTTTACCTCGTCGGGTGCAGTTCCTATTGCGGATATACTTAAGTAATTTTTGAATTTCTCTATTTTTTTTTGTCCAAAAAGCAAGTGTCTCGAATACAAAATTTGGTGTAGTTATTTTGTCGATTTCAGTGTAAAATCTATAAAAACGAAAGAAAAAAAACCTTTTACTAAAGTGCTATTCGTGAGTGTTCGTTATTTACTTAAATTAATATAAAAAAAAAAAAAAAAAACAGTAATACCTATGAGCATGCAGCAAAATCAAGTGAGTAGACGTGTAAAGTAGTATATAAGTATATGTCATATATGTACGCATTTAAAGATGAAATAATTATCCCTTAAGAAAAGTTGAATCGGTTTTTGTCGTTGTAGCGATTGGTTGCGTGTAGGGTGTAGGTATTTCTGTGTAGCCTTGTTGTGCTCGAATTTTAGCCAAAATTAAAGAAATATGTGATCTTTTCACTTAACATGGCGGGACCATGAACTCGTTATTGCTTAGCAGTTCATTGAGAGCGTCTCAAAATAACACAAATTTGTTTTAAGACCGTATGATTGGCACTAGAAATACGTTTGGGGGGATTGTAAGGTATGAATGGGATTTTGCACATCGATCAGTAAGCAGTTTCCTGAATACATTGGATTTCATAACAAACAAAGTCCCCAAGTGAAACCACATTATTCCTGCACGCACTGCACACTATTTCGGAACGAATTTCAGTCTCGAATTTAAATTTACGGAAGCTCACAATTGCAAAATTTGTATGGAAAATATTGCCACTGTGAACTACTTAAATTTAGAATCGAAACTAAAAATTTTTATTGGTAAGGCCTATTGTTTTTATATGATCACAAGTATGCTTTTTGTCCTATTCCTTTCTAAGAAAAAAAATCTCAACTGGTTCTCGACGCAGTATAGTTCTATTTGCTGAAATTCTGCCTTCTCCACCCATATTCAATTAGAGGCCTCCGGGCGGTTTGTGTGCCCGAAGGTACCCATATGAATACGAGTGCGTTCTATTATATGTTTGCCTATAGTAAAAATATAGATAATAGAGAAATTTACGGGTGATGGAATACTAAATTCCCTTACTAAATTCCCTTTATCAATCGCTTTATATAAAACTTTTTTGTAAGGGTAAATAAAGGTATTTTTTACTATGTCCCATCTTTAGCCTTTTAAGAAACGAATTATTGAGCAACCGGTCCTTATTTCACATAAAATGGCTTATGTGAAGTCGTCTGTACAACAACATCTCCATCAAGAGAATAGACCGCAGCAGCAGCAGTACTTTCAATATGAATCGATCTCTGAAAGTCGGCCACCGCAACAACAATACCAACAACAACAACAACACCAACAACAACACCAACAACAACAACAATACCATGAGCAATACCAACAACAACCCGCCCAACAACAACATCTCGTACAGTATCATCAACCAATACTGCGACAACATCTCCTGCAGCACCAACATTGCCAACAGCAACAGCAACCAAATGAACAACCACAACAGCACTTTCAACCAATCCAGCCACCACAACAGCAAATGATCAACCATGACAATGTTGAGAAACCAATGACACTCAATGCATGGACCCAGACTAGGAATGAGGATTTCGCTTCATCGTCTAACAAAAATGAAATAGCGCTATTGGCAAAAATACAAGAACTAGAGCAAAGTCTACGGGCCCAAACTGATTTTATAATTCAACTAAAAAAGGACGCCTTTAGGACCCCGTCCCCTCCGCAAGATGTTCCAAATTCCACAACTATAACCCCAACTTCAGTAAAAAACGACGGCCCTAGGTACCGCATACTCGCCCAAGCAGACGAGGAGGTCAGTAGCGGCTCTCAAATTGAGATAGAATTCAGTGATGAAAGTATCTCTCATAATCTCAACTATTCCACGGATTCCGATCGTTTGGAAATTTGTCTTAGCGATGATAGCGAAATGAGTCCTCAGACACCAGAAGGCAGAAACAATATTGACCATTCCCATCCGGCCAGGCCGGACTTGGAGAATGCAACTGTATCCATTGGACCGCGTGGCACAAAGATTCCGGTAAGCGCCTACGAACAAATGAACTGGTCATCATGCTCACTAGCAACGAGGAAACTTCTTAGTCTAATTTTTGATCGGAGGACCTTGGCAACTCACTCAATGACGGGCAAAGCTTCGCCCGCATTCAAGGATCTTGATAAGCCTATTAAGGGTAGACTTGATCCGGACGCAATCCAGGATATCATATTTATTGTGTCGAAGAAATGCGGCGTTCCGCAGAAGGAAGTACGCTCTGCAATAACAACCAAATGTGCAGATGAGAATAAGCTGAGCAAGTTGCAGGCATTGAAAATAATAGACTATCCCGAAGCGAAGAGACCGATCTTAAGGGATCTGAACGGAATGAATTCAGAAGACTACTAGCCAATTTCCACAGTATCGCCTGTGTGGATGTGATTTTTCTAATAAAATGGGGTGCAATATGCCTATTGGGGAAACCGAACACCCAAAGACAAAAAATCGGTTAACGCACCACAATGCATACCTCTTGGGTGGTGTGGAAATGCATGTAAGCCAAACGGTACTTGTGAGTGCCACAAAAAATTATTTGAGAGACATTTTTTGCGAATTCAATTATTTTTATTTTCTTCCAATAAATTTGCAAAATAAATTTGTTTGATTTTTTTTTTTTAAGAAGCTTGGTGAACAAATCCCTGTGCGGACGTTTTTGTTGCAACTAAATAAAAAGCGCGATAAATAAGGTCAACCCAGAATGCAGTCACTTTTCTATAAATGTCACAAATCAAAAGCAGCCAAATGATCCCCATTAAGTAGGTAAGCTTTGACATCGAGACGCGACTAACTCCATTCTATCTCTCCAATCGATAAGTTGTACCGAAACAAAATATGTGGCACATATGTCGTTCGACGCACATTGTGTTAATGATGAAATTTCTGAATAAATTCGTTCTCTTATATTCCTGGAGCCAGGATGCTCCGTTCAAACTTTGCTTGTTAACAGTTTCGGCTGCAATTCCTTGAAAATTGAAATCAGGTAAAATAAATAATTAGCTCAACAGCTGGGTACGTAAAGACTAATAACAAAATTTAGTATCGACTTTAAATTTGCTGAAGCTCACAGTTTCGAAATTTGTATAGAAAATATAGCCATAGTCGAAACTAAAAATGTTTATTTCCAAGGCCCAGAATCGTTAGTACCTCCTGTATTCTCAGAACTAAGGTCGGCATAATACAGTTTTATTCAAGGAAAATAATAATTTCCCAACAACTCGTGCTTGGACCAAGGATGAACAGCATTTAGTATTACCTGCTTGCAGTGCCATAAACTAATTTAAGAAACACAATTCGCGAGATTTTCCTAATCCTGGTTTTATCTTTTTCTACCTACATACCTATAAATATGTAGATAATAAACAAAGAGCAAAAACAGTGTCATAAATTAATGGAATTCAATGTTGTCCTACGGCGGGCTGTTCCTTTTCGTTTTGTGATGTTGTAAGCAAATGCACTAGGTAATGGTATTTCTTTGTTTCTGCTGTTCTTTGGAAACATATTCGTTAACGGAAATATAAATAGCATACACCTAGAAAATTGTATTCCGTGCGATTACGGGATCACCTGGTGTCTCTCCACATTATACTACAGTTGTATGTGTGCATTTAATATAACTTTCAGGTACTCATACTCATACTACACAGTATTTAAAATTTAACAGAAAGGCAGGGATATCCCGTCCATGGAGCAATATTCATAGCCCGTTGAACTACATTCCGGTGGTATCACATTTTGGCACCCTTCACAATTTATTTCTTATACAACTCCTACCATCTAGAAATTCACATTTGAATTAACCCTAAGCATTTTTTTAAACAACTACCTACCACTTACTTTAGCGATCTTATTAGGGAAAGGGAGGAAAAAGCAGTTGCCAGTTGGTCTCACTCAGCTGTCAAGCAACAACAATTCTCATAGGACACTTTGTATTTGCAAGCCGGTATTGTGGTATTGTATTAAAACCCTATATATGAATAATAATAGACAACAACTACCAATGCATGATGTTGCATACAAAAAGAAAAGGACAAGCAGAAAGAAGTTGAACTACCATCTACCATATCATAATCAGCCATCCCTGCCGTTTGACTATTATCATGTTTTGGAAATTCCACGATGAATGAGTTGTGTACTAAATTCCTGTTTTGCTCGCTGCGGCAGGCCAGCCGCCAGCGTGCGTAATTCGCTTCCTACCTGGGCTATCCTACATCTATTTATTATTTATTTTGTCCCTTTTCATGCTTTCGCTTCAGTGTAGGTAGGTATAGAGGTATACATAGCAAAGGACATGCATTTGTAGATATTTTTTGTATTCGCTTTGTCTTTGGGGAAAAACAGGCGCGCAAAATGTTCAGTGAACGTGAGTACTTTTCAGTTTTCACCAAACAGAACAGAGAAGAATAAATCCACCCAAAAATTCATCTTGATCCTTGACAAATGAGAACTCAGTTTGAGAGTGGCTTTAGATCGAAGCGGTTGTACGTGCATATAGAATAGTATTATATTAAAATTGTAGAGATATTAAAAAGGTTCAGAAACCAATTATTATAAGTTTATCGAAGTGAAAGCTGTGAACAAAAATTAACGAAATGGATCAAAATCCTGTAAGTACCACTTTCATGTATATTAAGAAAGATTTTGAATAAATCCTATTGGAAATACTTATCAGCACTTGTGAATTGGCTCTAAATGATTTACATATTCGTATCGCGTATGATAGAAATTCATTGCGTCCTTGATATTGGGTGGCAATCACATAAGATTATAAGCTGGGATTCTATTTGGATAAAACAACTCCCAGCTACATTTCGATTGGGTGTATCCAATATAGCAGATGGGAAATCAGTTAACAGGTTGTTGGAGAATTATATTCCAACAATCCAAATTCATTTAACAGTCTTTATACATTTGTTGATAACAGTTCTTATACATATGAAATAAATATTTATTGCTACTGTTAAATATCGAGAGGGAAAGAATATGAAGAATCTACCTATTTAATTTCTAAGGTTGGAACAAGGAAACTACGATTCGGTTATTCAGTTTTTTGGAAAGAAATTAATACGATTTTTTAAGGATTTAGAAAATGTGCAGGAGCACATCTATTTCATTTGATTCTTTTATTTCATCTAGAATTTCAAGAAAAGCACAAGCATGATTATGAGGGATTTTTTTCTTAAAAAAAGAAAAAGAAGACTCCAGCATTTGATCGAAAACATCAAACAAATACAGCTCCATTTCAACGGCATTAGCTAGTTATTAATTTTTACTTAAAATTCTTACTCGACACAAAAATCTAAGTAAAGACCGAATTAGTATTAATTTATTTAGCAGAGGGACAAATTTTTAAATTCACCCATTTAGTTTGGTGCACTTCCAGAGAAAATACTGTTTTCATAATGAAACAAAATTTCGGTTTAGTAAGTTCATAAACTTAATAAACCACCTATCAACCTACGCTCTACTTGACACTTCGAGGACTCACAGTAGTTGTTGTAATTACGTGCTGAAAATCCTACTTAATTTCCTTTGCTGAGATCGAAGCACAAAATAACACGACTTTTATTCTAAAACCGGATAACAAGCTTAATATTTAATCCGTTTAGCTCGAGAAGGGTAGTAAAAACATACTCCTCTATTTTTAGATTGGGGGATCTCGACTTTTATAGCTCACACTTTTTCGATTTCAATGTTCTTCACGAAAGACTGTTCAAGTTTAATGTCGTTTTCCATTGGGATTTTCAGATTTTGCTCTCAGATTTCGTGCCCAATGGAACATAAAATCTGACAGCCAGCTGATTTTGAGAGCAGAAAAACTGCTCTGAATCTGAAAAAAGTGTTTTTTCTGTCCCAATGGAAGACGACATAAGTCATTGATGTTCACTTATTTGCGACCTAAAATGTGTATACTGCAGATCGGGCACGTTCTAAGAAAGAAAGAAGAGGGAGGGCAAGCCGGTTACATTTTTCGAAGAAGTCCCATAACAATGGTAGAACTGACCGCTATATAAATGTCATTTCAGCTTTCTACCTGTTTGGGATCATATTAAAAGGGAAAGAACCAACTATTTTTCTTTTCAAAAGCAAAGGCCCCTTGTTCTGAGATCATTGCATGCCTTCCGACATCGAATATATTGTGTGGTATATTTGCCCAAATTTATGGTCAACTTATGTTTAATAGTTCAACTTTAAACTAGTTGTAAGCAGATCTTAAGTCAAAAGATCGCTTCGCTCAATTGTAAACATTTTTCAACTAATTTTTACTACACAGCATGTATTGAAGAAGTGTTGGCCAAACACACACGAAGCAGTTCAGATATACGAAAAATTAGATTAACTGCGATTGTACCTCTATTTGTTGAATATATATATATATTTTTTTTGCAAAATGACGGATGATATTTATCGCTAACTCCAAATTATATTATATTTAAATTGGGATTCGGGTGACTTTAATTTTATTTTGAAGTGATAACGAGAAAGTAGGCTTTTTGTTGATTACAATTAAAAAAGCTTTAAATGTAGCTTTGTCACGTAATGAAGCAATATTAAAGCCTACGACTATTGTTTTATTTCACAACATTTTTTTTATTTTAAATAAATTAAAACTTAATTTACCTATACCATATAATCGTATATTACTTTCTTGAGATCTATCTGTCACCTTCTTGACTAAAGTATCTTTTTATTTATTTCCAGCAATTGAAAAAACGCATAATTGAACAGCCGGCCGTATATTCATCACGGAAGACTTATGCATCCACTCCACCGCAGTCGCAACGACAGTCTCAAATAGGAAAATTTTATCAATATGTAACAAAGGTGGAACAATCGCCACCACCACAAAAGGATCACCAGGTTGAAATACAGCAGCTTCAAATTCAGCAGCAAGAGCAAAAAATGCTTCTACAACAACTAATTCCACAGGGTGCAGTTCAGTCAATTCAATACCAATATTATGACCCACCAATGACTCTAAACGCCTGGACACAAACAAGTCCTGAGGATTTCCCAAATATTCCGACATTAATTGATCCAAAAGTTGAAGCTGCACTTTTAGCTAAAATTCAGGAGCTTGAAAGAAGCCTAAGAGCTCAGTCTGAGGAGCTAGAAGAAATGAAAAAACAAAATTCTAGAAGTTTTACTCCAGAGCATCGGACAGTCTCCAACTCTACCACAATTATTCCTTCAGAAATAAAGCACGAAAGCACAACTTACACTATACTTACACAATCCGATGAAGCAAATTGTGACGCCCAAATTGAGATAGAAATTAGTGATGTCATTGGAAGTTGTGATTCCATAAACGACTCGCCGAAATTGTACACCGTAAAAGCGGATCCGCAGCCCATGGCTCACGCTCTAAAGGACGCTGAAGCACTTCCTAAAGTCTCCAAACCAAATCAACCCATGACAACCATAGGACCATACAATACTCAAATTCCTACAGAGGAATTTCGGAAAATATCTTGGATGTCGGCATCAATTGCAACAAGGAAACTGCTTACAACTATTTTTGATCGTCAGACACTGGCCACACACTCAATGACTGGAAAAGCTTCACCCGCATTTAAGGATCTCGATAAGCCTGTTAAGGGTCGATTGGCTCCGAATGCTATTCAGGATATAGTTCATATTGTGTCCCAAAAATGTGGCGTATCTGCAAAGGAAGTTCGCTCGGCAATCACAACTAAGTGTGCGGATGAAAATAAAATGCTCAAGTTGAAGGAGCTGAAGAAATCAGGCTCCCAAACACCTAATAGAGGTCCCCTTAGGGAATGCAATAAACGGAAATCTTCTGATAAGGAGAACTTTTAAGTGTCGAATTTCGGTTTGATGTTTTTTTTTTTTGTTTTTTTTTGTAAATAGTGTAAATAGTTTAGATAAGAGAATGTATATTTTATAATGCTATTGAGAAACAGAACACTTAACTGACACCTTCTTCGGTCCTCACATATCTTCTGATAATCAGACCTAGACTGCGTATTTAAAGAAGAAAATAAAGATATACAAAGAAATGGTAGTACACTCACAGCCACTTAAAACGCAAAAATTTCTCCACATAATCTTACTCCACAAATACTATTTTCCCTTTGCTTTTTAATTAAACGCCTTTTATAACATCGATACAGGTGTATATGTATCAGGTATATATATTAAATATATGGATAAAGGTGATTCAAGCTGACACCAAATTCCAGAACAACTTGAACCAATTTTAGTACTAAGGACTACGGTGTTACTGTTTCCACTTCCGAGGAATCGGGATCATCGTTTGAACCTGTAAGATAAACGATTTTTAAATACCATATGTACATAAAGTACGCACGTGATTTTCAACGATTTTCAACAAAAACAAAAATCGACTCACTTGGAAAGAGAATATCAATAAAAAAATTAAAAATTCCCAATAACAGATCCCAGAACATGTTGGTTAAAAGTAAGAACAAATTCAACTAAAAACATAAACTAAATAAATGAAAAATGTACCTATTTAAATTACAAAATAACTGATGCATAGAGAAAAATAATAGTTCTCCGTTTTGTTATTATAGATTTATTATCATTGTAATTGCACTGTTTTAAAAAGCAATTAAACGTGCAGAAATGTTTCCCATTTGTCATCACTCATCTGTGAATAAATAAAATGATAACAAGATTTCAAAATGGAGCGATGTTTTCTTTAATTTTGATACATGGAATATTTATAATAATTCTACAAGTCTTTCTTGGGCCAAAAAGCACATCCAATAAAAATTTAAATATAGCTGATCCACTTCACAGTCTTCCATTTTGATATTGTTAGTTTGACTGGAAGCGAAGCAGAGAAGAACTAAAGGGTTTTTCAATAAGAGCGCTACAAAAGTTTTTTTTAAATAAAACAAAAACGGTTTCGGATATCAATGAAATTCTTTATTCCTGTGAAAGTACGAAGTATGATGCCATTATGTATGGAACTCGATTTCTTTTGTATGGCCACCACGGGCACGCTTCCAGAAGTCCAGACGCTGAACCCAATTTTCGACGGTTTTCAAGCATAAATCGGCCGACACTGCTGCAATTTCACGTTCGATATTCGTACGAAGTTCATCAATCGTCGCTGGCTTGTTGGCATTGACCATAGACTTGACGTAGCCCCACAGGAAATAGTCTAACGGCGTCAAATCGCACGAGCGAGGCGGCCAATCGACTGGACCATTTCGTGAGACAACACGTTCTCCAAACTCGGTTTCCAATAAATTGATTGTGACATTCGCTGTGTGGCCGTCCCGTTGGAACCACATGTCCTCCAAGTCCATATCCAAAATGCCAAAATATTCGGTGATCATTGAACGGTAGTGATTCCCATTCACAGTAACGTGCCGGTCTTGATCATCAGAGAATAAGTACGGTCCAATGACGCCGCCGGCCCATAAACCACACCAAACCGTAATTTTTTCAGGATGCAATGATGACTCATGGAGAACGTGAGGATTTCTGCCTGACCAATACTGCATATTTTGTTTATTGACGAAGCCATTCAGCCAGAAATGATGACGACCATAAATTGGACGTAGCGCTTTTAACGTTGAGGCCACTGACTCCGAATTTCGGTAGTAAATTTTAATAATTTCGACTCGTTGTTGGCTCGTATATCTTTCCATCATTAAATGGCAAACCTTACTGAAGATAAATGTAAAAAGAGCGGCAAGAAATTCGGCGTCGTTTGCTGTCCCTGTCTATGTACTTTGGTAGCGTCCCTTTTGAAAAACCCTTTACATATTAAATAAATGTTAAGCTGATTTTATTTATACCTTTAGTTTAAATGCCGGCACTAGGAAACTAATGAGCTGAAAGGAAACTCATATATTGAGAACGGTGATAAATCGAAAATGTTTCACACCATTTAGCACCCGGCTGTTTGCATTTAACGCCCCATTTATTCAAATGCGAAAAAGCTTGTCTAATTTATGAGGCTCTTATAAAAGTACAATTCGTCTCTTTGCTATTACAGTCTAAGAACCTAATTACAAGTTGTGGATAATATACCTACAGCTAACTTTAGTGTTGAAATCGTTGGAAAATCAAATAATCTATTTTCACTTGACTTCCTTCCATTGACTATTTACAATCTCTGTTGTGAGTGAATCTGGAGTGAGTCCGTCACCATATATTATTGTTTTCATACACTAACTTCATTCTAAAGCAAATGTCTATAATGAAATAAATCTAAAAATAACTTGCTGCTTCACAGTTTTGTTTGCATTTGCCAGCAACAACAATTTGATAAGGCTTATCTTAAACAATATTTTGTTTTCAATATTTATTTTATTCATTTGGCAAATTCATTTTTACACAGCTGACACCGACAGCACACAAATATAAGCGACAATGAAACCAATACAAACACCAGTTGCAAGGTTAGAATGTTGGCAGCCTTTCAAATAAGGTCCTCGTAGGGTTGTTCTAATTCGAAAGTAAATGGTGTTGATGAATCAAACAGAATGTCCACCCAAATAGGAGGACATAAGAAACTGCACGTTCCCTTTGCATATACATACATAGAGAGGCATAGTCGAAGGAGAAAACGTGCAGCTACATGACTTCCTTTTGTGTTAACAATTCCGCCACAATTGCTTTGCTTAGTTCTTACACGTCACAATCACAATATAAGTTCTCTATGAAATTTGGCAACATACCTAAATAAGGAATCATGCGGATGGCGGAAACATTCTGAAATTCATTCGGAATTATATCAAAGAAAAACGGTAGTTGCTTGATTTGTGTGCTTAAAATTCACTCGAATAACTAAGTATGAATATTCACTCAAGCGGTGACTATAGACTTGGCTTGAATTTTACTATAAAAATTCTAGAATGCACCAATTTTGTTCATAAGAAAAAATTATTTTCCAATTGGCAACTCATTGTCACATTCATCGCATTTAAGTTTATCCTTCTCGACAGTGTAATCTGAACTGCTAGACAATTCATCGCAGCATGCATCGAAAAACCGTGCCCTTTGTTCGTCCGTACAGAAGGGTGGCATCTGTTGACCCTCCGGATTGCATTTAAATAAATACTCAGCCAAGAAATCAACAGGATCATCTGGTTTCAGCTCGGCGATTTTCAAAATACCCTCAGTTAGTGTAGGAAGCACATATTTCCCCAGGTATTGTCGTGACGGTAAGGTTTTAACTTCACGCAGCTCATTCTCATGTTTTTGAAGTTCTTCATACTTCGCTGTCTACAAAAGTAAATACCTTCACTATAAAATAGGTAGACACTTTAAACAAAAATTCAGCCATTACCCATTCCAGTAATTTTCGTTCCCTTTCAAGAGTCAACGATTCCAGCATTTTTTCTTTTTTTCGATGTTGCTCTTCTTCCTCTTTCAGTCGCTTTTCAGCTAAAACCTTATCTAGCTCTTTCTGTTGTGCCTTAGACAATGGATAAGTAAAGGGAGCACCAATTTCGGTTTTTATCGTTCGAAGAGTATCAGTAAAAAGTGTATCGTGTTCAATATCAATGCTTATAGGAATAAGATCATTATCATAGAAGAGATTTGCCAAACAGTACGGCTCGGTATTCCTTTCCCGATAGGCATCTATTCTAGGCAGCATTTGATGTCTAAGGCATCGGCGACAAATTGCTTCGATATCCGTAAAGTCCATTGCGCGTTTACAAAGAAGTTCATCATGAGCGTCGAATATGATGAAGTGAGTGGGCTCCAATGGCGGAATGTCTATGGAACTGGACGCACCCTTATCTTGGGCGTCTATGTTTTCATGTGATAGGGTAACAGAGATAGTTGGTCTGCGTGTTTTGTAGAAAATTGCCTTAGCTTGATCGTAGGTAAAAGGAAAACCGTCAATGACGTAACCTTGGTTATCGTTGTATTGTTTCATGGAAATAAGTCCAATCAAACACCTACGAGTGAACACATAATGGAAAAGTTTGATAGTCATTGATTGACTCGACTCTTACCGTGAAACATGTTCAAATTCTTGATCTTCAAATTCTTTGTGTGAGGCAATGTACACCTTAAGTTCGAATAGTTCTTTTGACCAATTGTCGATTTTTTCCTTAAGTTGGCCAATTACATATTTATCTTCCAGGTCAATTTTATGTGATCCATCTTCACATTCCAATTGGCCTTCGACTGTTTCTGCAACAGATTCGCTGTTTTTGATATTTGTTTCCTATATGGTGTAGAGGTAAGGTAAAAAAAATTGCAGCAAGACAGTACTTTGACAGTTTTAACTAAAAGTTGTTCTGGTTAAATTAAGAACTTGCTATCTGTATCGAGGTGGAAAAGTGGATTACGTGTTTTTGTTGCTATCTTCCTTAAATTTCAATCGCTATACTTATAAATGGACTTATGCTCGAACCAAATTGAATTGTGGTTATATTAAAATTTTAAATGTATACAAATAGGAATTCAAGAATAGCTGCATAAAATAGGTTGATGCACCAAGTTTAGTAATCTTACCAGCAATTTAATGTAATCAGTCATGATTTTACGAATATCAATATAGGGGATGTTATAGTATTCTGATAGTTTTTGGGCATGTTCTGTCTTCCCCACAAGCGGTGGACCCTCTAATACAATTCGTAACGGGTGCAGATTTCTGGCATCACGAAACTCTTGAGCCAGCGTACTCCAAAATTCTTCGTTTATCTCATGAAATGCAGTATCCTTTAAGTAGGTTAGGCCCAAATTTACATTAAGAGACAGTACGTCTAGAACTGATTGCTAAAAACAAATGTTTCTTAGGTTAGATTATAAGCCAAAAATTGATATTAAATTTTACAGGAAAAAGCGATTTCTCCATCATAAGCGTTTGTACTTCATTTAAAAAGAGTATGTTACTGCAATGGCCATTGAAACTCTTGCTAATATGGTAAGTAAAGCACTTCAGAGACATTTGGGCCGGCTGAACTGCAAATATGTAACGTATTTTCGATTGCGGAAAGTTATCAAAAATGCGTCCTAGTATTCTGTATGAAAGAAACACGTTAAGCTATTATATCTATACGCACCTCAGTTTTATAACTTACTTTGCAAAGTCCTTAATATAAATCATTGGTATCAATTGCGAGCCAGGCTTAATAATCGGCACCGGCTTGTTGTAGAAGGCTAATTTAAAAATATAATGCAATTTGTCATTCTCTGCTCCATATGTTATTCCCGGACAGACAATCAGCGTTTTAACAAAGGGTTTGCACTTCTTTTGTAGCCAAATAACATCACGCTCCAAAAGTTTGTGCTTACAATAGCTTTTGTGAGCCTTTCGCCGCCTGTAGTCATCCTCAAATAGGAAACCGTTGGCTGTGGTCTCGTCGTCTTCTTCTTCATTGTTGATCATTTCGGTCGTTGTTAGAGACCAGGTCATTGGTGTTGATATAAGTACTAGATACTTAATCAGCAGAGGAGATTCCGATATTTTTTGTTGGTCAATAGTCCATTCTTCGAGAGCTCTTATCACTCGGCGTATGTCAATACATACTGCTTCGAAATTGGTCGAGTTCATATTGAATACAATAATATCGCATTTGATTATCCTTTGGATGTAGTTCGCGTTGGTTGAATTAAAAATTTCTAGTGGATGTCGTTCGTGCATTACTTTGACAAGGTTCTCCGGTTGATTTATCGAACCGAAAAGCTCGTATTTCGAGCAACGTGTTTCCATGTTTGCCTCCATTAAACATTTTCTTATTGCATTATTTTCGTACTCATCAATGTGGTGAAGGAATATCAATTTTTCTCTTTCGAGGTGGTCTCGAGACATTTTGTTTGTTTCTTTTCTATTAAGTTTTGCAAATGGTTTTTGAAAAATATTAAACAAATTTTGAAAGCTGTCGTAGCGTTGTACGATAGCTTTATAGCGGCAGGTTGTTTTAGGACTGTAGAGTAGGTACGTACAATTGAAAGGGACGTACGGCTGCTCATCTATCGTAGAAAAATTTAAATTTTAATTTTTCCAAGGGGGATACCTTCGAGAAAGGTATCAAACTCGCCACCTAATTGACTGGCAATATAAACCTAATGGACTGGAAACAAAGTAATCTATTTTGAAGCACACTTTAAAAGTTTTACAAGTCACTGACAATAATTATAGACTAATTGTTATTAAATACCTACAACATGGAGTTAGATGTTGCACCTTATTAATAATAATAATAATCATGTAATTGTTAGAACTATTTCGCCATTGGGAGTACGTAAAATTTAGCCTGGACCACGGCCATATTATTCACGCACTTTAATTTTGGTTAAAGTTTACACCCGGATTTAAGTGAGTTTAACGTAAAAATTAAACCCAAGTCCACAATATTCAGTCCTTAAATCCGAACATAAATACAGTGTTTTAAACTTAACGGGGTATAAAAGATTCCTATTGAATTTAAACTGCACTCCGGAGACCAGTCCTAAACTCAAGTTTGTATATACATGCATACTGCAATTTCCGAAATCTCATATTTGTAACTTGCAGTTTTCCAATAAACCCAATCAAAACCTACTGAAAACCTGAAAATGCTAAATTCCCGAATCCCGATAAAAAAAAAAAGGTTTCAGTTCAACAAGTTAGTTTTAGTTATGATAAAATGTACTAAAGTACTACAGTCGAAATTAAAGTGGGAGCGCTGTAATCATAGCAAATGGCTTTTCGCTCTCTACCGTCTCGCTCAAGCACTACTCAGAACTCTTCACTCATGCTCATTCAATCTAAGGAATGTTAGAAAAAGAACGCATGTTTGTTAGAAATGTGATTTTGGAAATAGAGATGATAAGACAGCAGCTTCAGATTCATTCGGCTTGCTTGTGCATTGTGCAGACCTGCGAGGGAATTTTGTCACTTCAATTTTGATTGCGTCTCAAAATAACAATGTAAAAATCAAAATGTTTGCCAGAAACATCTTCATTTAGTTTTCCTTTGAAGAAAAAGCATTCATCATACATTGAAACTATCCACTGCATTAAATTTGAGCAATTGCGAGAAAATATTCGAATCAATAAAGTGAAAGTCATTTCGGTATTGTTGAATAATTAATTATAAATTTTAGTTTCATTTTACAATTCTTGTATAAGTTAAACCAAAAAAATGTCGTTCTTACGAGGATCTCTCAATTACGTTTGGTGCACTACTAGTGTATTGGGAAAAGGAGCCACTGGTTCAGTCTTTCAGGCAAGTACTATAAATTCGTGTTTGTTTGATAAAATTCCATTAGTCACAGGAAACTTTTTTGTTGAAATTGATTTCATTAAGCGTACTTAATCTTATCAGGGGTTTAATTCAATATACTCGCAAAAGTACATTCGCTTCGGTTGAAAAGGCGCCTGTCCTTGATATTTTTGGTTTTTATTTCTCCATTTAAAGGTTGTTCACTTGAATGGAACGGATGTCGTGTTACAAACATTTTGTAGTCAAGCAACTATGTCTTGTCCACTTGTTAATAAATATTCAATTATGTTCCTTATCAATTGTAGGGAGTAAATAAGAACACAGGGGAATCCGTAGCGGTGAAGACATTCAATCCGTACAGCCACATGCGCCCGCAAGAAGTGCAAATGCGCGAGTTTGAAGTTCTTAAGAAAGTCAATCATGAAAACATTGTCAAATTGCTTGCCATCGAAGATGATCAGGAAGGACGTGGTAAAGTCATCGTAATGGAACTCTGCACCGGAGGAAGCTTATTCAACATCTTGGATGACCCAGAAAACGCGTATGGACTACCCGAGCGGGAGTTTCTTTTAGTTCTTGAGCATTTGTGCGCTGGTATGAAGCATTTGCGAGATAATAATCTTGTGCATCGTGACTTAAAGCCCGGGAATATCATGAAATTTATATCCGAGGATGGCCAGACAGTATACAAACTAACTGACTTTGGTGCTGCAAGGGAACTTGAGGAGAATCAACCATTCGCCTCGCTCTATGGAACAGAGGAGTACCTACACCCCGACTTGTATGAAAGGGCAGTACTTCGGAGGTCAGTAAATCGATCCTTTACAGCGAACGTAGACTTGTGGTCAATTGGAGTCACCCTATTTCACGTGGCAACGGGAAATCTCCCATTCCGTCCGTTTGGGGGTCGCAAAAACCGCGAAACAATGCATCAAATTACCACACGAAAGGCATCAGGGGTGATATCTGGTACACAACCCGCAGAGAATGGTCCAATTGAATGGTCAACAACGCTACCATCGCATTGCCATCTTACAACGGGGTTAAAAACTTTAGTCACTCCCTTGCTGGCTGGTCTTCTCGAGGAAGATCGAACAAAAACGTGGTCATTTGACACATTTTTCCAACAGGTTACATTGATTCTTAGAAAGAAAGTCTTCCACGTATTCTTCATCAATCGTACGACCTGCATTGAGGTATTTTTGGAACCCGAAGATCAAATTGAGGAATTCAAGGAACACATTTTTATTCAGACTGAAGTTCCATGTGAAAAACAGATTCTTTTGCTTAGCAATGAACATTTGGAATCAAGGATTGGCACACTGTGTGGTAAGAATTTTGATAGTCGTCTGTATTGGCCGTTGTCGGTATTTACACATTTTCTTCCAGCTAGTGCATTTCCACCTACAGAACGAGAGAATCCAATATTCCTGTATAGCAATGAGGACAATAACGTACAGTTGCCAACTCAATTAGAATTACCCAAGTTCCCAGTATTCCCCACTAACGTGTCTGTGGAAAATGATGCCAGTCTGGCAAAGGTGAGTTGTTTATAAGAAGTCTTGAAGTTTTTCATGTTAAATACGAACAGTCTTTATTTCTTTAAAGCAATGGACACATTTTATTTGTCACTATTAGTACTTCCTGGTAAAGAAATTAATCTGCTTAACATACCTTGCATAATTTGTATTTATTGTACGCATTAAGGCCGCCGCACAACGTCATCACTCATCACATTTGTAATTCATTTAAAATTCTTTTTTTTTTAGTGTGTTGCTTTTTTGAAAATCAGTCTTCGTGTTCCAGGGGTAGATTTAGTTTTCTCGACTAGAATGTTTTAGGACCTTAATTGTGATAAAATCTGGGAATTGTCGTTTATCAAATTTAGCCGGACAGCTTGCAGAAATGGCGTTTTCAATTAAGAAATAAATTTCTTTATGTTAATGTTTCAGGCTGCTTGCAGTGTTGGCCATGAATGTAAACGAAGAATTGAAATCCTGACGACCATTGATATCTTAATCAAGAAGGGAGTTCAGCAATTCATTGAAACACTGACAACAACAATGAAACTCCTACAAAAGTAACTATCAACAACCTTTGCATAGTTTGCATTCTCTGATTCCTAATTTTTTGTACATTTTAAAGGAAGACCAAAAGCTTTGATGTCTTATTATCAACTGTGATTGAATATTCAGAAGTGGTTGCGCATGTAAATAAAACTGTAAGTTTCTTATAACTAAACATCTACATGCCGAGTCTCTAAAACATTGAATTAACAGAGTAAGCCAGATGAGGACCAAAAGTCTCTGGAAGAGGTGAAAACCAACTTTGACCGTGCTGCCGATGTGATTACACAGCTCTACAAACATTTTGTAGAAGATGACACCCTAAGGTAAACTCTATTCATCGAGTATAGACTTAGATCAATTAGCAAAGTTAATTTTCAGTGAAGAGTGGCGTTCATCGATGCATGGCAAAATTTGTGCATGCAAGGCACGTTCTAGTGCTAAAGCCAAACATCTTATTGACCGCCTAAGAGACTCCTGGCAGCATTTGCTACGCGATAGAGCAACACGCACTCTAACCTACAATGACGAACAGTTTCATGCACTTGAGAAGATTAAGGTAAATATGAATTGCCCACACGTATGGCTTTTAAAATAAATGTCTACTCAAGGTCGATAGAAATGGAAAGCGCATTAAAGCCCTTCTGCAAGACGATGTTAAACCATCTGTGGCTCATATGGCTGAATGTTTGGCCGATTGGTATAAACTAGCTCAAACTGTCTATCTCAAGTCACAAATACTGGAGAAGGATGTTCGGGATTGTGATAAAAAACTGCACTCGATACGTGCGAACCTAAACGAAATCAAATGCAATGTGAAAACCCAACAGAAGGACGACAAGGAGAACGACCATGTTAGTCAGTTGTCAAAAACGGAGCAAAAGAATGTGATGAGAGTAAGATTGCTGAAGGTTATACTCCGCCTATGAACAAATCGATTAATTTGGTTTTATTTTTTTTAGTTTATTCAAGATCAACAAAAGGAGGTAGTACTCATCCTGCGACAAAACCGTAAACTGATAGCGATGCTGCAGGATCTTGGACTAGGTCCAAACGAAATAAGTTCCTCACTTAAACTGAATGGGAAATCATAGGTTAGACAACGTAGATGTGGACAACATACACATTGAACACACGTAGTATTGCAAGTAATTATTTTATAGTTTGTTGATCGTTTGTTACGAATAAGATTATACTTCCCACACTATCTATTATATTTTTGTATGTATGGAAATTAGTTTAAATAAATATTTTACAAAATGTTATTAACATGATATGAGCAGTTGAAATGTGAGTTTCCCCATTAATTAAGACTTGAAGAGTGCTGACATAGACAACACAAGCTACCACGAAATTGTAATCAATATGACTCTCAAAAAGAAGATGGAATCAGGAATTAGTTGCGGAGAGAATAACAGATTTATCCAAAGAAGACCATTTGACTCTGTTGCACATTAACAGTCTGTACTGTAAGTGTTCAAATTATCTTTCCGATTACAGTTTGGATTTATATTTAAACCGTGTAAAAGCTTAAATAGAAAGACTTTTAAGTTACAAAATTAGACCGTATTCTTAACAAATATCTATTTTCATAATAAAACAAAGATCCCGTTTGAACTTTTACACATCGTATCCATACATGGGGCTCTCCATGTAGGCTTTGTGCTGGTCTGCAGAGTTCCTGCGAATCCTTCGACCAATCGGCTCCAAATCTGCATAGCACTTTGGGAAGACACGTTCTACAGCCGCCATAGCCTGCTCTTTTGTAACATTACGTACAGCCAACACGGAATACATTGCTTTTGACTTTACACAATCCTATGAAATAAATGTTAAACATGTATGCCTCTCCGCGCATATATCTCACCTTGTGGGTTTCTTTGATATTTATAGGTGATGCATCTCCCTGGGACCAAGCACTTAGAAATGAACAATGAGCTAGATTGGCCGCTCGAATCTCTGTACACGCCAAGTGATCAATATTCTTGAAATCCAGCTCATTGTTGCAGTAGTCGAACATATGAATCATTTCGTGAGTTAACACTCCTTGGACCATTCCTTCCTTTCGGGCCATATTTTGGCAGACTACAATTTGATTCATTACTGGATCGTATCCACCGGTGACCGAGGTATCGCAGACCTCACACGAAATATGCCGGCGTATATCAATTGGACAACCCGATGATTTTAGCGCGCCCATCATAAGTTTCACCAACGGACTGTTCTTTACACACCAATAGACATTCCTCTCGCATTTTATTTTATCAATGTTTTCTTTTCCCTCCATGCCCATAAGAATTCTAGACCATTTTGGCTTGTACGCCTCGCCTCGTCTTTCGGGATACAAATCGTAACCCCATTCTTTTGCACCCTTACCCGGCGACGCTGTATCGGACTCTGCTGTTGTGCCTTCTTTTCCGTTTAGTTCATTTGTTTTTGGTTCATCTGGTTGCACCATAATGAGTTGTTACAGTTAATTTCCATGCAGAGTTCAATTGCACCTTTTATATTAGCTAACCACGAAAATCCTATTTTGTCGGAAGGAAAAGTTTTTTGTCAGCTGAAAAATGTCAAATACAGCTGTCTGCATAC
Organism: Cheilosia grossa; assembly: GCA_963082955.1. NCBI lineage: Eukaryota > Metazoa > Arthropoda > Insecta > Diptera > Syrphidae > Cheilosia > Cheilosia grossa. The sequence continues at coordinate 12,593,431 of OY720147.1, forward strand.
CGTAGTGGGATGTCTGGAATAAAATGACACTTCCTTTTTCTTAAAAGTAGATGGCGCGCATAGGAATATTTTCAGAAACACCGGAAGTTAAAAGCGAATTTTACGGGACGTCTTCAGCCCTGCAAACACAACGGAATTATGGCGCTTTTAATAGAAAATTGTTCCGAAATTAAAAATTGATATTTTCAATAGAATTCGTTGGCACTTTTGTAATAGTGGTAGGTATGTGAGAATTGGTTTTCTTTTTTCATTTCTACACAGTAATTACGATGTTTTAATAGGCCAAACCAATAGGCATATTTCAAACTAAATCTTCATATTGCAAGCATAGGTAATTATAATAATATTATCCTTATGCGCCTACTACTTCAAGCGTCTTAGAACCGGACACTAACCGTTGTTTTTAAAAGCTTACTCAAGAAACATTTACTAAATTAATTTTAGTATTTCCTACATTTTTGTTACCTACCAGTGGCGTGGCGTCCATATAACTCGATTCCTACCGAGTTACCTTTTGAAATCTCCACCAGGTAACACTATCTGTCTACCAAAAACCGAATATACATGAAACACTACCAAATGAATGTGAATACTCACCAAATGGTACACACACAAAAGCACTCATATAAAAATCGTGTGTGTATCCATTTTCATACAACGTCGTCATCAAAGAGGATCTAAACTAGAGGGCCAACTGAGAGCAGAAACGGTACATTTGCCTACAAGCTGCTTTTCCTGCATAGGAATTCCTAAGTATTAGTGCCTGTACAAATCAAAGGAGCGCCATTGCTGCCGCACGCATACTTAGGAAATCCTATGCAGGCATTTAATGTCAATCACGAGGCCATTTTGTAAGTGGGGGCGACTGTGTTCAACATTTTTGGTACCCTTTAGTTACACGGCGTTCACATCGCAGCTCAGTTTAAAAGTTCTTATAGTTTATGAAATTTAATAAAAAGGAATTCCTGATATAATTTCTTCACAATGCCATATACCTTAATATAATCATAGTTTTTTTTTCCGTATCTAGCGGAAATCTATCTCTTGATATTAATCAGAGAAAAATCAAATTATACGGTTCTTCCACTTTTCTTAAAAGAGATTTTATAACTTCAAGCTTTTATTGCAGGTTACTTTAAAGAAAAAAATGTCTTTCGTCGATTTTCATTTCGAAGCCATATTGAAACAAAGTAGATATTTTATCAGAGTTTGGGGAAAGCGTTTTTTTATTGTGGGAAAAAAGATATTTTAGTGTTAGCATAATTTTGAATCTGTAAATGGTACGTAAAATGCATATTTGCACAATAACGTATTCAAGTATATTTGTTGAATTCGAAATTTTTTTTCCGTTTTCTGTTAAATCCCATGTTAAAAAAAATCGGTATAGATTTTTAGAAAGTATTGATAATACAACACACACTTCAATTCAATTCTTTAGGGACTTTCTTGTGTGGTATTCGTTTGGGCTTCTTCAGATTTGCCCTCAGATTTCAGATTTCGTGTGCCTAATCAAACATAAAAACGCTCTTGCTCCTTTTTTGTGTTGATATTTAGCGACTTGAATATGTGTAGTCTTCGACACTTTTCCATGCGCTTACCATTCACTGGTTAAATTTTATATAAAAACATTCGAAATTTCCGTCCCAGTTGATTTCTTAATATTTGCACCCATATAAATTTACGAAAATAGATCCACCCGATGCAATGCCTTTCTTAGCTGTAGAAAAAATGCACGCAAATGTAAACAACCTCCACCAGATGTCAAACTCAAATGCACTTGTATTGGTAAATCTGAAACAAATCTAAGAAAATATATAGATTCGCAAAAGTGCTCTGAAATCTGAAATCTGCTTTTTTTTGTACCAAACGAACATAAAAATTGCTCTGAGGGCAAAAAAGTGCTCCGAAATATCAGTTCTTGCACTTGTTTTTGTTAATTAATAATTTAGAGAGGCTTATAAAAATATCAGCGAACATTTCAAAATGCAAAAGCACATTACCTATAGAAATACGGGATCTGAAAATTAACAAAACAATTTAGATTCTTACGTTCGATTGAATACGCAAAATCTGAAATCGGATCAAATTAAACACCACATTATATTATCTATTTGTTAGGAGTTTAATCATATGTACTCGTTTTTACGAATTTACATTCCGAGAATAATATTTTTTTTTTTGTAAATATGAATAAAGTTTCCATTTTTCTGTGTTCCTTAGTAACATCAACACTGTTCACTCTTATTAAACCACAGAATTCCTAATAATATTTTCATTTTGTACAAATACGGTGCTAAAAAACAAGTTGAAAAGACCCACGAAGCGTAATAGAAATGTGTGCAATGTTTGCGAATGTTTTAAGGAATTCACTTTTGCCCTAGTGAAAACATGGGCTTAAATTGCATGGAATCAACCTATTTTTGGAACAACTCCCCAAGGTAGCTTCATGAATTTTGTTGTCAAAAAGATTTTTCATGTAGAGAAATTAAAAAAAAACCTGAAATGTGAATGGATGAACATTTTTTGGCGCATAAGATGGATAGAGAACAAGTAAAGCTATCTAAAACACCATACTCAACATTTATTCCTTTTATATTTATTGTTATAAATTCATTTACAAATTGTTTGTTATTGGAAAAGTTCCACTCGGCGGCCATTAATAACATGTATTCACAGACAGGAAAAAAAAGAGCGCGCGAGAGAGGGCTGTCATTCAAAATTTGCGGGGAAAATCGGGTAGGTGCACGGGAGTTGGCCCTCTAGTTTTGATCCTCTTTGGTCGTCATCGTCTCGTGGCGACAAAGCGAAGGTAACGCAAAATAAGTCGGGTTATTAAAGTTCTCACTTTATAGTTCATTTTGAGAGAAAATTTGCTTGTTATCTCTTTTTTTCTTCCCTGAGTACTTTGTCTGACTCTGACACCTCTTTGTTCAACACCCATTGTAGAAAATAACCCGCTTTTCTTCGAGTTATTCGCGGTTCTCACAAAGTTCATTTTGACTGCTGAGTACTGAGTGAACATTTGTTTGTATCTCTTTTTTTCTTCCCAGAGCCAGAGCTTGTTACTGGTACTGGCCATGGACACTGGCCACTGGGTTGTGTTTTGGGTATGTCGTATGAGTTTGTTTGGTTATGAAATGAACAAAATAACACGCTTTTCTTCGAGTTATTCGATTTATTCTACTTCTGCTTGTCTGATTGTGAGGATAATTGCAGGTAGTATGTTGAGGTAGGTGTAAGTTGTTTGGTTTACAAATTCAGTTGGCAGATTGCAGTGCATGACTTAAGTGAATTTAGTAATGTGAACCCAATTTGCAAATTTACAATGAATGATTTTCTTTCAAGATACACAGGTGTAAGGTTTCTTATATTTATATGTGATTAATTTTGCTTCGACTTCCCATTTTAAAACATTCACGCCACGCCACTGTTACCTACACAAGTTTTTGACCATATTTTAGCTTCGCTTAGTTAAAACTAAAAAAGGATAAGCTCTACAAGACGCAATTTATTTATCTACATAGTGTATTTAGACAGACATAGCATTTATGATTATTTTTGTCGTTTTCAATATTTTTGAGAAAATACATATTTTTTTTTTTATCAAGATTGCTTTTCATGATCGATTCGCCAAACAAATTAATCTATTTTTGATCTCAGATCACTTTTGAGAAATCTCAGATTTACACATACTTTCACTAACACAAATGTTTATGACACACGGCTGGCGGTAACGATTTGTTTATCGTTGGAAGGATTGCTTTTCTATCTGAATTATTAATTTTTCGCGCATGGGATCGAGTTTTTATATTAAATTCTTTCGAAATGCAGTTTTATAAATGTGTGAAAATTAATTGAAATGGATTTCCAGTGCAAGTGAAAAAACATGTATTTTCTTGCGGCAAACTCAATATACACAAGAACCAATAAAATTCAGATTTCATGTTCAATTTGCCAGCAGAAATCTGGAATTTCCGATTAAAATCTGAAAAGATAAATCGAAAACAACATAAGCTCACACAGCGAAAAGTGTAGTGGGAACGTCCAACGCCTACTTAATGTGTATATCCTTTGCTGAACGGACTTTCAATCAACTCCAACTTCACTTTTAATAAAATGTCCCATCATAAAATTCCCCGCAATTGCTGTTTCAACTTCCTTCACATGTTTTCGCTCTTTTCTTTTTCATCAATATGGCCGATCAGGTAAGGCGCGATTTCGTGAACTTAAATTAATCGAAAAATCTTGTTATATGCAGTAGAATAAACAAATTGTGGTTAAAAATGAATTGTTCAATTAATTTACTTTCATTCGATAAATGCTTTTGTGTGAAAATTTTCAAGATTTCGGTTTAAAATGCATACGAACAACAGCCATGTCGTACACGCGGTATTTGAAAGGAACAAATTTATTTGGAATTGAAGTGCAATTTAAAATAAAATCAAATAGTTTTGCGGTTCAGAACTAAGAAAACATTTTTCTGCTATATGCAGATGTCTATCGAAATTTAAATTCTATCAGTTCGTAAATTCTGCTTAATATGTTTTTTTATGTCAGCAAACTGAACGTTCGTTTATGAAGCAATTCACGATCCCAGTTGTACGGAAGAAATCTGTGACTAGCAAGCGTAAATTGCGTTTCTACAGAAACATAGGACTTGGATTTAAAACTCCAGCCGAGGTAATCAACGAGAGATTACAATTCTAATGGTTTTTCTTGTTTTTTCTTTGCATGTTTTGCTCCCCCATTCCCATTTGTGTGTGACATACACGACACAACATGCATCCAACACGAAACACTACAATCACCCGAACCCTCCAAAACACTTGACGTATAACAGAACGAGAAAGCCTTCCAAAAACAATTTGGTATCAACCTAAACCGCAAAAACAAGCCTGGCTTGGCCAAGAAGAAGTCTCTTCGCCGTAGCCGTGAAATTGGCTTGGGTTTCAAAACACCGCGTGAGGTATGTAAGCATCATCTCTACAATATATTCTGTCCTTAAGTTGCTTGCGAGTTGATAAACTTTAAAACTCTGCACTGAATACAATTTAAGTTGCTTGGATTTGATTTTTCTAGGCTATTGATGGCACTTACATTGACAAGAAATGCCCTTTCACCGGCAATGTAAGGATTCGCGGACGTATCCTCACCGGAGTTGTCCGTAAATGCAAAATGCAAAGGACTATCGTGATCCGTAGGGACTACTTGCATTTTGTACGCAAATACAGTCGTTTTGAGAAGCGCCACAGGAATATGAGTGTCCATTGCTCACCAGCTTTCAGGTAAGAAACAAGAACATACCGTATAAACTTGGTATCTGGATTCAATATTACTCTGATGAAAAAAATCATGACGGTCTTCATAAACAAATTGCTGATGTCATCATATCCTAAATCTAAAATTCTGAATTCTGAAACAATTTGCTATGTTTTACGCTTCGTCTGACATGTGCCACAAAAACTAACTTGAGTATTTACTCTTTCTAGGGACGTTGAAGCCGGTGATATCGTAACCATTGGTGAATGCCGACCACTGTCAAAGACTGTGCGTTTCAATGTGTTGAAGTGCTCGAAAGGAGTGGGCGCCAAGAAGAGCTTCAAGAAGTTCTAAAGATGCACTTTTAAATGAAATAAAATAAAACCAACAAAAAACTTACTAAACTTTTGTATACAACTGAGGGTTTTTCTTATTCTTCTTTTTTTTTTCTAGAGCTTACAGGTCGGGTAACAATTCTCAAATGAAAGTGGTAAGGTCTTAAATCAATATTGTAGATCAAATATAGTTACTGATTTTTTTCCTATTTTTTTCAGGCGACAGTGCCGAGCACATAGTCTTCATTATTCTTATAGGTGAGTCTTTGACGTCTATGTTGGTTTGTTATTTACCATGATGACAAAATCATGACGGTCTTCATAAACAAAATTGCTGATACCTTCACTATTTAAACGTATTTAATCTGATATTAACCTGCAGTAATAATTGCAGTTACTTATTTGCGATAGTTCGCTAATCCGTATGTTTATTTTCATTTCCAGGTCGCCAAGTTGTCTCTTTGGAATTGCGTTGATAGTAGGTAGTCGCTAAGAAATCCTACTTATGTATTTACACTTCGTGTACGTATTAATAAAATTAAATAAACATGAATTTGTTTTTAATGTGAACGTCTGCTTTTAAGTTGAAATGTCGTTTTCAACGAGATTGTGTAATGAAAGAGGGTCAAGTTTGCTTGGCTTTAGTTGAATATACCTTAAGTAGTGTTTCATTGGTCAGTTGCAAGTTATTTTCATTTTGCTAGGAATGGAACAGATCCCTAGAAATTTTTTTTTAGCTAGAACTTATACTTAAAAATAGAACATATTGACGTCATGAAGAAAGCCTGTTCCATTCTTAACCACATCAATTTCAAATCTGAAAAACTGCGATTTATCTTCGTTTAAAATAATAATCTTTTTATTCTTCGAAATTTTACAAATAAATAAACAATTAAGAACATAACAAATTTTCTTTGGACTACAGAAAATAAACTTAAATTAAAAAGGAAAGCTCTAAATGCACATGGAGACAACCCGTCACCAAGTCGGTTGTGCAATGTCGCATAATGTGGGTAACAATGTACCAACCCGCATGGCATTAGTATTAACAAAATAAATAAACACACAATTTTAACTCTACGTAGACAAGGAAAACGGCAACTTTCTCTAATTGGTCTTCTTTTCGACGGCCTTAGGCTGCTTAATTGCGTTCTCAACACAATGTTTATATAAATCATTTAAGCCCAGCGCAGCTCGAATATTATCGTTGGAGAAGAAGAATTTCTGTAGTTTACCCTTCGCATCGAAACATGGACGACGATCTGCTTCCTTCGCATTCTTGAACAGAATCAACGAAGGTAACTGTCTGGAGAAACTACTGTCAGAGATTTGGAACTTTTTCGCGGCATCTGGGAAACGACCGACATCGATTTTACCAAATCTTAAATTATCCAAATGATACTCGGCGGAGAGCTCTGAAAAAACGGGAGCCAAATTCACACAGGCCGGATTCCAAACAGTGTAGAAGCACACAATCCATACAACGCGTTTGTCCTTTAATAGTTCATCTTCAAGAGATTGTGAGCTGCGGAAATAGGTAACATGCTCAGGTCCTTTGTATGTCGGTTCTGGACAGACCAAGCCCACAAGAATGAAAATAAGTAGATAAACGATGCCGTAGCGGAAGTCACCGTACGCCCACAGTATTAAATTGGCCACTTTAGTGTAGATGAACGAAGAAGTTAAGTAATGAATCATTGTTACACTTCCAGTTTTTCGTGAGCGGATCATTATAACAATTAACAGAAAGAATAAAATTTCTGTTTCACGGCCATCGAGCTCACAAGTATCTTCTTTATGATTGAATAGATATTGGCAAACGTACGGCATTCGCTTTCCAATTAAATAGGAGAAACTTAACAGGATATTTACCCAATAGTAGGGTTTAACGAGAACTTTAAGGTCCTTTTTGAAAGTCATTCTATTTAAATGTAATTTTTTCAAAGTTTTTATTTATTGTAGGGCAAAATTAATTACTTTTTTATGGAACTAGCACGATCTTTGATAACTTGGTACCACAGGGGGAAACAACAGACGAATGTCAAAAAAAAGTCAAAACTGCACCCTGGTCGCGTCACAGAACACAGCCACCGGCGAATGAACATTTGGTAGTGCATTGGGTGTGTTCGCTAGTTTCGTGTTTTTCTTTTTTCGTTCAGAGCTCAGCACTGAAGTGAGCTCGAGCATTATGAGCGCGCTCTGAACCAAGGGTGCTCGGAGCGCTCTGATCTTTTTTTCTTTTTCCTGTTTTTTTTTTCTGTCAAATGTCACTGGAAGTGTGCTTGTACATGTGTAATCAGCTTTTTCCTCAGGCTGCTCAGTCAATTTATTCTGAGCTCATAGATCGCGCTGAACGAAAAAAGAAACACAAATTTGGGCTCTGATGTTTCTGAGCTAAAAAAGAAACACGAACTTTTTGTATAACAGTTCAGGTTCTGCTCGGAACTAAAAAAGAAAAACGGCTAAAGTAGAAGCACCCAACTTGCAATTAAGTTATTGAATACGTCCATTTCTACTGAATACATTCGAGGTTTTTACACGTCCCACCACTTGCACCAACCCAACCAAACGAACAACTTTTGATTTGACAAATATGAAATTCGGCCTTTAGCAAAGTGATTTTGGGTGCGTGTCATTTTCTGTTGATATCCACGAGTAAAATAGTATAATTGCCATTAGCTGTTAGATATTAAGTCAAACACTTATTTAATTTAAAAGAAGGAACGATCAAATCGTTTGCGATGTCGGGACAAGCTGAAGAAATTGTCGAAACCTTAACAGAGGCAGCGGAAAATGTTACAGAAGCTATAACAAATGCGAAAACACCTTCTACCCCGGAAGGTATGGCTGTTGCTTATGGGAGTCTGGTCATAATGGCTATGTTGCCAATCGTATTTGGATCAATACGCTCCGTGAAACATCATAAAATGAAGAAGGTACTTTTTTACAGATTATTTGAGCAGCATATTTGCGTTGCCAGCATCACCAATCCAGGTGTTTTTTTTTTCTAGTAAAGTTTTTTCTGTATGCAATGCACGTATTGCAGATACTTCAGTCGTCTCAAATACTAGTGGGACACGTAGTCACAACTTTTTTGAGTCTATTGAAACGTATACTATGCAAACAAGACGAAACTTAATTCTGGTTGAATGGCCATCTTCCTTGTGTACTAAACAAATATCTTACTTTTCCAGGAATCAGGAGAAAAAGCTGACACAATGACAAAGAAAGATGCCATGTTCTTCCCTATCATTGCGTCCTGCACATTATTTGGACTTTATATGTTCTTCAAGATATTTTCGAAGGCACACATCAATCTTCTCATCACCGGCTACTTCTTCTTCCTTGGGGTTGTTGCCCTGGCTCATCTACTTAGCCCTATTATTGGCTCCCTCATCCCGACGTCCATCCCTAAAATTCCATTCCATATACTCTTCACGAAAGGTGAAGGCAAACAGAAGGAAGACATCATCAACTACAAGTTCTCCACGCATGATATTGTCTGCTTGTTGATCTCCTCGGTCATCGGTGTGTGGTATCTTCTCAAAAAACACTGGATCGCAAATAATCTCTTCGGTCTGGCCTTTGCTGTGAACGGTGTCGAATTGCTCCACTTGAATAACATCGTAACTGGATGCATTCTCTTGAGTGGCCTCTTCTTTTATGACATCTTCTGGGTTTTTGGCACCAACGTCATGGTCACAGTGGCCAAGAGCTTCGAAGCCCCCATCAAACTAGTTTTTCCTCAAGATCTCATCACGAATGGTTTGAACGCATCTAACTTTGCAATGCTGGGTCTGGGCGACATTGTTATCCCCGGTATTTTCATTGCTCTGCTCCTGCGTTTTGATCACAGCCTTAAAAAGAAGAGCCGTGTCTACTTTTATTCAACCCTGATTGCGTACTTCCTGGGACTGATGGCAACAATCTTCGTGATGCATGTGTTCAAACATGCACAACCAGCTCTGCTGTATTTGGTACCAGCCTGTATGGGCACCCCACTGTTGGTTGCTCTCATTAGGGGAGAAATTAAAACTCTATTCGCGTAAGTACATAATATTCCTTCCGGATTATTTTAATACAATAACTAATTGTTCATATTCTACAGCTATGAAGACCATCCAGAGGAGAAGGAGAAGGAGAAGAAGGAGCTCAAGGACAGTAAAAAGAAGGAATCAAAAAAATCAAAATAGATACACAACCGCAGCTATTTTATTGTATATACTAAAGCAAGTTTTTTTTTTCTATTTTTTATAATATACAAATTCTGTTTCAAAATTTATTGGCGGACGACAAATGCACATACAAATACTTACAAAGAAACTCTGTTCTGTTTCTAAGCAAACTCCTATGCATTTTTTTTCCTTTGAATAGGTAGGTGAAATTAAGAAGGCGAACGTTGCTACATCTGTTTATTTATCGAATTCTTTATTGATTAAATATATCGCTTAGAGCAAGAGTTGAATGAAGAAAAAAATAAAATACAAATCTTTTCACACGTCTGTTTTATGTTGGTTTATATTCTGTAAGACTTTTTTGAGTGAAGAATTTAGAAAAAATAAACTATTTCTAAAAATTACTAAGTGTTTTGATTTGTTTTAACTTGTGTAGAGAAGAGCAATGACGATTTCAGTCAATACGGCTGTTGTCCGACTGTCCCACTTTTTGCTAATCTCGGACAAACACCCAAAGATGTAATAACTCAGTTGCTATATTAAGCTGGTAGATGAATTTCAAAAACATTGCGCCGTACTAAAAACAAATTTTAAAAGCTCACATTTGAAAAATTTGTATGGAAAGTACAGCTATTTTGAATTACTCAAATTTCAAAGCCGAAACTAAAAATGCTTATTGGTAAGGCTCATTAAGTACGCACTATTATACATTTTAATTTATTTTGTGTCAAATATTAAGCTTTAAAAAAGAATGGTTTTTAGAAAACTTCCAGCTGCTCTATCGGCAGCCACTTGGAGCTCTCCAAAGCATCATACAAATTTCTATCTGTATCCATTGCTTCGCGATTCATTTTATCCACATCCAAATAGAATTTGTGATCCACAAGAGCCAAATCATCATCGTGCTCCGGATGGTGCTGATGCACATGTTGTTGTTCATAGTTCACGCTATTACGCTGAGCACTCCATGCCTCTGCATGTTGGGCCAAAGTCTGTGGATCTGAATGTGGTTGCTGCTGCTGCTGCATAGCTTGTTGATAGTATGCAGTAGCATCTGTAGTAGTTGTCGATTGTTGGTCATAGTAACCTTGCCATGCATTGTATCCCTGCCAATATGTGGACGGATCGTAATACTGCGAATAGTTTGTAGTAGGAGCAGCAGCGGGAGCAGAAGTTGTTGTTGTAGTTGTGCTACTAAAGCCTGTCATGTACTCCGTTGTTGGTGTATCTGACTTGGGTTTCGGCACAGCATTGCATATTTTTAATGGCTTACAGCCGAGACCAATGTAGCCATTCATCTCGTACAGTGCAGACTTTTGTTCATCCTCGATGCCAAAGCGAACAAAGCCATATCCTTTAGAGAAACCCGAACTATCCAAAATCACCTTAGCCGTCTTGATTGATGTGTACTTAGAGGAGAATACTTTGTAAAGCGAATAGTCATCAACGTCTGAACTCAGATCCCCGACCCATACGCTGAATTCGCGATCATTTCCTGGCAATTTGTACGAGTTACTAGCGCTGTTCAAACGAAATCGGACAATTGGGTTTGTTCCTGGAATTGGTTTGCCATTCAGTTTGTGCATTGCATCCATGGCCAAATCATCAGTGGCAAAGTTAACGAAACAGTAGCCGGCAGGTTCGCCTGTGTATTTGTTTCGCATAAGCCGTACCGTAGTGGGATCTTCGCCCATTTTACGAAAGGCTGCGATTATGAAATTCTCAGTCATGTATGTTTCCAGCTGTAAATGAAAATACTATAAATTTCAAATTGCGCTGTTTATTGAGTGGACTTACACTTCCCATCCATAGTTGGCAATGTACTGCGGATGCCATATTTTATTATTATTTCTTCAAAACAAAATTTATTTTTGATTGTGTTTAATAAATGACGATTTTTAATGCCGCACTTATGTTGACTTGAAAAACGTTTGACATTCAAACTGCAATACCGATATTCATCCCATAGAGCCAACACAGAATTTCATGAACCATGGCCTTAGCGAAACACATATAGGTATTTTATGTGGTTTGGTACAAAAAACAGCAAACTTTTTCAGATTACAGAGCAATCTAGATATTTTCCAGTTTGACAACTGGTGGAGTTTTTTTTACACTTTCGTGAATTGTTTATACAGCAAAGAAACGCAATGCATTGGGTGAATCTATTTTTGTAAATTATTTATTTACAAATATTTAGAAATCAATCGGGACGGAAATTTCGAATGTTTTAAAATAAAATTTACCCAGTGAATGGAAAGCGCTTAGAAAAGTGTACACATATTCAAGTCGCACGAATTTCAACACAAAAAGAGCAAGTGACGTTTTTATCTGGTTTTTATGTTCGCTTAGGCACACGAAATCTGAAATCTGAGAGCAAATCTGAAGAAACCCAATCGAGTACCACATTAAATGATAAGGTTTTGTGTGTGGTGATTCTTAGAGCATTTATTTTGCTCTATATCAATTTTTATGTTCGATTGATAAAAAAAATCTTTTCCGAGCTTAGAGCAATTTAGGGTATCTGGATTTTTTCTCAGAGTAGCTGGAGATTTAAGTGTGACAGCTATTGGAGTTTGTTTACGAAATCTGAAATCTAAGATGAGGGGCACAGTCGAATATCACATAAGATTTGCACGTCAAGTGGTAGTATGTAATGTAATGCATACTGATTAGTCGAAGAGATAAATAATTATAAAATAATTATAAGGCTAGTTCCAGTTGCGCATCTGACCGCAAGTGGAATACAACATCAGGTAGGTTAATATTTATTTTAACTTAAATCAAGATATAAACCTATTGCACACTACCTAATCGATATATTTTAAACTGCAGCCAACTTCAGTTTCTGGACAAAACATTTTGCACCTCTCAAATCAAATCTTGATTTGTCATTCTCCTCCGGCAATTGTGCTGTATTCTGATTTTGCAAATTTTACAAATATTTTACACAAAAAATCTAATTCATAATAATGGAAACTATTCTTGGAATCAAAGGACCAGATTTCGTAATGGTCGCTGCTGATACCACTCACGCTCGATCTGTGATTGTCATGAAAGATGGTAAGTGAACATTTCTAACCCACGTCTATACTGTGCCGACAAAGGAAGCTACATTATTTGTCATTTTTTTTCTGCAGATCAAAATAAAATTCACAAAATATCTGATAAGCTAATGATGGCTGCAATTGGCGAAGCTGGAGATACAGTTCAGTTTACCGAGTTTATATCAAAGAACATTGCTTTGTATAAAATGCGAAATGGGTATGACTTACCACCGAAATCTGCGGCACATTTCACAAGGAAAAATCTGGCCGATTATTTGAGAAGTCGTTCACCTTATCAAGTTAACTTATTTGTCGCTGGGTAAGGTGCTAAACAAGTATAAAAAAAACTTTAGCTTGATTACCATTTTGATTAGATTTGACGAGACTGATGGTCCTGAACTACACTACATCGACTACTTGGCCAATGCAAAGTCTCTGAAGTACGGTGGTCAAGGCTATGGCGGCCTATTCTGTGCCAGTATATTTGATCGCTACCATCATGCAAATATTACCCAGGAGGAGGCTTATGATGTGCTAAAAAAATGTGTTGTCGAGATTCAAAAACGACTAATTGTGAATCTGCCCACATTCAATATATCAGTGGTGGATAAGGATGGCATTAGGAATCTAGATCAGATAACAGCAACCGGCCTTATTGGATACGCCGCATAGTTTGCATTTTGAAATATTCTTTTTGTAGAAATGTAATCACTGAAGTTGGTATTGGTAAAGAGAAATTAAACCCCTTTTTTTTCAAACTCGACTTTTTTTGAAACTTAATCGTTACCAATTTGACACTCACGTCTACTTGGAGATGTTAAAAGTAAATAAAATATGGAGATCACTTTGTATCGCATTTATTAAAATCATTTGGCGTATCGTCTAAATTCTGATTGTCAACTTTCTCAGGCCAATCCAAATCAATACCAACTACATCCAGCGCATGAATATCTATGGGCTGTCCAATAATTGAAGTAAAACTAGGCGTAGTTCGCCCGAAATCTCCATGCACCAGCTCTTTGATGTAGGTGCCTGCCTGACTGACAATGTCAATGATTAATGTCTTGTGGTTAGTCTTGTCTATCCATGCTTTGGTACTGTATATGGTTCTTGGCCTTGGGTGCAAAGGTCGGCGATGAAGAACTCTTATTGGAGTGATTTGTTCAATTTCAAACCCATTGGGACAGTCGAGCTTTTTAAGCACATCTAATGTAATTGGTTCCTTCAATACACACAGTGCTCTATAGAACTTCCTTTTTTTCTCTTCGCCAGTTTTAATGTGCACCAAATCGTCTCGAATAACCATTTGTAGGTTGCGTACGGATATTTGCAATGACTTTTCTATCTCAAGTTCAATGCCACGCGCCAAGGGCTTCTGCAATGTTATGCGCTTAGAATTAGGAATCTCCAGAACAAATGGGCGGCCCTGTCCCAAACAGCGCACATCAACATCTTCTCGACCACTGGACGAAAATATTATTTTGCCCTCATCAACGCCAAAGTGTGGAGCTACACTTCGAATGATAATTTCTTGAATACTATCCTCCATGACACGTTTGCCTTGCAGGACCCATGGAGAGTGGGACAATTTTCGTGAAAGTTTTCGGTAACGTCCCGCAACGAATACACAAGGGCCAGCCAGCGTGACGTCGCCAAGGGTCAAAATTGAATCAGGAATCGGTGGAGGGATCTCCAGTTGTTTCTCGAACACATCTGCGGGTAGTTTAGTTGGAATGAACATCTTCTCGATGTAACCTTTAGTGATTTTTTGCGTTTTCCCATTTGCCGCCCTTATCGAGAATATGGATTCGTTGACTTTTAGTAGTTTTGCAACTTCTTGCTCCTCATCAGGGTGGTCCAAGGAGATGTTAATCAGTATGCCCTCGGTGTTGTATGTTTTTCCTAACTTTTTGCAAATGATTGGATTTAGAATAAGCTTTGCAGCTTCCTTTAGAGGCACATCTGGTAAACGTTCATCATTGATTTTGCTGCCGAACTTTCTCATGAGTGCATACCACATCGAGAGTTGGCGGATCTGTAACAGCATCGGCATCGATAAGGCTATTCCGATTTGTTGACAATCGAACTGGTCAATTTTGCAGCTTGTAATCTTGTCAACGATTTTCTCCTGAAAGTCCTCAGAGAATAGACCGAGGCAGGTGCTGCATGGATTGGAACGCGGTTTCTTTGACGAAACTTCGTCCGTGCATTCAACTTTTACATTTAACTAGAAGAGTTGATAAATGTAATTTTACTAATTGATTTAAAATAAAATTTACCTTTTCAAAAGATTCCTTCATGTCCTGGTACTCTGCACCTCTCGCTTTTAAATAGCGCAATTGGCACACTTGGCAAACGCCGCAGTCTTTAAGGTAGTCCGTGAGCTCCTGGTTATTCATTTCAAATATTTGATAAAAATTTCAATGTAACTTTATACAATTTTGTACATAAAATTTTAAAATTCACGTGTGGTTTGAAATGACAGCTAATGTTGTTAAAAAACAAATTGCACAATGCAGATGCTCCACGAATGGGACTTCAGTTGTCACATTGCCAGATAAAAACTTTCTTGTGCATTACAGAAAGTCGTACCCATATGACATCATGATTATAGGTGGCATAATGGACTGTTTTTTTTTTATTTCCACGTTAAGGCTTTGAGAACAGTATAACTTTTGGTATTATCAAGAAGATGCATTTAACTTTGCTGACATTGGGCATGTTTTTTTGATCTTCTATCCCAGCAAAGCAAAGTAAGGTTGTAGCACGCAATTGCAACAAATACGTTCTACTTGACATTTCGAGAACTCACAGTAGTTATTGTAATTGTGTGCTAAAAATCCTCTTAACTTTGCTTTACTGAAATCGAAGCTCAAAAAAAACTAGCCTACCTATTGTTCTGTTTTGCTATTTGTGGTATTCGATTGGGCGTTCTCAGAGACAATACTGAGAGTCCAACTTCGGCCAATTTTCCGTGACTTGCCTACAAGCTATATTTTTAAGGGGTGGCAAATTCGCATTGGCAAATGTCAAGTAACTTCAAAAATTGTATCTGGGTTTTATGTTCGATTAGCCACACGAAATCTAAAATCTGAGAGCGGACATGAAAAACCCAATCGAATTTGTACCATATCTGAAAAACTGAGCATCCTGTTTACAGCCTTAAAAGCAATATGGAATTCCACTTGCTGTCACAAACTTCAATCGTAATTTTGCATGTCAAAAATTAGGAATCGAATTGCTAAATAGAAATATTTCTGAAATAATAAGGTTGAAATTCTATTTCAAGGTGCTATTCTTTTTCATTAATTTACATTTTAAAATAAAAACTAACATCCTAGAAGCATGAAACTTAGTTACAAAACAGTTCAATAAGTTTTCCAGTAGCTTAACTCTAAACTCTTGTTACGTCATGAAAGGGATTATTTCTTATGAATCTTTTCTCCTTATAGAATGTCTCTTGGACCAGCGTTGCGTACTCCTTTTACGGATTTAACCGGTTGCTTGATTAATCATCAACACTACGATAAATGTGGAGAATTTGAAATGAATATGATGGACTGCCTTGAGGCGTACGGTGTCGACAGGGGCCAACGGATGTGTGGTGATTTGATTGCCGATTTTCAAGAGTGCGTTGGCATGAACAAGCAATTGCTTCGTTTCCACGTAAGTCGGAGTATCTTTATAGTAGTTTCTAAGTCTCATCCTATATTTACAGGCAATGAGGAATGAACGGTGGAAGCAGTTCTTCCGTGGTGAACGCTCAAGAGAGGAACTATATTCTAAGGGCCCAAGGGTAGATGCATATTAAGAATTCCGTGCTACTTTTGTTCTTAATAAAATAACATTACATCTTGAAATAATGAGATAAATTCAGTTGCGACTAAATCGTTTTATGTTAACACACAAATGTCGCAAATGGAAAACGTATCATTTCTAGGTACCTAAATATGCGGATGCATTGTGCGTACTCAGTAAGCTACCACAACTGAACTCTTGTCCTTTGGCATGTAGTCTGTTGCCTGCTGTAACAAAGCAACCATATTTTTCATTTTCCGCACAGGCCAGTAGTAGTTAGAGAGTCAAAATGAAACATAAACAATTTGGAATGGAATAAATCTACTGCGCGCTGTGCGCACAACAATCCAGGGGCCCTACTCTCTATTTCTGAAAGTCAATCCTATTCGAAATTGCTTTTAAGTTGGTACGCTGTAATACTTTCGGAATTCTAAATCGGTCTGACAAACATCCGAGAGTATAACTGCCATGAAAGAGCTTCTTAATTAGCCGTTTGGAATCGGCATAAAATTGTAGATCCCTTCCATTCGTTCCAAAAATGAAACTCACACAAAACGAATTGTTGTGAGAAGCTAGGCCTTGGGTCCCTACGGGCCTGTTGCGCCAACTATTATTATTAAATTCTTTGTGTTCTTGCACTTCTGTCAAAGTAGACGTTAAAGCAGTCGAAAATTATGCTGCTGACATTTCTGACTGGGTATAGGTACCACAAATATAAGCACAAGCCTCCGTATTAATAAAGGATGAATTAAAGTGATGTGTAACCACATCCGTCAGTTTTGAACTAGTTACTGTCAAAAGTGGCGCCCAACGCGATGTCTATATATCTGCCTTACCTTAGGCAACCAATAAAATTATGCGTTTTAATTGATCAGGAATTTAAGTTCTTAAAAGCGTTTTATATTCTGCACAAATGTTTGGCGGTGTTTCGCACACAAATTTATAATTCTCAGCGCTGCTCTCACGTCAGCCAGCCACTCTCCGTCTCAAATGTTAATTTCACACTTCAAATCCAAAGAGCGAGCGAAAACTGTATCAATGCGATAATTTGACCTACTTTCCAATTTTCTACAGAGAAAGCATTATGTACTCAAAGCTTTAGCTTGAGAATAGCATAACATCGCACGCATCCTTAGCTTTTTTGCGCCAAGCTCAATTTGGCACATGGCCCGTTCGATGTATTAGTATTCAATATCTTTCTCGCATGAAAACCACTCTCGGTACATAACAAATAATAACGAATTCAGAGTCACGGTGCAAGATATTAATTATTATTAATGTGAAAGTAGTTTGTCGTCTCAAGTCCTTTGCCTTTGATTTTTTAATAGAACTCTGCGAGCGATACTTTTGCGAGAATAGTGAATTAACTTTTTTTTCGTGAGATTTTTTGATCCTTCGCAGTTCGCCCTCGTTCTTTGGGTGTAATATGCTACCACGGAAGTTCATCCCTTCTTCTTGTGCTTCTTCTCGGTGATGTTATATGTTTTTGGGCTGCCATATTAGTCGTCGGTTGGTTGTTGGTTGGTAGAGAGTTCATAGTTTGTTGGGGATAACTCTTCGCTTGTCTACAGTTCGCCTTGCAGTTGTGGTGTTCTCGTGAAAGCAGAGTTGTTACAGCAAAGGGGGAAAAGATCTTAAAAAAATCGCTTCATACATTTATTTACGCGTGTAACGTGTAGTGTAGTTTTGTTAAATTTACATTATAGTGTCTGTATAAATTAAAATACAATAACTACGAAAACATGGCGTCCACGTCGTCGTCGGTGTCCTCGTCCTCGTCGTCCAATTTGGAACCTCCTAATAAATATTAAAGTCTCTTTTCCCTTTGAAAACAACTAATATTGTATTTTGTTTAAATAAAATTAACATGGATAAAAAGAAGTGAAAGTTAAGTGCAAAATAGAAAGAATAAAAAAATTGTGGTTTTAATGTTTCACTAATGGCTACAGACTATTGCTGAAAGCAAAGTCAATACCATCCACCACCCCCACACTCGGCATATTGAGATTTTGAGTGGGTGTTCGTATACATACATATAAAATTTTGTAAATAGTTGAAATTCGTCTAAGAAGGTTAGTTTTTATTACGTGCTCCGAAATTGCATGATTTTTCTAAAATTTCGTGATGTAAATATCCTGCCTGCCGAGCGAACTCTAAGCACTACATTTTATTGCATCCGAATTAATCTGCCAGGACTATCTATGTACACCTTCTTATCTATATATATTCGTCTATAAGAACGGGAGAATCATTTCATTTAATATTTTTTTTTATGTACATAGCTTCGCATATACTTTGGCAATGAGTAGGAAGTAAATGTCCTTTTAGATTTGCTGGAAAAAGCCCATTTAAGCGAAAAGCTCGTACAGGTATAATTTTTTGGGAGGTTTTATTCCGATAGAAAATAATTATTGTGATTCCCTTTTTATTTTTCACTGCAACAGAGACAGAGAGAAACAAGAGAACTATTGAACTACAGAGAGATAAAGAAAAATGGAGAGTAGGAGAAACCATTTGTAGGAATGAGAAGTGTGTCTATGATAATCAACATCACTATCATCATCCACCCTCACCTATATATTGTACTCAAAAAAAGTCAAAATGCGAAAAACCTTCAGTAAACCCTTAGCGCAGTGTGTACCTTTTTACCATTTCATTTCTTTTCTTCTTCGTTGTTTTTGTGTTATATTTACGGGCATGATAACATCAGGACAAACGTATAAGGAAACAAATTGTGTCAATGTGTAAAATCAGTAAAAAAAAGGTGAATGAAGGCGATGTGAAGCGCTACTAAGGGTGAGTGACAGGGGGCGAAGGCGCTCTTCGCAATAGTATAATAAATATACACAAACACACATGGTGATGGTACTCCTTTTGCGAAAAGTGTTGCCAGTGTTGCGCCTTCTTCAAGCGTCCTTTTGATTTAGCTCTACTGGTGCCAAGAGTTGCAAGTGTCATTTCCTTTAATGTCAAAAGCTTTAAAATATACATAGCTTTAAAAAACTAGGCGATTTGATTGCGCGGGACCTAACCTATTTTCCAATTTGTGGTGAATAAAAGCGGAGGCAAATTGTTGGTTGGGTTTTTTATTTTGTTAATTAGTATGGTAATTCAAAAGTTGTTTACATTAAAGTGGCGTAGGTACCTCTATTTTGTTCAAGAAGGTAAAAAAATGCCAGGCAGTCTAAGTTTTTCTTTTTTAAATCTTTCAAATCTATACATGGACATAAAAACTTAAAGAAAACAATCTTCATGCCAAGTTGCGGTACCTCTACCAATTCCGGTATTCGCTGATCCAACTATTTTAAGATCAAATGTCAAAAAATTTGTTTGGTTATTCTATTCTTCTCAAATTTTAAATCCGTTTTCGTCGACGACTGAATTATATTTGTGTCTTTGAACAGGACAACTTCAAGCCAGGTTTTAAGGGTGCAGGTTGTTTTTAGACAAATATATTTCAGAAAACCCAACCCTGGAGAAGAACTGAACTTTTAGTCTTAAGACTCCTCTGTTTGTTTTGATAAATGGTTGTATATCAATTTTGTGAAATTTTAGAAAATCCAAGTTCTGTTTCGCTTAATTAATATCATCTTTTTAAGTTTGTGATTGTTGACGCGTTGTCTGACTTCAATCGAACTCAAGTACTATAGCTTACAAAGATGTTAAAGACTTTTACACACATTTTTGGGATTTGATCTGGATTCTAGTGAGCTCTTCTTGCTGAGAATTTGAACTCTTACGGTGGCTTCTACGAAAAGAAATTTAAATTTATAACTCTTGACAAAGGTTTTTGTACTTTTGTTTGCTTAAGTCTTTCGAGTAATTGGCGCGTAATGCATCAAGTAATTGCCTCTAAGAACAGGTTGCTTTCAAATTGTGGTTCACTACTCGATATGGTCTATGCAAGGGTTCAGTGAACCTTCATTGGAACAGGGAGCTAAGTATGACTGCCATCGTTTAGTTCGTCTACAGCTGGCAACACTTTCCCATTATGATTGTACATACTCTGTATGTAGGTATGTAAGGCCTGCACTTGTTTCGCTTTTCACGTTTCGTTTGTTCATTTGGGGGTGGTGGTCTTATTTCAACAGTTTCTTTTTTTTTCCTGCACCAATCTTACCTTATCATAGGCGATGTTTTAACTTTTATTTTGTTTTTGCTCTTCCCATTAAATTCGATGTTTCACAGTCGGGTTAGACTATGAGCGAGAGAGAGCCTGATGCTTCTTCTAGTTTCTAAATAAAACAAGCACAGAGTTTAATTATGTTGAGTAAGTTTGCCCACTGAAATGGGGGTTGCGAAAATAAGGGTGGCGTTGGCAGAATGGTAGAAATCGTAAATCCTCTCTCTCAACACGCTGGATACTGGATTCGTTCGAATGAGGAAAGGGTGCCCTACTATCTGCTATTCCTCAATCGCATCTCACTAGGGTTGAAAGAGAACTTTCCCAAATAGCCTCTACCATTTATTTTCGTACTTTTACACAATTTATACGGACGCATCGAGTACGGACGAATTTTCGATTTTTGTTCGGTTTTTTGAGTGTAAACAATTTGCTTTCATTGCAGAAGAAAATAGTTTGGAACTCTGCTTATTTGCTTTACAACAATTTTTCGAAGAAATAAACATTTCTAGGTCAAAAATCGTTCTAAATTTAAAACAAGACATATTATAACATTTAATCTAACGGAACATCCGTGCGTGTAGTGTCGATTCAATGTGCGTGTGTGAAAAGTATATTTTGTGTTTCCAGTGAATCTGCTGTTGTTCATATGTCCTTGCTACATGGAAATCTGTGAAATGCACCCTCGAGGTAAATCCCAAAGCTTTCTCAATGCTATTTGTGTATGTGTGTGTGCGCGCGGGGGTATAAACAGAGCGGAGTGCTCCACATCTATTTTGCATTTGTTTGTAGGAAGGAAAGTCAACAATTACGGAAGAAAAATGTACAAAAAATGTTCAACTGAAATGTAAAACACTCGTACTTGGTGAATTCGGATCATAAGACAGATTTAACCGCGCGTGGAGCGTGACAATCACTTCAGCGAATCCGTCCCGTCACAAGGGTTTTGAAGAAGGGTGGGGGACTGTGCTTGCAATATGTTTTGTTTTTGTGGGAAATATTTAACGGAAAATAATGGGGAGGATTTGAAAAAAAAAAAAAAAATGTTTAATGAGTACAAGGTCATTGAGAATCAAAAGTCCTAGATTCGTTCGCTTATTTTCTCGTACAACATGTCCTGAATTGAACTGGTGCATGTGTCGAGGAGTTGTCTACTTGTTTCTGCTGTTCTTCATCTCTCCTGTACTACGTGCGATACGACCAGCGCAGCGCTACAGTGCATTTGTGAAGTATGTCAAGTTGGTGTTTTGTTTGCTCGAAATGATACGGAAAAGCCGTTGCCATATGTGGGGAGAAAAGTGCTCAGAAAAACCTTTCTATTTTGTCACACATATCACTGGCTCTTGTTTTTGCTAGATTTGACATTCGTTTGATTTTTAGCTTTGTTTTCTGGCGACCCTGTTTTCTTTTCTAAATTGCAACTTTGACATTTCGATAGAGGACTTCGATTTTTGTTGCTTAAACAGTTTTTTATTCTGTCTTTGAAGTTAAAGCAAAGGAAAATACACAAGTAGGTACCTACCTATGTGGTATTGTTTGGATGAGTTCAAAAATTGAAATGTAGGTTGCTGTTACATTCCTTGAGACAAAGTTGAGACTTAACAAATAGCTCTTTAGAACGAAGGTGCTTATAAACTGTGATTGCGTTCCGCTGCCACTGGTCAGCGTCAATTTTAAGTGTGCAGATAGGTAGTTTAAAGTATTCACCTACACATATTTAGATTTTTTTGCTTTTGCTAAGAAAGCCTTAAGCTGGCATGCACGATTTTAAAGTTTACTATCAGAAACGTATACGACCGAAATCAAGCATTGGATCCGAGTATACGTATTCACAGTCACAGTTGCCACTTGAAAATAAAGTTTGTGTCCAAAATTGGAAATAAAAATGAAAAACTGTAGCTATAAATGGCCAAAGAAATTTAAGTCCGAATTATTTGTAAACACAGAACAATCAGACGAAAAGAAATACGCTTTATATTGCATAAAAATTGAAGTCGAACGTCTTTTTTCATTTCGTAAAAAATGACCAAATGGAATAAAAAAGGACCATGTGACCAAAAGAAAAAATAATGACCAATGTTGCAACTTGTTCACAGTACCACTTGGGTTCGCACCTGACCGAACCGCTGGCTCTGCTGTATTAATATGAGCTTAATACAACACAAACAAAAAAAAAAAAAACACATATCATAAATTTGTACATATCAGCCTTTCAAAACTCCTTGGGCTACAAAGCAAGTAAATTTGTAGGGGCCAAAAACAACAATTTAATTCGAGGACTAGCACTTATTTGCAGCCTTTTGAAGCAGTTGAAGCGTTATATAGGTATACCTTTCCCGAGAAAATTGTAACATACAACTTCAACCAGTTTTTTGTTTGGAAGGAAGGTAAAATTAAGACTAAACAACTAAGTTTTCTATTTACTGAACTTATGCACTTTTATCTCTGTGTAAGTACGATTAATGATATCTGCTCGATGTCGCTGTAAGTGACAAAGTGACAATAATTAGAGACAATAGTTGGGGCCGTTTCCGCAGAGAATGTTGCGTCTAAATGAAATAGTTTGTGTGATTTGCCACAGTTGTATTAACTGATGGATGACCGTGTTTTAATTGTAAGATATAATTACAAAATCGTATACTACCGTAATTAGTAAACTGTCAACAGCTTATCCTGTTCAAAGATATATGTAGCTAAAAAGAAACCCTATTCGATACATTTTTAAAGTTTTCGAGTTTTCTTACGGTTGGGATTTTCTGGAAACAGGAATTTTAAATCCTTAAAAACTCACATTAAAAAGCCTTACTGGTTTCTCAGATAGAAGTTAGGTTAACTTCGCTCATTTCAACACACACTCACAGAAATGTCAGAGAATGAAAAAACTATTATTACTATTTAAAATTCATTAGGTTTTACTACAACAACTTCCCGTCTTGCTTTTATTTTGCAACTTGTTGACATTTTGCAGCTAAACTCTGTTATGTCCAGCATTCTTGCACGGCTATTATTAAAAAGACAGTCGACCATTGTTTTGTAAGTTTTCTTGCACACGAAATTTATTGATTGGTAATCAAATGTCTTAAAAAAAAGTAGGCTGATAAGAAAATACGAAATAGAAACTGCTTAACTATTCATAGCAACAATTAATGAGTGTTTTCGAAGCATATCATCTCCATCCAACTTGACGGCTGGCTTGTGCTACAAAAACATCATTGTCGCATACACATTGCTAAAACTTGTTTGTTTTAATTGTCAAAAAAAAAGAAGAAAAGAAAAACTGTCAAGGTTGTCATATTCTCTTTATGTAACAGATTGTATGCTGCGTCCGTGTATGTGCAGTGTTTTTCCTTTCATTAAAAATAGGACATCCATATTTTTAAAATATTTTTGCGTGGCAATTACTTTCTCATTTCCTCTTGAACAAACATAACAGAAAGCCTCATGACTCGCTACAGCAACTAAAACGTAATCTATGCATACTTGTATTCCCTCATCTCCGTATTAAGAGGAATCCTTTATTTCAATGAACAGCAACCCTGCGGCATCGATCCTTCTCATCACGAGAAAACAAAACCTGTGCGTGGTCCACACACAAGCCTAAGGAATACATTTTAAGGAGAGAATCATCATCTACATTATTATTGTACGTCGTCGTAGGACGATCGATAACAGAGTAATGGCCACATTGCGCCACATTAAATGAGAAACTAAATCATCTGCAGTCTATGATTGTCCCATATTCCCTCTGCTCTCACACCTTACCCAACACAACAAGCACACACACTCCATGCACTCGGATTGGAGTTGTCATCTTTCGACGTTGTCGTCGCCCATCGCGCGCATACACATATAGCATCTGACAGGATATGGGCGGCGGTTGTAGTATTTTGAAGGCAGTTCAAAAACTTTTTCGGCAAAAAGGATAATACTCCATTTCAATTCCGTATCCGAGGAACTACACCACTGAAAGGAGAATCTCTTCATCCCCCTTTTCTCGTATAACGGAATCATCACTGGTGTAGATGCCGCTGTTTATTGACGAAGCGCAAGGCTTAGGGAGGACAAAGTGCTGTTTGTATGTAATTTTGTTCTTTCGGTGAAATGTGAGTCCTTCAAATTGGAATTCTTGCGTGTGCCGCACCAATCTATGAGTGTTATTGATTTTTTGTTCCTTCATTGAACCTTAGTCTAGTCCATGCTGCTGGCTGACTGGCACTGACTGTAATTATGCCGGGTTATTAGCCTCTCTCGCTCGTTCCTTTAAATCATTACCTACTATATTTAACGGAAAAATAAAATATAATGTAAACACACGACACAACGAAGGAGGAGTGCCGTTTATTTTTCCTTTCGATTACACCCCATTGGGCTTGAGACTTTCCTCGATGATAGTTATTGAGAGAGGTTCATTACCATCGTATGCAGTTTTGACCGGAATATTAATATTTTTATTGTTCATCTCTGCTCTTCGTACTTTCCATGTCCAACGGAAAATGGAAAAATAAAACCAGCTGAAGCTTCCGTAGGACTCATTAAAATGCTAAAGGTAAATTCAATAAGGAGACGGTGTCTCGTAGACCAGCAAATTTAAGCTCTTTTCGGTTAGGGTAGAGCGAGATAGAACACGAGACAGTTTCCCGCAGTTACCCGCAGTCATTCTTCAAAAAAAGGGGGAAAAAACAACTTTCCAATGCCCAGCGTCAATTTGGTGAAAATCAGGTGGAATTTTCGAACAAAACACCCCACAGGCACGTGTGAGTGCTGTGCATACATGTTGGCTGTAATTAAATAGTTTGAAAGTGAATTTTTGGTTGTTTCATTTGAGGTTAATAGCTCAGGGCTATGTTGGTGAAGGTGCTGAAAAGAACGTTCCTTTAGAATTTCGGTATTTTCAGTATTTGTGTACAGGTATCATCCCACAGATTTTTAAATACTAACAAGAGGTAAGTTGTATATTCAAATTTTTTGGATATATATGGGAAAACTAATGAAAATTTGAATGGAACGTGGATAAAATGTTTGACGGATGAACTCCCTGTTGAATTGTTATTCAAAGAGGCCAATTCGTAATGCGGGCTCCCTTATCTTTTTGAAGAACGATGGAGATATACCTATCAATTTTATTATCGTTCCTAGATAAATTATTCTATTTGAATTCGAGGAATGCATCTACCATACAAAAATTAAACGCCTTTATTTGGCGCAGTGTAAAAAAACCCCTTGAGAAGGAATTCGGTTTTTTTTCGGTATTCAAATCTGGGACCCCTCGCTTAGTAGTCCAACTAACTAACCACTAAGCCACTTCGTTGAATGGTAAAAATAAAATGACATCTCAAACCATATAAATATTCCGTGCTACATCCGAGAAACTGGAATTGCAAATTGCCTCGTTACACATGAGAAGAGCGCATTTAATTTTGAAGATTAAATTGATCCCGATTACACAAAGCCCACAAAGGTCTTAATCATAAATGACAGGAAAAGAGAAAACAAGTAAAATATCGAGTAACGAGCTTTTCCCATTTTAGCTCTAAATAGATAATAGAATTTCTACCGGCCTACAAACAAATTGTCGAAGGTTTGTTTGGTTAAAAGGAGTAAGGATCCAGAATGACAAATTGAGTTATATACCATATGCTAGAATTTAAGAAAAAATCAGTACACCCCTTGAAATTGTCTTATGATCAAGAAGTTGGTATTTAGCTGGAAGCGGTTCAAAGTAATTTGAGTTTTTTATCCGTAAATTATTCGTTTTTCGCTTCGGTATTTTCAATTTGGCAGATATTTAGTTATTGAAGTGGAATATTAGCCCTTGCATTTTCTTTCCGTACTATCTTTAAAGTAAATCCAATGCATGTTCTCATCAACCATGACACAAAAGGTGAGCTCATCAAATAACGATTAGCGAGTAATTCCGTAATTGAACGCGACCATTGTAAAACTCACTTGCTTTTGCTTTGGTGGCGTAGTCGAGGCTACTTTCTGTGTTTATCCTGAAACGTCTGATCCACATCTGTTGAAGGTGAAAATGTTCGCGCTCAATTAAAAGCTGGAATTCAATACGCACGCAATACTCGTAGTAAAAAACATAAGAGCATGTGTCAAATTTTATGTGTTGGACATTTTATGAGCTCTTTCCCTAAATTATAGAATGAGAAAGAGAACACGCTTGTGTCAGACTTCTGTCGAACAAATAAATATAGCTTTCTCTGAATGACTCTCATATTCCTTTGTGGCTTGTTGAGTTGAACGAATCCCAAAAAGAAAACACGATTGGTCATTGCCCTCCAGTGGAAGGAATAACGAATCTACTTCCTCAATGCGATACCATCACCAATAACCACTTCCCTGCAAGTTATTCTGCTACGCAAGCCAAAACACATTCCGCTTCCCAAGCTAATCTCTTAACAACCAATGCCTAGTAGCTCAATTCATAAATTGAACAACCCTTCTTACCGCAAATAAATAATGTACATAATGTGATTAATTTTTTTTTTCTATACCATTAATCTAAAACCACTCCGTAGGTATCCTCTGAACAGTGTTGCCCCATGGGAATATTCAGCTCCTCGTAAGCTTAACTACACTTTGAAATATCCTACAGCACATCCGTAGACGAGAGAGCCAAGAGCTCCCACATCTTCCCGTCTCAGTATGGGGTCAAGATGTTTGCAATTAACACAACCTGTGTGTAGGTGTGGCTATGTTATCCTTTTGAAGTGGAATGTGCTTTAATGCCCCCATCTGGTGATACTCCATCCGCACTCTGCGCGGCTGCTGTTAGTGCCAGCGATTCTCTCCCCAGGATCAATTATTCGAATTTACATACAAAGTAAAGGGCTCCCACTCATCCCATCATCATCACCGACATCGCAAGCCACCACTGCCATCCAATATATGCAAATTTATTGTCAACAGGGAGCATAACGTTGTAACCAGCAGCCATCAGGAGCAGCAGCAGCCAGTATGCTGTGTGTATCAATCTATTCATAGTGCATGCATATGCAAGTTGCCTTGGCGCGCATTCACACACACACACACACACACACAAACACACACTTCCAGATATTGCCTACTCTTGTTGGATTATAAATTAAAAATAGTGCAATTCAATTCATTGACCTAGTTCGCCCTGTTGACACCACCCCCATACCTCCAACCAAACACCGCGCCGCTAATATGATGTACTCGTAGTTTCTTTCTGTGCGCTGAAAGGGCCTTCATTCGTAGAGATGGCAAAAAAGCAAGTAAGGATAATTCATATACAGTAGGAGTCAAGTATGCCACGGATGTGTGGCGCGCACGAGCTGGGGAAAGTTGGAAATGCTGCCGTTGCAACGGGCTTCAGGCTACCGGAAGTTTAGTGTTTCACTGGAGTAGACAGTGTGGCAATTATAAGTCGTCGATAGCCAGGAGAAGTATGAATCGTTTAATGCTCCTGACACATTCCACTAACAGGCACAACAGGCGCGCTGGCAAAATGAATTTAAGTGTACGGAATGTGTGCACAGTGAGTGCATGTGCCGAGTGCACCTTAGATTGTTGGCTGATGGCAAAGCCCACGTCTTTGGAACGTTGAACACCCAATGTCTCTAACGTGAAAATAATTTTATTTCAACTGGAAGTTGTAACTTTTTACGTGCAAGCGAAAAAGGATATACAAAGAGAAAAGTAAGTGATTGCAGTATTCCTCGATACATCAAAAAGAAGTTTTCGATGTTTCTTTTTTCGTTCGCTCCTTTCTCGACGTAGTCGTCCGCTGAAAGGAGTGCGCGTATTCAACTGGGACTTGTCTCCTTTGTATGTAGTTATTTCTTTTGGGAAAAAGCCGACATGTGAATTTTTCTGACTGAATTTTTTCTCTTATCTGAACAATTGAAAAATTCTTCCGGGAGTGTATATAAGGGTGAGTTTGTGCTCTGGTGTATGAACTTTTGTTAATTATTGCCAACGTTGAATGGGGCAAAAGGTACGTAGCTGTTAATAAAAAATTAAATAATTTCTTACGGAGTGGAAAATAGGTACAAATATTTGAGGACTTACCTTGTTTTTCTGTAGAGTTTGGTTTAAAGTTGGTTCTCACTATTTAATGATATAGGGTAATAGTTTTTAACGTTGATTTTTTGTCATGAGACTATTTTGCATATACGTGGGCATTCAGCTTAATAGTTGTGAATATTATCAATGATGATTCAGATTCTGTTACAAGTTAAGAACCCCCGAAAGCTTTGTTCTTTTGAACCCCTTAAATTTAAGTCAGAACTAAAAAGTTTTGTTGGCAGTGCCAATTATTTGTAAGAAGTAAGGAGATGATATAATATTGAAACTAAGAATAAGAACTGAGTGCGAATTTAAATAGAAAAATTGGAGCAGGGAAATAAATCCACGGGAATTAACTCCTCATGGGAATTTAAACCATCTTCATTGGGAAATAAGTCGACTTAACAAAAGTGTGTACTTAGTTCTCATCCAAAGTGAGAAATAATTCCATTCCAAAGTTAGTGGAATTATTTCCCTCGGACAAAAGGAAAAAGTGAAGCAATTTCCCAGCAATACAAAACAACTATTTGCGTTTAAACAGATACTTAAACATTGTATTTCTCAATATATTCACAAATTAGCATTATGAATAACAAAAAAGGGAGATTCGCGCAATATGTCGAAAATGTTTAGGGGACATGGTGCCCCCCTGCAACCCCCCTACTTGAGGTAACTGTCTCGAGATTGGGTATAGGTAAATTTCTCTTAAACGCACCCTTCCTCGCATCCACACCAACCCCTTAACAGTGAAACCAAGCAGGGGGAGTTTTATTTCCTGCACCAGAAAAATGATCATTACAACTTGTACTTTAAGGTACTGAAATTCCTTCCTAATGGTATTTTCATTTCGGAAGTCATGGCAACACTTTTATTAAAATTACGAAAGGTTTAATTTTATTATTTTATTAAACGATCAGCAAATTTCGCATGAAATGGTCACATTATCTGTCACTATGTTCTCTGTGTATATGTTTTCGATTTTTCGACAAAGTAAATGCAGTCGATAAACGGAACGGCAGTTTCGAGGTTTTCTTTATTTTATAAAGGGTTTTCCAATAAGAGGTGTTATTTTGGTGTTCACAGAAAAATGAAATTTTTTGAGATAAATGATCGGATGCTTATTTCATAATAAAGAGGAGGTATGCCGTTAAAACGAAAAATAACATCAGCCAAATGGCCACCACGAGCCCGCATAAAGGACCATAACCTTTTCATGAAATTTTCCATAACCAAATCGCAAAGTGGCTGCCCTATGTCCTTATCTTATCTTTTAGTGTATATACCTTACCTTTCACGTGGCCACAAAGGAAGAAGTCACAAGGTGTTAAATCACAAGATCTCGGTGGCCAATAGTGATCACTTCATCGAGAGATAACACGGTCTGGAAACTTTTCCCGTAAAAGATCAATGCTTTCGTTGCTTGTGTGGCACGTAGCGCCGTCTTGTTGAAAGTAAACGTTGTCCAGATCAATAGCATCCAACTCCGACCATAAAAAATCATTAATCATGCCCAATTCCAAAGAACGACGAGGAATGGACAAACCTGGGTTTTCTTCAACACTTTGGGCTACAGCAGCAAAATTCTCAGTTGTTCTTGAGCGACGTACACGGGTTTTATTCTTCACATCACTAACTTCTCCCAACAGCTCGAATTTTTCCACCAATTTCTTTATTGCGGTCCGACAAGGTGCTTCACGACGACCAAAAATGCTTTAGTTTTGCGAACTGTGACTGCAAGATTTTCACCATTTTTGTAGTGAATTCTAATAATATCAATGCGTTGTTGAAGCGTGTATCGTTCCATTTTTAGTAATGGCGTAGTTTCTACTTGTCAGATGTCAAAGAACAAAAGCTTCAAAAGTGACAGCTACCGAAATAGCGGGTCATTCACAATAACACCTCTTACCCCTTTACTATCGCCAACAGTTGACTAGTAGGTATGTTTTTAGTAAAAATTTACAACTCTTTACCAATTACATCCAGTTTATCAGTGCAAATCGTAAACCACACTTCATCGATATAAACTGGACCGAAAAACGCTCGAAAAATCTTTCTCTCAAAACATCCCAGGAGATCTTTAGGTATCCGATTGAGACAGAGTCCATGTTTCTGTACCATAGATCAGGGCCGGAAAGATTAGGGTCTAATATAATATCTCATTGGTTCGATGAGAGAGGGGATAGCTACTCTGATGCTTTTTCTTATCCCGAAGAAACAGCGATTGGCAAGAGTGAATTTGTGTTTGATCTCTGTGCTGATGTCATTTTGCGAAGTCCAAGTAGACAAACTTCTTACTTCGAGTGTGTGACGTTTTGTCCTCGAGTGTTGTACTTACTTATGAACTTGGTAATTTTTTCAAAACGACTTCCATATTTTTAACGATAAATGTAAGCTGCTTCGAAATCGAAATAATATTTAGTGCTTTTATGGACTGTGAATATATTTACTGGCTTAAGAATATAACTAAAATAATTTAAGTCTAGATGATTAACATTCTTTGTATCAAAAGATGCAACCGAGAAAACTTAACACGTCGTTTCAATTTCAGTTGTCATCCAATCGTTTGTTCGTCGAATAATTCTTCATAAGATCCGGTGATGTGGGACAGCCCCCGCAGCGGGAAATGCAACAGCCCCAACTTCAAACGCCATCTGAATCTGATTTATATGGTACGGATGAGATAGAATTCCTCCTGGACGAAATACGTGATTTAGAGCCGGTCTGCTGTCAGCTGGACGACGTGCAGGATTTTGAAATAGCTGGCAGCAGAGCCGGAGAGCTATCATTATCCTTGGAGTCACCACTTGGTACTTGCACATCGTGGGACTCGCACGCCAACTACAGACACAGCAGTCAATCGCCCCTGGCTTGGGGTGTCGTATTGCACTGTGATTCCCAACATTTGAAAACGCCTACAGGGATTGTACGAATTCTTTTGGTGGTAAGTGTTGTGTATCTATCTCCGCGCCGTTTATCCCTACACATAGGTTGCGATTTTTGCTATTCGTTTCAGTTATCTTCGGCTGCCTGTCTTGCATGCGAATGCTCAGCTGGCACCGTACAAGTTGGCCTTTTTCTACTGCCACTTATAGGACGATTAAGATTAATGATCTTCTGTGCAGTGTTCTCCCTCCTCATAACCTGTGTAATGTTGTTTCTCGATATTTCGCATATAGCACTAATGTTTCCATTCAATTGGACTAAAGTGGTAAGTATAATATACTGTGGGTCCTAGGCAGGCGATAACGAGAGTTTATTCCTTTTTTCTATCCAGAACACATGGATGTACCTGAGTATTGGTTTGTTTTTTATTTTGGGTTCCACCCTCTTATTGCACATGGTCATTTTTGCCGATGAATTTTCGTGGGTGCCAAAACACACAAAGGAAACTCTATTTGCGTCAGCGGTAAGGATTCAATTTCAGTGGATTCCGACAAACAACTTTAGAAAATTCTTTTACGATTTCAGATAATAGGCTATGTTTGCGCTGTTGAGGCATTCATTCTCTCAGGATTGGCCAAGTGGCCTCAACACTATCGTCAGGTGCCAGACGATGGCAGCGAAATGTATATCGAAGATCGCGAAATGATCCTACTTAGCACAGCCGAAAGTACTGAAGTGCCGAATCATAACAGCACGCCACATAGTGAAACAAACCATCATAATCAATGCAATCGAATATCATCATCGTCGTCGTGTAATCAAAAGCCTTATATACCTGGTAAGTATCTGAGAATGACATATTTTATGTACGGACCAAGGGTGTTTGTGAACTCCCACAGCACCTCTGGCTCTGACAAACAGATTTCTATACCGATGGGTTCGGCCAAAACTTCATTAAATATTAAAATCCACACGTTTCTCAATCTATAAATAAATGTGAGCATATTCATTGGTAACAATGTAGCCTCTCTGGAAATTCCCTCAGCAGAATGAATTCCCCACTTTGTGGATGAAATAAAATGCTCACGTGTATTAAAGTTGGAAATGGGTTTCAACCCTTTGCCATTGATTTAATCGACTTAAGGTACTGATGTGGAAAAGCGAAGGCAGTTTCCTATGCCCACGTTTGCCAACGAGGCGTATTTATTTTGTGTTCATGTTTATCACTGTTTATGATATTTTCAGGTCATGGTTTTAAAGTTGTAAAAAAATGGCGCCCATTGTAGGATTTTTGTATTTACGAGTTTCCGTTGCACACTTTCAAGACTGCGATCACAGTGAGCGGTGCTATTTTTGCATTGCATAGATTCAGTTTTAAATTTAACAAAATATGGTATTCATCGATTTATGTATACATATCTTAATCGTTCCAGAACTCACACGAAACTCAACTCAAATGATTTCAGTATTTCAGTCTTCTTATCCACTTATCCAAGTAGTACTATCACATTTTCGAGTACACTCCATGCAGTGGCGTAGTGTGGGTTGGGGCCTCCCGGGGCAGACCTAATTTATGCCGCCCCTGTAATTTTTTCAAACAATAAAAAAAAACCTTTGTCTGCGGTTTCAACCAGTTTTGCCTACACATATTATGTCAATAAGAAATGTAGAAATTTTACCAAGTTTCTACTAAAGGCGTTTCAAACAATCGGGCAATTTTTGGTAATAAATATATAATTTAAACTAGATATTCTTTGCACGGTACGTCGCGTCGGCACAATACGAGATAACTGATTATTTTTTTTATTTTCATAAACACCATTAAAAACCCGACTTAAGACTTCTTACTTTTGTGCTCTTATCTTCGGTATCTAGGACAAATCAAAAAATAGCACGAACTTAATCGAAAAGAGTGTTGTATCCACAAAAAAAAAATAAAAATATATTTTGTAACTAAGAAAAGACTGTCAGTTTAGAGAAGAAACATTTATAATGTTTTCAAATACACAGATGTACTTTTTTTTTCTTATTATCAAAAATGCTAACTTTTCGTATACACTATAAATCTTCGTCAAATGACAGATACATAGTTCAAATATTAAAAAAAGTGGTACGAAAAGTCTGATAAACTCGAGGAATTTGCTAATTTACTAAGAAAATTAGTCACATAATCTAAGTTGCGATGAAAGTGATCTGAAATCAATCGAACTTCTTCTTGATAAATCCGAGTATGTGGAGGAGTTTGACTGATTGAACTACAACCATTCGAGAAGAGTGAAAAGCGACGTTGCATTATGAATTACATTGTGGATATTGCTCCTTGCTACAGCGAGGAAGAATTTCGTTGTCACTTTCGAAAAGAATCTTGAGGAGATCATTTTCTTTTGCCGCCTGTTTATACAATTTTAATACGCAAAAAATCAAAAGAGATGCATGCATTTATGCCAGATAGGACAACAAATTTCAAACCAGTAAGGTGACTTGACAGTCTTTCCAATTTTACACAAAGAAATTTGTTGAGTAAAAATTCGTAATATTCTTAGTGGAGGGTAATATCTCAAGTCGCTCTCTCGACGACGCCCATTTACGAATTTTTCGGATAAAGGAACAGCACTGAGTAAAAGTTCGTAAGAATTAGTAAAAATTCGTAGGATTTAAAAGTAAAGGATCAGACCTATTATGTTAGAAAATGCTACCTATTTTTTTCTTTTTAGGTACTTGGGTAGTTAATTTTCAATAATAAGGAGCACGGCAAACGAGACAAGACTGCAACTTTTAATGCCAACTAAAGGGTCTTTCATTAAGAGCGCTACAAAAGTTTTTTTAAATAAAACAAAAACGGTTTTAGATATCAATGAAATTCTTTATTATAACACGTTCTCCAAACTTGGTTTCCAATAAATTGATTGTGACATTCGCTGTGTGGCTTGTGGTGCCGTCCTGTTGGAACCACATGTCCTCCAAGTCCATATCATCAAATTGGGGCCAAAAATATTCGGTTATCATTGAACGGTAGCGATTCCCATTCACAGTAACGTGCCGGTCTTGATCATCATGGAAGAAGTGCGGTCCAATGACGCCGCCGGCCCATAAACCACACCAAACCAATTTTTTCGGGATGCAATGATGACTCACGGAGTACGTGTGGATTGCTGCCTGACCAATACCGCATATTTTGTTTATTGACGAAGAAATTCAGCCAGAAATGAGCCTCATCGCTGAAGATGATTTTTCGATGAAAATCCGAATCATTTTCAAGTTGTTGCTCAGCCCAATTCACGAACATACGACGCTTCTGAACGACGACGTGTGAGAGGCACATTTGGGCTTTCTTCAACTGAAGCCTCAGCGGCTTACCTATATACGTCGAATACCTACCCCAACAAAAGCAAAAGTAAAATAAACGATTCGTACGAACTCCAGTCTCCAGTTGGGCTGCCGTTTCTGAAAAAGTGTAGTCGCATACTAGGGAGCAGCATTCATTGGATTTTGTTGTTAAGCAACACAAGGAATGTATGTCTGATTACTTACTGTGAAGCAGTGTTTATGCTTAAAAAATGTAGCTGTTCCAAATTGCCGCCCGGGGCCTGTGCCCCTTTGCTCGCCCCCCTCGCTCGAAGCCATTTTTGCCTCACAGAAATTTCATTATTACACCTTAACATTTGAAGGGAATCGTTTGATAAACGCCGTTGAGTAGGCCTGAAGGCGCTTGCAGCAATGCCAGAAAGAAAAAAACCGAAAATTTTGGAAAATTAGCAAAAGTAAAATTCCAGTTACCTTTCTAATAAATCAAATTATTACTCGCTCACTCTCAATTACTGTTCCGAGTGCTCTTCGCCTGCACATTGTCTTTGACACTAATCGAAACATAAGAACGCTACGTTAATTTTATGAGAGCCTTGTCATTGGATTCCTTTGCGATAATTCCCATTATTTCATGCCTCCATGCACTTGTGGCAATTCACCCCTGTATAGCCTTTACTTAACAACCCATCATGACTTGAAGTACTATGTAAACAAATTATTTTCTAAACACAAATCTGTAATGACTTCCGTAGGGCTCCTTTCAATGACGGCACCCCTGCTTCGACTAGCGTCGCCTTTATACGTAATACGTGTACTCTGACTTGCACTTCAGTTAATTTTTCCATTAAGTCTGTGCCCCCCTTTTTTTATAATTGAATCAATTATCATACACACGTACTCATATAAGTTGACACAACAGGGTCGCCTCTCGATGTACACACTTGACGTTAAACAATGCCAGAGTCACTTCAGTTCATTAAAATATTTTGAGTTCTCCAACGGCTATGTCGTCCCTTATACTCTCCTTGCTCCTTCTGACTGACATCCTTCGTTTTCTTGTCTTGCTGCTCTTGTGTCTCCCTCCCCTTTGTGTTCGCTTCTGCTTCGATGACAGACTGGAAAAAAAAAACTTCATTATCCATAAACAATTACCGGGCACAAGGAGATACACAGTTGTGTTGCCGTCAGAGGACATGCAGCAGCAGCAGCACTCCCCACTTATTGGTCAGCATGATGACACTCGGCGGCTTTCAATCTCTGCCTCTCATTCGACAAGGATACACAAACAAATAAAGGAAAACATGCAAACATTTTAATTTCCTCCCCCAGTGCAGCACCGCTAGACCCATTGAGATGGATGTATTTCACGTCAGTATTGGTTTGGGGTACGGCCGGCGGCACATACATCTCTTTTGATTCCTCGATGGCAGTGCATTTATTGATTAAATTGCTTTGCAAATAAGAAGAAAAAAAAAAACTTAAAGTTTTCTATGAGAAGTCCCTTCTTGTCCTTGGGACTTAGGATACATGATACGCGAAGGGTTTCTGTAGGATGTGGTATGGTGTTTTTATTTCTTTGCTGTGTCATAAAAGAGGATGCTGTGGCTGGGTATAATTTTCAACGTTAATGGATGTTTTAGGTTCATTATTGAAAGCACGCAGGAAAGGGATAGACATTTAATTATATTAGCGGTACTTAATCTTTAAAACGTGCCTCGAGAGACGAACGATACATTGCTGTTTGTAGTGTGTACTGCCTGATGATGGCAACTGATGCCGAAGAGGACAGAATGATTAATTAAAAGGTTTGCCCGCATGCAATTAATTTGACTTATTTAAAGTTGCGAGAATATTTGCGAAAAATGTGATGAGGAAAAGTTTTGAGGGGTTTGTTGAGCAAATATAAGGTCACAGAGAGAAATTATATTTAATTGGGATGCAAAACTTGTTCGACACAAAACTGATGCCTTACTTATACTTATACTGATAGCATTCGTGTTAGTTAACTCCTCAGTCTCGCCTTGTACCCTTTCTCTATCTGGTATTGATAACCTTCATCCCCATTTTTTTCTTTCATTTTGCCGCAACTCTCCACTCCAGTCCAGTTCTTCCGCAGTCATCTCCTGTTTAGACTTTCACAAAGCTAACTTCCAAAAAAGAATGCCTATCTCAACAGATGCCTTTCGGTTTTGCCAATTTATTTACCTCTATTTCTCTCTATGCTGACTTTTCTCGCCATAGAACTCAATCCAATTCCCTCCCGTGGTTTAATCAAAGACTTCGGAGTCCTTTTTTCAATTCGTTCACTATAAAAAAAAATCCGACGGCCACCCTCATTCTCTCTCTTATGAAAATCTATCTTCCACCGACCCACACACCATTGCCAACTTTTTTGACACATTTTTAAAGCTACCTTTTGGCGATAACTCTTTCGCACCGGTTCCCTCTTACTTAAGCTACCTACCTAACTTCTCTATCGGTCTCTTTCTCTCTCAAAGGGTTGACCATTCCCTTATTGAAAATAAGTTACAAAAGCTTAATGATGAATTCCTACCCGCCCCAGATGGTCTTCCAGGCATTTTTCTTAAGAAGTGTTCTTCCAATCTCTCGCTCCAACTTTCTGATCTGTTTTATCTTTCACTCCCAAACGGAGAATTTACCCGCACATTTGCAAGACCTCGTTCATTACTCCGATGCACAAAAAAGGATAACAAAATTAACTTACTAACTACCAGTTGCCAAACTCTCGCATATACCCAAACTTTTTAAGTCTTAAGTTTTCGGACCAAGTTCCTTATTTCACCCTACAAATCTCGGATGATACTGAATTCTTCAAAATCATCTCTTCACCTCAAGACTCGTGCTTCCTTCAACAAGACCTTGATCGTTTTTCGAAATGGTTCCTCAAAAATTGCTTAGAGCTCATCACCACCAAATGCCAATCCATTACCCTATCAAGCAACCGCAACAAGTCCCCTAGCCGACTTTACCTTTTTTACGGTCAACCAATCTCTCTTGTTCATTCTCTTCGCGACCTTGGCATATTGTATGACAGGGAGCTAATTTTTCGTTCGCATATTAACTAAATAATTTGTGAGGCCAAATCTGTCCAAATCACTCGGCTTTGTTAACCGATTATCTAAAGAATTCTCCAACCCTGACGTAACTAGATCTCTCTATATTACGCCTTAGATCGCCCCTTCCTTGAATACGCTAGTCAAGTGTGGTCTCCCTTTCACCGAGTTCATGCACGCAGAATTGAGAACGTCCAACGGTGCTTTCTTCGATTTGCCCTTCGAGGTCTGTCTTGGGATGATCCTTTTATCTTGCCCCCTACATAGACCGACTCAATCTCATTAACCTGAATATCCTTGAGGAACGCAGATACGCTGCAGACATTCTTTTCATTTATCGTCTTCTCACAGGCTCCGTCGATTACGCGTCTCTTTACTCTCGGCTCTTTTACATATCAAAGCATAGTACCTCATGGCGCTCCAATGAACCAAACTCCCGTGTGCTGCGAAATGTTAATTCTTTTCGATTTCAACCGCAGCACCATTCTCCTTATCTTTAGGTCCTAGATTTAAGGCTTTTCATGTTTTTGTGGTTACTTTAAGCCTGAATGTTAGTTTTAGCTTGTTAAAGCCAAATATATCGGGTATATATAGTTTCCAACCTTAATCTTAACTTTGAGCTTAATAAAAACGTTTCTTAAAGCAAATTTAACTCGTCAATCAATCATCTGTAAAATACAAAAAAATAATAAGTTAGCGCAAAGATCTTCGTGCAACCATAGGCTAGCTCCTCGCAGTCACTCCTTTTGTGTGAGTTTTTATTTTAGGCACGAAAAGAAGAATTCCAAGTCGAGTCTAATTAAAGTGTAATTTTTGTTTTTCGCTGGTCGAAGCTGAGACTCCTCGCACAGTAGTCCAGCACACTAAACATTGAAAGAGTTATCACAATGTCTCGAACGAAAAACCTGTTAAGAATCACATTCAAAAATATAACGAGGATTCAAAATAAACTCTTGATTTGTAATTTATAAATCACATATTTATAACGTTCACTTTCATTTGGAAAATCTTCGCATTCCTGGCCACTAACTCTAACCAGTCAATTTAACCTTTTCCTAAAAATAAATATTTCATTGAAGTTTAAAAAAGCCTGTAGACTTTTGATTTGTAAACTTGATATCAGCAAAATTCCCAGCTGAGACTGTGGCGTATACGTAACTTTTTGTATATACTGTTTCAATTCGCGTTGTACAGATCACCACACATCAGATCTTTGTCCTAGCTAAATATAAAGCACTCGACACTAGAGATATTTGTCCTAGTCCTTTAACAGCCTTCAGTTCTGCACTTAAATTCTCTCTAGGGAGCTTTCATCATGTTAATGTTTTTTTTTTATACTCCTTAATTATGTAATAACTGTTTTTTTTTTTTCTTTTTCAGCCAAACGACCTGATCAAGCAAATAATAAACTACCAACATTGGGTCAATCACAAACGAGAAAGTCAAATCATCGCTATCGCGAAGGCTATCATTATCAACCCATTGCGTCTACGTCCCGCCAGAGTCCAACATTCGTCCTTGATGAGCATGTTACGGCCGGTCCATCCACATCCCGATCCATAGATAACTCTAGTTCGTGATAGTATTTATTTCTTTCCAAAAACATTCACAGGACTCATAAAATAATAATAATAAAATAAACAACCCAGTAACAATAAATCGTAAATAGGTTTTAATTTTTAGTTTCTTTTTATTTTGTATTAATTCAGTTTCTTAAATTTAAAGAATATAAACAAACACTTAACTAAAAACAATAACAAATATTTGAGAAGAATACAAATCAACACAAAAAATCGCAGAACCACACCAACATAAATAAAAGAAATCGTCAAAAATCAATAAATATAAATTTGAAACAACAACAAAACATATTTATACACTTTCGTAATTAGTTTATATAGTGAATGATAAAAAAATTTAAAGAAAAACAAAACTACAACAAAAACCAAATTTGTTTATTGAATAAATTAAATAAATTACTATTAAGTATTATATACATTATATGTATAAATTATATATGTAAACAAATAATTATTATTACTATGTTATTATTATGATTATTCCATCAAAGTGCATACATGTACGTAATTATATGCATGTATGCATATTGTAAATTCTTTCGTCCTCTCTTCGGTTAACCAATAACAAAAAGAAAACAAAAAAAGCAAAGGAAACCAACTAGAAAACAAAATGAAAACATTTTTTGCATTTTTTTATTAATTACTATTACGAGTATATTTATATAAATATATTTAACTTTATCCTTCAAAGAAAAACAAAAAACAAAAAAACAAGAAAAACTGGAATCAAGAACAAAAAATAAAAAAAAAACCATATATACACCCATACGAGTAAATAAATATATATTTGTAAATCATTAGGTAACGTAAATGAATGAAATGAACTACAATAATATACATTATATACTATTAACTGGAGTGTAAAATTGTAAAAGATTTTCTTTTCCCTCCATTTTAATTGAATAAATGATTAAAACAAAAATAGAAATTGTACTTGAAAAAAAGAAAACGAATGTAACTTTCGGTGTACCATTGTTATTTACTTTGTATTTATTTCTAAATGAATGAAAAATATCATCATAATTATTTGAACTGTATATACGATTCTCTAAGAAACAAAAAGACGCTAATTTAAAACACTATAGGAAATATGTAAATCCTTCATTATTTTTATAACTCCATAGGTAAGCCCTCTCGCAGATTGCTTTTGTTTAGTAAAATATTTTATTGAATTTGTGGTTAAAATGGATTTTTTGTTATTTCGATATTTCGTAAAGTGTACGACAATGCTGGGATAGAACCCCCGAAGATGATGGTTGCTAGATGATAGACGATTGCAAAATCTTCACCTAGAAACTTTTCAGAAACGATTCCAAAAAGTGACTATCCCAGTGATTTATCACCTTAGCCTTTCATATTATGAATGCCAACTATCGTTAGTCCTCCTTACAGGATTCCACTCTTGTTTAAAGGTACGGAGGTGTTTAATACAGTCGAAAGAAGGTAGGTACATTGCGAGGACTAGTAATTAGTCAGGCGAAAATGTTTCGGAGTCACCGAAGTATGTGTTTCCAAAAGGTGTGGTTGACACACTCTGCTAAATAGCGCATACATACAATTGCAATAAATGCCGGTTAATGTTCCATCTTCCATGTGCCACGAAAAATCTGAGTTATGAAATAAAAATTGTGTGTGCTCAGAAAACATGTAGTATGAAGAAATACAGTTTACATCGGTTTTTGTGAAAAAATCCCGCCCTTCTTTTGCTCGTATGCATAAAGAGCTGAATTTTATTCTTAAGTCGACTAGATTTGTCTGGATTAGATTAACTCCGAACGTAGCTTTTACTGCATTAGCCACACAATCGAATAGAAAATTCTACTTAGTACTTAGACGAAAAAGCTACACGCTTCACAAAAATGTTCAAGTAATCAATTTAGGCCAATAAAAATGCAGGCATCTAATGACTACCTGATGTCAGACTCGGTAAACTATAGTTGTTAACGTCCATAATAGTTCTAGACTTTCATATTTCTGATTGTTTGACTGAATTTTCTTTCATTAGAATTAGTTACTCTCCTTTTTTCTCAATTCCACCTTCAATAGTTCTTATACAACCTTTCACCAACTACGCAAATAGAATGCTTTTTGTACGCACAAAAAAAAATTAACATATCCATACTTTAAATACATGTCTTTTTCTTTGTTTGCGAGAAGATCTTAACCTATTTATAAATGGATCCTGTCAATCCTGAAACCCTCGTAGTACATAGGGCGTGTTACTCATCTACAAAACTATTACAATATTTTGAGTATTGATTGAATTCGTTTAAATAATTTTTTTTAATTAAACTTAATATAATTCTGTTTATTTAAACAAAAAAAAAACAACATATTTTTGATGAATTGCGTTGCAATGAAAAATAAGAAAGAAAAAAACCTACGTTGTAGCTTAAAGAAACAAAAACCATCATATACAATGTAAAATTTTATAAAAACCAAACAAACCTATAGATAATACGAAAAATATATGTAAATTGTATAGAAAAACAAATTGATTAAGTAAAATGGTTGAATCGCCGATAAAACCATTTGTAAACAAGATTTTCAGTATAATGAACAAGAAGAAAAAAAAACCCTGACACAAATTTTGCAAATTTTGCAAGTAGTAGTTCTTGTATCCTGTGCAGAACTGATTTAAATTTTATTTAGTTTTGTTTAATCAAATAATCGCAAAAATTAGACAAACAAATTTGTTATATTCAAGAAGACAGCAATCCTAAAAGAAAAAAGAAAAAAAAACGTATGGAGCCGCACAGGTTAAAATCAATATTAGATCACTAGACTTTAATTTATGTGTATATAAATGTATACAAGAACAGAGCTGATATATATGTATATGTAAAGAACATATTTGGAATAACCGTTACGGTAGAGTTACAAATTACGAGTACACAATGTAAGCCGAAAAAAAACAAAACACAATTAGTAAAATCAGACAAACAAAAACGTACGCAACAGGAAAGGAAACTAAATAAAAAATCATTTAAACAATAAAAAAAAAAAAAAAACAAATAAAAATAGTGAAAGAAAATAAAAGAACGTCTTGTTATAAACGTAGTTTTGCTTATTTTTAATAAAAAATGCATTTGTGTTTTATTTTCGTTCATTTTAGATAGCGTGCTGAAGGATGGGATTCGGAAATTGTGACATTAAACATAACTTTAGCTCGTTGTATCCGATTCATTAAGTATTTCCCCAGGAAGGCTGCATAGCCTTACTCTATTCTTGGCGAATAGCTAGAGATTCTTTTTTGACATCAAGCGTGTTTGTATATGTATCGCCTGTGTTCCTTAGATGAACTCGCGAATGCGAATCAC
Organism: Cheilosia grossa; assembly: GCA_963082955.1. NCBI lineage: Eukaryota > Metazoa > Arthropoda > Insecta > Diptera > Syrphidae > Cheilosia > Cheilosia grossa. The sequence continues at coordinate 12,636,371 of OY720147.1, forward strand.
ATGGTTTGTTGACAATTTTGAATTTTTTCGGATCTTTGAAAGAAAAATGCATCTACATGAACAAGCTGATTTTAACCTAGAAATTCGTTTCAGTTTATTGAAAAAGAAAGTGAATTAGTAAATGTCTACATTAGTCAAATTTTATCAGACTTTGTTCCCCTGCCTAACTTTTGCGAAAGGGAACGAAGTTTGACTTATACGTTCGAATGCATTATCGTTAGGGAACCGACCTAATGGCAATTACATAACAAATTTGTCGGCTGCGTTCATAAGCCCAGATATATCTTCAACTTACCACAGCTAGGTTCAGCGCCCCCTCAAATAACAATGAATACACTTCTTATCAACCCAAACTTATCTCAAACATCTTGTTGAATAAACTATTAGGGAATGCTGTTCCGATAAGCACCAAACTCTTACACTCTTGCAGTTTGTTGCACTCGTATTATTTTGGTAATGATAGAGCTGTTACCTTTGATACTTTGTCCGCTTATACATCTTCACGATGAACACAACTAATAAACGCCTTTGTTGAAATATTAGACAACAAAGATATCAATTATGAAGTATAAATAGTCAAACTTTAGAACGGATCGGGAGCATTTCGGATATATTTTTTTTATATAGCTATCATAATTATAAAAACTGGTGATTTTTTTTCTTTTTTAAACGATAGATCTATTATGATCTATATTCCATTCCTTTCTCTACCTCAAATTAAATGCAAATATGTTGTAATGTAATAGGTAATAGTAATAGATATAATATTATGTACAGTTTTAAATGTTTCCTTCGGCAATTGGCAGCTTAAATAATTACTGAGTTGTATGAGCGACAGTGCTTCCTTTAATTATTTATATAAAGCTTACTTATATAGTCCATTCTTGTCCTTTCTCCAACTTATGAAGCACATTTTCGTCTTCAAATTATTTGTAACGCATTTCATTCGTTTAAAGTACGTATGCTTGAACATTGAAAAGCACTTCATGCGTTTGATATTCTGCCTTTTAGAAATGTAACAACCATTGTCAGGTGTGGTTTCTAGTATTGCGATATTGGCGACAGTTGATAATGCAGCAAGAAAACAATTACCAGTAATTTCAAAATGCTTCCCGACTCACAGATTAACTTCTCAAGCTCCAAATATATTGTGTCTATTCCGGGCTTGCTTAAGGTCGCAGCAATGGTATGTGATATGTTATTCGGAAAAACGGTGCACCATTAATTTTAATTTCGGCCTTTAATTCTAGCTCATGTTTTTTGCGAGTTCAATTGTGTTTCTCTCAACACCAGTGTGTAGTGGCACGTCTTTGTGGTTTGGAAAACTATATCCAATATCGTCGGCAGTTAGTGGAATCCTAATTGCATTGCTGTACGCAATATTCGCAATTGGAATTGCGAAACGTAATCACCGCCTGTGGACACACATAGATTTGGTGTTCAATATGTTAGACTTTTCTACGATGCTGGTTGTATCGATTGTGACTATATCACAGTGTTCGAATATTAGTACCAAGCTGCAGATGGTGCCAGCGGTAGGTATTCCAACCATAAGGTAATTTTATTTTGAGCTTCCTTGTGAAGATGTACACAGAGTACAAAGATAGACTAAGTCCTTCACAATGCATACATAATATCTCAGATGGTGGATCGCAAGCTCAAAGTTCATAAGATCAAAACTTCTACAAAATTAAATACCACACACTGCTTCTCCAAAATTTTGCTAATATCAACATTTTTCTATACACTAAACAACGAAACTAAACATTTCACATATTTTGTTACATTTGTATGTTTTTTTCAGCCAATGGGAATCATCGGCGCCACATTCCTCGCGATAAGTTCAACAATATGGTTCATACAAAATCGCGGCAGCAGCAATCTCTCCCCCGCACAAAATGCTATCAACACGGGACCTCACCTCTATCGAAAATCTGTCATGGTGTAGTACACAGAAAAAAAATAATTTCCTCATTTAGTTGGTTAGTTTTATTTTTCATATCTAAAGATATAAAAACGATATTCTGTTAATAAATGCGTTAGACATCGAATTAAGATTTCAATCCCAGATCCTTCTCTACGCCGTTTGAACACACCTTCATCATTTGATCCTTGTATTTATTAAAGTTCTCAATAGCAATGGAACGTGCCTCTGGCCACTGACCCAAATCCCTGTAAATTGGGCGAACGAACTTCATACGGAAGTTGCTGTTGGCAAAAGCAATTATCTCATCAATGCGATTTGTCTGCCTTGCCCGGATGCACAATCTTAGGAAACGGAATCGAATCTCAGCATTTTTAGTGGAACTTAAGTTGTACACCGTCTCTAGCAGGCCAATCTTTTCTGCTGTCAAGTCGACAATGTCATTACTTTCGATGAGCTTGCCAAGAAAATCGATCAGCTGATGGCATGATATTTTTTGGCGTATTTCCTTGTTTTCTGCCAAGTCTGCTGTTGTCTCTGTGCTCCACAAAGCAGTAAGTTTCTTTGAGACATTAGAAAGGCTTTCATCGAATCTGAAAAAAAAAAAAAAAAAATTACATTTAGGTAATCAATGTTTATTGGAACAATTTGATGATTTACTTTGGAATGATTGGTGGCATTCCTTCTCCATAAAGCCACAGATCCCAATCGATCTCGTTCAGTTTTTCTACCTTGTCTGTGTCCACGAAGTAGTCATAGAGCGCGCCCTTAAAATCGTCAGTGACCACAGACTTGTACTCGAATTTCTTTAGATAGGATCGCAAAAATGGTTCAAAGACTTTTGGTCCCCCAAAGAGATCCTCGATGTATCGAAGGAATGTAGAACCTTTCATGTATGGTACGCTGGAAAACGAATCTTCAGGACCCAAGTTGCTCAAGTCGACAATAAGTTTAGTCAGTTCTGGAGTATCTGCTAACTGGCTCCTAAGCTGTAAATGGTTCATTCATTATGAACTAGGACTCCAAAGGAAATCACTATAACTTACACACTCAGCCAAATCAGTGAGATTTCTCAACATATGGAAGTCACGCTCCTTGTCTCCCCTCATTCGGCCCACAATCTTTGCTTCAACAAACACAGTGAAACCTTCGTTCAGCCAGAAATGTTCAAAGTTCTTGTTGGTCACCAAATTGCCAGTCCAGCTGTGGGCAATTTCGTGTGCGACAACATCAGCCAGTGACTTGTCACCAGCTAACAAAGTCGGTGTTACAAAAGTCAAGCAGGGGTTCTCCATTCCGCCGAAGGGAAAGCTTGGTGGCATTACCAAAAGATCGTATTGTTTCCAAACATACGGGCCACAGATGTCTGACGCCACTTTTAACATCTCAGCTGTTTCAGAAAACTCTGCGGCACTGGCCTTGATCACACCTTCTTCGGCCCAGACATTCGAATGCGGCCCTAGTGGAAGGGAAACCAAATCGCCCAACGCAATTGCCAACAGGTAAGCTGGAATGGGTACAGTTTGCTGGAAAGTCGTCAGTCCTGCGGTTTTCTTTACAATAATTGCACTCATTAGGGCGGTCAACTCCTTGGGATGTTCAACGGTTGCGGTATATGTGAATTTAACTGCCGGAGTATCTTGGCAGGGCATAACAGAGCGAGCATGAATCGCCTGACACTGACTGAACATGTACGGATGCTTCTTGCCCAACGTTTGTTCGGGTGTCAGCCATTGCAGGCCGCTGGCGCACGACGAGGTCTCGTAGTTGATACGAACTTGTAATCTGAAATGCAAAATTCAAAGATTTACTAACGATTTTAGTAAGATGTGATTGGAGGGAATACACAACGGAAAGCGGACCATCCGCCTTGATCTTTCCAAGAGACCAATTAAAATATGGAGCTTTCATTCTGGTAGATCACATCTATGAGTTATGGGGAAAATGACTGCACAATCGCTCATTGGATTTCCCTGTCAATGTTTGCCCTCAGCTTACTTCATAACTCTACCAACTGCTTTATCTAAGTAACATCGATAATCGATTCAAAATCCACTTCATTTCATACCCACTGCCGACGTGTTGTTGAAAATGTAATCAACCGTACTTAGTGGCAATTCCCTTTCATAACTAGATGCAATATAAAAACAAGCCCAAACGCGTAAGAAACCAATGACCGCATGTACTTACTCTCCTTCAGCAGTCCCCTCTGGTAGCTCAAGAGTCAATTTCGAGCCAATTTCCTCCACTTCATCGCTTACAATATAGTTGATAGGAATTTGCGTGGAACCAGCAATGATGGAAGCATCCGATATTTTGATATCGCGAACATCAAGAAGCTGTTCAAAACAAATACGCGATAACATACTTTAAGGATATAAGAAAAACTGTTGAGACTCACAATTGCCGGGAGATTTTTCTCTAAAATCTTGAACTTGTGCGTTACACTTCCCAAGATCTTTGTGTTCTGGAAATCTACTGTCCACGTTAACAAACTTTGTACGGTGCTGATTTTCTCTAGGGAAATTATTGGAATTTGAGTTTATTTACCATCAAACGAATGGTTGGTGTCCACTTTGACTTTACCTGGTTCGGAGTACGAATTGGGGTCAACTTTCCCTAGGCGTCCCATTTTACAGTGATGAATGCACAAATGTCGGGTAGAAACTGAAAGTTAATTTCAAAATACATATAAGGTAATATATGGATTATCTTATCCAGACAAAAGTGATTGTAGTACAGTGATTATGAAGTAATTTATGTGTTTGACGATGATAATACTCAATTGCTATTTGATACGACGTGACCGATAACACTTACAATTTTCTGCACGATTGGTGTAAATGTCGACTTCTACAGAAATGAACAAGAGATTCAGAGGCTTTTGCGTTTTATTCAAAGATGAATAATAATAGTTAAATAATTATTATACAGATGGTTACTGTGGAGGTGTGAGGGTGATGCTGGCTGATGATGATGACACAAACAAAAAACAAAAGTATAAACTCGTTCTTGACGGGCAGTGCTGCCTGAAAACTAAATTGAAAGATACGTCTTAAAGTGCTGCCAAGCCTTTTAATAAATATTCAATTATTATAAAAAAATATCCGCTAGGATGTCCGTTTAAAAGTTATCAAGACTTTCTTATCATATTTGCATGGAAAAAGGCACGTGCTGATAAAATTATAAAATGCAACAACCCGAGAGATAGCCAATTAAAAAAACCGAATATTGTGTGTTATTTCTATTTCAAAAAACACAAAAAAAAATTTCAATCCGACATACTGCTAGTGTGTGCTGGTCTGTTCAGGACAATGCTTAAAAAATATCCCGAGCACTTCTGTTCTGTTGTGATGAAACATGGAAAGTATAGAAAGAGCACTTCTAGATTTGAGTTCAATTTTTTTCTTCAATCGAAACCGCCATTAAAAAGGGTTAATTATAATCTTTAACGCTCGGTATTTGATTGGGGAGAAAAGAAAATGTTGTTCTTGCACTTTCTTTTTCTTACCAACAAAAAATTCAGATGTTATGTTATATTAGACGCATGAAATCTGAGGGGAAATTTGAAGTAGCCCACGAAATTAAGTTTATCCCTGGATTATAATGAACGCGATTATAAGTATGTAGGTGTATCCCCAAGAAAACTTTATTTGCATTATTATATTCCTAACTACAATCTTATCGCAAAATATAATCCTTCGGATAATCCATAATTGATGGGAAGCTCTCCAACGTCTCCTTATCGATGTGATCCAATCGCTGGGGTACTTCTCTCAATTGCCGAATTTGACTGGTTACATTAGCTAATAGATCCTTTGGAACTTTATCATCGTTGAACAAATGCAAACGTTGCATAGTGTATCTGCGCTGCAGATTACCCTCCATAGAATTGTAAATAGCTTTTTTCATCACCATGGTCTTGTCCTTTTCATGTAGTTGCCATGCAAGGGTCCATGTTGCTCCGCCGGGATAGCCAGTGTGATGGAAGTAAACACGTTTTATCCACTCGTCACCGGGTAAAGCGATTTCTCCAGTGTTGATTACAATTACATGGTCGCCACAGTCATCTGGAAAAGGCAAAACAAGTGAATCAAGTCAATATTAATCTAAACATGACATGCTAACCTAATAGTTAAGGTGTTGAAAATCGTTCTCAATAGTTTTCAATGGTTTTTCACTGAATTATCACTTATTTAGAACTCGAAAACATGTTTACATAACAAAGTCGCGCTCTCACTTGGTAGACGAAAATTTATACTTAATTCAATGAAAATTGCCGAGAATATACCGAAAACTTACTCATTGGGTGATAAATTGGTTTGTGGAGACCCATTAGATGATTTTTGATTACTTTTGCCGAATCGAAAGGGTTTTGCCATGTGCAGTCGTAGATGTGCCATGTCCGGGCGAATGTTGCCCATTGCTGGAAGAATAAAAATGATTAACAGTTAATTTAATGCAAATAATAAAATATATTGTAAATTACCTGTACTCGTTTAGATATTGACATTTAATCTGTATTTTTATTCAATAAATAGGAAAAAATTTATGAAAAAACTAGCTAGCAATTGTAATTTTAATCCCACATTAGGCAGACATGTCACTGTCAGATAGTCGAATACAACAGCTGAGATTTTGTAATAGAGTTTATAGTGCGACCAATGTAGTAGACGAAATAAAAAAATGTATTGAATTCCATATCACAATAATTCCAGAGCCAAAAACGTTATTTTCAAATATGCTGCGTTGTTTTTTAGCTTCGATCTCAGCAAAGAAAATTAAAGCGAGATTTTCAGCAGGCGATTACAGCAACTATTGCGAGTATCGAAGTGTCAAGTATAGCGTAGTTGTTGTTATCGCATGCTGAAAATTCTACTTTACTTTGCTTTGCTACGATCGAAGCTCAAAAAAATAAGCCTAATATCACATTTTCTGAATGCTGTATTTACACGATCACACATTCCTAACACAGAAGATTAAAGGGATGCTAAATACTAAATAGCCGTGTGACAGAGAGGGACAATATTCAATAACACGCAAAAATACGTGACACGTATTTTGGTCGGCCATCTTGTTTGTCTGATTTGTGATCTCATTCTTACGCCTTTCTTGTCACGAAATGCGGATATACGGATGTCTCTGCTCCGTCTCTTCGAAAAATGCACGTGCGTCATGTTGGAAATGTAATTATATTCGATTTTTTTTTATGTAGTTTTCGATTTGGTATTTCAGATTTGAAACTTCAGATTTTTGCTGACATTTCGAACGTTAAATCCGAATTTTATTGGTTCTTGTGTGTATTGAATGGGTCGCAAAAATTGCAATTGATTTTCACACATTTATATAAATGCATTTTAAAATAATTTAATATTAAAACTAGTTTCCTTACGAGTAAAATGAATGATGCAGCTAAAAATGCGATGGTTCGAAAGATAAACAGTTCGTAGTCGCCAGATGTTTCTCATAAACATTGGAATTAGTGAAAGTATGTGTAAATCTGAGAAAAAACTGAGATTTGATCTGTTTGCCAAATCGAAAACTAAATTAATCTTCATATTCGATTGTAATTTGAGATCTCCGAACATTATCAATACGAGTGAAATCGACTGCGAAAAATAATTCCCACTGAGATGAATGGATTAGCAATAATTTTGTTTCTCGTTGTAATTTTGTGTGTTTTTCCTTATCTCCTGCAGAACATTTAACAGAATACCCGATTTTAAGAGTTTCGAAGCAAGTTTTTTTTTACTATAGGTACTGTTTATATTTGAAGCTGTTGATGTTGCATGATTGCATTTGAGTTTCTTTTTGTATATCTACCCTATTAATGGGTTTACCTCTTTCTTTCGAGGTCTTTGTCTGCGTCTGGACTTCATCGAATGAAATTAAAACAAATCCTCTGTTTATATTTTTTCCAATTTATTTATGTATTTTAAATAATGAAAATTGTTTCATAATCATTACCATTATATATGTGTATATATAATTTCCTTCAATATATTTTTTTGTTTATTTTTAAACATAATACATTCATTTATTTAATTACATTTTTATGTATATTACAATATTACTAATAACATTATAGCTACTTTATTTATCTGATTTTAAATACATATGTATATTATACTGTTTTTCTTCAATTTCCCATCTATACACGTGTCCCAACTAACAACTTATTTTTCCCTTATTTTAAAATTTACAATTTTTGTGTAGCGATAGGTAGGTATATATATTCGTTCTTCTTTTACAAACAGTAATCTTTTAGAAAAAGTATTTTTAATAATTTCTCTTTTGTAGCAATTTCGTTTCCCTATAAATCGTTTTGGTAGCATTTTTGTTTTTTTATTTTATTTTTTTTTCAATTTTCACCTAATTACCTATGATTTATGTTTTAAATTTAATTACTTATTTACTTTTATTGGTTTTATACAATTTTTACATCGATTTCTGTTTGTCAAATACAACATGGCAATGGAACATAAAATAAAAATTGAAAAACAAAATAAATATTTATACTTTTAACAAAGAAAAATTCATAAAATACGAATACATTATCAAAACAACTGCACATTTAAGAAATAACAAATTCCTGTGTTCTTTTTTTTTTAATTTTCTATATTTTTAAATACAAAATATTCATGAGTATTTGGTATTTTGAATAATGTTACAAAAAAGATTTGACTGAGTACAACCAATCATTATGCATTTTGACATCACAGTGCCGGCATACCGTTATTAAATAAAAAATAAGAAGAAAAAAATAAAAAATTAAATAAGATAAATATAGGCGTATCCTAAATTATATTGCATGTGGTTAATAGTTTCGGGCCAAGACGTCCAACAATACAACACAACAGAGCGCAACAAGAACAACAACAACGCCAACAACAAACAAATTCTTGTTGTCCACCACGACCACCCACAATTGCTGGCGCTGCTGAAGCAGTAGTAAGTTTCACATTACGGCATTTGGTGTAAATTTATTCAAGACATTGAGTAGCGAAGTTATTTTGGACTCTGTTTGGTAAAAAGCAAATTAAATGCGTTTATGAATTTTTCGATTTTCTATGGACTGCCTTGCATACTGTCATCGCTCTCCAGGTAGGTGACATATGAGTCTGTACTGTCAGGATGATGATGTAGCCCAGAATTGTCCATAGGCGGTGGACCGCCCATTTGTCCCGGCGGTGGGGGTCCCTGTAGCGGTACCGGTGGCATGCCATTCAAATCGTAGCCATGCATCTGATGAAGATGAAGGTTTTGGTTTGTTTTTGTTTGGTTATGGTGAAAATGAGTGGTCGTTTTTTTGTTTGCGATGTTGACAGGAGATGTCACAAAAACTCAACTCACCTGATTCACCAGTTGTTGAAAGGCAGGCGTATGTGTGTTGATAGCGCCATTATTATCGAGATCTGCATGTAGAGCGAAATCGGATAACGCTTTCCATGGTGGTTGATATGTTTGTACATCGATGCCGTGCAGATTTAGGGGAGAATCATGCCGCACCGGTGAACTTGCGACCATGGGAATTCCCTGCATTGCACCGTAACCCAATTTTCTGCCTTCCTATAAGTGAATAAAATTGTTAGAATAGAATCGAAGTAAGTGGGCGGGATTAACTGTAGTACCTTCTCCTGCTGCATTTGTAGCTTCATCTGAATGGTTTTCTTTTTGTCCTTACACCGTTTGTTTTGAAACCACACCCGAATGACTCGCGGTGAGAGACTGGTCATTTCGACAAGCTGCTCCTTCATCAGGGCATCAGGTCGAGGATTTGCGTTGTAGCAGGTTCTGAAAGAAAATAAAGAATCGGGAATACATTTAATCAAGTCTATGGGTTGGTAATTAAATATTACAATCAAACTTATGCATTTTCTTTAAAATCAATGCATATTTTTGTAATTTAGGGATAGCAACTTCGGAATGTTTTCCAATGTCATTGGACAATTTTATAATATGTTCAGTTCACGCACGGGTCAATCAAAACCAATTCAATTTGTAAAGTTAAATTTTTCAATTGCAGGCCAAAAGCTAGCAACGCGTTGCTGATTTTACAATTGCTGCATATTCTTGAACACACCCATTCTCGCAAAGTTCGAATGCGCAGATTAAAAAAAAAAAGACGGCAACGATATTCGCTATTTGTTGTTAGCATTCTGTGACCGAGGTTCAAACAAATTGATGTGGGAGATTCACCGAAATGCAAACGAGTCTTAAAAATTCTATCTTTCACCTTGAAAAAAATGTTATTGAGACTTGGCAGCACTAGAAACAATTCTAGCTGAATTCCATATTGCATACCTATATTTCAAAATTCAGGCAGATCGGATTCCAATGAAATTGTGTTCATTTGAAAAGGTAAGAATACAAATTTTTGATATTTTATTTTCAGTTAAGGCAAAATAAATCATTTTAGATAAACTGCCAAAACAAATCACAGCCGTGGCTGCAACTCTTCAAAACAGATGGCAGGATATTGTTTTTCTTTTTGAATATTTTTGCATCATGTTTCGTATTTTGTATGTCCTATTTTAAAAGGCATATTGTCTGTTTTTTTTTTTATCGCATAAAAATCGGAGCCCTGTATATCAGCTTGGTCAATTTTAACTCACCTTAACGTATGCAATTGCTTTTCGTTAAGCACCGTTCGCACTCTAGTTGGTTTACCGTCAGATGGGCCCGATGGTCGTTTCTCTCTAATACTTTTGTGTGATCCCGATTCGCTACCAGAATCTGTAAACACAAAAAAAATACGTTTATAAAAAATTATTCAGAGTAAAATCAGTTTTGCATTATACATTTATAATTTCTATAGCAAGAATTCCTCTTCGCCTCTGAGAGCAGAGCACGTCTAAAAAAGTGAATATTCTGGACCACCAAAGAATTACACTCGTGATTTACAATTCATAAAAAAAAATAGTTCTCCCACAGTTACTCTTACCCTATCTATAGATATAAACCGCAGCGAAATTGTTTGTATTTATTCTCGTTCTTCCCCTTTATGACAGTCAAACATTCCGTGGCACATCAAAACATCAACATCAATATCACCCAAACACCGCAGCGAGAAACATCAAAAACGCATCGAAATCGAACACCAAAGCACAAAAGCGGGGCAAACAACCGAAAGTTGTCGAACATAGCCATCAAAAGGTAGCCGCGATTGATGTCGCGCAAGCGCGGTGTCGACTTTACGTTTTCTCCTTTTAAGCCGACATTTCTTTGCGCTTCTCTCCGCGGGGTCTTGTATGTTTTCTTATAGTTTCGACGATTTCCTTAGGTGGTATTCACATTTTTTACCTCGATGATTTTAAAATGTTAATCAATCACAATCGATTTTTGGTTTTCTTATTTTGTTTTTGGTTTTGTTATGTGCATCTTGACTCTTGAGTCCCTTTTGTTTGTGTGTGGAACAGGCCAAGAGGCCCCCGTGTTCCTTTTAGCCTTTTGAAATCTCAAAACGTTGTAAGCTGTTATCGTGGTTATTACTTTTCCGAAGGACTATAATTTGGTGTAATACGCTGTGAATTTCTTGGTAATTTTGTTCTTTGTGCGGCGACTATTGACGTTTAATGTGTGACGGCTTTTATGTAATATGTTTAATATTCGCGGGTTATAATAAGTGCGAAAGTCGCCCTATTCTTGACATTTCTATAATTGACACAGAACTGTACCAAGTCCTACTAGCAAAACTATTTCTGTTTCTATACAACACATATTTCCTGTCAAACAAAACAAATGACGAAACTTAAATAAATTGTAAATAAAACAAACAATAACTCGAATCTTACCAATTGCGCTCTCATACCATAAATAACTTTGAAATAACAATCTGTCTGGCATGATCAAAGGATTTTCGCTTTAAAATTCGCCAATCTGTCACTCTTGTAAAAGGCAAATACGAGTATGTGTATATGTGCAACGCGCTGTGTTATTCGCTGCGTCCTATACGTGCCGTATAGCTAGCGGTGATCATAAATTCGATTGTGCGAGCGATAAGCAGCCGGCGAAGCAGCACAAAGCATCTGAGTTCCAAATCATGTCAAGAATGTCACAGACACTTGACGTATTAGGAATTCGCACGCAAACCAAACAGTTTTAGATTACGGCCTCGTCTATGACGACACGGGGGCAGCAGGACAGAGCTTTTCTCTGAGGAATGCCTCTTCTATGCCCCAGCCATGTATGCCAAATGGCAGACGTCGAATGGACAGAATCTACTATATCAACGTTAGGTATCTACCGTATATACATCTGAAGTGTAGATGGTTAGGAATTCCTGTTGCCCTAACTGTGGCACACCTTGCAATTGCAGTGCAGTTCTTGTTTAGTGCATTGAGTCATTTGTCATTTTTATTATTTTTGGAGTGGGTATTCGTGTGTGTGTTTGTGTGAAATGCACATTTTTGTTGCCATAAAGCATATAAAATGAAAGTCTCACAGATAGCCATAGAACGTTTGTTTAGCTAGTACAGTGAGGTAAAACGTTTTTTGTTGGTGACACTAATGAAACGGAAATGACTGAAAGAATGAAAGTGAGTTTAAAACACATACTGCGTCAGTCAACAGCTAATGTCAAATATGTATTGAATATTTTCGCTTTTTCAGTGAATAAAACTCGATGATGGAGGATCGATACGATAAATGAGTTTTTAATGTCATTTATGAATTTGTTTTGCTTATTATTTCTTGTTTCAAACTCCAGTGCTGTCGAATCCATCAAATTGGGATAAATTGTTAAAAGTGTCACTCCCGATTGTGTCTACTGCGATGTATTCTGCATGCTCCGTCCCTACTTTTTAAGCTCAATTGGCCACTTTGATAGTTATATAATGTGCTCTCACACCCACCTATCAGCCACAGTATATTCAACTCAACAAATAAATACTTTGTAATTGAATTTTAATAGCGATATTTATTCAAGTACTTATACCTATCATTCTAAACGTATAAATATCAATTTCATAAATTACTGATTTCAATGGCACGCCTTCAAGTTTAATCATAGGTACACTTTCATATTACCCGCATTTAATTACACAATCATATTCAAAATAAGTTAAGGACCCACTTGCGACTTTAAGACTAAAGTAAACAATTTCACTACTTCCAGTGTCCACTTCTCCTTGAGTATATTTTTCCCCACTCGAATAATAATTTACTCACTGCATCGTGATTACGATAGGAGAAATATACACAACTGATGGGGGCAGAAAATCGATAAAGTGTCGCATGTCATAATTAAACGTCACGTCGGCAAAAGTTCTTGATCTTGCCTTTGACACTGTTCCTCGTTTTGTCTATACGAGTATTTGTGTGTTTTTTTTTTCGATGCGACAAGATAGTTGAAAAATTGCACTTGCGATATTTTCAATACGCACGACAGAGAAGGAAACAAAAGATAAACAAGGAAGTTGTTATCAATGCCTCACATATGATATCGATGTAACGCCCCCCTTGATGACGCTTCCGCAGTGAAGTCGGTAAACGTCTTCTTTAAATATTATAAGAGAATCACAATCACACACTCATGAAATTAATTTACAAATAAGAGAAAAAAAAAATCCAACGAACATAATATCCACATTAAAGGTACCGCCACACTTAAAAAAACTAAAAAGACATTACAAAAAACAAATTCTTTTGACATTCGCTGCGATGTTTGATGTGCTATCGAAGTTGTTGTCAATCGCTTCGGGTCGTTTTGTTCATATTGTTTTCCGTTGGTTTTGGTATTGGGAATATTATGAAGTTCCGCCAGTCAGTGATTTCAAAAAGATAAATGAAAAAAAGTGAAATGTTCCCTTCAAGTCGTTAGGAATTGATGCGACACGGGAACAATGTTGAAATAAAGAATTAAAAGTCAATTAGATAACAAGTTGTAATTGGTATGTGAACAAGGTCTTATTACGCGTGTTTTATTCAATGGATATGGTTTGCATTTTGTCGGCAAGTGGGTTACAATATATTGGACCCATGTAGACGGCTAAAGAATTCTCAACGAACATAGGTTTTCGCTGTAGAAATTGTTACAAATGTATATTTCCTTTTGTTTGCCGTTTGACTTACCTGACATTGATCCTAATTCGCTGGAATGATTGTTATTGCTTAGATTTGTATTGTTGTTATTGTTGGTATTGTTATTGTTACTTTCTAATGAGGATGTAAGACTACTTTGTGAGGTTTTCTCTAGGACATCGTGATCTTCTTTGCAATAGAGGGCGCCACCGTCTCGCAGCGCAAATTCATCACCTTAAATAAATAAGTAAATATTTCATTAAAACTATGTAATGTCACTAAAGCACGAAACCAAAGTCAATGTGGCTACTATCAAGAAAAGACAAAAACAACATCATCATAGAACTGTGCACAATATAGCTGACAGAAAATCGTTTGACAAGTCATCCTGGAGGTGGTAATGGAAAGATCAACATACTTTTTTTTTATCAAATCAAAGGTTTTGCAATTACTTTATCTGATGGCCAGAGCCACGGGTATATCCATTTAACGCGTTCTTTCGACAGGAAATGCCGCACGATTTATAGATATGTCAATTTTTATGAAATCGACACGTACGCCTGCAAGCATTATTTGACAGAACGCGAGATCAGCAGTAGGTAAATCAATTTAAGAAGTGTTTGAATTAGAAATAAACTATTTCTTGAGAGTTGATGGTTGACAATAAATGTCATTTTACAAATGAGCACACCCAATTTAAGTACAAAGCAAAAGCGGAAAGTACTGGAAGCTTTCTAACTGTCAGATTTCAAGTGTTCAACCATTCAACGGAGTCCGATGCTAATACGTTGCTATTTAAAACAGCTACAAATCCAACCAAAGTGTTTATTTGCCAAATGATGTTATTATACTCCAGACAAAAAAGCAAAGTAAAATAGGATTTTCACTACGCTCTACTTGACACTTCGTGGACTCACAGATAGTTGTTGAAATTGCGTGCTGAAAATCCTACTTTACTTTGCTTTGCTGAGATCGAAGCTTAAAAAAAACACGCCTTATGTTGGAAAGAAAACTCAATTTCAGCTTTGAAATCTTACCTGGAATCAACTGCCGCGCACACGCTGAACATCGAAAGCACTCTATGTGAAAGATTTTCGTCTTCGCTCGCATCACAAAATCATTTTTACTAAATGAGCTTCCGCATTTATCACATTTTGTACCAAATAATCTGTAAAAATAAGCAAACGATAAATGTTACTTAGCTATTTAACTTCTAGCAATATCAAGGGCATTGATTTTACATGTCCTATTCCAGCTATTTCTACATTTCATGGTCAAAAACAACTTTTCCAGCTAGAGACCTACAGTAACAGACTCCTCACGTGCACCCACAATTTGGGTGTGGCACCTTTTGCGCTACACCAGCGCACCGCTGTTGTTTATCTACTATTTCGTGGGTGCTAATCAAGCATTTACTTGTGACTTGGAAATGTGTAAATTAGCTAAGTACACCTGGTACATTCTTATGCCAGAGGGATTTGTTATTTGTGCCGGTTAAAGGGTCAATATCAATAGCAATAAAAATTCTATAAACTTGACAAATATAGACCAGCTACAGCACAGAGGTACATGAAGTTTATTTTAGTGTCAAATATTCTTGTAGAAACTGAGCTTTATGGCATCAATGTTGATTAGCATGTTTTGACGTTTTATATTTGAAATTTCATTTGATATTTCAGCTTTTTCAAAGGTAATTGTGAATTGAGATTTGAGAATAAAAGAAGTTGGTCATCTGACGTCTCTAGATGCACAATGAAAATGTATGTTAATTGATGGGACAAATTAAGTAAAGTATTTCATTTTACTTTGTAACTATCAGCGCGCTGTAGAATTTCTGTAATAATTATTTTGAAAATCACTTTAAGAAGTGGACAGAATCTGACATACAGTTCAAATTGTTTGAATTTTTCATGTATATATTTTTGTAAATCTTATATTTTCTTTTAAAAGCTTAAAACTCAGACTTATCAAACGAACTTTTCAATCTGTTATCCTTCCGAGAAATTCTAGTACGATTTGTTTGCAGTGTAACTGGCAATTCCTTTGGTTTTAGTTCTGAAAAATTGATTTTGCTCGCCAGCAAGTTCATATGGAAACAAGCTCATAATTTTCAGTGGCGTGTTATCAATCGTCATCATCCATAAAATGTCATCTGTCATTTCCCACCACAATTATCATTTTAAGTTGCAAAAAATACTGCCGAACGAAACCTCATTTATATTTATTCAATAATTAAAAGGTGCGAACGTTTAAACGAAACGTTTGCTTTTTTCATTTATTTGCGTATAATTATTTACTTATTTGTGCTCCCATGAACAAAGCCGCTACTAGAGGTATTTGCATCTCAAAGCCGAAAAAAGCACGTGGATGGTGGATCCAGGCGGTATGTCAAGATAAAAAGCTGACCGCTGTTGCCATACCTGCCGCGCAGCCATAATTATGCATAAAGTCAGTTGAAAACTGTTTGCTGAAGTAATTATCATAAATTGGTTAAGTCTTTGCATAAATATCTGTGCAGTTAGCCTTTGGTGGTGGCAGAGGCGGAGCGGCGGCATTTCAAAGTTAGCAAAGGTAGGTAGGTACTCGTATATCTATCAATCGTGCAAGATTTGTACTCTCAAATAATACGAATCTAGCTGTGTGGATAAAATAAATGTGTTCAAATTTATCTGACACATCAGGCACACTGTCAGTAGAGCTTACCTAACATAATCACGTTTGCAGTACGTTTTGCCATCGCGCACAAAACACGTACAGCTCTCGTCAAGAAATTGCCGACACTCCTGACACTTAAGGCACGCCGCATGCCATTCTAGATCGGGGGCGACACGCAGGATATACTGGTCATGAATTTGGCCACCACAACCCACACAGAGGGATAGCCGTTGTTTTTCTGTAACGAAACCAAAATACGAGAATTGTTTTAATTTCAATATGAGGTGCTGTTGTTTGTTTTGCTTAAAATAATTAAATTTAAATTGAAAATATAAACCTATATGCAAAGTATCTACTATAGCATCGCACAGATGTGTCGTATATTCGCCTTATATACAAAGAAATACATCTACCCCAAAGAGAGCATCGTTCGTGTCATGAATAATTTATAAAGGCGGAGCAGCAGACATCTTTCGTTTACTTCTCGTTTTCTGTTTCTGTCTGAAGTTGTGTATGTGCTGTATCTTTTGGTGATATTCAAGTTTTTTTTTTCTTCGGTTTTTGTATCTTTTGTTTGGAATCTTTGTGTCTTTAGGTTCTTTTAAACCCTCTTTAGACTCCATTTTTTTATTCAGATTTTTCCTTCTTTTTTTTGGTTTCGCTTGTAACTCTCCATATCTGACTGTCCAATGCGAATGGAATTTTGATTGCATCCCGTCGTGAGTGAGTTCGAATTTGAGAATGAGTGGATCCTGCGCAGACCCGCCTCTGTTCCATCATGGCAGATGGCAAAAACGCAAAAACGAAACAAAAACAGACTGGTATATTTAAAGTTGAGGGGAAATGTACCTAAAATGTTTATTTTTTTTTTTGTATATATTTTTGCACGGAATTCTGGATTTCATTCAAACTATCTGTGCATATTATAAGTGGGATAGTTGGTATCTATACAGAAGGGAGAACTTAAACAGAATGTGTTTTCTCACCTCTGATACTTTGTGAATTCGAGTAGGCAGCACTGAATATTAAGTTTGACTCAAACTTGTCCAGTTTCGAATGCCTTTATGATGCAAAGTCAGTAGGTATAAGTAATTCTTATACATAAAATGTAAGTTAATGACAGTAACAATTAAAATATTTCCAGGTGCACAGGTAGATAAATGAATAATGTAGTAAGTATCTTTAAACTTTGCCGCAAAAAGTACAATCTTTTATATTTATATTTTTTAATAGACTAGATTGTCATGTTCAGAAATTGCTCAAAATAATATCATAAAAGCAATGATTTTAGAAAACCAGTTCGAATTCCATTTAGTTTATTTATATACATTATACAAATTTTATTCGATTTTAAGAGCTGTTTTAAAGATGGAAACCTCTACCAACGTAAAAATATCTGATTTGCAATGATACAATGAAAAGGTTTGTTACAATATTCCTTTTTGTTGCCTTTGATCTTTGAGATTGTCACCTCTAGGTTACAATTTGGTGGGCATAATAAAACCAGAGTCCCATTTGAAGTGTAATTTTTCCAAGTTGATATCGCAGTGTTGGAAATTGTTTTTGTTAATTTTTCTAAATGAATTCAGCTTCTGTTTTAAGCCTTATATGCTGCTAATATGAAACGAAAAATAAAATACAAAACTGACACGACTAAGTTATAAACGAAAAATCCTGTTCCACTCTGAAATAACGTGAAAGTAAGAGAATATGGTAGTAGATTCCTTTTTACGCAAAATTTACAGTCGCGGAAATTATTGGCTTGACTAATTTGTGGTTTCAATATATTGCGATATATTGCAAATTGATTCCCACAAAACCGACATTGGTTTCCCTGTACTGATGGAACTATCGATTTACAGACCACTTTTACATTTCGTTTCACTTGCATAGTAGACTTAAAAGAGAAATTGAGTGCATTTTGAAAATATGGTACAGATATTGATATAAATAGTTTATTATGTCTGACAGCTTTCTGGCTTTATGTAGGTATCTCAGTTTTGATCGGCTAAGATCGGTCATATGAACAGCGGTTTCAGTTGACATATACGGAGGGGTAGTTATTATTATTAATATAACTTTATTGTAAGGTACATAAATTAATTATATAAACAACAAAAAAATATGGCACTAGCTGCCAGGGCTTTAGGCTAAGGGTAGCCGATGAATCTAGTCAAGAAATTTCTGACTGAGCACCAAGTTGACAGTTCGCATATGTGGCTGTCGTAGGAACAGCAACTTTCCCGATCAATATAGTTTTTGAGTTCAGGTTACATCTAGTTCAGACCAATCTAGTTGACTTAAGATATCTAGATTTTTGAATGTGCCCATAATTAGCAAAATATACATTTTAAGGGGAAACTTATGACACCTGCCCAGTCCATTTGCTTCATAATAATTATTTAAGTTACAAAACTTGCCAGACAGCCCAACAAACTAATGATGTTTCAATTGTTTCGTTTCATTTTGAGAACATTGTCAGCATATTTGCGTAAATTACAGCTAGCCGAAAGATTCTAGTGCCCATTTAGTTCCTCAATCTTCCCTAAATTTGCACAATTCGCATCATAAAGAAAGAAAAAAAAAAACCAAATTAATGAAACCTCTTAAATTTCATAAGCTGATTTACCTTAAAAAATAAATTCCCCATTCAGATTCAACATTAGAAAATACCTTTTCACGATTTGGATTACGCATTTCATACTTTAGCCACCAAATATATTTTCAATAATTACGTTAAAACGCTAAAATGAATATTTAAATTTGTCTAATATTATTAAAGGTTACCATAAATCGATCTTTTGAAATTAACATTTAAATTGTTATTAGGTATATTCTTAAAAAAGGTACCCCGTGCAGCCACTTTTTTAGTTATTCTGATTTTGCTTTGCCATGTATAAAACAATAACCTGGTAACGATGTGCTGTAGTTAGCTGACTACACCTTGATAAATTTTCGACACTAACAATGTTTTGATAGCGTTTAATACGGCTTCCGCTGCTAAAATCGTTCCAGTTGTCAAAGTTTCTATTAATAGGGGTTTCTCTGTTGTAATTTAGATTTTTGGCCGAAGGGAATTGCCAGATGTTCTGTTGTAGGTTTATCGTTCATGGCCACAATAAATCTGCAATACATACTTAATCAAAAGATTACAATGGAAATGAAAGCCTTCTTTAGAGCCTTAGCATGAGTTTTGTGCCTAAAAAATACCTACGAGATTGTGAGTGTACTTTTAGTCTACATTTATAACAAAAAAGTTAGAATAACCCCGCGAAAGCCAAAACCAACTCCCTTACAATTTAGTACTTTATAAAATTAACCTTCTTTCTTCTCCTTTGTCTTCTCACTTTCGCTCCAACAGATAAATATAGCCATGTGACAGTTGTTAATATGAATTAGACTTGACATTCGTTATCATATATAATTCACTTCATCGATAACCGAATTTGCTGACATAAACCCAGTTCTTTATGGTATATTTAATAACTTGTATCAACACCTTTACAATGTCAATGCACAGACAATGTGGGTGTTTTCAACGGCGACTTCAATTCGGCTCATAAAATATATTCTAAACATGACAGTCACGACCATTACGGCATACAATTCGTAAATATTTAAATTCATTTGTCAACAATCGTATAGAGATGAACTTTAAGAAACAAAAAATGACACGTCGTCGGGACAACGTATATAGCATACAAATACTAGTATATTTTTTTTTTTTCTTCAACTGTCAGTGCCATCCCTGCAAATCACAGAAGAGAAGAACGTATCGTGTCTTTTATATTCTTCTTATCCGCAATGGAATTCGAAACAACAGCAATAACCATAAAAATCTCCCCAAAATGGCCCCAAAAGAGCATGTAGCGCGTCATTCTTCCAGCATCATCCTTCTCCGGCCCATTACAACAGTGAGGGCAGCAATCTGCGCGCAGTAGACATCTTAAAGGCGCCCAAAAAAGTCGTGCTTTACAATAAAACCCAAAGATATACCCATTGAAGGTGCGCTGCGCACCATACCAAACCTCAGCTCCGCTGAAACCTGCTGCAATGGTCGCTCTTGGCGAGTGTGTCTTTTATTTTGTATTTCTTGTTTTGTTCCACCATCTGCAGCATCATCTTCAGCATCATCATCACGACATGACGTCCTTATCTCGTCGGAGATCTATCAAAGAGTTCGCTTTGTTCCCCATTCGCTGGGATGCTGTGCATCTCGAAGGAGGTGGTACAGTCAGCGCAGTCCACCATTCCCATTCAGTCCCCCTCCCATATTCGCGTACGGATGCTGTGGCATCATCGCTTTTGCCAAATGCTGAATTTCGATAAGATACATTAAGCAAGGCACAGCCATGTGCGATTCCCGAATAACTACTGTGCGGGGATGGATGTCCGCCGGCGGAGACGAAGACAACCACGACCACGACGACGGCTCGACGACGACGATGATCTCTCTGCTCAATGTTGTTCCGTTTGCAGTTGGTGTTTCTCATTTTGATGTTGGGATTTGTAGCTATTTTAGATAGGAACTTGGCAAAGAATTAACTAACCACCCAACTACTGCCACCGCCTCCTCTGCATGCGGTTTTCAATGGATGGTCATGGTTGCAACTCTGCTGTGCTGAACTGTGGTCCTTATTATACCTACGTACGGACTTTGATTTAGGAAATCACCATTGCTGCTGCCGGTTTGTGTATTGTGTGTGCCGAAGATAATTTATCTGAAAATGCGGGATTACAAACTTGTAACGGGCGACTTTAGTTTATCCGAACGGATATGCATATTAGTCCCGAAGTCGTTCCACATAGATAAGGCGCGTTGCTGGAGGTAGGTTGTACTCTCGTATACTGGTACCTACTTTACGTGCTGTCCGGAAAGTTGGCTTACATTTGCGACATGAGAATGGGTGTAGAAAGGTTTGCTTGTTTTAATGTGTCTTGCGCGATGAATGCTAATAGAGTGCGGATGAGAAGTTCAAACATTAGAAGAACGTCCTGGTAGGTTGGTCTGCATAATTTCGGGATTTAACCAATTCAAGAGAACGAATCCACAGTGTCACCAACAAGGAATTCAACCTGTTCAACTGACTGACTTGTCTGTTTTTATATTTGCAGCTGAACTGCCTGACACCGCACAAGTGGAGGAGCATTTCCACGAGTTACGAGTATATGATATTCCTTCGTGTGCAGCTTCGTTTTGTTGCGTAATCGAAGTCATTTGACAGATTGAAATAATCAGTCACGGATGTGTATGATCCTAAGGAAGGTAACCTGTACATGTAAACAAAGACAGGTTTTGCAAAAATTTAAGAAATCTAAGCCATCCCTGATTCTTTTACTTTTATTATGTTCTGTCATTCGTTTCATTCCGTACAGTTATGTTAACAAGTATACTGTCTGACCTGACGGGCAACCGCCATGTTGAATGTTAATTCAATTGAGGGATTGCAGTTGCATGATTCCCCACAGCTTAGTGTATACGAATCAAACCATGACTTTCGTTTCAACTTAGAAATGAAGCGACCGGCGCACTCTGTAAGCATGGTGGCATTTCTTATCGCAAAATCAATTGTCAACACAATCGTTGAACTGAATAAACAAAAGTGTATTGGATAGCAAATATTTGTGTAAATTTCGAGTTGAATTCGCTGATTGAAGTTCAACATTCACCACAGCCGTTCAAATCAAAGTCAAGTGCACTTTGACTGATTTTCGTTTATTTCGTCTTTTATTATTTAAAGTTCTATAGAAGATTACAAAACTTCAGTAATGCCAGAAAGTCATTACCATTTCACAAGGTCACCGACAGTAAAAGTGTTAAATCGGGTTTACGATCTAATTCCTTCCTCACAGTCATCATACTTCCTATGCAGTCGCCAGAAAGTCAACAATGAAATGTTATTTTTTTACCGACGGTGTGGGTCATAAAACCGAACCGAAACAAAAAAAAAAAAAAATTTAACGACCAAAATTGCGCAGTGGCTACATCACTGAAATTGTAAGCACTTTTTTTTTGTGTGTGGCTATAATTGTATTTATAAGCCACTGTGCAATTGTAGTAGATTTTTATCTAAAGTTTGTGTCAATAAATTCTGCGATCAGTGCGATTACCTACTTTTGCACAGTCATGTGGGAGTACTCTACTCAGTGAACAAGCTCAGACTTTTTTTTTTTATAAAGAATTGTAAGTCTGTTAACAATGATTTATGTACAGGGTGTCATCGCTGCTTTTGCGTTGTCTTGAGCGTACAAATAAACAATTCGACACAGTAAAGTAAACGAATGTAAAGAGAATGACAAATGATCATTTGTAAGCTTAATGAGGTTATTAATTTCACAGAGAAACTGTGTGTGACAGAAATGGAATCACAAAATAAAATAAATTTGCGGTCAATATTTTGGGTGTGATATTTTTGTAATTTTCTTTATGGCTTCTATTTTAAGGATTTGATTGATCGGTGGTTGGTATTTTAAACAAGCGTATAATGTTATGTGATTATGTCTGTGCTGGCTATTGACCGCTTCTGCAGAAGTTCTTTGGTCGTTGTATTGCGTAGATTTTTTCGGCAATAATTTTTGGTTTTGACGGCTTCAGCTACTATAGGCCAAGGCCAGGTATCAGCATTAAAATAAATCAAATTGTTTGCTAGTTAGTTTTTGACGTTTCTATGATAATTAATTATTTAACTTTTGAGTACACAGAATGTGTTCATAAATGTGTCAAAAATTGCCTAATTGTATCCATCATTTGACACTCCGTTTTATGTTTTGGTTTGAATGCTTCATCAAACATTTTACTTTTAATTTTTCTTAAAGGAAAATACACTTTTAGCATCTGTCAAATATTAATGAGTCTCGCCCAGGGATGGCGTTAATATCACTTTAATGCATTTCTACATTTCTTACAACTGTTCCGTGACTTGATTGTAAATACTAGAGACACAACTGACTTAGAATCAACTGTCGAAATGCTGTCCGAGCTGTCATTTGAATGTCACAGATGAACCTTCCACAGCACGCAATCCTAGTTTATAGAATCTTTTTGATATTTGTCTGATCCATCAGTCAGTACAATTAAAAGTCGACAAGATGTAACTTTCAGCAAATTCATTACAGTTTCAAAATGTGCTGCATATGCCTTAACTAAAGTTCTCTTTCTGAGCCTTCAAACTTCAAAGACATTCGCTGAGCGCTTCTACTTCCCATTTAATGTGCAAATACATAAATTACCGTTTTATTATGCCTAGAATAACCTTAATCGCGGCAGTGATGCAAGAAATTCAACAGAAATTGCTTCATTTTCTCTTTAGAATTAGTTATTTTATAAATATTTCCTAACGTTGTTCATTGTGCAAATTATACTGCACCCGTTGCGCGCTTAGTAAGTTTATTATAGTCATCTCTAGCGATTACCATGACTCTTTCCCCATCTGCCATTTTAATTATGCCGGCCACTTGCTAGCCACTAAATTGACCAAAAGCACGCTGAAAAAAAACAACAAACAAATGACAACACATTAACGTGGACAAAACGTTTTTCGCGTTCCGCGTTCCACAAATAAGCGCGACGACAACGAAATGTTGCGCTGCCAGCGGACGCAATGCAAGTGCATATATTCACCGCAACATTTCAATTTGACATAATGAGATATTCCTTAAGTACAAAACGGCAACCTGACAGTGCGCCTGCGTTGCGCACAGCAGCGTCAAATGACGTTGCGCCTATTAACCGGCTTTGCGGTCTCATAACTCTTTCCTCAATATAACCATACTTTGAGAAAGAGAGAGAGAGGTACACTTTCGCAACGGCACGCTACGACGACGATGTCTTTTTCGTGACCATGTGACATCTTGAATGTAACGCTAACGCTTGTGCGCAGATATATAGATCAGATAGGACATTCGATGTTGGGATAATTGCTGCTTATAACTCACCGCACAGCATGAGGCTGAGGCGTCTTTCTTATAGGACTGAGTGTGAGTGCGAGTGTTTTTTTTTTTTTTTTAATTGGCAGGTACCTACGCAATGCTTGCCAAGCGAGTTTTGCTCGACAGTCGCGCGCGCGTTGCCCTGAATCAAATAAAAATCCACACCACGCTCTGTTTTCATGACTTCTTTGGGCTCTATGTATCGGTAGGGCTATAAAACCCCGAAAAACATACAAACCGAACCGACCCAGGCTTGTGGCAGGAAAGCGATGAGGAGAATGGAAACGTGCACAGGAATAAAATTCTTTAATTAATTACATCGGGCAGAACTCAAAGGGACCGCAGGCGATTTCCTTTGACGATGTGTGACCATAGGTCATTCGTTGTTCTTTTTTTGCCTCTTAGATCCTTGTTGGGTTTGTTTGTATTTTTGTTGTGTTTATTTATTTTTTTTTGTTTTTGTCTTGGGTCCACCTCGGCTATGCTGATGAGGTGAGATGCTGGGAGAGTCTATGCGCGACGATGACGATCGCAGGTGATAATGACGCGCTGATGATGGTGGTAATGATTGTGATTTGAAAATTTGTCAGCGCGCTCCACAGAAGGATGAAAGGGGATTTGGATTTTAACCGCAAAAGGAAAAATACGAAAAAAGGGGTTTAAAAAGCGATAAAAACAAGACATCGACAACACAAAGGGTCACTTTGACAATTGCGGAGATTTTCAGGATCAACATTGGGATAAGGCGGCGGCGCCTTCCCGTAGCCATGCTAATGATGCACTTCACCTGGATTAAATTATGGGTTTGCTTGAAATAATTTTATTAGGTTAAAAGGCCCGCTTTGGACGTTTTACATTTAACGATCTCAATGACGAGTCAGTGAGCGTGGTGACATTTTATGATGCACTGGGTGAATTACGATGTGGTCTCATTTACGGCAACTGTTGAGTTGAGAGCACTTTGGAAATGAATGCTTGTGCAATTGTGAGGCATAAATTTCGCTTTAATTGGAATGATCGCAGTTTATGGCCATTTGATGGTGATTAGGATCTACAGTTCATCGTGCGGATTGTTAAGCCTATGAGTCACGTGGTTTGGCGAGGAGACATATATTTTACGAAAGCGGGTAAATAAATACTTTTTTTTGACGGGAATAACATTTCGTGTAACGATTTGTCAAAGTGTTGTCATTAATGATGGTTGGCAGACGTCACATTAAAATGTTTTGCTATACTTAACTCAGTTTCTGTTTAGGAATATTGAAGTCAACAGATCCGTGTTCCAATTTATTCATATATCTAGTGTCAAAATCATTATAAATTGTTACACATGTTTTTTTGAGGAACTTAGGAAGAGTCCCAAACGAACAAACTTTTATTACGTCAACTGATCTTGTTTTTGCTATAAGATTGTAAGAAAGGTTTGTTCATTTGAACAGTTAGATACGGCCAGATTGTTTAGCGAAGAAAACAAAAAGGACCTCTGTGTCAATTTATGCGAACTATCTGCATTTCGTAAGGTGGAATTTTGTGTGAAAATGTAAAAGGCAGTGACATATATCAAATTGGCAACTCCTCGTCACAGTAATTTCAAAGATAAACATGGGTTGACGCTCTACACATTTCTCTACCAATTTAAAGGCGAACAGGTGAAATTCTCCACACAAAAACACCTAGAATCAATAAAAAAAGCAGTGGGGTCGTTCGGATACCTAGTTTATGTAAAACGTCAACTAGATTTGTCGGGACTAGGTATGCGAACGCGTTGACTAGGCAAGTTGAATTGTTTTTGTATTCTCGCAGTCAGCGTTACCTCTGTTTGAGTTTGACCTTTTTTATTTGGAAAAGGCCCTTCATACATTATTCAAAAATTGTTATTTTAAAATGAGAACGTTTGAAATGCAGCCCGGTTGCCTATCACAACTCTATTTTAGTGGTATTCGCACTAATGGTTGTTAAATATCGTGCGCAAATTTAAAATTGGCAGAGAAGCTTTAGAAATGATACCGTTTTCTCTTACCGGCCCTTTTTTCGACCGCGCGGCCACTCTGTTCATTTCAAATCTGACTCTTCGAAATGTCAACCGTGTATGCAGGCAGGGTTTTCTTGACTAGAATCGTCGGCTTCCCCTGCTTAAACGTCAACTGAAAAAGCTAATCAGGAGCTCACCCTGGGCCAGTAAAAACTGATATACTTCTTGTCAGATAGCTGTCAGACTTAGTAAACTAGGAATCCAAACGTCCCCAGTATCGAGATCAATTTATTGCTTTTGTTCAGAAATGTTTGTTTGGAAAATTTCTTAATACAAATTTACAACTATCTGTCATAGTCTGGTCAGACTTTTGAGTAGCAAGTGTCAAATTTAGAAAAACATAAAATGTTACAGTGAAAAGTCCTTTTATCGATGAGTACAGGTTGCTTTCTGGCAAAATACCGTTCGTATGTATATCAAATGAATATCCCACACATGAATGATCAATCAAACAGTCTGAGTTGTTGATCAGATTATCATCCCAAAATAGGATTCCATACGAAAGAATTCCTTTGACAAAATAACACACCTTTCTCCACTTGACAGATTCCTACTGCCCACAACAGTGCGTTGTCTTCAACCTGATTAAATCGATCATTCAAATTATAGGAACCCATACAAGGGAACGACAACCGAACGCCGACATTCTTTTTGATCTTCGGTGGTACATACGTCAACTTTCAATGCTAATCACCTGAAATCCACAGTCGGCTTATGATTTGTGATCACGCGCTATTTTTTTTTACGACATCTTTCTTTCCGTCATCAACGCAAGCGTATACAGCAGCCGCGCACAACAATTTCACGGCTTTTCTTTAAATGACAGCGAACCCCTGTCAGTGTAGTGCGGTGAGCCTTTCAAGTAAACAAACATTTGACCATTTTGGGTCACAACCTAGGCCAATAAAAAAGATTAAACTGACTTTTTTTCGGAGATAAAACTACTGGCAAAAATATTATGACAGCAGCCCGTGATGTAACAGCACTCTTACGAAAAAGCGAATAAAATGTGTTGCAAGTTCAAGGGATTTTCTTTTCATTTCTTTGACTCACCTTACCACAGGGGAATGCTATAAAGGTGTGAAGTCTGTGCAAACGCGAGGCATCAAAAATCGACGAACAAAAATCCGCCAACAATAATATTGACGTCTGACGTGCATTCGAATGCTAATATTTGCACTTCACATGTCAGTCAGGCTGTGTATAAGCGCGCTGTCACATTGTGACAGGTTCGGTGTGCGCTGCGCATACCAACCGGCACTCTTAATCTCATTTTGTTGTTGGAGTCGAGTGATCTATACACTACACCAGGGTTAGAAAGCTGTTTCTTCATCTCCTTATGTCACTTTTGAGGTGTTTTCTGCTTTAGCGGTATATCCGCAACATATACTCCAACTGCATGTCCATGAGTGTACAACATTCCTTCTCGCCAATGTGCAATCGCAGTCCAAAGTGTTGTGTGCGCAAACAGAGTGAAAAATTCACGCGCTCCAGCTTCGTGGAATCCATGTTTGGGGATTGTTAGAGCGCAGCCAAAACACAACTCTTCCCCTCCCGCGTATGTGATTTTGCGCAACTTGCAACCAGCCAGAGGTTCAAAAGGTTCTGGCTTTGATGTTATACCATATGGCCAGATGGACATTCTTCTCGTGCGCGCACATGTTTGCGCAGAAAACCATTCTTTACTTATGGCACACAATCTGAGGACAGAGCGTTGCAAAAGGAAAATTGTAAAGAAACAAAAACCGAATTGTGTTCCAATTGTTTGACAGTTCGGTATAATATCAAACATGCGGTTGACATCTTTTCGAAATAATTAAGGACAAATGTGGACAGCGATGATGAGTGGTGGCGAGTGAATTTGCCAAGCCACTTGAGACTTGAATCATTTGTACTCGTTAACGGAACAGTTTGTAAAATTGGAAACGTATTTTGTAGTAAGTAGATACACGTCAGATCGAATATGTGGCATAAATATCATTCGAGTTCTTAATAAATGCAGAGGAAAGGATTTGTCATGGAGTAAACTGGTTAGAGCAGCTGTATCATGATGAATGCGAGTTAATTTTGTTATGTCAATTTCGTTACTAAATGTCAAAGGCTTTACGACATCTATGGAGCTGGCTGTTTTTTTTTTTGCGAAATTATTATAGTTGGAGAACAGGAAAAAGGTATACTCAAAAGTACAAGTAGACATTTTGAATGTTAAATTTAGGAGGATTCGGTCTTAAATTTCACTTTAAAAAACTTCCATAAATATTGTCATTTTGCATGATCTACTACTGTCCTTTCCAAAAAAATCCAAGCAGACATTTTGTTTCTTAAATTTCTCCATTGCGTAGTAAGAGGAAGATATTGTTGTCGCATAAAATGTTGAGGAAAAAAATTCTGTCCGTCTGTGCCGAGGCCTACAGCCTAAACTGCTGCTCGGGTTTCGTTCCACCTTCGGATTTGGAGTTTGAGGGCTTACAGTTCGGGCAGTTTTCTTTTTTTTGCAAGGTAACCTCAATATAAATGGTGCTTCCCATACAAAATTTGCGTACCAGTTCGAATGTGTTCGAAAACGGCTCTAACGATTTCAACCCAAATTGATATTTGAGCTTAAGTAGGTGAGGTTAATATTACGGCATACTCAGTCTTTGCTCAAAAATCGAATAACGGTACTTTTGAAATCTGCCAATTTTAAAAACTGCTCCTATCTCGAAAAACCCCTTTTTGATTTGGATAAAACGTTAAAAACCAAACGCAGTTTTGAGCAAAATAGTTAAGCAATATTATGTTTCAAACCAAAGATTTCAATATATGTTACTGTTTTGACTGCATAATTTTACAAAAACCGCTCTAACGATTTTGATGAAAACACATATTTAGGATATTAAAATAATACTAATTAAGATTCCATACTTAGTTTTTCTCACCAATTTCAAATAAATCAGTTTTTTAATTATTTCTCAAAAATTACTACCCGAAAGCCGATCAGTGTTCCTGTTCAAAACTCCAAACTACTTCCATTAAAAATGCAATAACAGCGACACAAAACTTATTTTTAGCAAATATTACCCAATTCTTCTATTTTCCAACAATGCATGAATATGCACCTAAAAATAATTCCAACCACTTGGAGCCTTACACAATCAAAAACGTCACACACGTCCATCGGCATATTCGGTTGATAGCTGCTAATGCAAATTTAGAAACAACTCTCTAAAATCGTACATATTTATATCTGTGTAAGGATATTGGTCTTAAACGCACCCTACTTCCAATCATAGACACCTTTAACCAGCGTTACTTATGTAGCTATTCCAGTCAAAAATAAAAACATGCCCTAGCAGATCACAAAACAGAAACTCCGACCACACTTACTGAAATATCAAATAAATAAGCCAAACGGGAATTTTATTTAACACTATTCCTTTTTCTATATTTTATCTGTTCTGTTTCTTTTATCTAGCATTGCTTCGCAGATCTTTACCTACCTATCTAATAAAATAAGAACACAACCAAGCAAACTTTTGATCAACGAGAAAGTTTCGTTCGACACAGTTGTGCACTTTATTTTGTAAACTGCCAGTACAAGAATATTTTCTAGTCGGTATTTCTGTTGACCTCAACGCGATAAATATTTTTGACGTCTACAATTTGATATAAATGTATAATTGTATTTTTTCGAAGTTTGTTGTGGGGATAAAGATATATCAAGGTAGAACTATGTATGATGCCAATTTTAGCCGGATGTGAGGAACAAAATGAATCACAGCACAAATTAAAAAAAATCGAAATGTGACAATGTGACAGATTAATTTACTTTGCGTGCCTTGATTTTTGATATGTTTCTACTGGACATAAGCTGTCAGAAATATAGTTTATTGGATCTGTTTTTTCTTCTGCGCTGCTTCGTTTCTAAATTTTAGTGGGTTATATTTCCAGCTTGTACTCCAAACTGACAGTTCGCGTGATTAGAGTGAATTAAAAGCAACCATTCAAAAGGTCTGAAAACGTTCTCGCCAAAAATACTCGAAATGAATAGAATTTGAAAAATAACGAGTACCTAACTTGTAGTTCACTTATTGAAAATGTTTTCCAAATTGTTCTAAAAAGAACTGTCATATCTATTACTTGACAAATATCAAACGGAACGACATTTAACCCGTGCGTACTTTTCATATAAAGAGTTATATTCGGAAGAATGGGGAAGGATTTTCTCTGCGAAAGGCAAAATTTCTATGTGATAATTATCCAGACACGGTTTGAACGAACATTCGAAGCAGCGTTGCCGCTGAAAAATTTCAAACGGGGGGCTAAAAAGGGGCCTGAGCCGAAAAAAGGTGGTCTCCACATAAGATACTAATATGGCAAAAACAATGAAACAACAAAAAAACAAAGAACAACAAAGACGTATATTTTAAACAATAAGCAAATTTTATTTTTCGTTCAATAAAGAATAAACACTTACTTTAACTGAAAAAGGGGTCATTTTGATTAATTTTCAAAAAGGTGGGGCCAAGGGTCCTGAGGCTCAAAAAGGGGCAAAACGGCAACGCTGATTCGAATGCCTTCCTACAGTTGCCTATTTGAAGAGGTGCCCGCTCTTTGATGAATGGCTCTTTGAAATGTGATCGCAATTCATTGACTACAAGGTTTGCATTGGATTACTCCGGACTGATTGGACTTATATGGACGAACTAAGCTTGTTAACTACTTGGTTCGCTGTAAAATCTAAGATTTCCTCTTTCACTGATGGCATCTCTGGATAAATTAACAGTGGAATTTGTAAGACTATCAATCTGGCATTAGTCTCGAAGGTGGTTTAGTTGCCAAAAAAGTCGTTTTGTTTTCTATAATTTCAGCCTTTTTCTTACTCAACAGAATAAGGGTTTCCTGTAAAAATGTACATCCATCGCTAGATAAAAACAAACCACTCCGCATCGTTTGGACCAGGCGCAGCTTCAAAGATATGTAAATTTATTCGGAAACACCTCCCATATTTGTCGTAAAACCGCACATAGAACTCGAGATAAAAAGGTCCCGCATCCGAACTGAATGTCACCCAAAGTGCTTAGCGTGGTATATGCTCTCACAGCGCCGCCTTCATCGTTGCTGCTATGTCACAAATCAAACTGATAAGGTTTTTATTTAAGGGCGCCCCGGACCCTTCTCGAAACTAAAAATGCAATTAAATTTGCATTTTATCAGTTTTCTCGAAATGAAAAGATATCCTTCTTGTCTGGTTGTATACAGTTCCTCGGCGCGACGCATTCCCCAACTCTGAGTCCATCAACCACCAGAAACCAATAAAAATCCAATCGAAACGAAAGAACAAACCAAGTGAAATGAAATGGAAGAAAAAGTCCATCTGTGACCGGTGACCGCATGCAAATTAGAAATTCGTTTTGTTAATTAATTTATATTATATTTTTATTTGGTTGGTATTTATCTGTGTGAGAAGCGTTCTCCTGCGTCCGCTGCACCGCACCGACGACGGACGCCGCCGCCGTTGCCGCCGCTTGCGTGTTGAAGTTGAATTTAAATATTTTTTGTTCTTATTCGACAAATTTATATTTAATGAGATCCATAAAATTTGAATTTAAGAGAGAAAAAGCCGCCACCCGAAGTCGCAGGTTTGGCTTTCGGACTCGCGAGAGCCTTGAGTTGACTTTTCCTTTCTGGCGCTGAGACGGGCGGCGACGGCGACTCATTTATAGCACAAGCTAGTTGGCGAGTGGTCCAAAATGTCGGTGCGGCCATTTGATGGGTCACATAAAAGCATAAATAGCTCTGTGAAGATGTGACTTGGCGGAGCTCGAGCTCTGGGCCATTATGGATGCGCGCACGGCATTGCGGTTAATTTCGCTTTTATCATATGGATGCTGAGCGCGTCTTTAGTGGAGATGTTGGCAAGGGTTTTTTTTGTGTTTTTTCTTTTCGAATATCGTGTTATTGAGACGTTTCTCATTGGAACAGCTTGTATGGGGAGCGCTAACCAGCATCCGGACAGTTCAGGTAGAAGATTTGTGTGTGAGGATGGCAGCGTCTCAGACGGCGAGGACACTTCATGGGTGTTCTATGGCAGTGATAAAATTAGCAGGCAATCCTCTAGCTATACGGAATGGCATTTTGTATTGTTTCGAGGTGACGCGGGGCATGGCATGGCCTCTCATTAGAATGGCATTTTCATTGGGGCTTATAGATTTATGACCGGCTATATGGTGAGGTGGGTTGTAAATAGTTTTGTGTGCGTCTTGTTTGATGCCCTCGGGATATTTCCATATCTGTGCGATTTTTCTGGGGATCAGCTGATAAGTGCGAGAGCTCAGCAATGGGATATGAGATGGGGAGTTGTAGGATCCTCAACTCTTATACTTTGTACAAGGAAAGCTTGGGGAAGTTCTCCTTCAATGCTGGACGCCGGAACGACGGAAGCTATTCAGCTCAAGAAGTGTAGAATTAAATTTCAAATGTTTCTATATGTTGCGGCAAGTTGTCCATTTCAGAAATAAAGCGGGTTTTTCCCATCTTTGACTTAACTCTTTAAGCTGACTTGATTCTTTTGTGATTGGCCCCCAAGAAAGTACCGCCCAGTTAATGCAAACATAAAACCAGAATACCTACGCAACTTCCTTTCAGCCCTGTGTCGTCGGTCGATATTATCGTAAATGTTCCGCCGTTTTGTTGACGTGAAAAATGCGTTCCGATGCCGAACTAACAGCATACTCGCTACCAAATCAACTAACCAGAGGTGTCAAAAACAAATTGCTGCGATGTTTTTTTTCCAACTCGATTGCGAAGAACATTTTGTTCCAAATTGTTACTTGGGCTCCACTTTTGATGCCCGCTAAACATCCAAACGCAGCCATTACCCTCAGCTGTCAAACTTGATTTTTGTGCTATATATACCTTTAATTATTATAATTGAGTAGGTGAGTTCATCAGAAGAAAGGAAATTCAAATTTTTCACAGTTTCGGCTGTGTTGTTTCGATGACAGTTAATACCATTTGACAGTTAATGGTGATTATGCTTACATGTTTTTCTCTGCTTTATCGCTTTATGTTAGGGATACAAATGAAGGTGAATCAAGGTCCATTTGAATACCCATTTCAAAACTGTCAAGAAAAAAGTAACTAGTGGTCATTTACTCGTTACTTCTTTTTCATAACATTTCGGACTTTTTATTGCAATATTAGGTTCATTTGCTTACTTTTCTGAGCTGACCACAAGAACGGACTTTTTATTGCAATATTAGGTTCATTTGCTTACTTTTCTGAGCTGACCACAAGAAAAATGTGTTCAAATCAAACCATTGAGGATAAAACTGGCAGAGCTACTGGTAGCTACTTTACTCGATAGTATAAACTTTGGAGCTACTTTGAAACACTTTCAGATTAATGCGAATTTATTTTTCAATTGCCCATTGGCAGTTCTTTGTTTTTATCAGAACTCTTTGGAGCCGAGAGTGGAATCACTCGTTACTCGATACATTATTAACTTTCTTTGCATTTGGGATGAGAACTTGTATGTACTTGGGATCAAAACCGAGTACGCGAATGGACCTATTCAAATCAGTTGCCCACCGATTTAAAAAATATAGGGATATCGACAGAAAAGACGTATGCATACACGAATTTAACGTTAGAAGCTTCTACAAAAAGACGTAAGAGATGCGTTGATAAAACCGGAAAGCTTCCACGTGAACGTACCTACTCATCGCTAAGGAAAACCCCTAATTATGACACAAAACATGAAATACTGCAGCTACTGGTCACCAACAAATACTTAATTTGTTTGTTTCCTTTTCAAATTTTCGCCGACAAATTAATTATTTTTTTTCAAATAAATTAGCACCCATTAGAGGCCGAAAACTGGTGTTGTATCGTCGGCGTCGTCGAAAGGGGCCATCACCCGGGCGCGAGCGCCAGCCACCGTCTGTCACCACTACTGCTGGTTCCAACAAGATCTCCCTCACGTACAGGTATTGATATACCTACCCACATATTATGGTGCGATTGTGGAATACCTGCTGAGATGATGACACGATCACCCGCTGTGATGCTACACCTCGACTTATTAGGTGGTGAATGTAGGATACACCAACAAATCAACGGTCAACTCCTGCCATCTTCTGCTTTGCTTTGCGGGACACTTTGTCTCTGAAAAATATGAAAGGCTGACCAACGTTATGTTATGGTGTCTTTCGCGACGAGATATCACCAAGAACATACATCATCGGGCTCGAAATATAGGCGCACATGTTTCCCCCCAGTGAATCACTGCTAAGCTGCGCTCTATAGCTGCACCTTTTTTCCATTCTTCTTTCGCCCCGTGGCGCCTTTGGCTTTGCCATGCGCGGGCCTGTGTGTGAGTCCTTATCTCTATACCGGCGCGACATTTTATTCTTTGCTTTCGTTTTCTTCCGACTTCTTTTTCGTGGTACCCTATATGTCTATCTATGACCCTAACCAGCGACTTACAATTGATGGTGATGCTGATGACGGTATTATGCCGTAATGGCCAACACCAGGGACGTTTGGAGGAACAGTAAGCTTGACTTCGAGTTTATTGCATTTTACCAACATTTACATTGGCCAGAGAGCACGATGCAAAGGTCTGTTAACCTAAAAAAAATTTGATGCTTGTCTGTGGTACTGGTGGGGTCTGTATTGCGCCAAGTGTCGTGATAACGTCAAACGAGTCTTTTGTTTTTATTGCACAAATGAGGTTTGTTTCTCGTGCTCTTCGGTTTTTATTATATGGTCCATGAGGTGGTCTAATGAGCTGGGAGTCAGCACAAGGGAAAAAATGGTAAGACACAAAAGGTGCCGCCATGTGATGGGTAATGAGCAGATAGTTTTCGTGAACTTTCAGCCCCCGAATTTAAAGAGGTTCGGTGGTCTCTTCTGGCGGAGAAGAAGGCTAACAATGGTTTGATGATGGCATAGAGGGTATCCATCTGATTGTACCAATTTGACTCCAATTTGTATTTGAAAAGAAACAAATACTGTTCAGAAACACCCAGTACGCCTGTCACTTAAACCGATTCAATACCTGACATTAAAATGTGTGCAAACGTTTCTCGACGAATGTTTTTCTTCGCGAGAACTTCCCATTAACAATTTAACATAACATTCAAAAATGTTCATCCAATAGCCGAATACCTGGCAGAGTCTTGGCTTAAAACAAAAAATCTAATAAAAATCGTTGACCTCTTTGTCTCCTACCAAATTTTGTTGCGGCGACAGACATTAACCCTACGGCATGAAAAAACAAAACATCTTGCTGTCATTGACAACAACAATAAAAATGGGAATATTTCCTTGTCAGCAGGTAAACATTTTTGAGTCCATACCATGTCCATACCCTACTCGCCAAAGAGTGACTTTTGTGTTATCATTTGTTGTTATCCCTGACGGATAGCGCAACACCACACAGCAGGGAATTTCATTCATGAACAAGGAAAAACCCATCCGCAACAAAAACCAGAGAAACCCATCCCGCCTTTAATCCTTAGTTTGGATTCGTATGTCCTTAGGTTTATTGCCTAAGGAACTATGTCTGACGCCAGTGTACGGATACTATACAAAAGTCATTTTGATTTGTTTATGGAATAGGACTCGGATCAGATAATTAGACAGACAAGTGGCGACATCCGGAAATTGACACTGACTGTTGAGCTAAATATGTCATTAAATGCTCGTCCGACGAGGACCACATCAGACATGCCAATAAATAACATTTCAACGATAGGAGATGCGACTGACGGTATTTTGATGAAATGACGTCTGGAGCGAGCAGAGCGCTTGTAGGAGGAACTGAGGTATACCTGCCTATTATTCTGGTCAAGACTCAAGAGTTGTTGTAAAACTGGGATTCCGTTTTGGACGCGCCGATGATTTACGACCAATGACATGATGATACTGTACATTGTTTGACAATGGAATACAATTGTGCAGTGTACAGCTGGATGCATATTTGATAGATATTTATAAGAACATTATTTGTCAGCAGTAAGTCATGCAGAGTAAGATTTACTTTACTTACTTTAAACGTTGCATATACACAAAAGCTGGTTTATACTCATAAATGATCTACTATCTAACTGGTTTTCATTCAAGACTGTTTATTTCCATTTAAAACAGTTTCAGGTATAACTAGACACAATTTGACATTATTTTGACTGTGACAAATTGGGAAATGTATATCGATATATAAAAGCCTATATAGTAATGAATTTGTTTAGATTAGATTTAAGAAGAACACAAAATTGGTCGCTAACGTCACTTGACGTCAAGCATACAATTGAATAGCCAACTGCATATATTCTGTGGGCTACTGTACCATAAACGTCAACTGGAAAAACTGTTCACGAGAACTGTCATACTTCTGTCAGACTTGTACCCGGGTTTTCGCGAAAACACTCGAAAACTTCACCGAAAACAGAAGTTTTCCCATACATAATTCAGTTTTCAAGACGAGTCGTTTAAAGTCGTTTTCCATGAAAACACCACGAAAACGACTTCCAATCGTTGGTTTGTTGAAACAAACACACCTTTTGCAATATTCAGCTAATTCAGGAGAATAGCTGACCGAACAAATGTCACAGCTCACAACTTAAAATCATTCCCCACAATTGATGGGCTAATATTATTTTTAAATGCACTAAATTCATTTTATTTGTTAATTAATGCAATCGAAATGAGTAACCAAAATAGTTTGCACCGAAGTTTAACGACTAGTGTCACACAACTGATTGAAACGTCAAACGAAAACTAGTTGGTGTTCGGTGTGAATGCATCGATTAGTTTTCGACGACAACACGGTTTTCGGCTTGGTGTGAAAAGTTTATTAGGATTTTTAAAGACTAGTAATTGTTTAGTGTAAGATATATTTTATTGAGACATCTTTGTGACTAATACACCTAATTTAACGACTTGAACGTAATAGATTCTTATGCTTTTAATCTCGATTCTTATTTACATTAAAATGTATTTCCGTACCATACATTAATGTACACATACAGTTATTTAGCAAACTTCAATTTATAGCAGAATCTCAAGTTTCGGTGACTACTGCGAGTATAGGTGTGTTCATTTGTATTGTTTAAAGTTTGGCACTGAAGTTCAAAAACTAATTGAGATATTCCATAAAATAAAGTTCGTAGACGTTCGACAAAATTGCCGCACCCAGGTAAGAAAGTGGGTGCTATATACGTGTTCCACAGATTTACTCATAAGGAGTAGGTACTAATTGGATCCATACGATTTCGCTCTGTCAGTTAGCTACTTCAATAATGGCCGCGTTCCACTGCCCGCTAGATGAGCAGCGGCATATACAAAAAATTGACATTTTACCATTTGCGCTAGGGTTGTAGCACTATCCCTGAAAGGGATATTTCACAATCTAGCGCATTGAGAGAGAGAGAAAAAAAAAACACTTGTCAAAGGAAATCGTTCAAAAGTTTACAAAATAAAAAAAAAATACGAAACCGAGCAATTGCAATTGTGATAAGGTTGATAGTAACGTTATTAAAATAGGAACTCAGACATTGTTTTCAACATATTGTATTCTTTCTTTAATTGTAGTGTTGAAATAATTATGCGAAAAATAGTGTGAAATGTCGTTCTAGCGCGGGCGTTCCTTCTTCTGGGATATTTTGTGCTAGACGTCTAGCGGACAGTGAAACCCGGCCATTATACTTGACGACTGTCAAAAATCTGATTAAAAATGTGTGTTTTAACACAAAGTTCTGCTTTAAGATTGTAGTTGTTGGAGTTTACATGAGTGTTTTTTCAATGCGTTAAAGTTTGACGTTTGCATTTCTTTAATACATGAATCAACGTTGAATGAAGGGTAAATTAAAATATATTGAAACACCTCTTAACTAAATTAAAATGCACTGACATCACCCAACATATTTGGATTATTATATATCAATTCATATATGTGAGGTTTAAAATTGGCAGTAAAATTGACATTAGGCGTGTTTTTTGAGCTTCGATCACAGCAAAGTTAAGTAAAGTAGGATTTTCAGTAAGCAATTACAACAACTACGCTATACATGACACTTCGAGACTCGAAATAGTTGTTGTAATTGCGTGGTAAAAATCCTACTTTACTTTGCTTTGCTGAGATCGAAGCTAAAAAAAACCAGGCCTGTTCTTGAATTGGAAAATGTGGAATATACATTTTTACTAACTTCCCACATTCATGTAATTTACTTAATTTAGGAAACAACGCACAAAACCTTACGTCATCAAACACTTACAGCAGTTTTATGCAAATGAAGTAAAACAGAAAAACTGTGCATAATGTTTCCTTTCATGTCATCAGATGAAAAATTTGCATTCTACTTATTGCAGTGTGTACCAACTACCGCAAATGCACAAGCACCCAGTCAACCAACATAAAAAAGTCCAAACTGTCCATTTCACAAATCAGTTTCAACATTTTGTTACTCTACCTGTCCTTTCTAATAAACAACGTTATATTTCTATTCGTTGTTTCTAATTAGAAGACAGTTTTAAATTCCATTTTATAATTTTACATAGTAAAATAATAATTAGAGAACATGAACAAAAAAAAATATGCAAATGTCCAAACTCTGGTTTTATTAGTCGTTCGATTGTTAAATTTTTTTCGCTAGTTTTACGAGCTATCAAAGTTCAGGTTTAGATCGTTTGACAACTGGTTAGATCTAGGGGCGACATGTTGCGTTAGTTAGTGGCGTGCATAATTTATCGAAACGAAGACGCATGTTTTTGTTGATGAAGTGAAAACATAGTTATTAACGGCCGGGCTATTCGCATATGCAAGCACTCGTTGAAATTTATGTCTACGCATTACATTTTGTATGTTGATCATAATTAAATGGCCCAATCAAGCGGGTCTACAAGACATGATGTCTGCTGTCTTTTATAGCTGCATACAAACCTATGGTTGCGTGCTGGTGCGTTAAAAGAAAACGAAAATAGAAACAAGATGGAATTGGGGAACAAAATGTTCACCAGCGGAAAACCAGTAGTTGAAGTGAATATGGCTAATTCGGTTTGGAATGCCTTGTTGATCAATTTACATCTAGATCCAAAGTAGGCAGGCTGAAATTCACCACATGAATGAATGGCTGTTCCTTTTGATTTCGGATTCTGAAACAATATCCGAAATTGGAAGGGAATGTTGAGGTTTGCTTTAGCAGTTAGAACTATAGTCCAACTGATAATCAAGACCTAGATGTAGGCAATTCAGCCTGGTTAACATTTTGAAAATCAGAAGTCGTTCTGCGTCGGCGGGTAGGTCAAACAGATTCATTGGTGATCCATTATTTCGTGTTTGGTCAGTTAGAGAAAATCCGTCATGCATATATAGCATCATAAGTGAACAGTGCTCAAGACTAATAATAACAAATTGATTAATGGGAGGTTATTAGATCCAGTATGACTTCGACCAAGGATTAACTTACAAATTATTCAGTTTTGTGGAAAGAGAACAGAATCGAAACAACACAAAATTACATCTTTAGGGTTTTTAAACTGCGAACGTCTGAAAAACATCGAAAAGGTAAAACTGTCATGAAAAAGCTTCTCAAGTAGACGACTTATTGTTGTAGATCTCTTCCATTCGTGAAGGCACCTATTGTGAGGAGATAGGCCTAGGGTCCTTTATAACAGCATTGAAATTCAATTGCTAATGATAGTAGTTTTTAACTGTAAATCTATCCTATAAAGGATGGGCCATTTAGTGGTTTCTCTTCAAATCACACTGCGAATACAGCCGAGGCAGCCACTTGAACGACGATGTGTTCCATAATAAATGGGATTTTTGCTCTCACTAATAAAAAAAAAAAATTATGTTATTATTGCATTTTTAAAAAGAAACTTGTATTTGGCCCACCCTGTACATGTACATGCAGAAAAATCGCTTATATAAAATCAACTAACTTTCGGTTAAAGTCTACCAAGTGATACTGTTAATATAGCTCCTACAAAGTTAGTGGATTAAAAATAGCCGAGTCAGGTTGTTTAAGGAAACTCGGTTAAAAATAACCTTTTATCAATTATCAATATCAATAAACAGCTGGTTGATATTTATCTAGAAACTTGGTCCTTAACAACTGATAAAGTGTGTTATTTTTAACAGTATGCATTTTACCTATTTATATCGGTAGTATTTTACAACGAATACTCGGTGTTTTGCACACTTGGTTAATTTTAAACCGTTATTGTTTAGCCGAGCAAAAATCGCACTCTGTTAGAGCCAATTTTTGCCCTTCTCGCTTGGGAATTCGAACACATGGTCTCCGAAGTTGTCAATTTTCTTCGAAAATGTATACAATAACTGAAATCTAAAACAGATCCATTTCCTTCGACCACAAACACAATTTCATAGCATAAAAACGATTTTGAAGTTTTAATACAGTGCTGAAGTTTGAAACATGTTTTTCTTAATTCAACATTGACATAAGGCCTGTTTTTTGAGCTTCGATCTCAGCAAAGCTATTACAACAACTACTGTGGGTCCTCGAAGTGTCAAGTAGAGCGTAGTTGTTGTAATTGC
The DNA here is from genome assembly GCA_963082955.1 of Cheilosia grossa. Taxonomy (NCBI): domain Eukaryota; kingdom Metazoa; phylum Arthropoda; class Insecta; order Diptera; family Syrphidae; genus Cheilosia; species Cheilosia grossa. The sequence goes on from OY720147.1 coordinate 12,677,477, forward strand.
GTGCTGAAGAGAAGAGAAATCCTACTTTACTTTGCTTTGCTGAGATCGAAGCTCACAAAAACACGCCTATTCTCGTAGTTGGGAGAATTAATTTGATATAATAAATGTGACAAGCTGTCTATTGGAACACATTGTACAATTTTTTGCTATATGTTCAACTATTTTTCCGGTCTTGATAATATTATTTTATCCACAATTTGCCCGGGAGCACAAACTATCTCTCGAATTTACCTTTAAACTGCAACTGAAAATATTATGCAAAGAGTACTTCGTAGGAGTTTATTTTAATTTCTGCGAATAACATACCTGTTTTATTGAACAACACTTTAGAGCCACATTTATGAAATTGCTATAAATTGGTTAAAACTGGTATATTTTGTTGTATGTCGCCTACAGTTTACCAGAAATTTTACAAGTAAAGTTTTTTAGGCTAGCATTTACGTATTTGCAGACTAAAAACGCGCAAATATTTCTGTCATTAGTAATATAAGATGCCTTATATTAAAAAAAAAAAAAAAAAAAAAAGATAATGCAAATACATACAAATACTGTCGCCCTTGAATTTTCAACTGAAATGTCATCGCTCTGTCCACAACTTTTCGCCGAAAAAAAAAATGTTTGTTTGCACTGTCCCCCTCAAGTCATTGCACTTGCCGCAAGTAAAACTAATAAAATCCGCAGACACTAATAAATTTGTTTGAACTGTGCCATAATAAATCATTTGCACGGAATTTCATCTAACAAATAAATAGCCTCGCCTTGGTCGACTGCACGGATCTTGCACTTTATAATAAAGTCGCGCATCACCTACTGACATTATTATTGCCAGCGAGTCACTGACATCTGTGTCATTTGTTGGTTTGATAAAATATTTAAATGTATGCAATTATGCATGTTATGATGGTTTTTCTTTTCTTTCTGTGTTCGTCTATCAACTAATTTATTTGGCAGTCTGTAAAACCGATTTAGTTACTAAACAATGTACTTACTCGTATATACTTAACCAATTAGGACAACTTTTATGTTATGAATAAATTAAACTTTCTTTGAAAACATTTTTCTGTTTTCAAAGATTAATGTTTTTATTTGATTAATAGCAACTACCTTATTGTTGTTTATACTTTTTGAGATTTTGCAGTTGGTTTGTACGCAGAAACGTCAAAATGTATAAAATTGGATAACCGTCTGAACGATGAACAATTGCGAAGGATTAGGCAGTGCAAAATGTCAATCATTAAATATTATTAGTATGTGCCTAAGGGAATGAATATGGGCTCGTGACAACTATATATTTCTGAGTTGTGAAAGCGACAAAATCACAAGTTTAATTTAAATGCGCGAAGTAAATCAAATCGTGCTTAGTTCCATTTTGCACATTGTGACAGCTAAATGGTAGGTAATGCTATATTAAACTAATTTGGCGCAAGACTGTGGCTATGAATGGAAAATATTTGTTTTCTCAAAAAAGAAAAGGATACTAACTACATTTAGGAAGTCATATGAATATTTTGCGCTATTTTGACAAGTTTGCGTCGTTATTATACACCTCAAAACTAACATAGTCAGAAATCGAGTCTGTTAATGTCAGAACTAAAAACATAAGCTGCTATAACTTTTCCTATAGAAAACTAAAAGGAAAATTTTGTTTCAATTCATATAATTTTAGTGGAAGGCTAGGTGTAAGTATCGATGTGATAATTACAACATGTTCACTGAATGTGAATTCAATACAACGTTCGACTACAAATTGTTTCCTTATAGTCAGACATCAGTTTGTCACTCTTTGGTTGGTCTAAATCGATCACGTGATAAGTTTTTCAGTTGACGGCACGGAGGGGAGCTGTTGTTAATAACTCCGCCCAGAAGTAGTATCGCATATAACATTATTTAAATGAGTGTTAAGGATATCCTAGACCTGTTCGACTGAATTGTAAACATTTTGTCAGTAATTTCACTAAGCGAAAATGTTTTCCCAAGTCAGAAAATCCCATCACTAGCAATAAGTTTTTTTTTTAGTTAACGAATTGCAAAGGAGGAAAACTCTAGACATCCTTGTTTTGTCTCCTCACTGTTTGCTCCATATCTTATTAAATCTATGTAATTTCTGTAGGACAGGATAATTCATTCAAAGTATGAAAATTATGAAAAAGATAATTGTTATTTTCTATTCTGGTTATTCTCTTATTTGGCATGTATTTGAGGTTAATCGTTGGAATTGGTTACTAAAGACCGGATAAGGGTTATTTTTTGTAACAGATTTTGCCAGAGTCATCAGATGAATAAATGGAAGGGAAATTCGAATTATTGAACGGCAAATCTTACAGCATATTCTTACCACAAATCCAATCGATATCGCGGCTATCCAGAAGTGTCAAGGTTTTGTATAATAGAAGGCCGATTTATACAAACTAAACAAGATCACTGCAATAGTTTTTTTTAGAACTGTCAGCATTAGTTACTGCACTAAGAATGCACCTAAATGGATGTAAGCTGAGCCTTACTCCACACAACCGCACTGTCTAATAGTCAACTGTCATCTGTTATGAAGAGTGGTAGTCTTCACACTAGGAAGCTGTCCAACACTTAACTCAAGGCTATTGATATAATGATGCATTATAAGTGTGTATGATGTGTATTTGCGGTAGGAGCTAGTTTTTGTTATGTTGCGCATGCGCCGCTCATGTGACTTGGCAGCATCTCGATAGACTTGCAAGCTCAAGCTTCGATTGCCTAGTGATTGCAAAACTATATTCAATTCAATTGTTTCAATTGTCCGAAAAGGTCAAAGTGAGTGTGTAATATATCTTACTATACTTACTACTGTCATTTTAAAATATGAGTTAGAGAGTGTTTTGTTGAATAGATATTAGACATGTTTTGTTTGAGCTTAAATCTCATCAAAGCCTAAGTATCGATTTTGAGCACGCAATTACAACAACTATTGCGAGTTTCGAAGTGTCAAGTAGAGCGAATAGTTGTAATTGCGTGCTGAAAATTCTACTTTACTTTGCTTTCCTGAGATCGAAGCTCAAAAAAACACATCTATTGTTAAAAACAAGTGAAGTCGTATCAGGTTTAGACTTACCTTAGGCAATTTACAATTCGAGTTCGAATATTTGCGAATTTTAATAGTCTATGTTTTTTTTTAATTCATTCATTGCTCGCTTAGTCGAAAATAATATGTTAGCCTCCGGTTAAATAAATAATATTCATTCGCCATAAATTATATCGCACTATGATTATGTCGAACTTTCTGGACATATTTTTAAGCATTTCTGTGGGTTCTTAGACATAAGCCGTATGGATGTTTTTATCCGAGTAATGTAGAGCCTGGGATTATAAGGTGAAAAGATTTCGCAACAATAATTCACGAGATTTTCATAGGATAAACAGCCAACTTGAATGTTTAGTAAAAATCGTACCAAATGCGTTGAATAAAATTTATATCCATCAGTGCATTTACTAGAACAAACTCAACATCAGACCACACTTATGAACTTCAATACTTTTGCATCAATTTTGACAACTGACGTTTTGTATAAATTCATCACGTCCGTAGCTTTATCGGACATTTTGTTCACTGACGAATCTATGGTAACATCATTGAATGTATATGAAATTGTGACTGTTGAACCCTTTTTTGTTGGTTGCGTGTTTCTAAAAATCATATTATTTATACCTAGCCATTTCTATTAAAAACCCTAATTTTGTTCCACTAGTATGATGTCTGTTGAAGTTTAACAAAGCAACAGGCTTAATCCACTCACGATGCCTGAACTGTATAAATGATATGTCATTTGACATTGTAATTGTAGTTCGTATTAGTTACCTATATGTGTTTGTTTATACTTAACATTTCAGCTGATAGTTTAGTGCAAAAATAGCATGAATTCTTTTCAAACAAAATTTGCTCAAATATCAAATAATCAAACATTTTCTCAATATTCGTGTTGCCGCTTTTTCTCCACTCAATTGTCATCAGTCGTCACTGTATAATTATCAAACTGCAGATGACTTTTCGTATGTGTAAGCAAAAGGTTGGAATTTATTTATTTATTTTTGTCCGGAATGAGTTTGGTGTTTTTTTTTTTTTTTTTTTTTTTTTTTCAAGTTTGACATTAATTGAAAGTGGCCGGCCGGCGGAATTTTAATTTATGCCAAAATGTCATTCACAAGTATTCAGATTATAATATGTACTTTCAAGATTATCGAACAGCTGTGGATATACGTGTTTCCATCCAAAAGTATTTGCGTACCTATTTTAAATTTGAATTTTGGAACCTGTATCACAGATAACATTAAAACTTAATCGTAAAATCTTGCTGACAAAAAATCTGTCATTAGAAAATTTTCGTCGCGTTTTGTTAATTTTAGCGAAATTTCGGATGAACACTAGAGATGATTTAAGTACTTACTCTTAAAGAAGAGTTAGTCCAATAAGTGGTTAGATACCTAATTGATAGACTGACTTTCTGAGAATAAAATTGACAGATGGGTTATATCAACAAGTGGTTAGATGATTTTAACATCAGGCACTTTACGCCGGTGCATAGAGTTTGTCACATAATTTAATTCAAAAGGATCAGTTTGGCATTATAATTATGAAAACTGCCGCAAACTGACATGTAACAGGGAATTACAGATTCTGTTTACATTTTTTTTATTAATTGCGGTTTCTATTCCAGACAAAATGACAAAAGAAAGTTGTTGAGAGACTTCCCCAAACGTCAACACTTTCAATCACTCCTCGCAATTAGAATGTAAAAAAACCTACTTATGCTAAACGTTTTGCGCATCTCTGACATTCCGACGGCTGTCACACTTTTTCATCGATCGCTAAGTAAATTTTGACAAAATCAAATTTTTCCGACAAATAGGTAGGTATGTTTGCTGTTCCATAAGCTCGCATGTAAAAAAAAATAAAAAAAACTTACTCGTTAAAACTTCATGGCCATGACAATCCAAATCCAGGTGATGGTTCATCACCAGCGATGGTTGTAATCCACTTTGATGATTGTGCAAGGGTAGCTGGTGTGCCAAATGGCCACCAATCTCTGCCATTACCATATATTATGTTTATTTTTACAGTGTTACCAAATATAATAATATTTTTTTTTTTTTTTTTATTTGATATCCTGTCACAACACTTCCCTTCGAACACTGTGTAATCCTTTTCTCATGCAATGGAAAATCGATTAAATCACTTTACTGACGGTTGTATCCTTTCGCATATAGGTACTCGTACATGCATTGGTATTCATTCATTACATGTGTTTTCCTAAGGCACTCTCACAGACACGTCAAATGGTGGGCGATGGAAAAACGAGGATTCTCCTAATTATGTCACTAGAGATAATTTATCGCAGAATCCGAATTATTTTTTTTTTCTTACTGAAATTCGAGTGGAAATCCACCTTCCACGTCGCGAGCGGGGATTATTCCTCTTTTTTTGTTGCCAAACGATCGACCGAAATTAAAATGTCAAAAAAAAAGCGAACCGAACTGTCACACGAAACTTCACTTTATGTCACAATGCAGCAGCAGCCTCGCATGCAACATACGACATCAGCGTTTCTCGAACGACTAAACCGGTATACAAGCGAAAAGGTGCTCAGTCACACCACGATTCCATTTAGCAAGCAGGGGCCACCCCTTCTGGTGTGTGTAAAAAGTCAGATGATAGCTGCGTGAGTATGAGTATTGGTCCGTCACATGACTTATATACTCGTCGGCCGACCAGCAAATGGGCTAGAGAGTGAGAGATAGACCAACAACACCCAAGCGAACCGGTTTCGCTACATAGATGGTGGATAGTTTTCCCTGTCATCCGCACTGACAGTTGTGTGCTGCTTTCACAGCCAATCGGGTGACAGTAAGGCGCGTGCGTCAAAAATTCCCTATAACAGGTTCATCTGATTGGGCGGAGGAATCGATATGATATCTCTAGGGTGTGTGACGGTCAGAGGGTGTGAATATTGCCCCTTCTTTATCCCAGATTGTGCATTTAGTGACGGGAACTGGTTCCCGTTTCGAAGACTCTTCCCATGCTCTCGTGTTGTGTTGTGTGCTTGTGAACTGGAGTGGAGCGGCAGATGAAATTGTTTTCGAAAAAAGATTTTCGAAGTTTTTCCCAAACAAAATGGTTGGCACAGTGCTTGCGTGAAACTGTATTTCTCTGGATGGGAGTGTGCGTGCATTATTTTGGGGCGGGAGAGTGAGTTCACGGGGGCTATGTAATGTCAGAATGTAAGGTGTAATTTTGGAGGGTGTTCAAGGGTTTTTATATTTAGTGTGTGGATGTGTGTTTCTGTTCGGTGTGGGTCTGTTCAGAAGGTTGTGATGCAATGAAAATATTTATTGCCTAGAAGTTCGTTATTGCGTAGATGGGGAGGGCGGGCGGCTGTCTGGGGTGGATAGGAATGTTGCTGTCGTGTCTGTGGTAGGTAGGTATTTCAGATTTAAATTCCAAATAAAAAGCTCTAAGCGGTGGAAATTTAATATGTAGTATGAGACTGTTTTGATAAATGTATTGCGTAGGATTGTTATCGTTACTTCTCATTGAGGACGTAAGCTAAAAATGAATCGCGATGTACTGACAATGGGGTTCAATAAACTGCGGCGCGTAAAAATAAACTTTGACAAGTATCGCGTTGTTAAATAGGTAGGTAGATATAAGTGAAAAGTGACACCCGTGGGTGCGGTATATGTATAACCTACCTCTACATAGATTGGTGTTACAAATTTAAAACTGATTTGAGAAGAATTGTCAATCAATTATGATAAGACCGAAACAAAGGTACCTACAGAGGTTGTTACCAATGGTAGTTACCATGTGTTTAAAGGTAGTTGTGCCATTTGCGTCAACAACATGGAATTTGAGGCATCAACCACCGGCTTAGAAGTCGTTAGTTTGGAGGGAGAAGAAGCTTGCTCATGAAAGGTATTTGATATACCTACGCATGCTGCAAAAAGTAGACAAAAGTTGACGACACAAGCTTAATTTGGTCCAGTTTAAGACAGTTTTCGAGCATAGAGACCTAGTGCATATAGAGCGAAGGACTATTCTAAAGCAACTTTAGGTTTGAGCACCAGATGAGGTTTTGACTGGAATCCAGAAGACTGTTTCTTTTCGAAAAGCCGGGACAATTAACTACCACAAAAACCTCTAGAGCTGCTAAATATAACGGATGATCTCGATATCGCCTGTGAATTCTTAAAGTGACAGTTGACACACGTCAGGGGGCTTTAGAAAAGAAAACCTCGAGTAGATATATCTATGTTTAATTGGTAGGTAGGTATTTTTCGGGGGTTCAACCTTGAAACCCTAGCACAACACACTAATCATTGTGCCACTAAGCCGACAATACAAAAATGTGTGCACAGAAAATAATTGCTATCGAAATATCGAAATATCGCCTTCCAAACATGATCCCCATTTGCTGTTTTTCACAGTTTGATTATTACATATCGTGACCTGACCACCCATAGATTTATTATTTGACTGTCAGCACGTCCACTGATCCATCAGCACTAAAAGCAAGGTTGTTTCTGTTTTTTTTTTTTTTTTTTAATGGTCGGCTTTTAACAGAAATGTAAAATTTAAACATTACCGTGGGAATACATATTTATTTCCATTTCTCTAGCCATGGTTTATCTGAGTTTGTCAATTACCTATACCAATAAAGTGTTAATTTACAACTATTTACAACTTTGAATATACCCACACATTTTATATAGTTTCTTACAGTAGCAGCTTTAGGGATTTGGCTGTTAAAAAAACATGAAGTTAATAATATCATTTATTGGACTTATTATGCTGTAAAATGTGGGCAGCACAGTTTTGGTCACGATCTACTAAAATCAAATCAAACTGTGATAAGTAACCAATTGAGAGATAGTGCTACCGAAGTTATGCTAATTGAAAAAATCTTCGGAGTTGGATGCAGCCTTGAATTACTGTTGGGTTTTTGTTTTACCTCATAGTATTGACATACTTATTGTTACTGCTTTTCTTTAGTATTAATCAAGCCAGAGACATTTTATCTTATATAAAATGGTAAGCGGAACTGGCATTTAAAAGTGGATGAGAACAAGTGAGAAGTATAGGTAAGTAGTGCGGCCTTAGCCTAAGGTAAACTGATTCAGTGTTTGTCAACATTTTTTGTAGAATCTAAACTTTTGAACAAAACCATTCTGTGGCCAAACGAAATCTGTCCTTGTCGTCCTGCAATTTTGTTGACGTTTAAATAAAACAAGACCGCATTTGTGAAGGAGATCCCTAAAGCAGCGGTAAATGTCGTATCGCTCTTGACCTTGATCCATCCACAAAATTTTGTTTAGTTGTGCAGATCAATTTGTTTGTTATACGTCAATCGCGAAATTGACAGCAAATTGACAACAATTTTGTTGCCATATTCTTTTTATAGTTCATATGCCAGCCCTGACTGAAATTCTGTGTTTAGTGCTGCCAAATTCAATATATTTGTGTTGTGTAAATTACGAATCGAGGAGACAAAATTCACTCGTGAGTAATCCATAACAGAACTGCGCGGGAGTAATCCAACTTAAGCTGACGATATCATTAAAATTATATGTTGTGAGCACAAAACGACGAGTGGCCGGTCTTAGGCGACTGGCTTGATTTAAGTAGATTTTTGTCCATTTTTGGCACTGAACTAGACCACTTAATCCTAGTATTGTTCACTCTCAATTCCTAAATCAGTTGCTGAAATGGCTGAGTTCCGTTTGATGCGAAATCGCTGTCAATTAGGGATGGAAACAAATATTTTTTGCCTTTCTTTAGCTTATAGGCGTTTCTGACAGTAAAAGCATATTTAAATATTATACTACGACTTTTAATGGCTACCATAGATTTAATCTACATTCAGGTTAGAGGTACGACGAAGAATTTGGATGTGTTGAGTTTGGATTTGATGTGGCATGTGGAGAGACAAAATTACCGCATTTTGAATTGTTGCTCCTGCACAGTATAGATCATGATGTATTCAAATAACGTATAGAAAAAATGCTAACGCACGTCGATGAATAATTATAAAGTTCGATGTTTATCGATTTGGGTCAATGCGTTGTTGGGCAGCATATCTATAAACATCTGGATTGAAGTGCAAATCTTCTTTTTTCACAGCTCGAGGTGGCTACCCACCTTCACGCTTCCATTTTGTAGTTTGAAAATAGGCCCATAATTACGATCTAAGTGTGTTAACTCTTGCTGACAGCCAGTTCAAGCTAACCTAAGCCCATAATCAGCACGATTAGGTTTATGCAAAGCCCACTCTAAGAGCTTGTTTTCCATCGAAACAGAATCCATCAACACAAGTTTTAAGACTATTCCAATTCAAACTATCAATTAAAATGTCAGAGCTAGGCCGGCGTTGGCTGGCACCTCTTCACCAATCAGTGAAAAGACAGGCTTAATTTACGGCCTAAATTGTGAAGAAACGACACAGGTAACGGCAAACTCTCCCAACAAAAAAAAAAAAAAAAAAAAACATCTGCTTAATGTATTCAATCAGCTCCAATTACTATCGCTAATTTCATCTTCGAAATTAGCATTTCACCCAGTGCAGACCTATATACCCACCTACTCTGCCTTATCCCCACCGATATGCAATTTGCATATTCAGTTCGAAAATTAACTTCCTGGTGGTGGGATATTATGTGTCTTGTTAACAAATTAACAACAACTGCCGCAACAGCGAATGATAAAGTTCGAAAATTATTCCCCGAAAAGTCATTGTGAACATAAACAATTTACGTCAACGGTAATTTGCATTTTCATTTCGCTGCGCAATAAATGTCCTCCACAAATTTTTAAGTTAACAATCTGAATATGTAATATTAACCGCAGAGTTGGTATTTGGATTTGACATCAACTGGGCCGACGTTTCCTTGAGATGGGAATATTTATTGAGAGTGGCAGTGGCGGCTATAGGTAGATGATAAGAAGACAGGAAGTTGCCATGCTAAATTTAGGACAACATTTCATCCATTAGCCTGATAGTGTGCGCCTTTTATTATCGTTCTGTTCATGGGTAATTTTTCGTGACTAAAAATATCCTGTGCCAGGTATATGTAAAGTGTCCCCATCTCACACACGCTTTCCTTCGAATTGAAACTCTCATTATCCAATGTTGCAGCCATTATTTGGTTCTGGTTGTGCCGGGCTATATATGCCTCTGAAGTCGCAGTCATGCAATACCATTGTGTTCTTATCCGTGGTATTTTATTCTCCTTCGGCGATGTCCTTTTCTGGCTTTTGTTTGGGCCACGCCGGCCGATATGATATGAACAGAAACAGATATAACCACTAGACTGACTCGACTGTTGTTCTATGACAGTGTATACTGTTGGTACACGGACAGGTAAACACGTGTCCCCAATGAGTTGAGAGTTGAAAAGGGAACACGAGAGTCCGTGTCCTGCCACATTTTAATTTTCCTAATGGATATCGATCGTTTTTTGTCGGTTTTATTGTGTATATACCGCCGAATAAATGTGTGTAAAGTGACATAGATATACGCACACACCGATGCTAGAAAATGATAGCTTGCAGCGGCCCGGAGAGAACTGTTTATGGAGCTGGGGATAAAGTCTTCGAATACAGAATACTATTACAACTCTGTGTCATCATAATAATCGTCATCGTTTCACCGACTTAATATATCCTTTGAATGGTATTATTCCAGTTTTTTTTTTCTTACGGGGTTATTTTGTGAGTTTAAACCCTTTCGCATTGGTTGTTGCACAGAGCAGTCATACTGCCAGAGGAAATGCTCCGGTAAAAAGGGAATTTGGGAATTTTCGGTGGTAGGTAAATCCTTGCAGGGAAGGATACATTCGTTTTCATACGTATTAAACTTTTGTGTAAAATGGGGTTGGGGTACGGTAGCTATAGGTGGGTGTGTGCTGCTCTGTTGTCGGATTTATTCCTGAGCTGTAACCTTCTCCAACAAACGCTTATAAAGGTGCGATGCGGTATAGCTACCTACATAAGATAATGCCGACGCTGATTTATTATTTATAAAAATCATTTCTCCATCAAAGGAGGCAATCCTGTTGCTATATGTTTGCAGGATTCGATTCCCTCGAGAACGAACTCGCTTTTAAATGTCAGTTATGGTGGCCCAACCTTGATTATAAGTCGGGAAATCCAAATACGATACCCAAAAAGACCCTCTTCACGTTTCTAGTTTAAATATAGCGAAGCAGAAGGTACTGCCTGTCTTGTAAGAGTCTAAATATGAGTGAAGGAACTGTTATCTCGGCCCTTGGATCACGTACACCCAGAAGAAAAACAACGTAAAATCAAAGAAAAAACAGTTCGATTTAAATATTTTTCGGAATGATTTAACTTGGACTTAGAAAGTTTGTAAATCATAGTGGCATGACATTAATTCAAACTTTTTCCCTTATTTAAAAAGAATATACTTAAAGTTTGATTTAACCACGTAATTACCTTGGTTTGATGTGAAATCATTCTCGAATCAAATTCACCTATCTTTAGAACAATGTATATAAATTTCGATCCAACAATAATGCATCGCGAATTTAAATACATTCAACTTTGAAAATACTATCCTTTGACTTTAATTTGACAATGACTCATCGTACAATCGAATGTATTTGAATTTAAAAAAACACTAAAAAAAACATTCTTAAGTAATCGCCGTGCAACTTGTATTCAAACAAATCCAACTTTGAAAATACATGCTACACGCAGAAAAATCGCTTATTTAAACTCAATCAACTTTCGGTTAAAAACTACCAAGTGATACTGTTAAAAAAGTAACCGAGTCAACTTGTTTAACGCAACTCGGTTAGAAATAGCCTTTTATCAATTTTTCTTGGTTGTAAATAACAAACTAACTCTGTTGAATTTAACCAACTGGTTGATATTTACCTAGAAACTTGGTTCTTAACAACTGATTAACTGTGTTATTTTTAACAGTATGAATTGAACCTATTAATATCGGTAGTATTTAACAACGAATACTCGGTGTTTTTCACAGAGACTTGGTTAATTTTAACCCATTATTTTGTGGTCGAGCAAAAATCGCACTCTGTTAGAGCAAATTTTTGACCGTGTATATGTTTAATCTCTAATTAAACTTCGTTCATGTATTGATTGAACCCATTTTGAATAAGCACTTTGTTTAACTCTAATCTTACCTTGATGCTTCGTAAACATTAACACGTTTATTATTTGATACATTGAGTACACATATCTATTTCTTTTGTTTTTTATAAAAAAAACCATACCTACATCAATTTAAATTTTCTAAGAACGGTATTTTCAATAAGATTAAATTATTTATTAAACTAAGGATACAAAAAGTTTGTTTTTATTATTATTTACTTACTATAAATGTACAGAATTTGTGGACTCTGAAACTGATGAATAGGGTTTAAGATTCTTTTTCTGCCAATTCAGGACATTCGATTTATCAATTTCCCCTCCGAAATTAGCTCGGTTATATAAAAAATTAGTAGAATTTAAACAACTTACTTTGTTGCTATTGACCGATAAAGTTGGTGGAATTTAACCAACTTTCTCTGTTGTTATTATCCAACTCACTTGGTTAAAATGAGCCAACCTACTTGGTTGTATTTAACCAACTAACTTTGTTGTTATTAGCCAAACAACTTGTTAGAATTTAGTCTGTTGCTTTTAGCCGACTCACTTGGTAGAATTTAACCAACTTATACGAGTAAAAGGGTTAAAAAAAAGCCGCTCGTTGGTTATATTCAAGCCACTTTTATGGGTTGTTTTTAACAAAATTAAAATTAAAACTAATGTGGAAATATTTTTTTTTGCAATCATGTAAGCACTGATTAACCTTTTTGTATCCGATGGATTATTTTCTAATCGAACACTTGTAACCAAAATTTGTTTTTTCGTTGACGAAACTGATTTTTTCTATCTTTCTATGTACCATTGAAGGAGAAACGAGAGTAACAAAGGCAATGAGCTAACTGAGGATAAACATGTTTCCTTTTGAATCTACGTTGATCGATGACCATAATTCGACTTTTTTCTAAATTATTGTCAGTTAAAAATCAATATGCAACTCTTTAAATAATCTTGATCCAAGTTTGAAGCTATATTGTGTGAATTGCATGGTAGCATTAATTGTACCGTTAAATTTCGACATAAAGGGTGTTTTTTTTATAGGTATAGAACCTTAAATTGGCAACACTATTTTAACTGGCGGCCATTTTGTCAGCTGTCAAGTGATTTATTTTTAATTTGGTCTGGCATTTCAACACGAATAGACTGACGCCTGAACAACGCTTCCAAATTGTGCAAATTTATTTTGAAAATCATGGTTCTGTTCGAAATACGTATCGCGCACTACGTCCATTTCATAGGCGAATTTTGTTTAGCGATGAAGCTTACTTTTGGTCGAATGGATACGTGAATAAACAAAACTGCCATATTTGGAGTGATGATAATCCTCAAGTGTATGTTGCGACACCGTTACATCCACAAGGACTGACTGCTTGGTGTGCTTTATGGGTTGGCGGAATAATTGGTCCGTTTACTCTTTAAAAATGATGCTGGCCAGAACGGTACAGTCAATGGTGACCGCTATATAGCCATGATTACTGACTCTTTCGTTCATCAATTGAACTACCATGATGTGCAGGAGCTGTGGTTTCAACAAGACGGTGCAACATGTCACACAGCTCGTGCCACAATTGATTTATTGAAGCAAACGTTTGGTAACCGCATAGTTTCACGCTGCGGACCCGTGAATAGGCCTCCAAGATCGTGCGATTTAACGCCGCTTGGCTATTTTCTGTGGGGATATGTGAAGTCACTAGTCTACGCCGATAAGCCCGAAACGATTGACCACTTGGAGGACAACATTCGCCGCGTTATTGAAAAAGTCACCGAAAATTGAACCTCCAGATTAGACTACGTCCGAGCCAGCCGTGGCGGTCATATGCCAGAAATCATATTTAAATTATAATGCCAGGAGATTACCTTTCGAATAAAGTAAATTTCATGTCAATTTAAAAAATTCATCTTTGTTTTATTCCATATCAATGTTTTATGTCTCTAAAAAAAAACACCCTTTACAAATAAACACGCAACGTTTAGAAGTCGATGGCGTCTTAAAACAACTTCTAATTGACTATGGCAACACTTTGAATGTAAGTAGATAACATTTTGAAACCTAATAATGGACCAATATTATCATGTCGCACTTTAGAACTACCTACGTTGAGAGTAGGTTGAATATTTCAAAAAAAGTTGATTATGTAAAAGAGAATATGTTTCACTTTGAATCTAGGGTGAATTTATTTAAAATTATGTTGCGAAATTCAAATCAAATATGTTTTAGGTTAGGTTAGGTTAGGTGAGGTGGCTGTCTAGAAAGACACTCTTAGACCGGAAAGTTTATTCAACGTAAAATCAAATAGATCATATTACATTTTAGTTTACACTTTTTCCCTGAGTGATAGCTTTTTTATGCAGCCACCACCGATCTTTACAAGGAAGTCTACCTTATTTTTGACCTTTTCCCTTGATTTAAAGAGCCTTGAAATCAGCAATTGCGTTGGTAAACGCATAAAAGCTGACGGATTTAGTAGAGCTACAGTTTTCAAGTATAACCAGCAGATTCATGAACTCTGAAGGTGATTTTCAATCAAGTCTTTTATTGTTGAAGTGCTATTGTGAGCTCTAGGAAATAGTCTTTCTTTTTGAGGCCGCATTTGTTAAAATTGGTTGTATTACGAGAATTTTTCGCACCTGGTTGCAACATTGTCGCCAGAGTTTAGTCAGTAACCATCATCCACTTTCCATTTTAATGTGACATAAAACACTCGTCCCAATAAATTTAGGCAAGGTTCGCAGATCGCAGTTATTATCGCAGCTTGTTATCGGGTTACTGGCGTTCTAAAAATACACAGAACAAAGAGCGGCGCGCACAATTCTTTTATTGGTCCAAAAGTAGCCTGCCCTCTCATTAAGTATCTCTGTATCCCATTCTACGAAAACCACAATAAGTCTTAACTGATTTGCATTAATTTGCGAGCTTATTTTTTTACGTTTCCAACAAGCTGATTCGCCTCCATGTTAATTAATTTATTAAGATACATTCTTAATGCGATGTTAATGGGCCGATTAAAAAAAAAAACCACAATAAGTGATCGGTTAAGACACATCCGAGGTTGTCTGATCGCACAAAAGAGCTACAGGTCCAGCTCCACCCTATTTTCAAACAAGTCGAATAACAACTTCAAGATATATGTATATCCCTTGTGTCCACGTTGAAACCCTCAGCGTTTCGACAGCCAATTCAGGGGGCTGCTATTAATTTTAAGCTCAAATTGGTTCACATTGGAACTCACCCGAGGTTGACAATTTTGGGAACCAAATACCACCCCATCTGCGTACTACGTCTTATACAGCCATCCTTTCCAGGAGCAGAGATAAGCGATGGCTTTGGTTCGAAGTACCTACTACACATGAATCTCTCTCGTGGAGCCAGTGAATGCAATAAAGTTTCTCAGTGTCTGGTGTGATGATATCGCGACGAGGCTGTGTCGATGTCCCTCTTTAGGCGCAGTACTAGGGCGAGTAACTATCTCACTCTGGCGTGCGCAGGTACACTGCAGACTCGCTGGAAGAATGCCATGCATAATGTCCCCCAAATTAGATAAAACTGGCGCCAATGTAATCGCCTTTTGGTTGACTTTTTTTTTTCTTCTTCTGTGTTCCTCTGTTCCTTGTGCTTCTTCCTTGATGTATGTAAAGATGGGTGCGTTGGTTCTTAATTTTTTTTCCTCTGTGGCGGTTTTAGTCATTTTATTCGAAGTTCATTTGTATTCATTTGTTGATAAGGAGGCATTTGGTCGTGTTTCTTGTGGGAACAAAAGCGTTGAGCCGCTCATTTGTTTTACGATTTCGGAAATTAACATCTATACCGGTGACAAAGTGTCTTTTTGTATCGGAACATGGTTTTGTGCCGTTGCAATTATATATATCACAATAGAACACACTTCTGGCGGGGTGAATATTCAATAGCTGAACCACTATAATAAAATTGATTCCAAGGCAGGTCTCGTAAGCTTTAAAGATGATTATAAATGCATCTGAAGGGTCTTTCATTAAGGACTTGATAACTTCTTTTTGCAATAAAATGCAAAGTACTTGAGATATCTAAAAAAAAAAATTTGAGTGGCTTGAATTACTATCAAAACATTTATGAATTGAATTCGACTTCGTTCATATGTCCACGACGGGAAAGTATGCAGCGTACGTTGAACCCAATTTTCGATGACTCGGCCGCACATTTCGACCGATACGGCCGCTATTTCTCGTTCAATTCAATTAGATTCAATTCAATTCATTTATTAATTGGTTTGTACATTAAGATATGATCTCCTTTAGTACTTAGTAATTCACACATCAGTTTTATAATATATATCTAAATCTAAGTGTGCGATAGGATAGAAGCGGGCTTAAAGACAGAAAAAGAAAAGAGAAAGGGACTATTTAGTGAGGGGAAGAATGTAAATGGATAATTAGGAGAAATCTTGAAAGATTGCACTTTTAAAATTGGTTGGATTTGTTGAAATATTCTACATTTGAGAGGGCAAAGAGTTCCAAAGCCTTATACAATGGATAAAAAATAAGCGTGATGAGTTAAGGTTATTGTGACGATAGGGAATTAGGTTGATGGTTCTTGAGGAGCGAGTAAAATTGAGTATGTTATACAAGTAAGACGGACTTTGAGTCATAATAATTTTGTGCAAAAACATACAAATTCTAGCGTTGCTAGATTGTTCCAAAGTACAACCAAGCAAACCCCTAGCAAGCACAGAAATATGGTCATATCTATACGTATGCCATAGATGAAGAGTCAAGACCGCTAAATACCACTTCAGCAAATTTTATGAGGGGTAGGACTAGAGACAATACCAGCTTTCGTCTTGTTTCCTGAGGGGTAAAGTATGCACTGATCCACTAAAGAATTCAAGTTTTTCAAAGTTTCTTGAAGAATAAAAAACAAACACAATTAAATATAGATAGATCTAAGGCCGAAAGGCAATAATTTTAAGTATATTGTTTAGTTTAGATCGCTCGCTAAGAACCAATAAGCTAGATTAAGATAAATGTTGGTTTTAAATTGGATTTTATCGTTTTTTTCTAGCATATAAGTTTAGTTAAGGATACAAATAAAAAATGAATTTAAAATGAAAAACAAAAAAAAAAAAAATGCACTGATCCACAATTTGCGCAGACATCCGTAGATACGACCCACTACCACGTTTGTGTGATTATAACAGGACAAATTTTGGTTGATTTATATAGCCTAGACTAGTGACTGAGTCCACAGCTTTCATTTTGCTATTATTAAGGTTAACATCGGGAAGGAGGCAAATGTCGAAATTATTTTTTGAAAAGGATATTATTTGAGATTTTGATGGATTTAGAAGCAGCCCATTAGCTACAGACCCGGGTGCAATATTCTTTAAGTCTTCCAGATGGCTTCGCTTAATGAAGTTGGACATCGTCAGCATAAAGGTGTACTGAAGTATGTTCACAGACAGTCGGAAGGTCATTAATAAACATGCTGAAGAGTATCGGACCTAATATTGAGCCTTGGGGAAATCCCTGTTTCATTTCTTTCAACAGTGAAAAACGATCCCCAGAATTAAACCTTTGCGATCTGCCAGAGAGAAAACTACTCATGAATTTTACTGCTCTCTCGCTGAAACTAAAGTAATTCGTGAGCTTCCTACCCAGAACTTTATGATTGAAAAGCTGTATACCTTATAACTAAGTACTATAAGAGATTTATATCTTAATGTACCATAATATTTTAGAATTATAATAAATTGAATTGAATTGAATTGAATTAACTTTATCAAAAGCCTATGAAAAGTCGTAGCACAACTGTGGTTAGGCCTAGAACCAGATTGCTGAGCATACAGCAATTTGTTCAGTGACAAGTCCTTCGTTATCTGCTTTGCCATAAGCTTTTCACAAACCTTTGATAGACAAGGTAAAATGCTTGCCGGTCTAAAATCAACAGGGGAAGATGCATTTGTTTTCTTTCCTATTGGCAAAACTCTTGCAAATTTCCAGAGCTGTGGAAAAAAAGTTGACGTAATTATGCACCAGTTAATTCCATGGCTGAGATGGGAGCAGGTTAAATTAATTAAACAAAACGAATTGGAAAGCCATCCTCACCTATCGAATTGGACTGTATGGCTCTAACGCATTGAGTAATTTTAATTTCAGTGACTACTTCAAAACTTTCAAACAATGGTGCAGAGTCTACACAGTCTACTGTTCGATTAGAAGTTGAGCAACCAGCAGTGGGATCATCACCCAGGAAAATACGATTCAAGTCATCTGGATCCAGAGCACATAGAGAGTTATTCCTTCCAACAGACATACCGATTGTCCTGAGGTTGCTCCAAAGTTTCTTAGCAGGAAGGGAAGAATTTAGTTTAGACTCATTCGTCAGAAACACGCGATTCGCATTATTTCCAGGGTAAACCTGTATAACACCTAGTTTTGTCTTATTCGCTAACCTCGGCATTTTTCCTACAAGGCATTTGTATTTTTTTAATGTATTAAAATTATTTTTTAAAAGTGCAGGTTATAGCGTACCTAGCTCTGCAAGAGAACATGAAGACTACAATTTAAGAGCCAATTACTGTAATTTTGTTAGTGTTCCTAGGGTTTTTATATCCAGTTTTTTTTTCTTTTTTCTACAGTTATTTCGGCGCGCTTATTTAATTTACTTCCCGATGAATTAAGAAGCGAGAGAAATGAATCAAAATTTTTAAGTAAAGTTAAAAAGTGGCTGTTTTCTATAAATCATTCCGAGATCGATAATATAATAAGCCCAATGATTTGATTGTTACTGCAGGTATTTGAGTATTTATATAAGTATTGAAGTTCATACACAGATACTTTAGTTTATCGGTAAATTGACTTACCCCCACATATCTTTTTAATATCTTTTTAACTAATGGAACATTCGCCACTTATTCATTCGAATAACCGAATGTTCTTACTATTTCATAAAAAATATATTGCTTAATTTGCTATTATTTAACTTTATGAAGCCATTCAATACTAATTCAATATTGTTAGCATTAAGCGTGTATATTTTTAATTGAAATAAAGAAAAAATATTATTATTATTATTATTATTATAATTATTTTTATTATTAAAAGTTTTTCTTCGACGTACGTAGGACGGTGGTTGAGAAATCGTTCAATATTGCCTCTGAGCTCCTCTAACATCGCCGCCTAGTCGGCATAGACCAGTGATATAATGTAGCCCCATAAAAAAAGTCTCACGATCTCGGCGCCAACGAAAGATGGGTCCGTTCCTCGAGATAACACGTTCAATTTCTGTGTGCATTGTGGCACCGTCTTGTTGGAACCACATATCACTGATGTCCAATTCAAGCAATTGCTCAAAGAAATAACGTTCCAACATGTCTCTGTAGCGAACATCATTGACCGTAACCTGAAGGTCTTACTCATTGATGCAAATAAAAAACGTTCCGATGACGCCACCGGTATAAAAACCGCAACAAACAGTTACTGTTTTGCAGATGAAGTGCTGTTTCATGAAAGTACGTGAGGGCTCTAAACCTGTCCAGTAACGCACATTTTGCTTATTGACGAAGCCGTTTAACCTAAAATGCTCCTCAACGCTGAAAATTTAAAATTGGCGTTAACCACCGACTCGGAATTTCGGTAATCAATTTAAATTGCTCCTTCGTGTACTTCACCATGATGAGAATGTTGCTTTTACTGAGGGCCGGTCTATTCACAGCTGGTTAAATCCTTGGTTAGGTTACCATAAATTTAGGTTGACCCATGAAAATAAATCAGTGTTAACCAATGAGTCTTTGTTGAGCGTTTTTTCACTTCGGTCACCGAACCATAGCTTTCCAACAAATCGTTCCAATTTTTTAAAGTTTATTTGTCAATTCAGTGACTGACCCAATCAATGGTTAATTTTTTTTTTGTGTTTTTCGGGTCCTTTCGGGTCCTTTTGTTATTTGTTTAGGTAGATTTTGTATTCTTAGTATTTATTTTTAGTTATCTAACTAAAAACAAGAAAAGAATGTCAAAATCCAATGATACGGGAATTTTTTAAGAACTTTGTTTTTATGAGGCAATAGGCAATTTTTGGAACACGATACCGAAATAAAGTTAAAATCAATAAAACCAATAAAATTTGTTATAAATTAATGGTCCTCATATTAGTTCATTCAACAAAAATCCCGATTTTCTTTATCTCTCAATATTTCCTCTAATGCGTGTGCTTTATATCAATTTAAGAGAGCTGTCATCGGCTAAAAATGTTGAAAATAGTCCTAATTCATCCTTTGCATACATTATTTTGTTTGGAACCTGCACCATAAATTGACTGTCGTTTAGAGTATTCTATACATGTGTCAGTTGAAAACGTCAACGAATAATAATGAAAGATTTTATTGGTTCGCTCAATTTTGCGTTATATATATTCGATCATTCTATTATTTGTATTTTTCTTTTTGTTCGCGCAATTGTGTACAAACAATTTTGTGTAGCAGATACGTCAAAATGAATACTAAGGCAGTCCTTAAAAAATCTTGAACAAACGAAATTACTGAAAATCGGTGGTTTAATCTCATAAACAGTTCAAAATCGGCTAGTTATCGATTTCTCTGGTTAAGTAACAAAACAACTGATTCTTTGGTTAATACTTTGCTGAACAAACATGTTTGCTGGTTACCAGCTGGAATAACCGATGGTTAAAGATAACCAAGATTGAACAAACCGGGCCTGAATATCTTGAAATTGACGGTTCGGTAATCGGTTAAGGGTGCGTTCACTCTGAAAGTTTGAAGTCGTCAAGTCCTTCATTAGCGACCTTTATATATACGAACCGCAGACACATTTACACATAGATTGGTTGGATACCACATTACGCTGCACTGGCTACACTGCTCAATGCCTAGTCGGTACAATATGTCTGAAGCTATGGGAGGCAATTGGCTCTAACGAAAATAATAAATCACAATAAACCAACACAAAAAAAAAAAACGATCATCTCAAATGGAAGGTTGCCAACCACATTTCACCAACAAAAAGTGTGCATCCTGAAATATGTGGCACGTCGAATAGGCAGATAATAATAAATTTCATCCCAGGAATTTGAAAATGATATCCACCCCAGTAATTGAGGCACGTGTACAGACACACTTTGTGCACACAGTCAAAAGAACAAACCATATTACCAACTAATAGGCTGCCAAAGACCTCGACTTCGACTTCTACTTCGACTTCAGCTCCAACATGTAACTATACTCCATAGCTGTAGAGCGGGAGATTTATTTCACTATCAGAGACCACCATTTTTGGCCTGTAGCCAACAAAAACTCACCCCTTTCGGTGTGCAAGGGGGCCGGGGGGCTCTTGCCAATATCAAGTCATTTGATATTGCACAAGTTTAGCTGTGGTGTGGCCTTCTCATCCCCTGGATGTCTCTTCTGTTTGATTAGAGACGTAGTGTCTGTCGTTCATCATTAGCGCTAATTAGGAACTCTTTATCCATCATCCTCAAGGTGTTTTCGTTTTTGTTTTTGTCTGCGCGAAAAGGGATTGAATGTTGTTGATGCTCTTCAAGGATGTAGCATCATTGTCTCTATCAAGGGCTCTCGATACGCGGGATATACTGAAAGTATATCGATTACGTGCTGATTTGGGGCCTTAGAGTGACTTCGGGTGTTGATTGGAGGGCGGGCGCTCCATGCCATCAATAGGTTCAAAGGGTACAAGCTAGGTCTTTCTATTTCCATTTCTATTTGTTAAGCGAAAGTGATATGATAGGTATACTATCCACTCTTGGTCACGTGTCAAAGGTACGAGCAGGCTGCGATGCTCTATCCAGCTTCATCGTAAATTACCTTTGACAGTTGATGTTCGAGATTGATTTTGTTTCATGGAAAGCGTTCGAGAGTAGTCTCACACTTAGATTTTGGTTCGTACCCAGGCCATGGACTAGGACTGTCGTTCGTAGCAGGTATTGGACCAACGAAGTGGAAGTTAATTAGAAGAGATAACAGCTGTCTCACCTTTGTCACCCTTCAAGCGGAAAAATAAAAATTCACCAATTTCGACTAATCCCCCGATTCAAAACACTCAATAGCCTATTACGTATAAATGCGCCTAATTCTGCAGCCCAGATCCGTGAACAATCCGAGGAATTTCATAGCACAACCAGTGGCGGCTTCTCTCTTCAAGATCGCCAGCCAATTGGTTACCTCTATCTCGATGTCCAGATCAGGTGTGTCGCTGTGTCCGCCCGACACTTCACCACAAAAAACAAAAAAAAAAAAAAAACCCTCGAACAACTCAATTTCAAAAACGCGCCCATCATTTGTCCGTCAATCGATCGACTGCGCCGATAAGTTGTGGTTTCCAATTCGTTTCGCCTCAAATTCGCTATGAATCAGCAGAATTTTCCAACCAGATTCCGTATAGAGAATTTCCGCCATAGAAACGGCAAGCGCTTTTCAATAAATATATGGGTATAATAAAAACCCTAATCCGCTGCAGCGCGCACTCGTTCGCACACACAAGCCATGTCCTTAAGTGGTGTCTGGAATTATTTCAAAGTGGTTTCGGTTCGCTGATATCTGGCACCGCCATCTCGTCTCCTCGGCGTGCTCGTGAGGCAAGTGTTTCGACTATTACACGTCTCAACAGAACGGCTAATTTACCTCAAGATGTTGGCCTAATTTCCACATTTCGTCCATTATAATAGATCGGGGAGGATCCTGGTATCTTGGGTTTTGATGTTTGATATCGAATCGCCCCACACAAATCTGAACGATGGAGGGCATCTTGATGCGCCACAAACAAATGGAATACGTTTCATCCGGACAGGTTGGTGGCGCGCTGGTGCTGGTGCCAGAAGATCAAAGCGAGCGACGATGAGGTGGAACGGATTTTTGGATGGGCGGAATTGTTTGAAAGTGCTTCGGAGTATAGTTTCGGATGCCGGATCATGTACGGAGTCGAATAGTGCTCGCTTTATAGAGACAATGAATTGTGTTTTGGCCACTCATTAGCTGTTGGGAGATGCCGTTTGGCTTTCTCTGGCACGAAAGGCTTTTGGGCAGTTGCTGCAAGTGACGGATCACTTTTTATTGTATCTTCCGCGCTGCACCTTTTAGAAGACGCCTTCTTCTGCCAACGTCAAATACATATACAATTTAATCAGTTAGTTCCTGATGCGTTTCTATAAATAATGCTTCACATCCAGCTTGGGCTAAGCTTGATGATAGATTGCAAAGCCAAGTGCCATATTTATGACGCGTTTGTTCTGCAAAATTTTCCGTTGACAAACGGCCGCCATTTTCTTTTCTTTTTTTATGACAGCGACTGTCAAGCGAAAATAGTCGCAATTTGTCAAACAGTGGGAATTAAGAACATAGTTTTCTTAAGTCGATTAAAATGGAACCTGAACGCAACCTGACTGTTCGGGAAGGTCACTTTTCCTACGTCATCCGAACTGTCAACTTAGTACCCAGTCACGAATTTACTGACTAGATTCGTCGGCTACCCCTCCATAAACGCCAACTGAAGCAGCCATTCGTATGACCGATCAACACCGAGATACATCTAGTCAGACAGCTGTCAGACTTACTAAACTAGATACTTGAACATCCCCATCCCCAGTATAATCGGCCAATAATTAGCTGGAGTCTGTCATTTTTAACTTATGGCACGTTTAGTGGGTATGGGTACAACTGACATACAAGTTTATATAAGGTTTGTTCCTTTACTTTTGTATTAAGAATGGAAAAGACGCCCAAAATGGCAGTGGCGGGGATGAATTCTCTCGCAGAGAGAGACACTTACGAAAAAATTAAAAAATAGCAGATACACAATTCAAAAATTGAAAAAGGGGTACGAAAAGTAGTTTAAATGTCAGATAAACTCAAAGAATTTTTTAGTTTACTAACAAATTTAGTTGATTCATGTACCTAGTGATGAAAGTGATCGGGAATTTTTGATGTACATTCGACACGGCATTAAGAATTTATTTTAAATTGATTTTTATTTATATCCTCAACTAAACTTATATCCTATACAAAAACGATTAAATCTAAGTTAGAAAAAATTACGTGGAGGAGATTGTCCCTTCCTACAGCCAGGAAGGATTTCGTCGCCACTTTCGAAAAGAATCTTGAGGAGAAAATTCAGTTTTATTTGCCGCCTATTGACACCATTTTAATATGCAATAAATCAAAACAATTACACGCATATATGCCAAATAGGACAATAAATTTCATAAACTAAGCCTTTTGTCAGGTGACTTACAGCTTTTCCAATTCTTACACCAAGAAATTTGTTGAGTAAAAATTCCGATGTTCGATTCGGACCTTAGAAATCGTATTTCGAAGCAAATGAAACGAAAAAGCGAAGTAAGACTAAATTTGTTGAATTAGATTCTTCGATTTATTAAAAACAATGAAAAAAATTAAATTTTTCGAAAAAAAATTCAACAAAAATTGCACATTTATTAACTAAAATAAAAAATAAAAATATATAAATAAATACATGTTTATTACGTATCTTACTATTTTAAACTTCATTGCATTTTTTTTAAATACATATTTTCTTTTTATAGCGAAAACATGTAGATGCATGGTTTATTAAGTTAAGAAAATTATAAAAAAAAATAATATTTTTTTAAAAATTTTATGAAATCAATAAACACCTTTAGGCCCGTTTTATTCACTCGAAGTTGAAAACCACTTTGGGGATTTTTATTTTCAACTTGAGAATTTTCCTTTATTTACTCAAAGTTGACTCGCTGAACTTTGGATATACCGAAGTTGAGAAAACCGAAAGTTAATCAAATTTGGGTTCTCTCAACTCGCCGGAATAGTAGAAGTTGTAGAGTGAACTTGGGATTTTTGCGTCAAATGTCAGATCTTTTTTTTCTCTTTTCTGTTTTTGACTGTGCGAACTTCAAATCAAGTGGCGAAAATTACTAAATATTATTTTTTTTAAACTTAAACGATGTATCGTTCAAATTATTTCTGGGAAGAGGACCAAGTACTCTCTATGCTGGTCATACAAATGGGCGCTTTAATGCTTTCTTGTACGTGTGATAATTTGTCTACGTCTGCAATCCTCCTACGTCTCGAAGGGAGAGTCGGGGCAGTTTATCCTCGGATAAGGGAAGGGTGACCGAAACAGTCTTCCCCGCCTGTAGTCCTCAGACAACTCCTTGAAGAGATGAGACTGTGGATGACTATTGGACGATTTATCTTCGGATATGCGACGGGTGACCGAAACAGTGTGCCCATCCTTCCGACATCTCGTCGAAGTAACGTGAGCCGGTATACGTCATCAGTGATTAGTAGATAGACCATTTCGTTATTCACCTTACTTGATGCTTCAAATGTATGGCCAGGGAGATGACCGGTCGACAGTATGCCTTCGGATATGCGGGTAGTGCCCGTATCGGTTAGACCCTCGCCTGTATCCTCTGGCAGCGCAATATCTCGGATAGAATTTGTACTTTTAGTTACACGTAGAGGTGGCGCTACTGTCTGAAGCGGCAACTAGGCTTATGTCAGATGCTATACCTGATAAGTGCTAACAGCTATTACAATCACCATCATCGAAGGTCGCTTACATGAAGAGCATGATTGGGAACCACGCGACGAAAGTGGTCTCCCATAACGGGAATTTGAATTATGCAAAATTGAAAAGAGCACAGTCCGCTTCATCGCGAGCAAACTCACACAGTTTCTATAGTTAAGAATAAAGCTTATTCTTTCGTTTTTTTTTTGGCGAAAAAGATAAAAATTGCAATCCATCGTACAAGCTGATTGAAATTTGTTAACAAAATGTTGGTCGATCGATAGGTAAAACTGGGTTGGCATCACTGATCAGTAGATAAATAGTTTTTCTTTCTTTTTTATCTTTTTCACTTTAGCCAAACTTGCGGCGAGAAAGCTCTCTGGACGCCGGTGCGATGTCTTTTTTTAGCTGTTTCCTCTAATTGTTCGGCTGATTGCGACCTGTTTAAGGTTCGAACATTCAACGTGTAGATTCGATTTCGAGATTTTGCAACCAATCAACTCAATATATTCCGAGGCTGTTTGTTGTTTCGTTAGTCGTAACCGGTGTTTTTTTTTTTTTACCAATTGGCGTGGTGAACTCCACGCACAACCCTCAACTTGACCCAAGCGATTGCCTTGACACAGGCCGGATATTTCGATGTCAGTAACCCTCTACGGGTATGTGAAAGGTGTTTCGCTTAGGTACTTGAATTGCTCTCCAGACAGTTTCTGTCTATCTATCTCCGGAATAAATTAAACCACCATTAGAGTTCGAATGCTTTTTCGCCTTTTTCGATGGAGCATTTAAGCACAAATTTGTTTAGTTAAGGATTCAGTAAAAATTGGATCACCGCACTCCAGCAGCAATATCTTAACAAGTTCGACTATCGGCTGGGGAGATGACTCACCCCGTAAGAACTTAATATCCTACCCTGTCATTTTAGACCTTTTGGTCCTTCCTACACTTAGGTATCCCTTACGCTTCGCCGATCGTTGCATAATAATGACACATTTGGAGATGTTTATCCCTAAAAACTAGACAAAGGACCTGAAAAAGGGACACAAATTAAACAGACACACCGCATATACACTATACACGCATGTGAATTTACACTTCGCAGGATAAACTAAAGGATCTTAAGGGATAATCATCCGGAGAATAAAAAGAGCACACAGTATACAGGATTAACTGCCATTCAGTGTCATTTTTGTCTCATCTGCTCGCAGCGGCTAATAGGTCTATCGCGCGATGATCTCTTCATTCCGTGTGTATCCATGCAACGCTGATGCTTTTTACCCGATTAGTCTAATTCCCTTTTGAACGCCCTCCCCGCTGTCGGAGGTGTGTATGTGTCTTATTTCTTTTTTGACCAAGCCGCTCTCTGGCATCTTATCCGTTGATCTTTTCGTTGCTGTTCCGGCAGTCGCACCAACGTCTTATGCTGCCCCTAATCCATTTCGTTTTGTATCTTTGTATCTTTGTATCTGCTCTCGCTTTTGGCTGCGGGCGCAATGTGATGGATGTGCATTGCTTTTGTGTTAAACGCCACATTATGTCAGTTTGGTGTGTCATTTGACATGAGTCGAGTTAACATATTGCTTTGGAGTATGTTGTCGAGGAGGCCAGAGCACCATTCACCATCACTGGTCAGTGTCAAAAGAGCCTTGCCGCCGTCATTGTTGCATTCCTGCTGCCCAGGATTAGAGTGACAGTGGCAATGTGTTGTGAGAGGCTTTTCGAGTGTAGGGGCCGACAAAGGAATGGAAGGCAATTAGCTAGAAAACCGCCTCTTGGGCAACAATTAAAAATTACGTTCTCATTCGCTGGGGCATACTGTAGCTTTATATATGCGTCGCTAATTGCCGTCACATTGCTTTTCAATTCGCATGATAATTAATTGAGTTTGTCACGCATACGCGGGATGCGTGTTTGATTAGCCAGCTGTAAACAACATGCACAATCGTGTTGTTAGCAAGAAACCGATACAGGCTTCGAGAAGGCACAGAAACAGATTTTAACCAACCACATGTCGGTACATCTATCGAATCATCAAAAGGTTTTACTTTCGGAGATATTTGCTAGATATCTCAATTTACCACTTAATTTGTTTTTACTTTGCTGTTCAGCTTGATTCCACCCATGAATGTGGCGCCAGCGTTGATTTGTTAAAAAGACATTTGCGAAACTGGCCAAGGTACTAATAGTTTTATGGTTATTCGGCGCGCTACTGGTGGCCCAAACGTCTTCCATTTATTCGCACTAGATTTGGATCTATGAGCAGGTTGGATCTAGATTGTACTAATCAAGTTTGGCGAATGGAAGAAATGTCTGGCATATGTCAGCTCGTAAAGGAGTTAAATTGAAATTGTTAGCTTATCACGTTTACTTGCATATTGACCTTCAGAATGGGGAAACAGGGGGCGGACGAAAAGTTGGTGTCGTAATTGATCCAAATCTCAAATCACATAATTTCAACAACAAAAATTAGCGCATGCGAACTCGGAACAAATAAAAAATGGCGCACGCAAATGACACTTCTATTTGCAGGAAAAAAACTATACGCGTCGAAAAATCGCTCGTATAAATTCAACCGACTTTCGGTTAAAAAATACCAAGTAATACTGTTTATCTAGCTCCTACAGACAGAGCTGTCGGGAGAAAACTCCGGACCGGGACGAATAAATGCCGATTCCATGTACGTATAGTGAAGGAGCCCAAACATTTTTTTCCGAGAGGTCAAAAGAGTTTTAACTCCTAAAATGTTAGTAGGTTCTTATTCAAATAAATCAGAGTGTGGTTTTGAACGACATGTATCGAATGAGAATTACAGGCTTTCGCCATAAGTAATTGTCAATTTGTCAACACGCCACATACAAATGCCACAAATTGGCAGCGATTGTCCTTGCGACTCATTAATTGTCAAATCGGAAGCGAGCGGAACATTGAAGACGCTTAAAAATGAATGGGAAATCGTTCTGAACAAGCGAAATCCGCGGAATGAGAATGTTTGCCTTTGAATTTTCCCCTCAAAATCGTTGCTTGCATAACATTTGATTTCAGATTCTTCACAATTAAATAATACGCGTTCCGCTGCTAATTTTCGGTGCATTAAGGTTGCGCAGTAAAATTATAACTGAGCCGACTTTCAGTTCGACCCGGAACATCCAAAGAATTAAAAAATTAAACATTTTAAATAATTTTTGTTGTATTAGTGACACTACCGGTTGATCTATTGTCTTTTTTTCAAAGTGCGGTTCCTCATACAGACTTCTATGCTCAATCTAATCTCCTTATGGTTTTGTTTTCGCGATAAAAAATAGCATAGTCCATACGAATCCATCAAGCCCAAAATCGTAAGAATCGAACAATCCGTTCCAGAGTTTTGAGTGCATACCGGACGTAGTCTCTTTATAACTTTACCCACCCGGTTTTGCCCATGCCTTTCGTATTAAGTGCCGCCCACAATCCGCAAACTGCTTTATTTTATTTTCACAATGTCCATTAATAATTTTAATTATACAACTTTAGAGAAGCGTTTGAATTTTTCTTATTTTTCTTTTTTTGAATGGGAGATGCCACAACCTGTTTTCCTATCACGCTTATCATAAGCAAACCATCCTATCTTTCAAACTGGAAGCAACCATACCTACCCATCCAAAAATTTTCATTGAAATCGGTTGAGTTGTTTCGGAGATCGATAACAGCGCCACCTAACGGGTCCAGAAGTATCCTATCTTTCAAACTGGAACCAACCATACACATCCACAAAATTTCATTGAAATCGGATGATTGGTTTTGGAGATCGACAATAGCGCCACCTATCGGGTCTAAAAGTATCCTTTCTTTTAGGACACTGCCTGAACCTGAAATATAGCAATACGAATAAAACAATCCTCTCAAGGTTTTCTTTTCGCTACAAAAGGTCCTTCGTTGGTCCACAACGAAACCGTCAAGTCCAAAATCGTTAACATTGAACAATCCGTTCTCTAGCTATGCGCGCACACACGGACGTCGTTCTCTTAGATTTTCAGGCATAACGTCAAACAAAAACATTTCGGAAAATCATATCCCAGTTAGGAGAAAAATTGCAAGCAGAACTCAATAGTAAGAGGCCTGCTTTAAAGTTGGTTTCCTAGATATGTGTCTTAGATGGATTAACTGCTGTTTCAAGTCTTCAGATAAGTGTGATTTGAATTTTTCGACTTATCTTGTTGCCGCATTTCGAATCTCAGTTTCCTTTATTAAAAATAGCCACAAAAGGGAAAAAGTTACAAAAAGTTTCTTTGTCTAATTTCGTTGGTTCGTTGTCTGAATTTTCTTCGCTCCTCTTCAATCAATTTGATTTTTCGGTGCAATGAAATCTCCCCTAATATCCTTTTCACACCGAACCGAAAACACTCGAAAACTTCATCGAAAACAGAAGTTTTCCCATACATATTCAAGTTTTTAAAACGAGTCGCTTAAAGTCGTCGTAAAAACGACTTCCAATCGTTGGGTGGCTGAAACAAACACAGTTTCTTCGATATTCAGCAAATTAAGCAGAATAACTGACCGGAAAAATGTCACAACATAAAGTCATTTTGCACAATCAAGTGGCTAATATTATTCTTAAATGCACTAAATTCATTTTATTTGATAATTAATGCGATTGAAATGGGTAACCAAAATAGTTTACACAGAAGTTACACGACTAGTCACAGCCTCACAACTGATTCAAACGTCAAATGCATCGACGAGTTTTTGACTTAAAAAAAAGGTTTTCGGCTCGGTGTGGAAAGGGTATAATACAGTCACAAGTGTTTGGCCATTTCGTTTAAAATTCGAATCAGCTGCAAATCGTAGATCAAAATCTGAACACGAAGCTCAAATTTATGGAAAAATGTACAAAACACACTCAAACTTCCTGCGTTTCTGCGTCAAAACGCAGTTTTTACCACCAACATAAAAATTACAACTAAATTTACCTCCAAAACCGTTTCAACATCCTCGGCGGACCTTCTGTGCCGAATCGCGTACGATTACAAGTATGCAACACCACACTGCGCACTATAACGTATGCTCAAAATTATCCATGGCAACTGCAATTTCCAGCAAATCAACAGTGCTGCGTGTGTGCAGTCCTTGAGACAGAAAGTCCTCGAATGCCAATCAACACGTGACCGGAATCATAAAAGTGTAGATAGAAAAAAGTTGAAAATCATCCGGGGTGTTCCCCAGCCCATTTGATGAATGATCATCGTCCTGACACAGATTCTCGAGCTCCCAGACAGATGCAATGAGCGCGCGTACAAGGTATTCCATAACCCACCCCTTCGCAAGTCGGTGGCGCTCGCACGCTGCAATCGATTCATCTTCCACTTATAGAAACGATTGTTTATTCTATCAATTTGTGTCCGGAACGTGCTGTGGCGGAGCGGGGCGAAAAACGGCAAGCGGAAGGACACTATTTATTAGTTATTGTGTTTCAAAAGTCATTCCGGCCAATGCAAGCGCTCAGTCGCTTCCCCCGGGGAAATGTGCGGCCGTACGCGTCGAGGAAGTCTTCGAAAATTTAACCAAATTGCTTCGATTGTTTGGTCACGTGCCGGCCACATATTGGCGTACACATGGTCACGTGACTGCGATTTTCGTGGCCAAATTATGGAAGTTTTTCAATTTCCCATTAAGGCTGCGACTGTTGGTCGGCTGACTGAATGGCGTTTTTTTTTTTAAGTGACGTCAAGCGGGAAACCACCAAGTCGACACTTTTTTATGCGTCAGCTCTGGAGGTCACGGATGTTGTTTATGAGAGCGGGTTTTTTTTTTTAAATGCGCAATGTATTGGTTGATGTTTCCTTTTTAGACACAGTGGGGAGGACAAATCGTGTCTGATGTGAAGATTAAGTTCATCACAGTATCACACCCTCATCGGTGATGGGTGGAGGGGTGTTAATTTTTCAACATATAGGACAGGTTGCATTGCGTCGTCTTACCGACGGGGTGTGTAGCAGACAAGTGAATGAGCCGTGGGAAAGTTTCGTTTGAGAGGTTGACGTATTGTGTACGATCATGATTGAATTAAGCCGGCTGGCTATAGAAAGGCGGGTGAGAGACCATGTTCTTAGGCGCAGCTATACGGTTCGAGGTGAATTTGGTCGACAAACCTCCCCAGTTTGGTAGCCAACAGTCTTCCATTGGGCCCTCTAAGTTGGTGGAGGTCCTTTCTATTTGCTGGCGCTTCTACATGCGAAGCCCTGCTGTACTGGACTTCCCCTTAAGTATGAGAGTTCTTTTTTTCAGTTTATCCGAGTAAATTAAGAGACTGTCTACTGTCATTGTCATGTCACCTTCCGTTGCGTACTCTATTCGATCAACATTTTCCCATCACAAAGATACAACAACAGCACTCCTCGGATAACATCACTTAATCGCTGATCCTTGCCAACAGACGCGCCCATTTTTCCCGCACACACGTGATCTTTACATTACGATGAGCATAAATCTTTCTTGGATGCGCGATGATATTTGTTTATCTGATGAGTTATTACAACTGGAATTCAATAAACACAAAAAATGAGTTATCCTCTCGTATAAGATGAGGCGAGTCGTACCCGAAGCCGAATGCCGCATAGAATCGACAAGCGACGCGGCTTTATGACCCGCCTTCTCTCACTCCTGACGCGCAGTTATTGCCCATTAGTGCGGTTGTCGTCATCGAACACCATCACTACCTTCAGTCGCCGATCGTCTTTGAAAATTCAACTCTTGGCTATATACCTACAGAACGGACTACAGTCATTAGGGAGCGAGTAAGACCTGTCCACACACCGGTCATAAACCAAACGAACGAATCGTCATCATCATCATCGTCCGTGCGCCGAACATTCTTTCGGTTTTGCTCTCTCACTCGCCTTCTTGGCTTTATGAGCTGAGTCTGCCGCATATACTGATAACGTCGCATTCCAGGCATTCTCCTCAATGTTTGTCCACATTATATGACTGCGATAAAGGAGTCATTGGGCAGAGTTTACCTGCGGTACAGGTATACTCTATACGCAGACATCGTCATCACCATCAAAAGCATTGTCCGTTGCGTTTGCCGCTCAGTGAGACAGTCGCTTTAAAGCTTTCCACGCACAGATACAAATGTGTGGCTCTATCCATGGACATGTGGTTCGGATAGGCAGTAGAATGTGGCGGAAAGGAATTCGGGTCGCGAGTATTTGATTGGATTACGACGGTGGGTGCTTCTGTGCCGCCAACCATCCCGTCGTCGTCGTTCCATGGCATTATCAGCGCCACTGACAGGTAGCATATTTGCCTGCCACGGCATAGCTGAACCTTCCACACAAGTTGCGCCTTAAAAAGGCAAGATTGGCGACGACCGACCGACGATCGAGCGCCGACGTCGCCCGCTGTTTGCTCACAATGTCCGGTATATGGTTGTAGATGTGTGCGGCCGCTGGAGGCTTTATGATTTATCACGTGGCGACATGAAGTTTTGCCGTCGATCGGCTTTGCGACGAAGACGATTCGATTCATATGCGAGGGCAAGGATGACATTCGATCCAATCCATACGCTCAGTGGCGAGTTTTGTTCACACAGATGATTGAGGTGATACGATGGCGGTTGGTTAACCCGTTTGACGAAGGCAGCTACTGTGTTAAGCCACGTATGCCGGGGACTTTGGTTACGTGTAGTTGGATTAGTTGCTTTTATGTTGGGTGGTCACAGTGGTCAGATAGGTACCTGGGATCCATTCAGTCGTTTGTAAAACTATGTATGGGGACCGGACCTAGATTTGAAATTTTTGCCTGCCAGCTTAAACAGGAAGTGTAGGTCAAACTTATTCTAACTGGAATTTTGCTCTAGAAGAGTTCTACTGGAAGGTTGGAAGGGCGATGAATAATATGCTTTTGATGGAGCTGCAGTCCGGGCAAACCGGCCTCAGGCAGTTTTCTTCTCAAGCTCGATCTGTGGCTACATAACTATTGTAAAAGCAAGGTCTCTTGAAATATTTACAGGCTCACATTCGCAATCAAAGCTGGAGAACAGAAAAGTAGATATGCTCCTGCAGTTGGCTTCTGCATTGACTGGATTTAATAGACCCAGGTTTACATATCGGATAGTCTTAATATCAAGGTAAAGGGTTACGTAAATAAATCCACATGTGGAATGCCAGTATTTGAACAAGAATCCGAGCAGTCAGAAATTGTTGGGAATCTAATGAAAAATGCTCTCAGAGAGCCGTCTTTGCGAAACCAAAAGGGACGGCCATTTGAAGGCCGTCACTTACGGGCTCTAGTGAAAATGACTTCCATATTTTGTGCTTTCACAGAAAGTAAATACTAGATTAGCAAGTTTTAAGCTATTCAAACCAGCTCCAGCGCTCCTCTTCACAAGACACATTTACTCGGGCCCATCGCTCGATCAAGTCGGACCTGTCTTTTGCCCAATGCCTGTATACCTCTATAGCGTCAATAAATTAGAACTATTAAATGTGATTCATTTCGGGATCAATTTTCACAGTAAAACAACGAAAAAAAAAAAAAAACACGAAAGAAATCAACCTTAAAACAAAAGAGTTCCC
Organism: Cheilosia grossa; assembly: GCA_963082955.1. Lineage (NCBI taxonomy): Eukaryota > Metazoa > Arthropoda > Insecta > Diptera > Syrphidae > Cheilosia > Cheilosia grossa. The sequence continues at coordinate 12,711,686 of OY720147.1, forward strand.
TAGCGAACTGGAAATTAATCTCGGTGGCGAATTGTATGAAGAATATTCTTCAACGGCTCACCTCACTTGAACATGAACCTAAGTCGTCTCTAAGCATTCGATCTTATCCTTTGATATGCATTCTATGCTTCACCATCAACTGATCTTCAAAAATCCGACCAAATGTTGCCAATTTCCAAGACCCCATCGCACAAATTCCAAATATCTTGCCAGACATCGTAACTGCTATACCTTCTGGCTGGCTTATGTCTAATCCCCACAATCACAAACATTAATTCAATTTACTGCAAACACAAATCAATAGAATCTCGTAATCCGGCCATGTCCTGAATAGTTTAGAACCTAATTTCTACCACCCCCTGCTGCTGTCAGTACTCTGAAATAATAATAATTATTAACCGTGACTGTGAAAAGCGCATCCAACACACACACACATACACATACAACACACAAACTAAGTAAATCATGTTCATCCTGTATCTCTGTACTTTAATCCAACTGCAAAGGTCCCTCCGTACATACACTCGACTCGGCGTGGCCGAAAACATTACAGGATGTAATCGCATATGAATAAATTATACGGATACACACAGTCCGTGTAGCAGTACGGAAAAGGGAAACATTTCGGCCATATGGTTCACTTTTCTACAGGATTCATGATGCAACACACAAGCACTTAGCTGTTGGTATAGTTGTTGCTTTCGGAATGTCATTTCAGGATAACCACCCCCACACTTTGCACTTTCTTCCTAGTCATCCTTTTGCCGGATGGATCCAGCTACGTCATGGCTATACGCGTATATGCAACTAATAAGGATTGATTGATATTTGCTGTTCCTTATTCGCAGAGGAAGAAAAAACCGTGTGGACCTTCAATCGGCACCCTTCGCCAATGCATTCAATTTACTTAAAATGCTGCAGCCTTCCGATGGCGGTGATGCGTGGTTTCTCCTTTTTTTCACGACATGTGTTGTTTATTCAATCCGCCACAGCGTCACGAGGGGGATGAAGTGCGTATTATGACGATGCATCCCCTAACAAGGAGAAACACTCATTCCATTATCAGGAAATGAATCTGGAGAGGACACAAAGCCCGAGCGACCGAGGACGTTATTAGTTGATTACAGGACACATTATTATGATTATCGGGTGTTCGAGGAATCATTCAGATTTTTTGTGTTTGATCTCGACTGTGGGGTAAATAAATTTATTGCCCAGACCCGCAGTGTGTGAGTGAGTGGATGGATGTAGCAAAAAGGGGTCGGGACATGACTACTGTTAATAGTTTGATTAATGACCGTTTCGCAGAGACATCAGTGGGTGTTTGCGTAACAAACGCGATTTACGAAACCTATAATCTTCGGTTGGATTTGATTTACTCGATGGAATTATTATCCGGCCTCTGTCTGTTATTATTTTTATTGGTGTGGGGGTGGTCCTGCCAAATGTTTCAAACTTCGGAAACTCTGCGCCCAGGGGAGGCTTGTTTGACTGTCCGCAATGAGAAGGTTGGGTAATATTGCTTTTGATTGATGCGTACTGGTTATCGATTGGTGAGAATTCGGATGAGGGACTGTTTCTGTGGCAAGTGGTGCTTGTAAATGTAGATAGATGACTTTTGAACGGTAAGATGTGGCTTTTCAAATAGTTTTTAACATCGCACACATTCTCTCACTTTTGTCCCTCACTAAATGACAACATATGCCGTGCAAAGAAGGCACCTATTGCAACATGAAACTAACCCGCTACGCATTTCCAGTTAAATTGACTGGAAGCCCGTTGAACGCAGTCACGTATGCCTAACCAATTAAACTCTTTATCAACTAACACAGAAAGAAAGTGTTATACTGTAATTTGAAGCGCAGAAAAATTGCAAACAGCATTTCAGTTCTAGCAAGGACACTCCCATCCCATGCACACCCCTTGCGGCAAATCAACTGGAAGATGAGACTTTTATCGGCAGCAGCATAGGCCTCCCTTTTTTTATTTACAAGCTCTGCCTGCATTGGGAAACAATAAAAGTAATAAAATAAAATAAAAAAAGAGGAAAATATTATTATCCTGCGGGTCAAATGAAGTGCAAGAATGTATAAGGACAAAGTGCTGGCGCGTATGTTATGATTCGTGTCTAATCGGTCAGCAAAAATGTGCCAGTTCAAGTGTAAATGGAGGCGCAGACGATCTCGCTGTGGACAACGCGTCAACATCGCTCCGCAGTGTTGGTCGACATAGGGGATAGATCACACTCCATAGCGTCGCCATTGTGCGTGCGAAGTCAAGTGATTAGGCGACGACACACCCTCTTTTGAGGTGGAATTAAGGAAGACCTTTGGATTAACAAAATGAATGCTCGTCGTAATTGGTGACGCGTGCGCGTGATTTTCCAATGCAAGCTGTGCAACTGAGATGCTACCAGCAGTTGGCCATGTAGGAACAAAAGTGCCACTTGCTGGGTTAAATTGTTTTATTTAATTTTTGTTTAGCAGTATTTTGCCAACGGCAGTTGCAAATGTTGGCACACACTGCTGCTCGTACTTTTGCGGGTCCATTTGGTGGTCGATTTAATTGAAGAGTGTGTCTACTGACATGAGGGGAGATTGTTGGTGAAATCTTATATTAAGTATACAAGCATCTCCAGCAAACAGACTCTCGCCTGTAACTTGGTAGAATGCAGTGCAGAGGTAGCAACAGATGTTGGGTGTAGGTAATTCGAGACCCATTGAAAAGTCCGCAAGCAATATTTCGAGATATACTGTGGAACGAAGGACTTTTCTATGAATTACAAAATCATTTGCCACAGCACGACCTACTCAGACGTTCTACGTCCTACCTGAAGGGAAAAATGTTCGAAATCAAAATATAATAAAAGTTGGTGTACCACAAGGTAGCGAACTAAGGCCATATGCTGTATTTTTGATTCACCAACGCAGGGGTGGGCTTTATTTCGTAGGCCCTCTAGACAAAGGTCTTCTACACTGAACCAAAAAGGTACATGATGACAGTGAAAAAATGCAAAGACTGTTTGAAGAAAAAATTGAGCTAAAGTTGAACTTCATTCAATCTATGTCCTTGCATGAAAATATTCATAATGGTATGAAACTTTCATAAGATGCACAATTTGTTCATAAAAGCAATGGATAGAATTGATAAAAAAGATATCCCTTTGCTTATGTAGACTTTCATGAATGCAATGTATCCAATAGTTGTAATTATGAATATTTTCATCAAGTCTGTTAGACTTTTTGGAAAACGTTCATGGGGGGTTTATGTATTTATTCAACGTACTTATGCGCATATTCATTGAATTTATGCAAAATGTCACAGTTTGTATGAACGAGGACTTTAAGTACACGAAGCCTCTCATTACCTTTATAAACGAATTCATTTAAAGTGTATGAATAATATTGAACCTAAAACCGTGTATTAAAAATACAAATCTTCTTCGAACATCAATACGGTCATGCATCTCCCTGGATGTTGGTACGCAAAAATATGAAAGCCTGCTGCGAACTATCCAGTATTGTCCTTTTTTACGGCCGAGATACGCGTGCAGGCATCATACTTACTTCACCGCAGCGTTATCTAAATTAAAAACAAAGAAAATATGCATGAATTAAATGTGTGTCGTATAAGAAGAAACTATTATGTGGATTAGACAACAAATTGCCTCTATTCTTATCTGCTACATCCATTTTTTCCAGCATTTCCCTCATTGCTGACTTGTTCAGACCATCAGGTAAGGATTCCTGGACGACTTTCAAAAACAACTCCAAAGTCCTTGCCAATCTTACACAAAATATGTATAGATGTTATTATAGTTGTAATACTAATTTAAAAAAAAAAAAATAAGCTTACCAATTGTCCATTTCGCTTCTTATACTCAGGCCAACAATTTAAGTTGTAGATAAGATAATAAAAGACACTTTTAGTAAACAGAAACATAGACAACTTTGTACATGTGCATATAACAAGCATTTACCTTATGAACATGTTTTTAACAATTATAATACTAACGTGAAAACAGTGCAGTAACTAATTTACTTTCCTTAACTCTGAACTGTAAAACCACAAGGAAAAAAACGATTGAATAAACTCTATCCCGAATGATTTACGACTGAATAAAAACCAGCAACAAATTTTGCGTGCGGATTTGGCTGTTTGAGTTTGTACTTTACAGAAATATTAAAGTATGAAAGGTATGAAAAGATTCATGCGGATTATGAAAATGTCACAAACAACAAAAAAATGCTTGCTTCGAATGAAACCATTCATTAAATAAAACAATTTTTCATATGAAATATGAATTTATTCTTAAAATTTAAGTATTTTGTCATACAACGCTACAGTTCGACGCTGGGAAATTAAACTGTACAGTTTGGCAAAAATGACTCATTCTTCATAATAGTTGTAGTTTGCAGTTCAGTGAAATAATGGTCGCCTTCATAAAACCAATGAAAAGTCTCGTGCATTTAAGGTAATCGTTGATAAAATGACACAATCAATACTAACTAGTGCATCAAAACGACGCTTTTAAGAATCGTTCATACATTTACGAACAGTTTCATTGAAATTCGGACAACTAATTTTCCAACAACAATTAAGAAGCGCAATTGTTAATGAAACCAATTTCATGAAGGCAATGTTGTGGTCATAAAACCAAGCGAAATATTCAAGAATATTTACATTGCGTTAATATTTCATTAAATGTAAGGATTTCAGCTCCATGAATGGCATTCATTGATGCTCTGGACGAGAGAATTTGTTCAGTGTAAGTTCGTTCTTATGATATTGGCTCTTTATTATTCCAAAAAATACACTCAATGACATGCAATCTATTCTACGATGACTCAAACAGACTTTCATCACGAATTTGTTCGTTTTACTTGTCCCATCACAGCCGCTTGTCCCTTCCTTTGCAGCTATCAACTTGTATAGTACAAATGTCACAAATTAGACCTTTTCCTCATGTGCAACGACGGTAAAAATCCAGCACTGCCCTGCACATTTTGTAATAAAACTAAAAATGACCCTAATCACCTTATCAGGACATTAATTCCGCTCGCATTCGATTTACATTCGACGGTCGACAAATAATTTCCTTTGCCAACTCGTTTGATAAGCACAAGCATTTGTTTTTGAAATTTGTGGTATCTTTCCCGATAAAATGGACAGCAAGGAGAGAATTCACATACCGGGCCAGCTGCGCATGGTACATCTGGAACCCTTTTCAATGAGATCGTTTCGATCCAGAGCCAATAGGGAAGGAGCACTCGATCGCCTCTTAAAAGTATAATAAAACTTCGATTTCAATACTTTTGCTGAAGGGTACTTCAGAGTTTGTATTTTTAGACCGCAAGGACAACACTTCAACTGCTGATGGCGACAGCCAAACATCAGTCTGCTCAGCTGGCGCTAGTGTCTCAAATTCCCAGCCAATTTGGCGAACGTTCGACCATCCGTCTGCCGAAGGTGGGCAACCACTTGAGAATCTGTTCGCGGATCCTTATTTCTGTAACACTAGGTATTGTAATTGGAGTCGTTCGTTCTGGAAATGTATATACCCACACCAAACAGATGAGATGACCTTTCGGTTTTCAAATGTTGTCCTCAAATTACATGCAAGACTTCCAAAATAGAACAAATCGGTTGCATTCAATAAAAATGTTTGTAAGCAATTTGAGATTTTGTTGTTCCTGATGACTGGCGCGCATGGAAGCAATTAGGAAGTAAGAAGGGTAAACGGAAAATTTGCTCGTTAACGCCCCCAGTTTGCGGCTTTGGTTGTTCTCACACGAATGGTTAGCGCCAGCTGAGCCAGACAGGACTCTGGTTTCAGACATGGTTATGTTGGAATGACGATTTACTACTTTATTTATCGTCCCCAAATGAGACCGTATTTTGTTGTTTGTCACACGAATAATGTTGATTGGATTGAAAATTTAAATTTCATAGATAATGTCTTTAACCAAGGTCAGCCATTAGCTTTTTAGGAGATCGCATTTCGCATACCTATCGTTGGAGAGCGGTGGAAAAACAAATGATTTATAGAATAGAAACCAGAATTTCATTTTGTATATGCCTGCGTGTAGGATGAAGGTTTCGAATTTGTGTTCGATAAAGAAAATTGCTTATAAATTATGGAACGACCGGCGGACACGAAGATTTAAGTGGTAATCAAGCAATTAATCAAGAAATCGACTAGAGTAACTGGTTGGGTCCATTTAGTAGGACAGATCTTTTATTTATATGCGGCTATAAAAATTAGAAAGAGCTAGAGTGAAATCTTCCTTTGGCGGACTGAGACATGGTGCCAACAGGGAGAAAACAAATAATCCCTTTCATAAGTAAATAACAAGGCAGTAGAGAACCTTATAAGAGGAAAATAATATTCTATTTCAAAAGGCGTGTTGCTATAAACTTACCGACATTTATAGCAAAACGTTCCTGAAAGTTTCATTTATTTCATAAGGGTTTAAAGTTTAAACTATGCAAATAACATCCTGTAATGGAATATTCCTGCTGAGTTCCATTCAAAGGAACCATAAAATGTGTGATATTACAACGAGACAGAGTCGCCAAAAATGTATTGAATGCGTCCTAATTATTCGCGTACATCTTTAGCTTTTTTTTTGTAAAGGCAGCAACTTGAGTTGATCTGCCTTTAATAAACGAGGGCGTATCTCTAGCAAAACAACTTAAGGAATGAACAATAAATTTTTTTTATTCCGAACCAGTTACGCCAGATTACAAGACATATTTTTCTTCTTTTTTTTCAAGATTTTTAAAGACTACCTCCAATTCATAAAATTTGGTGATTTCTTTTTGATATCATTTTTTAAATCTAAGAAATTAAAACAACTTTTTCTATTGACGAAAAACGTTTTCTATTAATTCCATTGGGTCGTATATGAATAAGACGTAGCAAATGCTTTTACTCAAGAGGAATGTCAAAATGGAAGCATTTCCAACTTTTGGCATGTTCGAAAATCGGCGGCACTGACCTTTTACTCAGATCGATATGAATAAAACTTATCAGACAAAGAAAATGCTTTGCAAATTCTGAGTCTGCCATTTAGTTGACTCATACCTTTTGCTAAATATTTTGTACGCACATTTTAAACATAAAACAATCGATTGTTTTTTGTATATAAATAGTTAAGTTGAATTCTGTTTGCCAGGAAAACAAACAAAATATCCACAGAAAAAGCAGCAATTGTCTCGTTTCAAGCGAAGTATGGACTGTGGACTATTTGGCTTATATTTATTTCAGTTGGATAATTTAGACAGAATCATTTGCAAGGTAGGTATATAGCGGAGATTCAGGCCGTTGGGTTCACAGTTCAAAAACCTCTCGGTAATTCAAAGTTTTTCTTCAACTAATCGTCTAGTGGGTCAACAAATAAATATTTCCAAAAATATCTAATTCAATTTCCGGCACCTGAAGAAGAAGTGAAGCATCAACAAGCTTTTTGGCAAACAAAAATCAATTTTCCAGGTGCAATTGAAGCTATGGATTGCATTACGTTTCTGAATTTAATTTTTTTTAATTTCAATTTCCGCAAAAGTCCGCAAAAGAATCTTAAGAACATTCAAAAATTCAAATTCACTGCTCAAATTTGACAGGAACTGCAAGGCTAGTACACGTACAGCGAAGTAAATGGTATGTTCGAATTTTTGATCTTACTTTATTAGCAAAGTAGATTTTTATTCATACCGATTCAAAGCAATTGCTAAGGGCTTTTACTACAGCCTTTTGCTCCAAGCAAATGCTAGTTTTTATTCATACTATTATTGTATAATGTGCGTCGACCAACCTATTTTTTACTAACGTTTCCATCAGCTCTAAAGCAATTAGGGAATTATTTGATAAAATCAACGATGTAGTTAATATATTTTTGGAAAAATGTCTTAGAAGTAAAAACAGCGGACAGGAACTTATATATTCAATCTTAAAAGATTTTATTTTCAATATTTTAATCGTTTGAGTACTAAAACAGCTGAAAGTTTAATCCTTACAAGGAGTTTGTTGCGCTTTAATGAAGCGACTTCCTATGAAATTTAGGCATAAACAATGATATTCTAAGTCATAAATAAATATGTTCCAAAATTCCAAAAAGGAATAACATTGACTAATTTTTTCAGCAATAATTTTTTAATTGATATTTTTATGTAAGTATACATTTCACCTACTAAAATGTACATAAATTTTATTTAAAGCACTTAAAAAATATGCTTTTTATTTCTTTCGTTTTGTATTTTGAAAAAAATCTTTAATTTTTTTTTTTATGTCCGGAAAACAAGATTTTCAGATTTTTCATCTCAGAACACTGTTCTAAACGACTGACGTCGCCATCCATCACGAGGCTGCAATCGTTGAGTGCAGACGGCAAATTTCAACAACGAGCAACTTGATTACCAAAAGTCAGGATTTCCAGTCATAACACTCAAAGACTGTGTCCCAGAACTTGCGACTATCTCCTTTGGGAAACCAACGTTCGACCGAGTTACAAAATCCCGAAAATACAAAATGCCGAAAAAATAAATTCGAAATTTGGAAAAAGCCCGAAAAGCAAAATCAAGAAAAATGGGTTTGAAAAAAATCTCCACGAGTTTTTTTTAAATCAAATATTCAGAAAAATCTCTCAATATAAATAATTTGTATTTTTAGCTACAACGGTTTAATTATGGTGGTTAACCAAAATCATAGCGGAACCTTCCCTTACCTTCACAGCCAACATCACAATATCACAATTGTTTGCTGGTAAATTCATCTAACGAGCTTCCTTTCTGTATTTTTGGGCAAATAATTCGTAAGCTACAAGTTCTTATACGAAAAAACTAATGAGAATTAAAGTGTGGACTTCTTTCAGAACTGTTTAGTTTAACGCGTGAGTGCGCATTTACGTTTTAAAAGCAGCTAAGGCTGAAAGTTTGAAACATTATTTTTGGTAAATTTTGTTTCAAAACGATATTTTACATGAAAATTAAATGTTATTTCCAAATTTTTGCCAGGGTAAAACCCAAATCCCTCAAAGTTCGATTACCTGGTTAGAGCAAAGTACTTCTAATTGAAGCAACTCCCCCCTCTCTAGAAAGTACAGGTTGCACTAGAGCTTGAATGTTGTCCTCATATATAATGGTGTTCGATCCAAAACCCATTATACAGAGTTGAAGAGTCGACCAGTTTGACAATTAGAGGAGATCCTCCACTGACACCGAATCAAGACTATGCGACCTATGCCTATTCTAAAGGTGCATAATGAACTATTAAATAGCAGGTTATCGGAGGAACGTCAAGTAACTATTTCACGAAATGTCACTTATGAAGACATATCTCTACAGAACCACAACTTACTACAATTAAAGTTCAGAACTAATATCTAATTTGCTAGCTCCTGACTTGAAACGTTATAGGTTCTCCTTTCTTTACTTGAGCTTCTAAGGCAAAATCCTCAACACACAACAATATTTGTCTAGAAGGAAAAGTTAAGGAACATTTCTTGGAGGCTCTAATTATGTCAGACGAAGCCCATTTTAACAATTATATATATATAATTATAGATATATTTTCTTAAAAGGTCTTAGAGTACATTGAAGAAGACCGAAGCTTAGGGTTCATATCAAACCCTGCATCTGCTTGATGATTCAACAGTGTGCCTCGCAATAGGTGTATTTCAATACCAATGTATAAACATTTATTCCATAGAGACAAACCATACTGATACCCCCATGTCGCTCGGACTCTAATTGACATTAGGGAAAGGAAAACAAAATGGCGGAAGCTAAAAAGAACGAATATTGAGAAGGCCAGCCCAAGCTAGCTTGGAGCTGGAGGTGAACTCCCAATTCAAGCCTCACTTAAGAGATATTCATATAACCCGTGTTTGGGAAATTGAGTTAAACGACAAGCAGGATGTTATCAACTACCTACGTAGCAATTCCAAAGCAAACGGCTTTCCAAAAAATCCAAACTCGCTTGGTGCGTCAGATGGAAAAGAAGATCTCCGCCAAACATGTCGTATTCATTGGAGAACGCAAGATTTTACCCAAACCAACGAGGAAATCTAGGAGTCCTCTGAAGCGGTGTGATTTGCCTATGATTTATACCAGAGACAAAACTGAGACGCCCAACTTTGGCCGAATTTCCGTTACTGCCTACAAGCTATATTTTTACGGAGTGGTCACGATTTGGTGCGCTAGTATTGCCACATTTAAATTCGTATTGAAATGTAACCGCAAAATTTGAGCTCACCAACAACGCAACGCTGTCGTCAAAGTTGCTGTCAGCGTTCAAAACATTTTATCCGTCAAATTTGGAATTATTCGTTAAGTGTGGATAGTATTTGTTTTTTTTTTTGGGAATAAGTGTTCTTTTGCTTCAAATATTTGTGAACAAATCAACAATAGTAAAGTAAAGTAAAGTAGGATTTTCAGCACGCAATTACAACAACAACTGTGAGTCTTTGAAGTGCCAAGTAGAGCGTCGTTTTTGTAATTGCGTGTGTAGATTGGTTGAGGGAAAACAAAAAACATTTTGAGCAATTCTTTTTCAGTAATTTAAGCAAATTTTACTCATGAAATCGAAGTTAATGATAATCAAAAGCGGAAAATACACAACCATGTTTGTCCTAATGTGTTTCTAGTAAAGGGTGTTTTTTTTTAGAGTTATAGAACTTTGAAATGGAATAAAACAAAGATAATTTTTTTAAATTGACATGAAATTTACTTTATTCGAAAGATAATCTTCTGGCATTAAAATTTAAATATGATTTCTTGGCTCGGACGTAGTCTAATCTGGAGGTCGAATTGGTGAATGGGCCCAAAACAGGATTGCCGTTGATCCCTATTTTCATAAGCGAATTTTGTTTAGCGATGAAGCTCGCTTTTGGATGAATGGAAACGTCACGGTTAAAAATCCTGGTGTTAAATTTAATATTTTTGGGGTTTTAATATTTTGCATATATTTAAATTTGTAAAAGATTTATTAATTTTAAATAATCTCTGCTATTACAAAATATGTCTGAAATATTAAAATTGAATATAGATGGAGATGGGTTTCATTGCAAAAGTATTTACATTAAACCCCTATTTATATTGAAAAATGAAGGAATCTTAATACATAAGAACTGGAATTAAATAAACTATAATACTTTCACCTCTAATTCAATACTTCTTTTGCTTTTTATAAGCCCATAGAATATTAAAATATAATAAAATCTTATTAAATTTGAATACTCTTTAGATTTGATTTAAATGTCTATGCGATACATTTCAACACCAAAAACATTTTCTTTTAATACAAATTTTATTGGTTTTAAATATTACAATATATAGGTATACAAAATTGTCCAGTGTAGGAAAATACTTGTGGCCTTTTATCCCCTTTGAAAATAATCATATAGAGTGCCGCTGTGCTTCTTTAATTAGGTATATTTTTCTAGACCTTTAAATGAAAGAGAACTCATGTATGGCCGAATTGTCTTATTAATTATTCAGTGAATTACTTACTTTTTGGAATGTTATAGCTACATTTCTGAGGCTATGAACTGGAAGCTCTAAAAGTAAATCCACTACGAACATCTCTGGCACAACTTTAAGAGAAAAAGCTATAATTATAACTCTTACAAGAATATTTTGAAATTAAAGTTACTTACTTGTAAGAATAATATCAATTACATTGATAACTCCCTTTTTAATCATGACTTTCACTTGTTTGTATTTTTCAAACATTTTATTTTACAAAAACTTTATCCATATCATTCACGCCATTGAATAGGAAGCGCAAACTAACGCTAAATTATTACCCAAGCGACTACTAAATAATATATTTGGGTTCAAAAAGAATACCAATATATTTGACTCTTACCAGATCCTGTATTAAAACCAAAAACAAATGCATTGAAGTTTATGGCTTTAATAAGTTCGTATTAAATGTAATCAGAGTAGATCTCACATTTCAGGTCAACTACAACTTAATTGTAATAAATTCGTGTTTGAAATATTATTTTAATATTCACCGGATTAGATTGTAGAACAAAAATACTGGATCTTAACCTTACGAGATTAAAGTTCAGAAAATTCGTATTAAAATGAACATTTTAATGAATAAATTATTAAATTTGATTGTAAAATATTACAAAAAAGTTTAATAAATTGGAAATATTTAATACTAATTTTTCTTATATTTCATAGACCTGTAATACTGCGGAGCTTTTAAAAAACACCCCCATAATTTTAACCGTGTGATAATCCTCAAGTGTATGTTGAGACATCGTTACATCCACAAAAGCTGACTGTTTGGTGTGCTTTATGGGTTGGTGGAATAATTGGTCCTTACTTCTTTAAAAACGATGACGAACGTTACAGTCAATGTTGACCGCTATAGAGCCATGATTACTGACTTTTTCGTTCATCAATTGAACAACTATGATGTGCAGGAGCTGCGGTGTCAATACGACGGAGCAACATGTCACACAGCTGGTGCCACAAATGATTTATTGAAGGAAACGTTGGGTAACCGCATACTTTCACGCTGCGGACCCGTGAATAGGCCTCCAAGATCGTGCCATTTAACGCCGCTTGGCTATTTTTTGTGGGGATATGTGAAGTCGCTAGTGTTTGCCGATAAGGCCGAAACGATTGACCGCTTGGAGGTCAAATTTCGTCGCATTATTGCCGATATACGGCCACAAATGTTGGAAAAAGTCATCGAAAATTGGACCTCCAGATGAGACTAATTAATAACCAGTTGCATTCAGTAATCCATTCGTTCCAAAAAAGTAACTCACACAAAACGAATGGCTGTGAGAAGCTAGGCCTTGGGTCCCTCGGACCTGTTGCGCCAACTAATTATTAATTATTATTTAGCAATCTTAAAATGTGGTACTCCCTATCACATTCTTCCACTGTTGACAGCGGTTACTTACTTACTTAAGGTGGCGCTACAGTCCGGGGTGAACCTGGGCCTCAACCAATACGCCTCTCCAGTTAGCGCGATCTTTGGCTAACTGCCTCCAGTTGCGCACTCCAAGTTGGTTGAGGTCCCCTTCCACTTGCGCGCGCCACCTAAGGCGAGGTCTTCCTCTACTGCGTTGTCCCTCCGGGTTGGAATCGAAGACTCTTCGGGCCGGAGCGTTGGTGTCCATTTGCTCTACAAGTCCTAACCATCTTAGACGACTAATGCGTACTTTTCTGACCAGGTCAATGTCGCTGTACAGCTCGTAGAGTTCGCTGTTAAATCTTCTCCTCCAGAGTCCGTCAACGCAAACGGGACCAAAAATCACTCGAAGAATTTTGCGTTCGAAGCGGCTAAGAAGATCCTCATCCGTCTTTGCTAGGGTCCATGCTTCTGCGCCATAGAGCAGGACAGGGATGATGAGGGTCTTATATAGAATCTCCTTAGTGCTTCTTGACAAGGCCTTACTAATCAATTGCCGTCTTAGGCCAAAGAAACAGCGGTTGGCAAGTGTGATTCTTCGCTTGATTTCTGATGTGATTGATGTTGGCAGCGGTTGGCAGCATTTATTTTATATTTTTTGTGTGTTTTTGCATGTCACACGGACATCACCGATAGGAAAACAAAATTGGCAGGGAGAGGATTGCGAGTTGGTCTCAGTATTGCCTCTGATTTGTACTACTAAGCATGCTGCAATATGGTCACCACTCTAAAAACAGAAAGGGCTCATATTAAACGAGATAAAAGTATCGTCGCATTCAAAATTAGTTTATAGTTATAGGCCTTAATCGATTTGAAGTGAACACTTCGAACAGTCACAGTGGGCCATTGTTTGTAAACAAATGACACCCATTTGGAGCAAACTCTCACGCCACACAGAGCGCTCTCGAAAGCAAATCAATTGATATCGATGTACTCCCAAGTGGTTCCCATATTCCCAAAGCTTGCGACCAGCGTATATGTGCCACTAGACGCGCCTTAAGAGCACACACACCATTCCGGGTATTTTCCCACGCTTGCACGAGTTTATGCGAGCTTGGAATTTAGCATGCGGCATCTATCCTGTTCCTATGGGAGTTTTCAACTCCATCGGCAGTGCCGCCTACAGTTGCGTTGTCGCGACACCAGCAACATCCCGTTGCTGTTTAATAACTCAATCGCCGCCTCAAGTGCGTCAGCCACTTAAGAAATTATAAATCTTCGTGTCTAAGGGTACCGCTGCTTCGATCTGACTTGTATCCATATTTTATAAAAATATATGTTGCGAGCGTTTTTATTTTACGAGATTAAATCTTTGTCGGGGCGCACTTTTCCATCTGTCGAAATGCACTTAGAGCCGCGTGCACCGAAATTTACTTCCCGTGCCTGTTGCGGCGGCGACGGGCTAATTCCATGCACTGCAACCTCCTCAAGTGGCGCGCACTACACATATGCTCGTGGTTCCAACAGCCCAGCTATCGACGGGCTAATGGATGAGCCGCTGAGAATCCAAATGGATTGGCCACCTTCTTCCTATGCCGTCGTCGTACGCGCGGCATCGGTGGGTGTGGATGATACAATTTTATTTATAGTGTCACTCAGAGGGCACATGTAACGTCATAAGCGCAGATGAGAGAAGGTCGCCAAAGTGAGGAGATCCTGGGGCGAGGTGTGAAGCCGATCCTCGATGCTTTTAATTGATGTGAACAATGACGTCTGTATGGCATGTGCATTCGCCCGGAATGGTGTTCCAAGTGATTGCAGAGATAAAAGGGAGCATCCATCACGGGGTTTTATGGGGCCGATGTGTAGCTAGTTAGTTAGGTTTGGTATGGAAAAGAACCGCGTGTTGTAGAAGTGCCACCTTAAATTGTCTGCATTTTGTCAGCCCATTAAGGGTAAGTTAACGTGAGTTTTATGACATGTTTTGAGTGGGAATCCTATTTAAGGCATGTTGGACATAAGCAGTGGATTGGTGTGTCGGTTTTGCGCGCCGTCAAACAGTTTTCTCCTCCACTGCACATGTAGGTGAACTTTCTCATGCTGGCCAAAGTCATTCCCATGTCTGTGGCCACTTTCCACATGGTTACCTCACTGCGCAGTGTAACATCTATCGCGCAGCGATTCTTGCAGTGTCATCGCATTTGACTGATTTCATGCAGGTTGGCTGCGCGAATGGGTCGCTTCGCTCATCATCATCACAATTTACAACTGCACAAGGTGTTAGGTAAAAACTCAATAAAGTCGCTTAATGCCACTCCAAATGTGCCGACTAATATGTAGAGTTGTTGTTTCCGCGAAAAAAGGCAGAGAAGATACCTTGCCTTCTGGGAGACGTAATTCTGGGGTGCAGCCGTTTTCTTGAATACCAGCAGCTGCTCTTAATTTGTGGCCAATTCTGCGGGTTTCGGGGCACAAAATTAGCACCGACTTTGATCGAGACGCTCAATTGCCATCCATTAACATCGAATTTTGGGGCCAAAATCAAAAGGAGGGTCTTAAGAACCGCTTACAACTTGTTTGCTGAGTTATTGCCAGTTATCGTGAATATTAATTAGCGTTCAGCTTTTATTAGCTGCAAAAGGGGCTGGGTTGGGTTGGCGGACATGGTCAAGTGAATGAACGATTTTGCTTACATGCAAATTAGGATCGTGGGTTTTTCTCTTCACCAGAGTAAGTCACAAAGTGTCGTTTTGGTTGGATAGCCTTTATTTCGGGTCGGCTTATGTAAAGGAAACTGATAGCCTTTTACAAATTATATGGAGGTGTACCGTAATGTTTTAATTTGATGCGATAATCTGAGACAGGTATCTCGAGGCAACAGTCACTGGTCATAAATTGATGACGAATATGGTTATGAACTGATTTTCAAAAACAACATTTTCTGTCTCAGAAGGAAAATGTGCGGAGAGTTGACTGTCAGAAATTAACTATTCAAACTATCACTTCGATTCATTTGGTGATGAATTAGTGGTTCAATCACTGGCATATAACGCAACATGACAAGGCGACAAGTCTAAATTCACTTGTCCAACTATGCTAGTCCGACAAGTATACTGAAAATAAAACCCTGGTATATTTGACAAAAATGCGGGTCCATTCAACATTTTTTTTGTCAATATACGTCCAACAAAATGTTTCTATCAGATTGACAAAATATTAATAAGTCTTACCTCGTCCTTAAATTTTTATTGTGTTAGCAAAAAAAAGGTTGTGTGAACAAAAATCTTTTCTTGTACGCATCAAAATATTGTTAAATTCATTAAAATGTTGTTAATTTTTCAAAAATAATGTTTGCCAATTCTACCATTGCTGTTTTGTCAAATCAACAATTAACTGCCGCTTTTACAAAGAAATTTGTCTATTTGGTCTTTATCTTTTTGTAGCTTTTCGTTTGGTTATTGTATTTTGTTAAATCGACAGCAAATATTGCTGATTGTACAGAAATAACTTCTCAGTACAGTTTTAGATAAGGTATTAATGAATGATACGCAAAACAAATAAGTTTAATTATCAGATTGATTACAAATGTTACAAAATCTTCTTTTTTTTCCTACAACGCCACCTCGCCTAATGTCCTTCCAATAATCATAAAGGCATTCTGGGAATCTTAAATAGAATATTTTATATGGACCCTCTTATACCACCTTCGTTGGTCACTGACTTGCTGGTCGGTATAAAAACTGCATGCATCAAATAAAACACGACAGCAAATCGGCCATCTATTTAGCAAAATAAAAAATAAAATCCGTTTGTTGTAATTTACAAACGAGCTTATAAAAAAGGGTTTGAGTGATGAATCAGCTAATTTTAGCTATATACCTATATTTAATTGCACTAACTTCTTTCAGTTACCTTTTAAATATTTCCATATGTGGTATCCTTTGTTGAAGCAAGGTTTAGTTCAGCAACTATGTCCTCATCTATTAATTTAGTTCTAAAATATATTTTTTTTCCACTTTTTTGAATATTTTTATGCGCACTAATAAACTACTCACTTACTGCTTACTTCGCGAGTCAAAATACAAATGACGCCATCAATAGCATTGCATTCAAAGGAGCACAATATTTAAAATGTATTTTTATTGATTCAACACGTGTGTTATCAATTCTAAAGAATTTATGTCATATTTACAAACATGTTGTTCACTTCAACAAATGTTTGTAATATTTATAGTCTGTATTTTGTTTGGCTAACAAACATTTTGTATACATTTTGTCAATTTCACAAACATTACAAAAGTGATTTTTGGTTCTGTTCTTATGGATAAAACAAAAACTTTGTGAATTCAACAATAAAATTTGGCAGGGATGCCAAAACATCAACAAAACTATTTTTATTGAAATTTAACAATAGAATTCTGTCAATATTACCTCTTATTTTATTTTCAGGGAATACAAATTAATTCTGTAACAGAACGTAAGCCGTTGCACTTGTCAAAAGAATTAAATTTCCTCGACTTGTCGGCAACAAAAGGGATGCTATTTTAACTAATATAAGAGAGGCAAAAGATCCCCTTTTTGGTGCTATAAGTGATTCTTAAATATACTGATGATCACTGATATCAAAACTTATTCTTGGCTTAAAAACTTTCAACCTGTGCCGAGGTTCACTGTTCTCACTTAGAGATCTCAAATTACGGTCTAGTTTGTAAACTTTACAATATTTGAAAAAATAATCTATGATATATTAAGTCCTTCTCTCAAAAGAATTATTTCTCCATTAACCGGTAGATCTACTACCACTAACCTTACACTTTTTTGTAATTCTGTTTTAAAGGGACTTGAGAAGGGCTCTCAATATGATGTCGTGTACACAGACTTTTCGAAAGCATTTGACAGAGTTCATCATGATACTCTATTATTGAAGCTAAGTAAAATTGGATTTCATTCGAAATTTTTAAAATGGATTAGTGCCTACTTACGGGATCGTTTCCAATACATTCGTATTAATAATCAGTTCAATAATCATTCTTCACCGATTTATGTTACATCAGGGAGTCCCACAGGGAAGCCATCTCGGCCCTCTTCTCTTTTTTTTATTTGTCAAATGATATATTGTCAAATTCAAAGTGCTTGATGTATGCCGATGCTGCATAAATTCTGAACGAGATTGCATTCTATTGCAAGATGATCTGAATAGTTTATCAAATTGGTGCAAGATTAACTCCTAACATTGTTATATTTCCAAATATCAAAGTTTAACTTTTTGTAACAATCGTTCGCCAATTAACTTTACGTATAAAATTAACCATAGGTAAGGCATTATCGATAGTAAACTTTAAAAAAGATCTTGGTGAAATTTTTACCAAAAACTTAATTTTTTGAGACACATCGATTTTGTAGTTGCTAAAGACAATTCGATGTTGGGTTTCACCCTGCGGAATTCAAAAGACTTCCCTTGCAAATGCTTATTTTTCGCATTTGTGAGATCTAATCTAGAGTACTGCGATATAATATGGAATCCCACATATGCAGTTCACTCTTTTAGAATTGAAAAGATCCAAAAACGATTTGCTAGAGTTGCAGTGAAAGGACTTCGTTGGAATATAGACATGCCTTCCTATGAAACGAGATGTTAATTATTCGGAATTTTTAATTTCATATAACTTTAATGGTGGTAATGTTTAATATTTAATATTTATTGTATCAAGTTATCACTGGAGTATTGTAACTTTGTTTGATGAAATAAACTAAACTAAACTAAACTAACCGTCACTATCAAAGTCGGCATCAAAAAAGTACATTTTGAATTATATATTATTTTATTTCTATATCTGTATCCTGCATTTACAAAGGGATTACATTGAAAATGCACATGTCCGCTTTTGACAATATTCAAATCGAGTGTCCTCTGTCCTCATTGAACCGCACAGTTCTACAAGTCTTTCTTGACACTTGTCGTGTTCTGTTACAGAAAGAGGGAAATTATATAATTTTCCACTTGTCATCTTTCATCGCGACAATTGTCACAGTGTTCACGGACTTGTCGTTTTGTGTTACACAATTTTGTACGAGTTGCCGAAATTCACTTGTCCTACAACTACTTGTCGCGTTGTGTTACAGGTCACTGGAATGGATTTTAAGAATTGCCTGTCAAGAAGTTGTTGTTCTCTCTCACCTCACAGCATTCAGCACATCAAAAGCTGTCATATTCTACCATCCCGTCACTATTGGCAAATATGCGAGTCCTTAACTCTTGCAGGTTCATCAAATGGCAGCCGAACAACAGCAGATCACGTACTTTCCAACTTCGATTGATATTAGTTAAGGAAAGGATTTTTTGACAGACTTATCGCTTTCATCTTATATCTCCAAATCCAAGGGGAAAGTTTTGTTATTTATATTAAAAAAAAATGTATTTATACCTTTATTTCTATTTCCGTTCGATTGACTGCTGGCATCCAACCTATTGAATGAAGAAAAATATTCATCTGACCACATCGCCACAGACTGTATTCCTTATCTGAACATAATGATATCCTTCTTCCATAAATCAATCTTCTTCAAATGAAACACTGAAATATTGGCCAGCACCCTCGCACCATAGAGCAAAAACATTCGAATGCCGTCCGCTCTCGCGTTAACCCCCAGCGAAAAACCCTGCCCGATGCGAACGCATACGGCGATTTGTGAGGACCGGAAGATAAATTAGTCGTTAGAAAAACTGTGAATCTGGAAAACCCCGATCTCGCACACACAAAGCTCCAAATGAAATCATCGTTTTATGCATGAATGAAATTTATTAACGGATGTGCCATGTTGTCCGGTCAGAACGAGGAATTTATTGCCAAATATTTGGGTTAGGGCAGCTCAAGAGGACGACTTGTGTAACTGAATATTTTGTGCGAAATTGATTTTTTGTTATCTCTACGAAGTTATGTGTGCTGCTGGGGGTTCCATTTCATCTGATTTGTTGATTCTAATTGAGTGAGTATTGGAAGTTTGTTGCTTGTTCGATGATGTAAGCATTGGAGAATGGAAACAGCGTTGCCAAGTCATTCTCGGGTTCGAGCACTGTTTTTAGAATTGTCAGTTTTAATTTCGACCTTTTGGGCAACAAAACCGTATTTTTTTTTTTAAAAACAGCTTCAAAGTAGATACAAAAAATTAATATTAAAAGCACAACAACAAAAGTTTATTCATATTCAATCATAA
This sequence comes from Cheilosia grossa, assembly GCA_963082955.1. Taxonomy (NCBI): domain Eukaryota; kingdom Metazoa; phylum Arthropoda; class Insecta; order Diptera; family Syrphidae; genus Cheilosia; species Cheilosia grossa. The sequence continues at coordinate 12,731,778 of OY720147.1, forward strand.
TGGCGGTTGCACAGTAAAATACAAAAAAAAAAAATTAATAAAACTTAAAAAATAATAGGTACCTACATACATTTAATTTCTTTTTTAAATTGCCGCTGTGGTAAATGCCTGCAAAGTACGGAAAAAATGCGGTGTGTAGCGAAAGCGTTAAAAAAGCACTGAAATATTTTCTAAGCACTAAAAAAACGCCCAAGCGCTAAATGCAATTTTGGGCACTTAAATTAACGCTGAAAGCACTCACTTGGTAACGCTGAATGGAAAGTGCAATGAGTTCGAAAAATGCTCGATATATCCCCTATCCCGCACATTTTAAATCTCTTACTATCACTGAGACTGCTCTATTGACAGAGGTGATGTTCGGCCGACAAATGCTCCTTAGGCACGCACTAACTCTGACATACGCCTTAAGAGTTGGAATATCAGGTAGTCACCGAAGTTCTTGGGATGAGACTCTTGTTAGTAGAGTTAATTTGAAATTGTCACGGCATCGGGTAGTTATTTGCCAAGATTTCCCTGACCTGCCTTTTACTTACATCACATCGAATCTAAGTCAAAAATTAGCCAAGCTTCAATGAAAGGAAAGGCTATATTTAGCAAGGTTGTTCCAGTAGCTCACTGGAACAACCGCAGTTCGGAAACATTATTTACAGACCCTCAACAACTTTACCTATACACATAAAAAATTAACAAACGAAAAGGTGTAACATTCTTAAAAAGGAAACTGTTCTCGATGATGTCACTAAAGTACAGATCCAGGATGTGTACGTCTTCACAATCTTTACCACATTTTTTTATATTTTGTCTGTAACAAAGTAGTCGACGTCAAGGATTCTGTTTTTACATAAGTGCGGCCATTACGCACTCGAATGGGGAGATGTTTCCTTTTTTTGCTGCTCATTGAGTTTTCCCTTCCATCTTCCATGTGGTGGAGGGTTGCAAACATTTTTGCTGCACGAAAGAGCGCAACTACAAAGGATATGCCGAGTACTCCATAAAAGGATTTATAGACACATATTCCACATGGGGATTCACTTCAACTTTTGGGGGGGGGGGTAGAAAAGAGATAAAAATGGCTGAAAACCGAATGAATAGGGGTGCGTGGCGTATACAATATGAAGTATACAGTATGCCCCCCAATTCGAGTTCGAGCTTCGAGGGTGATTGCGTGTTACACCCTCATGAATGCCAAATTCGAATGGGAAGTGAGAAAGAAAAAGGTTCAACGGTTGAAAAACCACAGTTCGTAGGAAATGAAGATTTTTCTGATAGAATAAGTTTTCCTTGCTAAGATTGAAGCGAGATTCCCTTTGTTCACACTCGAATCGCACGCATAAAATGGAGGCGAAATATTGTTTTGGAGTTAAACGATTAAAAGGGGGGATAGGTGAGGAGTGCACTTTTATTGTACTGTGGGGACTTCGACCGGCCACAGTCCGGGGTGGACCTGGGCCTCCAACAAGAAACGTCTCACAACCAGCATGATCTCTAGCCAACAACTGTCTCCAGTTTCGCAAATAAAGACAGAGCAAAAGAAAAAGATTGCCCAATAATTGCGTCGATAATTTTGCTATTAACATTGAAGCATAATTGACGCTTCTTTAAGATAATCAATCCCAAGCTGGCTTAGAATATGTTGGCCGGTACTTTTGTTAATAGATTAGCATTTAATGCAGGATTTCCTGAAACAATATAAAGGGTGTTGTTTTGGTATTCAAAGAAAAATGACATTTTTTGAGATAAATGATCGGATGTTTACTTCATAATAAAGAGGAAGGTATGCCGTTAATAATGAAAAACAACATCAGCCAAATGGCCACCACGAGCACGCATACAGGACCATATCCTTTTCATAAAATTTCCATAACCAAATCGCAAAGTGGCTGCCCCATGTCCTCGATAGCCTCACGAATTTCATCTTTGAGGTCTTGAATCGACCTTATCTTTCACGTGGCCCCAAAGGAAGAAGTCACAAGGTGTTAAATCACAAGATCTCGGTGGCCAATTGTGATCACCTCTTCGAGAAATAACACGGTCCGGAAACTTTTCCCGTAAAAGATCAATGCTTTCGTTGCTTGTGTGGCACGTAGTGCCGTCTTGTTGAAAGTAAACGTTGTCCAAATCAATACCATCCAACTCCGACCATAAAAAAAATCATTAACCATCTCTCGAAAGCGCAATCCATTCACCGTAACTGTTGATCCAACCACATTTTCGAAAAAGTAAGGTCCAATGACTCCGCCGGACCATAAACCGCAACAAACAGTCACACGCTGAGGATGGAGAGGCTTCTCAACAATAACTCTGGGGTTTTCCGAGCCCCAGATGCGACAATTTTGCTTGTTGGTTGACGTAGCCACCGAGGTGGAAATGGGCTCATCAGTCAAGATGATTTTTCGATGGAATTCCGGATCATTTTCATGCATTTCAAGGACCCAATCAGCAAAGACACGACGTTGTTAATGATCGACCGGCTTGAGTTCTTGTGTTAACTGCACTTTATAAGCCTTAAGACCCAAGTCTTTATGCAAAATACGGTGTAATGACGTTTGCGGAGTGCCCAATTTCAAAGAACGATGAGGAATGGACAAACCTGGGTTCTCTTCAACACTTTGGTCTACAGCAGCAATATTTTCAGTTGTTCTTGAGCGACAAAGTGCTTCACGACGACCAAAAAATGCTTTAGTTTTGCGAAATGTGACTGCAAGATTTTCACCATTTTTGTAGTGAATTTGAATAATTTCAATGCGTTGTTGAAGCGTGTATCGTTCCATTTTTAATAATGGCGTAGTTTCTACCTGTCAAATGTCAAAGAATAAAAGCTTCAAAAGTGACAGCTACCGAAATCCTTTACTTGTATTCAAACAAATTGTTGACGGAAATATTTATCAAGAGCTGTGCCAGAAATTGTTAAGCGGTTTGTGAAATTCGTTGCGCAATACTTGTGTCAGTAACTGCAGTCTTTACATAAAAGTAAGTGAAAGCTCAGTTAGAAAATATACCTAAATAGTATAGGTACTCGTAAGTTTTTTGGCAAGTAGCTAAGAATGTGCAAAATGTTGCCCAAAATTTGGCCTTTAATTTAGTATCATTGTAGATATGAAGAATGAAGTAATTTTTAGTAAATTTTGCACATATTCAGCAGCCTATATTTTATTTTGCAACTTTTCACTTATAAATTTCACTTAACGAGGCTTAAGCCTAGCAAAACAATCTTCAAAGAAATGTATTCCCTTTCTGTAGTAACAGTCTGACTTTTCGAACAAATATTGCGCATGCAATTTATGTGAACCTACGTCATTTGCTTCGCGTTTCGTGGTGTATGCATAACTAGAAATAGCCACCGAATATAAGGTGAAAAAAAAAAAAACTCCAACGCTTAAACCAGAACAGGTCGGCCAAATTATCGCACTACGGCACATCTGGTAAGAGTAGGTTAAAAAATTCGCCTCGATGACAATCTCCATCCCCGCCAATGCCTACGATCAGCAAATTTACTACACCAGCACAATCGTAATTCGTATCCCCCTCATTACCAGCTGAATCAGGAGAAAATTCCTCCATGCAATCGCGCAGTGAAGGCTTGTAAACTCTAAAGTTTACGATCAATTTGCCCGATCCTTATCAAGTGTATGGTTACTCTGCGATCAACCAATCATTATCACGCACTCAGCACCGTCATTCGGAAAGACTGTAATACGAATAAATTTGTCGTAAAGTCGATGAGAAATGTGTTGCACATGAAGAAGTGCACGCGCAACATTTCGCGCTCTGCCCTGAGCATCATCTTTTAATGGGCGCATGCAACATTGTGCTGGCTGCCAACGGAGCGAGGTGGGGCATCCGCACTGCCTAATCAAATCAGAATAATTCGGATTTCGCTAATAAATTAAAGATAACCGTGCTGGTAAGCGGTATAAACTTGACAAGTTACGATCCTTGTGCGGACAGATTAGTTGCGGTCTTAAAACGCATATAAAATGATGACCAAACAAATATTAATTGGATTTGTGTTGGCAGCACGGAAGATGGAAGAGCGCACGCAGAATCGCGCTGGAAGTGGGATCACCCAACTGAAGCGAGTGGTTGAACAGAAGATCCTGCTGCAGTCGTCGCTGCCATATTTTTGTGAGACTCTGATTAAACTGTTTGCTTCATTCAGCAGCAATTTGCATACACAATCCCCGATGTTAACAATTAATGCGGCCGACACGAGTGCGTCCATAATTAACGCGTCCATTCACACGTCAAACGCTCTCTCAACTGTCCAAGTGTCCACTGTCCAGAGTTGTCAACAAGATTATGCTACACCATCCCCAGGAGAGCATCGAAGACTGAACACACTGTAATGCCAATCCCCGAATATGCATAATTCTGTGTGAGACGTCAAAGCCGCCTTAAGCCGCATCGGACATGCGAAAGTGTGAAATTGCGTACAACAAAGGATTAACACTTGCGAGAAGCGGGCTTATGCAAATGGCGTGTGTCCATCCATCCCGTGGGGATAAGCAGCCGTCGCGCAGTTCATACACTAGGTAGCCGTTGAAATGCACATGAATTCGAATAATTTGCCCGTCATGGACGAAGGTCTTTTGTAATTATCAAAAGTGATTTTCAGGAAATCGATTTGCATTGACACCTTGCGCGCATACGGTGACCCGGCACCGCCAAATTGCTCAACCGGAAATGAGTAACGAATTCGAATGTCCTGGAGGGGGTTTTTTGTTTTTTTTTTTCTTTTTTAATTTACCTAATGCAAGCCTCAGTCAATTTGACCAGCTCCAACCACCACCGAGGGTTGGCATCAACTTCAATTGAATTGAATGCGGCCATCGCCCGAGCGATACTTGTCAGCCGATTGCATTGTTAGTGCTCGATGTCAAAGTTCAATTTTGACAGATGTCGACATGTGAGCAGCAGAAATTCTCATTTCGTGGACAAACAATAATTAAATATTCATGGGAACGGGGCGAAGGCAAGGACTACAGTCTGAGTTTTAGTAAAATTGATGTTCAACGCAAACATTCTTCGATCCACAAACGAATTCCACACACGAGCATTTGTTCTTTTTGCACTCAATGCGGGGGAGTATATGCTCCTTGTATGCTAAATTATGTATGCACATTCGAAAATGGTAAAATTCGACAAATGGCATGTGTCTTGTGTGTGTATGATTAAATGTGCGCATGCATTATGAATTGGCGCGGCAAGGACAACGACGAAGAGTGGAGTTGAAAGTTCCAAAATTTAAAACGAAAACGAACGAAGATGAACTTGGGCTTTGGGATAAATATTTACTCGGGGGGTTGGTTGGCGTCTTCCGACGGGACTGAGAAATTTGCCCTTGTGCCGTCGAAAGGATTAAATAATGAAAGTGGGATGCAAGTTCTGCCTTCGATGGGCTATAAGAGTTTTTCAAACTTGAAGTTGCTCTTCGGTTTAATGTAATTGCATGGATTAATAACAGGCGCAGTGGCTTAGTGGTTAGTGTGTTGGACTACTAAGCGAGGGGCTCAGGTTCGAATCCCGCAAAAACCCAAATTCCAACTTAGGGTTTTTTCCACTGCGCCGCCTCTCGCGAACGTCTGACAAACATCCGAGAGTATAACTGTCTTAAGAGCTTCTCAATTAGCCGTTTGGAATCGGCATAAAATTGTAGATCCCTTCCATTCGTTCCAAAAATGAAACTCACACAAAACGAATGGTTGTGAGAAGCTAGGCCTTGGGTCTCTACAGACCTGTTGCGCCAACTATATATAATAACAGATTCGAATGTGAATTTTACTGGCGAACTGCGTGTGCTGGGCAAACAAAGAACTCACATGAAAGGATTACGTTATCCCGAAGTAATAATCGAAGTGGCTTGAAACGTACGTTTGTTTTGCGTTTCAGTATTGACTTATGTAAGAACTGCGGCGGGTGGATTTTTTCTCGCAATCCCATCTACCAGTTATATCCTCCAAAAAAGGCGTTGAATTGCTTTTCGAATTCGGAGAAGTCCCAATCAATCCGATGGATTGTTTTAATTTGAATTGCAAAATCCATCCAATCACAGGAAAGCAATGTTTTTTTGATAAACATACCGCAGGGAACCTGAGAGACAAATAAAAGTCGTATTTGGTTAGCAGCGGTTTTAAACACGTTCTTTGGGAAACACATTCGATGCTTAGATGTCATATTTAGATACTTTTAAGGAATTCGTTTGCCAGATTCAGTAGGACCTTCTTTAAAATATGAAAAAATTACAAAGGTCCGCAATGACACCACATGAAAATAGAGTTCGAGCAGAAGAACTGTCACTGACAGCTTGTTCTGGTGAATTTTTCTTCCGCAGGATGCGTTACATCCAACTAAGCTGTCCAGTAAGTGTACGTTTAGCCGTTTTAGTTTGATCAGAGGAGAGGCCATCCGGTCTTACGTTTTCTGTATGTTTTAACTTTCTAGCCACCACTAGTGACAAAATATTCGTCCCTTCTACAAGCTGATCATCTATTTACTTATAAAGTAGAACTAAAAGCCATTGGATGAGCGGAAAACTTGTTCTGACAAGAGACAATCATTTCAATGTAAATTTACTCAAAGTTATGAATATACTTCGAACTAGTTTGAGGCACTTCAATTTCAAGCTAAGCTACAATTTGTACAAAACAAAATCTACTACGTTACTGCGATCGCTTTAGTATTCTTTCACTAAATCTATTATTTATCTTCAAACCTTAAATATTCATATACCTACTGAACAACCTCTTGAAGAAAATAATTTTTTATTATGGCTGTCAATCAGTTTATCACATTTGACAAGCTCGTCAGTACCTGACGAAAGAAATTGGACACATTCAAAAAGCTAGTTATCTTAAGTCGATTAGATTTGTCTGGACTAGATGTAACCTAGACGCAAACGGTAACGTCAGTTTTCCTACGTCAGCCACATATGCGAACTGTCAATTTAGTACTCAGACACGAATTTCTGGACTTGATTCTTCGGCTAACCCTCCATAAACGTCAAGTGTACTTAAAATGATATATGGCATGCTTTCGAAATATATGCAAAAATAGCTGAAGATTCACAACATTATCAATTAAGAAACAGACAAAATTTTAGATTACCGCATTACATTAGCAGTGTCACGCAAAATGGCATAGTTTATAAAGGATGTCGCCTATTTAACTCGCTACCGAGAAATATAAAAGATTATTTAAATTTTATTACATTTAAACAATATTTTTTATATTTATAAAAAGTAATTACCTCATAATTAAATTTATATAAGAATTAAATGTTAATTGTTAACTAAATGTTAAACATTGAATTTAAATAGCAGAGATCTGCTAAACTATTATTATTGTTTACTGAAAAACTCGTTCATCTGACCGATCCAAACCAATTGATTTCGGAACTTATAACCCACTTAGGTGGGACATAATTCCCGAAAAATGAATTCGGGACTTATGTCTTCGGGACTTATGTCCCTGCGCCGGTAACTGCTCGCTATTCTGTTATTTTCGATCAGTTATAGTCTTTGTGCCAGTGTGAACCAGTGATGCAAATCGGCTGTTCTCAATTGTACTTAAGACTGAAAACAAATATGTAGTACTAAAACAAAATAGCACATAATTTGTTTTTAATGACATAACATAAATATTGGATTCAAGCAAAAAAACATAATATTTTAATGATTGTTAATCAGGTATAAGTTAATTTTACGCCCGACCATTTCATCCGCATTTTTCAAGCCCAATCATGCGGTTTAAAAATGAATTCGATATCTAAAATAACCGCTCAAAACCCAATGGATAAAGATTAACGCGGAGTTTTCACCGATTTTTCAAATTTCACATAAAATTTGATTTTTTTGTTTGTCACTTAGAAATCGGTTTGATTTTCTGTGTGCTGAGTTTCATTTCTATTGTATAAATAATGAATTTAGCATCCAAAATGGCTCTTTTTTTTAGTCGGAAATATGTCCGAAAATCCACGAAATTGTTATCATTAACGCAAGCCCGCTTGTGCATTCAATGTAGTCGAAGGCGAGGACGACGTCAGGTCTTGGATAAATTCGTTTTCTGACGACGAAGCCATTCAAATTTCATCCTCTTCCCAAATGAAATCCATTTTTTTTTAAGCTTATCACTACTTTTTATATTCTTTTTCACTTTCACTTATTTGCTGTCTTATGTGAATGAAGAAATTTCAATATTATGAAATTGAGTTTCAACCCGACTTAAAATACTGAAGCTGGTCTCTGGAGTGCAGTTTAAATATAATCCGATTAAATGCCGTCGAGCTTATAAAACTCATTTTAGGCGCGGGTAATATTTTGGACTTGGGTTTAATTTTTGAAGTGCCGTAAGTCAAATAACTTCATACATGTTCGATTTATTTCAAAAAACTAGCTGAAGCGGCAAACTTGGTTCCGCCCAAATTCGTTATTGTAAAACAAAAAAAATAATTCCCACATTGCACAATGCACATGCTGTTTTATTTAATTCGGTGAATTCAAATTCTTTATTCAAAACTTATACTGATACAATAGAAATAACTGAAGTAGAGCATTGTCGATGTATTGATGATGATTAACGTGTCAGCCTACCTTGCACTTATTTACTAAAGTGATTTATGGTACAAGACGTACAAAGCGGAAGTTGTGCTCACACTTGAGCACGCCACATACAATTGACCATGTGAGTTAGATGGGAATACAAGATTAATGCCACAAATCGCATACTCAGTTGACATTTCAAAGAGTCAGATTTAAAATAAACAGAGTGGCCGCTGAAGAATTCTGAGGAGTCGAAAAAAGGGACGGTGAGAAGAAAAGGCGTCATTTCTAAAGCCACTCAGCCAGAATTTAGAATTTTCGCACGAAATTTAACAACCATTAGTTCGCAACAACCGATTTGCATTTAAAATGTACTTATTTGAAAATAACAATATTTGAAAAGTGTACGAAGGGCCTTTTCCCAATAAAAAAAGGACAAAATCACACAAAGATAACGCTGACCGCGAGAATACAAAATCCATTCAAGTTTCCTAGTCAACGCTTTCGGATTCCTAGTCCCAACAAATCTAGTTGATGTTTTACATAAACTAGGTATCCGAACGTCCGCAATATAATAAGATCTAAAATATATTTTTTTTTTGTAGTTGAAGTGTCACTCCTCGATTTCTATCCAGTTTATTTTTTTCAAAGTGCATTTTCCCATACAAACTTTCATAATCTCTTTCATCCCCTCTTTCGCGACATAAAGTAGCATATGTCCTTCCTTGGTCCAAAACGAAGCAAATTTTGGGTGGAAGCTCAGCTTCTAAATGAAACAGAAAGCTGATTCATGGCTTAAAATAATTACGGAAGTGTTGGCTCTCTCTCCCTCTTTTGTTTGCATTGATTAAGAATTGTTTGAGTTATGGCGAGTAAAAGGTAGTAAAGTCAGAAAAAAAAAAACGCCCCCAAAAAATAGGCATGGCAATGAATGGAATAGCCTATGTCCTTCTCATTATCTTAAGGAACATTTCGAAAGAAGTTTCATCGAAATCTGTGCAGTAGTTCTCACGCCAACCGTCAAAATCATTTTTCACAATTAATTGATGGGCTAATACTATTTTTAAGTCCACTAAATTCATTCTATTTGTTTATTGATGCTATCGAAATTTGTAACCAAAATAGTTTGCACCGAAGTTTAACACAGATGATTGAAAGGTCAAACGAAAACTAGTTGGTGTTCGGTGTGAATGCATCAACGAGTTTTTAACGAAAACACGGTTTTCGGGTCGGTGTGAAAAGGGTATAACGCACAAGTTCATGATTCTAGAGAATAATCAGTCAGAATATACTCGCGAGTAGTTTAAATTGTATTTGTTTTGAACAGCTGCATGATATACTTGATGGATCGACAAAAACTCCAAACACCTATTTTGTGAGCGATTGGGTTGAGATCATTGGCTCCAAATTGACGCTCAAACTGCCAGTATGAACTGCTCAAGAAGAGTAAGTCTAGGAATATGTGTCATGAAGCGGTTTGTTTTGTTTTGTTTGATTTCTGTCAACTTTTCCCTGAAATTCTTAGAGCCAAGCGGCAAATTACCCACTACTCGTTACTTTGTTAAATTACTTTGTTTTTATTCCATTTGTCGCAATAAATGGATTTGTATCGAATGCGTTTGATTTAAACCAAGTGACTACTATTCCATTGCAGATTACAAGCTCGCATCAACTACGAGACTTCATCGTTCGCCAGCGATCGGCAATGGCTGACACCGTAATACACTTTGGGCCAGAAACACCCGTATACATTCAGTCAGCTTCTGTTTTACCCTGTCAGGTTACTCCGAATGTCAAGTTCACGCACAGCGCAACCGTTGAACACCCCAAAGAGCTGACCGCCCTAACTCGTTCACTGAGTCCACCTAAACTTGAGCACAGATGATGCCAAATCATGCATTTTGATAAGTCAGCCACAACTGTGTCATAAACACCCCCAAGGTGGTGAATAAATTGCCAAGTCAAAGGCTCGCCCTGTAGTGCATAACGCAGGTTGACATACTTCTTGTTCAAATATTGTTGGACCAACATATCTTGACCAATCTCTACAAGCAACCGCCTCTCCTCGTAAAAATGAAAACTGTTCATCATATCAACAAACACTTGAAAAGAATCTCAGTTAAGTTGCAATCAAAGTTCTGTCCAACACCTGTTCCAATGCCAGTCTGTATCAATCCATACGTTCTGCCCACATTGGCGTCTGCACGCACTCCATCGCGAGCATTAATTAAGTGCGTAAAATATCCCAGCCAGCTAAGCCTTAGCAAACAGTTCGCCCCCCAAACCCAATAAATGAGCTCTCATCGAAACAGCCTAATAAATCACACACCGGCAACGAAACAACTGACGGCTGACCTCAGAATTCATCACTCCTAATGGAATCGCCCAATAATCCTCTTTCAATCTGCTCGGCAAAAGGATTCCGATGTTTTATTGTTGTTTAGTGTGATTTGAGATTATTTATTTAAAAACCAACGTCAACAGCAAATGCGCATTCTTCTCCATAGTGCACCCAACTCCAGCGCCTCACTAATGTGCGCCGTGCCGCATCAATCTATTTCTGTCCAATTCCATTAGCTGACTAAATTTAGGAACCATGCGTTGCGGTGTTCTAGGATTTTGACAGCAAGCCATCAACATTATCATCTAGAGTTGGGGAAAACATATATACACTCGTTCGAGCACCATCGCCGTCGTCGTCGTCGTCGTCATCGTCATCATTGGAAAATATTTATAAGCGCGCCGTGGCGTAAGGCCACAAGTGTTATACAAGTATAGGCTGCATCAAAAATGCATCCTCCATGCTCAGCTTATAATGGATCTGGCAGATAATATGCGTGGGATGAGGGGCGGTGTGGGGATGGAATCATATTTCCAATTCGATTTTCGGTGCAAAATCGACAACGGTACCCTTTTTATGGCAGCGCCCACCCGCTTTATGCCCCCGCGCCGCGCACGACTCCATCTGTCAAAGGGAAATATTCATCGAGCGGATATTGATGGTGGAAATAATGGAACTGCATGTTGTTATAAATTCCATACGGCAAATGGAAAACACCGAAGAAGAGGTGCGAGTAGATGGGATGCTGTTCGTGTTCGCTCTCTGCACTGCGGTTGGTATGGTGTCATGGTTATGCACAACGTCAATTTGCCCGGCTCGAAGCTGGCATTTCTAAACTTAATGGACTTCCGTTAAATAACAGAAGCATAGCGCGAAGTGAAATAATACTTTTTCTTCTCTAGTGCGGTTGGGGTTGGTTTTTCTTTGTTTTTTGTTTCTCTTGTATACAATCGGATTCATGCGTTTTCTTTGCATCCTTGCACCCTTGTGTGGTTTTGTAGCATTGAAATGGCGTTATAGGTTTTGTAGGAGCTTTAACAAAGAGACCTGCTTCCGGGTAGACCCTCGAAATCACTATAAATCTTCAGTTGTTCTAGGTGCATTGTGCATGCGCTGGTGTGATGAAAAAACAAGTAAATTTATGAGCGGTACATGGGGGAGTGGAAAGCTTTGTAGAACGGGTGCTGTTTGCGGAGTTGGTCCTTTACGTGTTCCGTTTATTATGACTCTCCATGGAAGGTAGAGGTAAGTGACTGCCATCGATAAGCATTGAAGCGCGATTACTTCGTTTGTCAGTGATTTCACACATACGAGTAACGTCCAATGGGAAAAACCTCCAATCTGAAGTCATGAACTTAGCAATAGGCCTTCACATTGAACACTTCTTGTGGTGCGACAGAAAATGCAATACATAATCTTATTTTTCATTTTCATTTTTATTTATAAACAGACTTATGTCGGCAAAAAGAAGCGTCCGGGAGAGTCCAGTCGAAAAAATCACTTCTGAAACCGTTCCATTGGCACAAAAAATACTCTTCTGATGATTCTGAGAAGAGAATTTCGCTTCTCGATTTGAAGTCAGAATCCACTCCAGAAGCACACACATAAGGGTAGTTTATGTATTTTATACAAGTCAGCTGACAGCTGCCGTAGATAATTTTTTTGGCATTTCACCACTACTTTTGTAAATTCAATCAGAAGCAGTTTTCTTGTTCCATTCGATCACAGAAGGAGTGGATCCCCGAGTGAAACCAATGGGAAATGACATTAGCCAGTGACATTTGAAGGCACATTCTAAGACTGGCTACAAAATATTTCCGTTTATTAAATAGATTTCAATTTTGCAAGAAATTAGTGTCCGAAGCTGTAGATATGAGAATACTCTATGTTAATATTTTTTAATCTTCGCCATAAATATTTTGTAGCTCACAATGGGTAATTTTATATGGAGTTTGTAAAATCTAGCATGGAAACCAAAAATGATTATTAAAATCGCGCTTTAGCTATAGCAGCAAAAGTGGAAGGAACCAAGGAGACATGCGGAAGAGTCTCAGTCAGAACATAAACGCCAGGGAACTAAAAATTTTTAGAAGTCATAATGTCACATCAGAGAACTAAAATTCCAAGTTAGAACGGGACTTCCTCGACTATGAAAACTAAATCAGAAATCAAATCCTGCAAATCGAAAGTAAACTTTGTTGTACGATTACTTGGCAAGGCAAGTAATTAAAGAGGCCCTGTATAAGATCTTAATAGTCACAGATGTATTATTTCAAAAGCAAGTAAAGATGTCACCGGTCGTTTCGAAAAAAAACTCTTCGTTAGATATTTGGTGAGCAAATTAGTTGTTGCGTGTTGGAGAACAAGATTTAATGAGGAATTTAATCGACTTCAATAAATCAAGCATTGAAAGAAGATGTCAATGGACACTCCACACCTCAACCCCCAGACCCTCAAAGGTTGAACACAGTAATGGTCGGCTTAGGTTGAAACGATCACCAAACCGAAGTGTTCAACTATTTGCCAGGCCTTACAAAATAGACTTGTTTGTAGAAACCTTGAGAGGTGAGAATATGAGGAACCAAAGTGACGTTCAAAAGAAATAAGGACAACAGTGATTTCTTAGCCTAACCCAGGTTTCTATACAAAGGTTGCATTTAACTTTTTCTCATAAAAGGACTCCTTACAATCGTGTGTGAATGTTGGAATCCGGGTCTTGGTTAGCAATTTTTCTTTCAAGTCCGCACCAGGTGCCCACAATTTGTGAAATAAGCTCAATAAAACAGCCTATTTTTCCTATAAACTAGAATGACCAAGCTGTCGAATTATTTTTGTCTATTTATAGATACTATCCTTTCGCATCCTCGACCCTACGGATGCTATACTAAAAAAATGTTCGTCGACAACACCTCGCAGATATTTGCCACTGAATTGAAATCATGTACATATTTGCTTACTTTTAGGGATAGGTATGTTGCATTCCTTAGAAACTAGGTTCTAGATAAGTTCTAATAGATTAGCATTGTATATGGGGAATTCTTAACTTCATTCTACCAGCAATTCACAAATGTACAAGTTAGCCTGCGATATCTGGTGGCAAAGAAAAGAACCCTATCAGACATACAGGAATCTGCCATCGATAAGCGGTACGTGTATTTTTGTAAAGGTAGGTAGTTTATTACTATTTTAATTGATATAAATGCCTTGTCGGTCTAAAATTCAAGTATTGTTTATGAAAAATAAAATAACCCCGGGTCCACAAAATATATTTGAATCGTTTAAAAGTGGAATGAAAAATTTGTATTGGTTTCGTGTAAACAATTTTTTTTTTTTTTTTGGATTAGACTCTTTTTTAACTGTTTAAAGTTCTTTAAATTGTTGTTAATATTCTATTTATTGTGCAGCATTATCCCAAATACCAATGGCGGACCCACCTAACCGAGATTTATCTCAGACTTTCTCGATAACCATATGCGATATTGCAGAATATTTTAACGGCATATAACGCTCCATTCGCGCTTGTCAAGGCTGGTTGGGTCTATGCTGTGTACAGTGTTATACCACATTAAGCAAACAGTGATGTAACAGTGTATTAATGCATCCTCAATAAATTCAAAACCCCACAAAATAAAACTAAGATATCTTACAAAGTCTTGGAAATTTTTGATTTGTTCTTGCTCGTGCAAAGCTTGTGAAGGAAGAAAATGCGAGCACATCGCAGCATGTCTCGTACACATTAACAGGTTCGATTTAAAAGGAATCGAGAGTTTAAAACTTCTTTTGGAATTTTGTACATGGTTATACCATTTTGTCTATATGAATTGCACTGGGGTAAATACCACAATGAGACGCCCGATCCAACACTATTTCTTTATTTTCCATTACTGTAAACTATTTAGAAATTTATTTGTATGTTTTTAATTAAAAAAATGTATTTATTTTTCTATATTTAAATATTTAATCTCGCTTAGCTGCTTTTACGTATATTTTTTCTCTTATCTGTCAAACTTTTATGTCTAGTAGTGTTCAAATTATAGCCGCTAGGGTACACCCTCCATTTCTCAATATTTCCACGATTTTTTGTTTGTGTACGCCTGTAGCCCAGTACTCTTTGAATGATATGTTTAATTCTACTCATTTAATAATAAATACTATAAAAAGTATACGGAAACTTCGGATTTTTACGTATTAATAAGTTGATACCTGTCAGAGTTTTGTCTATTACTTGTAACTTATTAACGTAAAGGTTCTTAGCAACAGGCTACGGTGTGCAAGCGAACATCTCTCTACTGATTTCATTGACTGCACATTTCTTGTTTTCAACATGAATTCGCTGACAAAACCTTCTGCACCTATGGCGTGGAGAGGGCTTCTTGAATAGCTTCAGTGGGCGGATATTTTTGAAGGCTCTTCTATATATTTGTTGAAAAGTCGCCCACAAATAGGATATTTTATGAGAATACTCGGTACTGACATTCCAAAGTGCAGTATTAATATATAGTTCTTTGATTATGCCACATCTTAACCTTTGTTCTACTCTTTTGAATGCTAATCAACAGGGACTCAAAGATCGACTTCAGCGTTTGCAGAATAAAGCTATGAGAACGATATAGTCGGATAAAGCCCGCCTTCCAATTTTTTTTTGTACGTTAAAAGTCCCACTTTATCTTTATAACATGGTGTTAAATTTAAAGCCGCCAAAAGTACATTTCATCCCTTAGTAAGGACTCTCAATACTCTCTCATCTGTCATTTTTATTTTTTTTTGCACATTTTTAAAGAAATCTTTCCAGGATATTCAGGCCTATTCGGCAAAATCTTTTATCGATTTATTCTGGTAGGAATTTCCATACAAAAGTTCGAACTGTCAAAAAACCTTTTACGGTCTCTAGAATTGGTATTCTGTATGGAAAAATCTTTTAAATCATAACAGAATAAAAAAAAAGAATTTTCTGACTTTTATTATAAACGATTTTTATTTAATATGAAGTTTTGCGTTGAAATGGATCTCTATATAATAGTTCGAAATGCTTACAAAAAAGTGTAGTAATTGAAAATAATTTCTAAATTGATATTTTTGTTTAACCGAAAATGCCGATCGCTTTTGCTGGAACTAAGATTTAATATTAACCCATTTGATCGTCCTGATGTGTGTAATGGTTTAAAACTTACTCTTTTCAGCCGGCATTTTAATGTTTTTGCGAAATTTGATCAGGTGTCAAACTTACTATTTGCAAGAATAAATACATAACAAAGCTGTTTGTTAACAATAATTACAAAAAAAAAACTGTTTTGACAGTTTCGTAATAGATTTGAATTTTCGAAGTTCCATTACTAATTTCCATAAAAGTTTCTCAGAATAGGCCCATTTAATATTTTTGAAGATCTCGAAATGTTTGAATATGTTGAGCTTTTAAGAAAAACAAAATGAAACCCGAGCAAATCCTTTAAAAGATTTTGATGATAATAAAAAACAGTGTTCACTCCATTCCTGTATTGTAATTTGTTGTAATTTTTCTTGCTGCCATTGAATTTAAGCGAATTCCCCAAACTGTGTTTAGTTTCTCAAATTGTAAATTCTTGGGTCTGTTTGACAAAAATTTGCGTAGCGCCCGCTCTAAGGTGGTTCTATTTGTAGGTAGGTTACTTACTTACTTAGGTGGCGCTACAGTTCGGGGTGAACCAGGGCCTCAACCAACAAGCCTCTCCAGTTGGCCCGGTCCTTAGCCAACTGCCTCCAGTTGCGCACTCCAAGTAGGTAGGTTACAAAGCTTTTATGGTGGACTAAAAAGTTAGGCACCGGCTTTGAAGTTAGAGTGCTGTTAGTTAGTATCTACTTATCTCTTCTAATACACGATGACTATAATTTGGCGCCATTATTACCTATTATATTGAGGGTATTCACATAAACGCGTAAAATTTACCACCTCGTAAATGAACTGTCAGATTTTGTATGGAGAATAGTAAATCTACTTCGGCAATTTTAGCAAATTTACAAATGTGACAAGCGGTCGTGCGATTTGTTTTTTTATGATTTTAGAATTACAGCAATGACGGTAAGAATTAATTTAAATAGATAGTTATTTTATTACCTTATCCTTCTTTGCAGCAGAACGAAAAATTTAAATTTAAACGTAATCGGTTGAACTCAACTCACCGTTGGTCGGAAGCGGAAACGCGAGATCTTTTGGCAGTGGTCGCGGATCAAGTCAAAGACAATCTTGAATCATTTGAGGTAGATAAGTTGTATAAGTTGTACTTTGTAGTGGTACCCAACAATAACCACAATTCGTTTTATATATGAAGAAACGAACAGCGCAAATGTTTTATAACAAAATATCTGTAAAAGCAATTTCACTTAAGGAATTTAATTTTATATCTATGAAGGGCAAGGTTCGATACTTAAAGTCAAGATTTATTGCAGCAAACACTTGGAAAGGCCAAACAGGCGCTGGACTCTTAGCCAGGGCGGATGAAAGAAGCATCTTAGGTGTGGTGTTTTGATTTTGTGAATACATAAAGTTAAATTTTATTAACATTTACAAGTATATATTGCAGAGTATATTGCAAAACAACATGCTTGAATAAATATTTGGCCAAGGGAAAAGTGTTAACCCAAATGTAGTTTTTGAGACAACTAGAAATTACGTTAGAAGAAGATGTAGCTGGAGATTTGGATCCACCTTTATATGAGGTCATTTATGAGGTTAGTGTTAGTGTGGCAGAATCTCAAACATAAAATAATGAAACTTCGAAAGAATTAAATGTAGGCGCAGTGTCTTAGTGGTTAGTGTGTTGGACTACTAAGCGAGGGGTCCCAGGTTCGAATCCCGCAAAAACCCAAATTCCAACTTGGGGTTTTTTCCACTGCGCCGCCTCTCGCGAACGTCTGACAAGCATCCGAGAGTATAACTGTCTTTAGAGCTTCTCAATTAGCCGTTTGGAATCGGCATAAAATTGTAGATCCCTTCCATTCGTTCCAAAAATAAAACTCACACAAAACGAATAGTTGCGAGAAGCTAGGCCTTGGGTCCCTACGGATCTGTTGCGCCAACTATATATATATAAACAGCAACTGGAGTTAGAAACCAAGCAATTTGAATATGCGAACGAAATAACCAAAAACGAAGTGGAATTGAGTAAGCTCAAATAGAAATAAAAAAACCGGAATTAGAAAAGGATGAGAGGCTTGCAATGGCTTAAATTAAACTTGAAGCTGAATCACTGGAGCGTATTAAGAAGTTTGAACTTCAATTAAAATTAAACACAAGTCAAAATGATTGCTTGTAGGACTCTGCAATGTTTATTTTTTTCACGTGGATATTATGTACACAAAAACTTTGTGAATAAAAATTTATAACTAATGAAGTTTGATTTAATAATAACAGTCCTTTAAGATTTGTAAAAGAGCGCGACGTTTGACTTTTCTTTCAACAACAGAAAAACTTTCGACTGTATTTTCATCAGATTCATCGCTTTCATCTCCCTGTTCCGTACTTGAATCAGATATCAACTCAAAGGAATCATCCTTTCATCTCGTTGTACTAAAATGTTATGAAGTATAGCACAAACAAGTTTCCAACGACACGCAAATTTCACACTCCGGTCTCCGTTTATGGAAATTTTTAGTTCTTTTAAGCTGCCGAATCGTTGCCTTAGCTGACCAAAGCAGTGTTCAATTCTGATTCGATATATGTACTAAACGTTTTATTGAAATTAGCTCGGTCTTCCATGGTCCCTTCCGTTGAATTCGACCGGTACGGTGTGATAACAGATGCTGTCAACTTGTAGGCACTATCGCCTGCCAACCATTATGGTGCCTTTAAGAAATCGGATTCTTAATTTTCTTCCCTAGGTTGGGGTAGTCCACATCTTCGAAAAAGCAGTCAGCCATGGAACCAAGTTATCTACTAATGTGTTCTTTCAAGCAGCATAAAAAAATTCCCGTCAAGGCCTTGTGGTGGGCCTCCGATGGCAAACGATTTGATATATACTTCCACGATATATTGTGAGTATCATGTTAGGGTTGCTGTCTACAATAGGGAAAGTTGTTCCTCATTAGAATCTCTGGTCACACCTTGCTGGAACTCGCGAAGGTTCCATTATGTCAGTTGATGTATATAGGAAAAAGGGATAGGTGCTTAGTCTGGCAGGATCCTTGAGATTATCGAGAAAGTAATCTGTCAAGAATATAGTATATGGTTTAAGGCCCGTTGTATCCATTAAAAAATATAGGCTGCAGTACTGGCTTTTCGAAGAATCCTATCTTGATGTTGAATTCTTCAATGGTTTCGATTCTAGGTCTGGATCGAGCTTGTAGTTAAATCATTGGACTGATTGCCTTCCAACCAATCTTTTCGAATCTGCCCAATCATCATTACCTACCATGTTAATTTGAAAAATAAATAAAAAAAACAACCCACATTTTACACACATTTTATAATTATGCCACGTCATCGTAAATCACATGAAATTACTCGAAATAATTTCCGCACAACAACCATATACACACACGTAAGCCCGATGGCCATCGTTCGAGGTCATCCTTGCACGCGAATCGCTGGCGCTGCTTGCTGATGTTTCTCAAAACTATTACCCAGTCACTTCCTGGCTTATGTCCGATACAGTACGCTCTGTGTAAAGTATAGTTGCCATCTGTTTATCGAGCGTACATCTCCAATAGGACGGTATGCTTGTCTGTCGCTCGTTAATGTTGCCACGACACGCGGCAACCTCCTACACATGTGGTAAAAGTGTGCCAACACTAATAAAAAGACAACGGACATCAATGATGTCCTTCGGGGGCATCAATTGAGCAATATGACGTCAGTATAAATTAAAGTCAGTGTGTGCATTTGATGCCGGAAGGTGCCTCACCTAGATCCATCAAGGTGAATCATTATCCGTCGACCGTCGCACATCGTGCAGTCCACCAGCCCACCCGTTGTCTATTTTAAGGGAAGCATAAAACACGTCCGGGACGAGGAAGGGTTGCCTCATCGGTTTTCTTGTTCGACTTTTCAATGAAACGGAACTGACGCCCAAACTAAAGCGACCGCCACACGCGATATATAATTATGTACGCTCCCTGGTGTTTCTGCTTTCTTTCCATATAGTGTCCTCCTTTTTTGTTTGTTTTTGTTTTTTAGTTATTTCTGTGCGCTGCGTTGCAGACGGAAAGCTATACGTAACAACAACGAAGTTGAGAAGTCATTTGTGGACTACAGGAGGGTATCACACCCCTGAAGGTCTCATTTACCCTGATCCGCCCGGTTTATTGCTTTGTAATTATGGTCATTAAAAGTCACTGAAGTGTATGGTATTGGACGAAAAGTTGTAATATTAGCCATTGAAATTATATTACGGGTGTAGTTGAGATAGGATTGTTTTTGAGCAAACTCCTGGGAAGGGATGCTCTTCCTCATACTCCCGTGGGATGTCGAATTATGGTACGTTTCTGTTTCACAGGAAGTCCAATAAAGCTATAGGTTCTGCGACTATGTTGATGGAGGTCTTAAGCTGATACCCCGGACTCGATGTGGTTATCAAGGGCTATGTAGGTTGGCAGCGTAGTCTGGTGGCAAGCCGCAGGCAAGGCGACCAACCTCAAGGCAATGACAAAGATACAAAGACTAGCATGTATAGGAACAACCAGCGCAATAAGAACCACACCCACAGCTGGTATGGAGGTAATTCTAAATATGACTCCTCTGGACCTCTACATGGAGGAATTTGCTACCAAAAGTGCCATAAGGATTAGCCAAACTAATACCTGGAACACATGCAATTTTGGGCACGCACAAATTCTAGAGAAAAACTTTGGGAAAGTTGTCATTTCTGACGTCATGTCTCCCCATCTGAACTTTGATAGACCATTCTCCTACTCTTTTCCGAGTAGAGATGAATGGAGCACAGATAAACCCACGAAGCGGAAATCGGTATCCATATCTACACAGATGGATCAAAGATGGACTGTGGAACCGGCGCCGGTATATTCTGTCAAGAATTTACACTGCTCCATCAGGCTTCCTGATAGCAGTAGTGTCTTCCAAGCAGAGGTTCTGGCAATCGCGGAAGCGGCCCGAATCTCGTCATTGTTGGCAATACCACGTAATGATATAACAGGTGGCTATAAAAGCAATTTCAGCTATTGAAATAAAATCCGAGCTAGTTCACCGCTGTCGCGAAGAGCTCAAGGTTCTTTGCTCGCAGCACTCCACGAATCTCTGCTGGATCCCTGGACACAGTGACAAAGCCGGCAATGAGATTGCTGACGAACTGGCGAGAAAGGGGTCTGAAATGGATCATGATAGAGCACTACAGTCGATCAAGCCTCCACTCTGTAATTTCAAAGAACGAGTGGGGAACAAGATTCGTATGAAAACCAATAACAGGTGGAAAGCACTAACTACCTGTGTAGTATCTCGGAAGCAATGGCCAGTGTATGACAGAGGCCGAACCATCAAACTTCCACAGTTTGACAGGTCATCGGTGTCTAAGCTGGTAGGGGCTCTAACTGGTCATAACTTCTTAATAAATCATATGATGAAACTTAATCTCAAAGATGACGATACATGTAGAGGCTGCGGAGACGAAGAGGTCCATGAGGACACACCTCACTTCCTCACTTCCTCACTTCCTCTGTCATTGCCCGAGCCTCTGTCTTTTGAGGAACAGAACACTTGGAAGCTATTACGTCCATGACTTACTAGAACTTTCTGAAGTTACACTCTCTGATCTTTACAGGTTTTTGAGGACATCAGGATGGCTGGACGGCGTCGGGTAGATACAAGAAGGAAAGACACAAGCTAACCATCACCAACACCAACGGTTAACCCCCAAAAAAGGGCATCACAATGGGTCCACAAGGACCTAAGTGTGGTATAGTAGGGTTCACCCTGCTCTACCAACCCGTAAACCTAACCTAACCTAAGGGTTAGGTATACCTAAATGTTTCCAGGCTGATGAAGTGGAGTAGACCGTGTATACTTTATCATACATCTAAAGCCTTGGTATGGCCTTATTGCAAGCCCAACTCAAACATTTGTTTCCCAAAACCACTCAGGTGTACTAAGATCATTAGTGATCGACATGTTGAATAATCTACACATGTTCCCTTCCAGTCGTATATATATAGTAGGTAGATCTTGGAACCAGCTTGATTAATGGTAAGGTCAGGCGGGAGCATGAAGACTAAAGTGGCTCTTATACTGGGGGTGATCGTGCATCCCATTCGACAACTGCTATGCCTAGGTCGATCAAGGAGCAAGTCTTAGCTCAATCCTCTCATATAACATATCCTTCGTGGCAGCGACGGTTCATAACTCACTTTGCAACGTTAAATGTCAGTTTTATCGGGCTTCCAAAAACCTTTGTAGCTGATCATATTACTCGTTCCAATAGCAGGTCCTCGCCGCGTTATAATCCACTGATTAAATATAATAAACTCGTGCGGTATCACAAACTGAATCACTCATTAATATACTATCTGTAAAATAGACCGTGAGCAAATTACCAAAAAAAAAAAACAAAAAACACCGACAACCCCTACATGATACTCATATTCTAATTAAAGACCAATTCCTGATTAATTACCGCAAAATGAACATAAATTACCAGCTCTGTTTACAAAGAAATAACTTGTGGAATAACCTGAAAGCCCCATAACTCGGTCAGTGTGAATTACAACCACCTTACCACCCACTAACTGCCGATGAAATATTTAATTGCATTTCGAACGAATGGTAACCTAATTTTGGGTTGAGCTCGTCAAAGGACGCCCGCCATCCGCCACCACACCGCCGACTATACAGATTAATTTTATTATTTCATCAAATATTTGCACAACGATAACGAAACACACACTTGTGGCTTCCGATTTCGATGCGACCTCTCGCGCCGCCGGTTTTGGGCTATCAATTGCCCAACAATGACATATTGTCCTAAACCGCACTGATAAGCCAATCAAGATAACCCGCTAGGGGCTGATGAATTCGCACGCGGATGTCTGTACTATGGGTGTAGACGCGATTGATGAGGGCGAATAAATCATCGACAATTTAGCGCAACCCTTGCCGCACAATGTTATATCGTACACTCTGTGTGTCGGCTCGCATCGGCTGGAGTGAGGTGACATATGGCAGCTTGGGTGGGATTATTAAAATTTATTGCGGGGAACCGAAAATCACCATGTAGGAGGCTTTATCATTTCGAGTCGGTCGCGAGTACGGTTATTAATGATTGCTTATGAATGCGATTTCGAGTGTGGGGACCTTGTAAATCTCAGGGCGAGACTTGTAATGACACGACGAGATAGGCTGCGAGCGAGTTATCGTTTTTATATTTAACATATACTCGACGCAATATGGTGTAGAGAGCAATGGGGGAGTCCTTCGTTAATTGAGTATATGATTGATTTGAGTTCGGAACTGAAATTCTGATTTTTTGACTCTGTGTGGTGTTGTTTGATTATAGCATTGGAACCGTGGAAGGATTGGCAAAGTTGGTAAGGAATGCTGTTTGAGAAGGTCAAAGTCGTGTAGAGCAGTGCTCCAACATAGCACACATTCTGCGTGAACAGTTAAAGGCTATCCATTGTTATCTCTTGCAGAGGTGACGTGACCAATATCGTGCGACTTGACCGCGCTAGACTTTTCCTCGTCTATATCAATAAACTTGAAGCCAACATAACGCCATGTCGCTAAAATTCAACTGGATGTACATGCAGAAAAATCGCTTATTCAAAAGTCAACCAACTTTCGGTTAAAAACTACCAAGTGACACTGATATAGCTCCTACAGAGTTAAGGGCCGGTCTGTGCCCAGCTGGTTAAATCCTCGGTAACCATAGATTTAGGTAAACCAATGATTATAACCAATGAGAGTTTGTTGAGCGTTTTTTTCACTTCGGCCACCGAACCATAGCTTTCCAACAAATCGTTCCATTTTTTCCAGTTTATTTGTCAATTCAGTGATTGACCGAATACATGGTTAATTTTTTTTTGTGTGTTTTCGGGTCTTTTGTTTTTGATAAGTTATTTGTTAAGGTAGATTTTTTATTAATGTATTTATTTTTAGTTATCGTACTAAAAACAAGAAAAGAATGACAAAATTCAATGATACAGGAATTTTTTAAGAACTTTGTTTTTATGAGGCAATATGCAATTTTTGGGACACGCAACCGAAATAAAGTTAAAATCAATAAAACCAATAAGTTTTTTTTTACAAATTAATATGCCTCGTGTTAATTCATTCAACATCAATCCCAATTTTCTTTATCTCTCAACATTTCCTCTAATGCGTGTGCTTTATCTCAATTTATGAGAGCTACTATCGGCTAAAAATGTTAAAAATAATCCTTATTCATCCTTTGCATCCATTATTTTGTTGGGAATCTGTACCATCAACTTTAATTGTCTGGTGTGTAGTGTATTCTATATAATGTGTCAGTTGAAAACGTCAACGAATAAGATGTGAAAGATTTTATTGGTTCGCTCCATCTTGCGTTATGTATATTCGATCATTCTATTATTTGTATTTTTCTTTTTGTTCGCACAATATTGTACAAAAATAATTGTGCAATAAAAATGCTTTATTTTTTTTATAAATTTATTGTTTATACAAGGCTTATAACTTCTTATTTTGTTTGGTTCGGGCGCGTAGTTGTTTGCTGTCCCTGTCATCTGATTCTGGTGCAATGTACTTACAAATAAGATGAAAATGTTTCGTCCGAAATTAAAAATTTTAAAATAAAATATCAATAAACCTGTGGAATGCTTAATATAAATCAAACGATGGTGCTCAAAGAAAATAATTCATTTTTTGTATTTTTTTGTTTATTCATTATAAATTATAAGTAGGACCAATGAAGAAGGGTAGTAAAAGATATAGTGAAAGAGACTAATTGACACCGAATTTCAGTTTCGAACATTAAGATGGTTACACAATACACATTATTACATTATTAAGGGTGTGTGGTACGATTTTTCGGAAAAATTGACTGAATTGTCTTTTTTTTAGAAAAATCCCTACGTTACTTAAATCTGTCCTTTTTTCCCTACGGTGGCTTTTTTAGATCGAAAATCCCTACATTTAGGGATTTTTCCCTACATGTAACATCACTGCCGATGGTTACAGATGGGCAAGACTGAACAAACTGGGCCTAACTCTGTTGAATTTAACCAGCTGGTTGATATTTATCTAGAAACTTGGTTCTTAACAACTGATAAAGTGTGTAATTTTTAACAGTATGCATTTTACCCGTTTATATCGGTAGTATTTAAAAACGAATATTCGGTGTTTTTCAACAGAGACTTGGCTAGGCATGCCAGACGTCCCGCTCAGTGCGGGACTATCCCATTATAAGGTTTTTGTCCCACAAGTGTTCCACAATGAAAAGTGTCCCGCAAACCGTCCCGCAGTGAAAATTTGTCCCGTAAAATGTCACGCCTTTCAACTTGTCGCCCTGTTATTACCTCATTTTTAAATAAATTACAATTAATAATACATAGAAATTATAGCGCTGGGCCTAGTTAGCTATAATCATAACTTACAAAGTGTGAAGTTCGCCTTAATCTGATAATCATAGTCCAGTGGTCTGAGTGAAAAATGGGGTTAGTTTTTTTTTTTTAAAAGGTTGAGGCAGTGATCCCAGATTGAGGGGAAAAGCGGAAAAGGAAATTATTGTATGATATGTTTGCTTTAAGGTGACATGCTTGTTTTAAGCAAACAAGTAAATACAAATTTCACCTGGGGAGAAAAGGGTTTTTTTTTTAAGAATTTAGGGGAAAACTGCCTTTCCTAATAATTAAAATGGGGACAACAGTCCCCATTTCGAAATTCTTGTCAATTTTGTATTTCCGTTGCCTACTTCTAATGCAAGTTCTGAAAGGATATTCTGTTTCATGAAGAACTCATGGAGAGATTAGCGAAATCAGCTTTCTATGGAAATATTGGAAGCAGAGCTCCTTGTAAAGCAAAATGAGTTGCAGGGAATTTTAGGATTTTTGCGAAATTGACTTTGGAAAAAAATCAAATACCTAGTTTCCAAAAAAAAAACTTCATCCGGTAAGTACTGAAATTTAGAGTTTGGCTTTCGTAGAATCGCATCTTTTTTTTAATATAAAAACGTTGATGTGTATAAAGTATAACTTAACTTCGTATAAATTGTATTTAAAACGAAGACTGATAATATAAATTAGAAGTAATATAATATTAAGTGAGATAGTTCCTCGTTAATTTTAATTTGTTAGTTTAGTGATATGAATCGATAGTTTCCACTGTTCCTTTTGTATAGTTAATTTTTGTTTATATTTTTATATAGAAATGGCTTAGCCAACACAAAGACTGGTAAAATATTATCTTATTACATAATCTTCAAATAAAATATTTATTACTATTTATATTAAGTTATGTTCCTTCTGGAATTTTTCCTTTTTTAAATCCGAAAACTAAATACGTTATAAGCATTTGGTTTGAAAAAGTTACATAAAATGTACAAATATGAATTAAAAGACTTTTACTTAAGCCAAATATTACTTATTACAACAAATAAAATGTAAACTTAAATAAAAACGTTGTTTCAAATACAAAAATGTCCCGCGATCTAATTTTTGCGATCTGGCATCCTTGGCTAATTTTAACACGTTTTTATTAGCCGAGCAAAAATCGCACTCTATTGGAGCCAATTTTTGAGCGTGTATTTAAACATCGACCCGTCCTTATTGAAAAATCCTTCAGAACGCATTTTAAATGTTAAAGTTCCTTATTTCCAAAAGAGTCTAAACCGATTCCGATTTATATTTTAACAAAACGTATCCTTAAACCATGTTGAAGGAGTTGTTGTCAGATTTTCACCATCAGCCCATTAGATCCACAGCTCCCATCCAACACCTCCGACTAATTTATTAAAAGGATTCATAAGGCTGGTACTCTCATACTTGAATATACCCAGCCAACGGTGGCGAATTTTCAAAACAATGCCTACATCAGTATAATCACTCTTCGGAACAATTTTCCTAGCATCCGCTCTGTTCTCAAATTAAGCCGTCCAATAGCTGAAGAAGCATTCGCAACCCCATGCGCTTGACTGCAAATTAAAATTCAAAACAAATGCCACATTCATTCCCCGTCCAAACAACTGAGAGAACTTGTCCATCAAATTAATGATGACAAGTGATTTTTGTTCACAGATCCACCTATACAGAGAGATAATCATTTGACTCTCAGTAATTAAAACGCCACCATTCGTTAAGAATGCATACTTATAAAGTCCACACAGCGGAGTCAAGAGTGCGTGTGCCCCTTTTTCTTTTCAGTTCATTTTCTGTTGCTGTGTGCTGTCCCAAAAGAAAGCCAACACAACTTTTCAATTACTAATTGTCCGGGGTCCTGTGTGTGTTGTGCTGTGCGCTTAAAATTCTTCTCATCCCATGGAAGCCCGCATGTCGCATTGTTCTCGTTCATCTACACTTTGCTGCGCACGTATGCCATTTGTCGTCCCTTCGCGAGTTTTACACAACTTGACAATAAAAATCGGTAAAAAATTACATTCTCCATCCACACCACCCCATGCACTGCTCAACATTTTGATTACGATTATGTATCGTCTCAAGGAGTATTGTAGAACACAACAGCAGCACAACGACAACAACTAAAAAAAAACACCATTGTCGTCCTTTCTATTTATTTGCGATTATTATTATTATGCTTGTCCCCTCAAACGCCAAAGTAATTGCTGCAGTGAGTAGGTGGGCTGAGTTGGAGGACATATATTTAGGTTGGCTGTCTATGTCCTACAACAAGAGATTTTCGACTCAGTCCGTAGCAGCAATCCCTGCACAATGGACACAGTTGAATACACACACGAACACCGTTCGTTGCTGCAGCCAGGAGCAGGCACTAACCAAACCAGTGTCGAATAATGTCGCATTCAATTCGTCCTGAGTGACTTCAATTCTATAGCATTGTTTGCGAGTGGAGGAGATGTCCTCTCCCACTCGGCGGCAACACAACAAATTAACGTCCATATGGCAGGATTAAAAAATTTCCGTTTGGTGTGACACAATTTTTGTGTTATTCTCCTTCATTGTCGTCTTGTCGCTGAAGAAGCCGAGTGAATCCTTTGTTCGTGGGACATCAAACGGAAGAGCAGGAACAAAAAATTAGGAAAAGAAAACAACAGTTTTATGTGCGGTATTAAAAAATGTATATTTCATTTTGTTGTTGTTGTTTTTAAATAGAATCCTTAGTTTGATGGAAAAACATTAATATTATACAAGTTAATAAATTAAATAAGAAAACAAACAAAAAAAAAATACAAAAAATAGCGCGACTAACCTAGCGAAATACAAAACGGTACATAGCAAGCTAATTATAATTCAAGAGCACAATAAAGGACGATTTGCAAATTTTTTAGGAACGGGATGAGGGAGGGGGTGGTTTTTTCTTTAAGTAAGTATGGTATCACGTCATGGTTAATATAGGTTAAACCAATTATTAAGGATAATTGAAGACTGGCTTGTGTGTCCTCTGATACGGTTTATGTTTTCTCCTTTAGAAGAGCCACCAGGTGATTCTTTTTCGCTTTCTCCGATTTGCTGTATTCATCTAGAAACTGTGTGAACAGACAGAGTGTGCTTTTTCATTATAAAAACAAGGATAGTGGAAGGTAAACTCACCTCTAGACTAAAGTCACGAGAGATCACTTTGCGTGCGTCCTCGTTTTGGAACGTTATAGTGACTAGGCATGGATAGATGACAACATTGAGATGCTCAGGTAGTTTGGTTAAGCTCTTTATTATTATGGAACTCTGTTCCGAGGTTAAGAGGTCCTGCAAGGAAATTCAATTAAAAGAGAAAAACATTTAAAAAAGGGTAAGGTATACACAGAGATGCGACTGTGGGGTATAAAGATGATGATGTCCCGCAAAAACATTATGGTCTTTGTGGGGAATCATAATGGAGCCAGGAAACCCCCTTATCCAATCAAAATATGGTGCGAATCAGATAAGAAAGAAAAGAAAATAGCAATCAGAAATGCAACTTGTTTAGTTGGCAACTATTTCACATTCAGTGGCATTGAATTCAGAGTCTAAAGCCGGCTATAGATGATACGATTCAGATTTGCCGGCAGAAAATTACAAGTTGTACTCCAATGTGGCACCACTGACGAAGCAAAAGATTATCTACAACTTTCAGTAGTAAATCGTTTCAATTTGAATGCCGTTGCGATTCGTTTGACAAGTGCGTGGCCCACTTTAGTAGAAAAAAAAGCTAATTTTGGGAAGGCATATCAACTGTAGGGTCCTTTTGCCCAAGTCTCGAAAAATATTCATTTCTGTGTCGAAATTGAGTAGATGCACTGTCAACAATGAATGAACAAAACCAAGCTCTTTCCAACAGACCACGGGAGACGCAAGTTTGAAATTATTTAACTTATCTATATTATTCGTAAGCTGGCCTCGTGTTTTGTTTTCAAAAATACTGCAAGTTGGAGAACGACAATTTAAGTCGTCAAAATGTGATTAAATTTTACAGATTGTGAACTACAAAATCTGTAAAGTTTGATCAAAATTGACTGACTGAATAACAAGACTGAAAAACTTGACTCCTTTTCATAAAGTGGTGGGAAAACTGAAGTCCAAGCTCTCGATACTTAAACTAAGCGATTTCTTGTCTGCAAGCGTTTAGTTGTCGGTTTGCACATTTAGAGTATTTCAGTTACCTGACGACGAATGACATAGGTCCATTGGGCCCCACCTGATCCACATTAGTTGCCATTCGATGCCTTTCTATACGATGGTAATGTCTGTAGTCTGTAAGCCGCGCTTAAGACCAGATCTTAGAACAACCTTATGTTTGAAATTCAATGTTCTACTGGAACATTTCAGTGAATAAACTAAAACTAAATATGGAAACATTAAAGCCTTTTCAAAAACGATAAGTGCCATCTGCCGTGAAAAAACAAATTTTTTTGAGCCTGTAACGAAACTTCTGTATCTTAAGGCGAAGCTGCGATCAACTGTCGTGAGGAACTTCTTCTCTAGGGTGATAGCAGCTCCAAAACCAGTCCTTTTGAACGTCGAGTCAGAAAACAAGCTTGATTTTTTACCAGTTTGACAGGTCAAAGTGTTGTGGGCCTGGTCGACAAAGTCGGTTTGCTCTGCAGTAAGTACCTCATGTTTTAAGTTAAGTGACCACTTTTCTCTTTTAAGTATGAAAAGAATAATAATGGCTGGTGACAGTCATTCACAATAGTAATACATAATAACAACAATTAGTGTATTTTTGGTGAACATATAAAATACCTAAAATTGCCCACACAGTCCTTAGCTTTTAACAAATTAATTAACAAAATCACTCAAAAACTTACCTGATGATTTTTATTATTTGCACAGAAGAAACCGATTGTTGCAATTAAATCGATGATCACAGCTTGGGTTTCGCTATTCTTACTTGCCGAGCATTTATTTCCGCAATACTTCAGCAATATGGTCACAACATCAAGGAATTTCAACGAAAGCGACTCTCCCGAAAGGACATCCTGAAAATAAAAGACCAAGAACCAACAATTACGTGTGTATGTTTGCCAATTAGCTTCGAAAAAAAAAAACAAAGTCCTGCCAATGCCCTAATTAAGAGAAAGTAAACAAAAAAGGGTTTGGCTATTACCGAATCGAAGGAGGACAAAATACGTCTTCCATTTCAGAGATCTCCCCTTCTGGGGAAGGTGTATTGAATTATCCGCGTTTAATTTGTTTGAAGAAAGAAACCAAAGGAGCCAATGCAAACAACCACTGGGAATACAATACTTTGGTTTACACAAGTAAAAGAGTTGCTTTTCTCGGTACATTTTTTTCTCCCATCTTTTCCTTTTACCCCATTATCCTTGGTCATTATAGGGAAAATAAGGACGAACAAAAATGGACATCAGGCGGAGGTAATTTGTTTGATTTCAGAATTAGTGTAAATACGTTTTACTTCAATTTATCTGGAATTGTGACGTTTAAATTGGAAAGTGAATCAGCCGATGGGAACTGCTTCTTACACTAGATAAAAAGGTTGTAGACTAATCTCAGCTGCCAGTTGATAATATGACAGTCTTTGTTAAATCCTTTTTTGCTAATAGATTCCGTTGGAGAAAACTTCAGACCGCAACGCATTATTAATGCCGCAACAATTTTTGCTTGTATGTGTTCCATTAAAAGATGCCAACATTAAATATTAACAGGCAACTGCTCCCTTTCATATTTGTCTTTTCGAATAGAGATATATAGCGAAACCGAAATAACGCCATTGTACATGTACAATCAATTCCCGGAATAGACAGCTAGACAGATATCTGCCGCGTGCAATACAAAAATTCCCCACCACCGCCAACAATCAAGTGTGAGTGATTTGAAATTTTAATTACAACCCATTCAGAGTTGGAGTGGTTCATTATTAGCGCCAGAATAATGCCAACCATAATTAGAGTTGTTAGAATGGACTTAGGAAAGTTTATACCTACAAAACAGAAACAAATAGAATATTTACACCGAATGTCAAATATTTGCAAAAAAAAACAACGAAAAACGCATCAATATCACCAGAGAAATCAGTCAGCCTTGTTTCAAGGGGCATGGTACAGTGTGTTGTGGAAGTGGAGGGCGACTCAACCACAAGTATTTTAAGTAACACCACTCGACAGCATTTTACTAAATTAGTCTTTTTTTAATCTTAACTCGAATTTATTTCATACGCTCATAAAATGATATACAATAGCAGTTTCTAAATTGATAGGGAGCATGAAATAGTACACACATTCAGTTGTTCAAAGACAAGTGACAAATGCAGGGAATGTAGTCTTGTTTTATATATAAACAAATTCAACTGTCCACAACTTTTATGATTAGCTCACAGGATTTGTTACAATGGACCCATTTGTTTTTTTTTTACCATTGATTACTATTAAAAGCAATATTAAGAAATAAAGGCCCAGGAACAAACCATACAAACTGTTGACATTTTTGGAAATGAGTTAAACATAGTTAAAAAATAAATCCGGCGAAAAGTGACAGTACTTAGCGGTACACCGTCGAAGGATATGAGGGTATGAACTTTCCCGAGCAAAAAAAAAATCTGCCAAATTCCAAAAATTGAGCGAAACTCTCTCATAGAGCTGAACATATAGCGAAAGTACGTAGATCGACTTGGAACTAGTTTGAGCCACTTTCCTCTTTGACATCTAATCCATATTAGAAATAAATATATAACTTAACTTTTTGTACCATATGAAACGTTCTTCGACAATATTCGACATCCACCGAATTTCCTTATTTTCACAGATTTTATTTTTCCATGCAATTGACTTTTAAGGCGGATTTTGAATTTGTTGTTTGTAAGGTTTGTGTATTTGACAGATTTATCTGTACTTGCCGGTTGAAATTCACTGAGCTGTTTCGCCCAAAAGAGGAACTACTCGTTACTCGTTATTTTACTTATTTTCTCTTTTGCTGCATTTTTCGATGAGAACGTGTATAGATTTTATGCGATTGCGATCGATTTATATCAAATGAACCTATACCCATAGCGTGATTTACAGTTATAATGACAAGTCTCACATTATCGAAAGACTAACTTCAGTTGAAGTGGAAAAACTTTTTTTGCTTGTCAGCCCCACTGTTCCATTTCAAGGGTTGTTTTCGCTGGCAACCAAACAAAAAACAGACTCAGTGCATTGGAATGGAAATAATATTATTAGGTTTTAATCAGTAGAGCTAACTTTTGCGCTCCTCAAACTAATATTTACAATTGAAAATTAGATTTTGAAATTGTGCTTTAATCATTTGTTTTGCGGCGCTCTATCCGGCTCATCGTTCCTTCCCCTGGCCAAAAGTAAACAACAAACCTAGAGATACGTTCGCTTTTCAGAGGGTGTGTGCACTGCATGTCTATGTCTATACCAACAACAGCGCATCATCCCTGATGCTTGTGCTATCACTCGCTCTCGCCTCTACATCTATTTTGCCGTTCAACTTTTCAAGTGAACTTCAACTTTTGCGAAACGTGTAATTTGTTTGCGTTCGCCTCTGTGGTTTTTGAGTGCGAGCTTCCTTTCGGTTCGGAGCAATTGATTTGCTGTATGCGCACACCAAGTTGGAACATTTTGTCCAAATTGGCTAACTTTTCGCAAACAAATGCAAAAGTTTGCTCTCCTTCTTGCGGGAATAACTCGAATAGAAAAGTTTTTTGTTACTCATTCCGATGAGGCATTTGCATAACACATCCTTTCAGACAATGGCCGCACGAATGCAGGAAGAAAAAGTGTACACACACTATATCTGGATCTAGTCTTTTGACTCGTTGCTCTTGGGTGGGAGACTATTAATTTAGACGCCGATTTTACGTTCGAAAAACCCCAAGAGAGCTAAGCAAAGATTGGCCTCTACCGGAGTCAATAACGCTTTGCTAAGCATTGCCAGTCGTTCGCCGTGTGACCTCCCTCTCTCTCTCTCTCTCTCTCTGGCCCATCCATCACTTTGCATGTGTGTTTGAAATTCAATTGCGGAGAGCTTATTTACAAAACGATTGTTTGATAAATTTCCACATGGGGTGGGGGTTGTTTTTTTGTTTTCTATTCTGTTTTTCTGCCCTTTTTTCCTTGCGAGCAATGGAAAACTTCCATGTGTGTGTTTAGCAGTGGCGTGGCGTCCATATAACTCGATTCCTACCGAGTTACCTTTTGAAATCTCCACCAGGCAACACTATCTATCTACCAAAAACCGAATATACATGAAACACTACCAAATGAATGTGAATACTCACCAAATGGTACACACACAAAAGCACTCATATAAAAATCGTGTGTGTATCCATTTTCATACAACGTCGTCATCGTCTCGTGGCGACAAAGCGAAGGTAACCCAAAATAAGTCGGGTTATTAAAGTTCTCACTTTATAGTTCATTTTGAGAGAAAATTTGCTTGTTATCTCTTTTTTTCTTCCCTGAGTACTTTGTCTGACTCTGACACCTCTTTGTTCAACACCCATTGTAGAAAATAACCCGCTTTTCTTCGAGTTATTCGCGGTTCTCACAAAGTTCATTTTGACTGCTGGGTACTGAGTGAACATTTGTTTGTATCTCTGTTTTTCTTCCCAGAGCCAGAGCTTGTTACTGGTACTGGCCATGGCCACTGGGTTGTGTTTTGGGTATGTCGTATGTGTTTGTTTGGTTATGAAATGAACAAAATAACACGCTTTTCTTCGAGTTATTCGATTTATTCTACTTCTGCTTGTCTGATAATTGCAGGTAGTATGTTGAGGTAGGCAGATTGCAGTGCATGACTTAAGTGAATTTAGTAATGTGAACCCAATTTGCAAATGTACAATGAATGATTTTCTTTCAAGGTACACAGGTGTAAGGTTTCTTATATTTATATGTGATTAATTTTGCTTCGACTTCCCATTTTAAAACATTCACGCCACGCCACTGGTGTTTAGTCAGTCCCAGTGCGGAAAGAAGGCACTTATTGGTGAACTGGATCTGTGTGGTACTTTGAGTGTTTTCCAAAAACAAAAAAAAAAAAATAGATTGTAAAACCAAAACACTTGAACCGCACTTGGAGAGTAAAAGTTTATTTGGATCGTGTTTATAATTCTGTCGGGCGACCTATTGCCACATTGGGACTCGGGACGGTTAAGTGCGTTCAAATGGATATTGCGGATACTGTTCTCAAGAGGTTGGCATTTGGAAAACAATAAATTTGAATGACTGGGGATTTTTTCCCACAGTTTTATTTTCAGCTAAGTCGCTTCTACTACATTCAGCTAGTATCGTGTTTAAATTCCCGCAATTTGTAACACACATATATGCAAAGGCTGTGGGTCAACAAATTAGTATTTGGGTCTAAAACGCCTCCAAAAAGTGGGCGTAGTGTCGAGCTAGCCTGACAATTCATAAGATGATCCTTTTTATTTCAGTCATACTGTACAGCAGTGAAATCTACTATTGCGGGGCGGACAAATCCCTAAAGCGGACACAGTTTTCTTTCTAACCAAGATTTATTTCTGTTTTTTAGTTCATTCATTTAACGTTGCCAGACTTTATTTGCTACAAATTATTTTATTTTCCATATTATTCCTTACACCTTTAATTGCTTGAAATTTGGCTCCT
Organism: Cheilosia grossa; assembly: GCA_963082955.1. Lineage (NCBI taxonomy): Eukaryota > Metazoa > Arthropoda > Insecta > Diptera > Syrphidae > Cheilosia > Cheilosia grossa. The sequence goes on from OY720147.1 coordinate 12,766,808, forward strand.
TGTCCTCTAACACTTTAAGTCTTTTAGAAGAATATATCTTGGTCCTTGGGTGGAGTTAAAAAAAAAAACTCCATCTTTCGCTAGACGCTATAACCCCATCTGCTGGGGAGCAAACAGAAGTCAGACTTGGTCGAACTATTTTATCACCGAAGCATGCATAGCTCAGTTCGGAGAAGGAGTTCAATTCTCATTTCCGCAACTTGATTGCAAGCACTCTACCAAAATATGCCACTAGCCCCTTGTAATCTAAAAAAAAAAGACGTGCCTCAAAATTCCATTCTCATCCTTCGACGATAAAAAGAAACCTCTCGACTCTAGAAAACCTCCATAGACAAACATCGAAAATAGAAACCCATTATCCCCCAACAATTGCTCGCATTTTTCCAAATTTAATGATTTAACTAACATCCTGCTGCACAGGGAAGTATAACCATCAACCACTTTAGGCCATAAACGCCTAATCTTTCCAGCAACAAATTTGTAACAAACAATTTTCACAAAAACTTACCTGAAAAGTAGTTAAATCTAAAACAGCCATTGAGACGAGTAAATTAAAGGTAGCTGCCGCTAACGAAATCGTTCTCGGTGGAATGCATTCACCTGGAGAGTACAAAGAGAAGAAACAAAATCAAATATACCGAAAAAAAAAAAAATCGAGAAGACGCGACGCTCATAAATTGATAAATTGCACCGCCGACGATAATCTCACGTCGTGAAGAATACCAGTTGCGACAGGCGCGACCAATTAACACCGGAAGACCCTCGGAAGCAGCCGAACGCAATGATGACTCACGAAATTACTCACCAATTGGCACCACACTGGAGTATAGCATCGATATCGATCCGAAGAGTTCTGTTGACTTAGCCGCACTGAGGAAACGTGTTGGATCCACTGAGCCTGTGAATTAGATGGATTAATCAGATGTTGTGCGAGATAACAGTGATTGCGGAGGAATTTACCAGGTGGACAAACATCGACGAACCGTGTCAGGAATCCCAGCGTGGCCAGCAGCGAAAGGACAACACTCTGATGCTGTTCAATTGACTCGCGGATCTTCATGCAACGTCTGGATAGGATTTCAATGAGACCTGTCGCCACCGCATAGCTGTGAAAAAGGACATTTGTGTCAATACATGCATACACAAAAAAATATAGTCTGTGATGATATTTCTCTTGGGCTGGGTTTTTAATTCGTTTAGCGAAATGCGAAAGAGTGGAATAAAGAGAACCGTTTAAGTACCGTGTGTCTTTGACACTTGTGAAAATATTTGCCCCCGAGGCAACAACATTCTATACCGTTGGGCTATGGCTGAGTACCAAAATGCTGGGGTAGTGCTGACAGGCACCCTCTGCTGTGCTGTGTTTGTGTCAACAGGATTCACGACACTGAGTATTTAACTGTTCCCTGGGTCCGTATGCGATGAGTGTGTGCTTCGGCAAAAAGAATATAATGCTAACAAGGGAAGATTTAGTTGTGATGTGTTTTCAATTCATGTTGAGACTCTTTTTTGATGCCAGGACATGAGCGCTCGGCTACAAGTGGTACATCTCACGTACATCCTTTTCGGAACGCAAACCTACAAGATACCGCTCTCGACAGAGCTACTTGAGATCCATAAAAGCTGAGAGGAGGACGATTCAGAGAGGCGGTATTTGTTTTCTTTCCCTTTTTGTTAGTTTAGGAACACGATTAAGGATATTTTGGCTAAGTTTGCCAGCGGAATAGTATAGTACAGATGGAATATTCGAGAATTGTTGAAGAGTTGAATATTTAATTTGATGACACTAATGGCCGAGACAATGGAACAACGCAACTAAAGTTGTTTCGATTTGGAAGTTGCTGTTTGAAAAGTCAATTACATTCAGAGTGTTAGGAAAAGAACAAAGCAGTGTTGGCAATTCGAAAAGCAAACCTCTTAACCAAGTAGCCATCACAAGTATGTGTACATAATCTGTTCAATGGTGCATACTTTTTCGATCCAATTTCTGTCGAATTCGAAATATTAAAGAAACAATTTTTCATAGAGTGGAAAGTGCACATTTTTTCAGGGACTGAACCTGAGTTTCTATGGGTCAGCACACTTACGACTGACAGACACACAAATTTGTTTCTAATAGACCGAATGTGTTTTGAAAAATCAAAAAGTAACATCATTGGCTGACAACCCGTTTCGACGAGTTTTGCAGCATTTCTGCCGGAACGTTATCCCAAAGCTTTGTTCCTACAAAAATGATCTCCTCTCTGCTCCGTGTCAGAACAGAAAATCAGTTTTTTGTTCCTTCAATGCAACATCATTCGTATTCAAAAACATTAAATCTGCACCTCGGGGTGGACACTGGACAATTGTATGTTTCTGGTTCAATATCCCTTAAAAGTTAAATCAATATTGGGCATTTTTGACAAGGAGCGTTATTCTGTTGGAGAATAAATTACCGCGCGATTAGTCTATCGCCAGGTGGTAATGCGTAGTTGTATAGAGTTTCTGCTGGATCATCGTTCCATCGATTGGAACCAAATCTTCACTACCGTTGGATGGTATACAACTTTAAAACATAAGCCTGCAACCATGCAAACTGGTCTGAACGACTGGTGCGTATTTTTCACGATATAATTTCGGCATCCGAACAGATCTTCTTTACGGTGATCCATGAGGCTCAAATGAACTCTCTTCCGGTCATAAGACCTGGTTCCACATCTTATGGGTTAGTTTTTAAACTGTTGGGCGAGAATTGTAGGCTCATTTTGTTTTGCTTTCGTATTTGTATACGATACTTTTCTTACAGGATAATGTATCCAAATAGAGTTCAGAATGGCGCCTCTGAATTACCCTTTAGATAATAGGGTTTTCAGCACATTTTTTCATATAAAGCTCGAGAATTTTGGGACTCAAACTTGGAGTTTTAACAAACTTCCCCTAAATATATCTTGCATCCTTTTAACTTTTTCGTTTTTTACCCGAGGGATGTAAACTTTGCACAGAGATCGCTCTTATGTGATTATTGATTTTGATATTTACAGTTTGCTTCGACAAATTAAATTCGTCTCCTATTTTTTACAGAAAGACCGCAATCCTATTTTTCTGCAAGAGCTAGTCGACCTTCCATATTGTTGTCTATTGAAGATAGAAATCTAGGACTATTAAATTATACATTGTGGACCTAGCCTTATGTTTAGACTAATTAATATAGTTATACCATGTGGGTACAACTACTTATGAGTTATCTGTCATCGAATAAACCTTTCTTCCTGTTTTAAGAATCAAGAGTTCAACACGTGTTTTAATTTCGGTCCTTGAAGCGACAAAACTTAACACATATGTTACTCTGTCTTTTTCCTAATATTTTAATCAAAATGGACTTGTACACAATAAATCTATCATTAAAATTCAAACTATAACAGTCTTTTTAGTCAAACAAACCTTGAAAAATTAATTTGTCAGCATACATTTCCAGTCAAAAAACTGCACTTTAACCACAAATAGGCCTGAGCTATCCAACCATTCATTTCATTATTCATCATTTCAAATTCTCTGATCTACACACACAATCAAAGGTCACACCATATGCAATTACTGAGTGAAAACTGTAGACAGTTAATCCGTAGGCACTAAGACTTATTCGCCTTGAAAAAATGACTTGCATTTCTGTCAAAATACTTTTTCCGACTAGTGTATATAAATGAAACTTGGCCAATTCAAATATATAGATTAATTTCTGTCCCTAGCCATTATTCCATTTGAATGCACTAATAACTGCAAGCTTTTTAAGTTTTTACAAGTACAAGTTGTGCACTTTGAAAATCTAAAGTCCGTTCTTCAGTTTTTCCTCTGAATTTTGTTTCCAGCTTAAGTTAAAAGAAAGAACCATCGCGTGGTAACAAATGAAGTTGATCCCCCACAGGCAAGGTAGACGATTCTAACAAGTTGTGTCAGTCTCGAAAGAAAAAAACCTTCGGCTTTTATGCCCCCCTCAGCCAGCTAGATCCAAAATGATCTCTCTCTAAGGTAAGGTCCTCCAAATTACTCACATAATTCTGACACAGAGTTGCCAAGTGCGGGAATCCAAAAGCAAAAGCGATAGGTACTCACTTCAAAACAACGGGACCTCAGCCTGCCTATTGATTTTCGTTATCCAAGAGCTGTGCAAAAGGTATGCTGACTGCATTCTAGCAAAGTCAGTTCATCACGAAGGCAGCCATCAAATCAGTTCAGTTTGTCATCTTTTCTGATCCCAGAGACAGGGAACTCAAGTTGATTTGTCAACAAACCTTTTAAAATTGCTGTTTTCCTTTTCGAATAGAAATCCACTTTGACAAGACATCTGCATCGCTTATTTGTCTTTCGCATGGCTGTTTTCGGAAGCTGCGTCGAACAAGGTGTTCGCGTTCACAAATCCTTTAGAAACTTGTTTGGATTTTAATCTTTCACCGACTGCACATACACACAGACACCACCACACAGAGACTGAGAGTTCACACTCCCTTTGGCGTATTATTGTTCGAAATCCTCTGATTATATGCTTAAAACTTTTGAAATCAATGCACACACTGTGAAAAGGCGACGAGGCAATGATCCGTTCAGTTGTGGACATATACATTCATCTACCCATTTTGGAAATTGAAAACAAAAAAAAAAGAGAAACAGAATTACAATCAGAAAACGCAAGCTGAATTAAATAAAAACTATACGAGCATCCCTTCCTGTGTCATATATGTGGGTGCTGCAGCTTGCTTGCCACCCCATCGTCTTCTTCATCATCATCATCATCATCATCATCATCATCTTAATCATAGCCGGAGAGCGAGGGACGAGCTAAGCCCGTTGTGAACGCTGACGGAAGTACTTAGCAAGTGGGGTGGAACGCAATAAAAAATTACGAAACGTAAAGTCAGCCCAGGACGAAGGGTTTGTTCTCTTCCTAGTTGGTTGTATGAATAAGGCAACAAAAATAACTACGCAACTTAATGCAATTCTTGTTTTTTCGGGGAAGATTTACACCCGTTACCCCAGGCCCGAGTGTAGTGTACTTCGTTGGGAATTCAGTCAGCAGGATTATATCCTACCATATTGCCAACGGTATGGTTGGAAATTATTTTGTTGGGATTTGGTTACACTTTCAGTGGTTTGGCAGAGGCTAGGCGAGTTGAAGTACGGTACTTAACCTTTTATTGGTATAAGCCGTTGGAAAAATAAGGACATTTCGTTGTGTGTCCTTTTTTGCGTTGCTTTTGCTGGCGCATTCATGCGAACTTAGTCTCCCCTCGTTTGGGATGAGAAGAGAAATTGTCGCCACGCTTTTGCTAAATTATATTCCAATTAGCATATTAGCTGGAATGGAAGGCAGGGGCTTCGCTTTGAGAGCATATGACCATCAGTGTGAAGGGATATCGTGTGTTAAATGGAGTATGCATATGAATGGAAAGTCTTTAAGTAAAGGAAGTCCTTTAACAGGTTGAATTGGTAGAATTGCAGGAGGGTGGGATTTTTTTTAGTTTAACAAGGTTAAATTTAATTAAAAAAATTGTTGCTTCCATAACGAGCAAGATGAAAAATGTTAGTTGGGTCTTAGCTCAAGCTTTCTTGAGTGTACTTATGTTTTTTACAAAGGTTTGGTTTAGTTTTCAATCATTTAGTTGAGTTACTTGTTGGTTTCTGCGGTCACTTATTCACTAAAATGCCTGCTAATGGATTTTTTCTTTTCACTGGCATGTGTTTCCTGCGCAAAATAAATTGACATGGCTTTTTTTACAAAGAATACTCTTTAGGAACTTCAAAAGGAAGAAAAACCTGAGAGAGAAATCAACTGTGCTAGTCTAGATACAAATCTCGTGTCTTTATTTGAAACCAAATTTATGACGAACAAATTTATTTGCTCAAGATAAGCAAAAAACAAATTTGCGAGCCGAAACTTTGATATACAAAAATAGATAGACGAGAACTAGCCCCCCCATCAAAGAGGCTGATCGTATAAGCAAACAAATTGTGTCTCACCAATCGGAGAGCATAATTTTCTTGCGATGTTAAACAACTTCTCGAAATGTCCCCCAATAAAGCTGCCCCCTTTATGGGGGGTCACAATTAAAAGATGTGAAAATGGTGCAAGCAAAGTTACCCATTAAATCTGCCATCGTACTCTACTCGCTTAAACAGGGTGAATAACAAAAATAATTATACACATGAGTTAAGGTTTTTTGAAAAGACGCCCCCCTCCCCCCAAAGGGGTTCATAAATGTACTAGGACAAGCCTCATCTAGACAGCCAACTGTCTGTGCTTTGGTTCGCCGTCTCCAATGACAAGCACAAGCGACTTAACCGGTCTACCTTACACTGTGTCGATACTTACGCTCACAGCGATTGGGTTTGGAAGCCCTTTTCCCATCCCCTCTACAATGTGACAGAAAAACAAAAAGACGCAGAAGTCAAACAAAACTGTTCGCATGCATCAAACAAACTGGCACTGTATCGCCTCCACGCTCAAATGACCCTCGAAGAGCTAATAAAACTGCCCACAGTCATGACCGCCAACACCGCCACTGCCGCAACCGTATATGCAAATAAAGCCGCTCACTCTGCTCGCATCATCTGAGGAGGCAGCTGTCCTACTTCAACTTCATCTCCTTTGTCGCCTTCTTTATTGCCATCATCGTGCTGGTTAAGTGGACATAAGGTACCAAAAAATTGTCTCTTCATTGTGACCGCCAGAGGAGACGGTAACACAAAAAAAAAAAAAAACCAAAAAAAAAACACGCCGCGCTCCGCAAACAACATGCACCACTTGAGATTAATTCTGTTATTTTATGTTCGCTCAAGAGATCAATATTTGACAGATGAACGTGGCCGGCAAGATGTGGTTCTGTATGGTATATCTCGTTCTCACTCTTCTGTCATGGGGTAGCAGAAAAGTGCAATGCGCGAGAGATGTCATAAATTTCGGGCCTGGTTTGGTGTGCGCAGCATCACTTTGTTCCATCAGCGCGAAGTTGACCCATTCTCTGAGTCACTTTTGTCTTCTTTTTTTTTTTTAAATTTTCTTCCCATATGTGGTGGTTCATGGCTCTGAATTGGGAGCATCGATGTTTACCCAATATTGGTAGTAGTAGTGAAATGTTAAGTGATTTCGTTGGTTGATTTGTTCTCACACGTCACCTCTCAAGCCCCCTTGTGTCGCAATGGCTGTATGTTCAGTGCGGCTAACATCAAAGCGGCTTCAACGCAATTGTGGTGTATTTTTCTGTTTTTTTTTTTTTTGGTTTTATTTGGAAAACTATTTCGAGTGACTTTGCGGGTTCCCATTCGTTGACAATGTCAACGCAGGAGGGTATACAGGCTCGCACAGTTTGGACAGAGAGAGAGAGAGAGAGAGAGACTAATCGAATGAATGTTGTAGGAGCGCATTGATTGTGCGCGTTGGATTTATGAATATTTATCACTTGAGGTCGGCTTAATCCCCCCGAAACAAAGAGGCCGGCTGTTGTGCGCGCTTTGTTTGACTTTATCTAAGGCACTTACACGAGAAGGTTGCTGGATATAAATATATGGCAAAGCATTACGATCGGATTTGCGCAACGAATGCGCGCGCATGTGCGATGACAGAGAAAATTGCTGTCGGTGCGGTCAAATGGCCAACAAGATTGTAAAGGTATGGACAAATAACAATTTTGTAAGACAATTGCCCGGTCGATAGTGGACAAATTAATTGCACAGACCTAGCATGCGCAGTCGGAAACATAAGTGTTCTTATCATATGGTTGACATTTTTCGAACTCGGTAAGTGAAGCAGCAAGCTTTATGTGATACTAATGGCGTTTGGCTATCGCTTGTCGATAAGCCTGTTTAGTGGTTTTTAAACGTAACGGACGGTTTTCATTCGTAAAAAAGTTTTGAGGGCATAACGAGGAGTACAAAAGCATACCAGAATAATTACATTTTGCTTCTACAAAATCCATGAGCTGATGACGAGATTTAATAGATTTTGCATTACAGGGTGCCGACAAAAGAAAAAAGATATTGATTTAAATTTTGTTTAAAAATTGTTTCACGACTAAAATGTCCAAAGCGAAAAGACCCAACAAATAAAAACAGGGTGAATCAGAAATCGAACAAATATACTATGGTTGCAATATGAAACTGATATTTCTAACAAAAAAAAAAGCGTTCTTTTGTAGCTTTGTAGATACAATATTCTAAGAGACCTACTTACCAAATTTCATCAACTTAAGTTAAAGGGTGTTGCTAAAATAAATTTGCTATGCATTATTATCAAAATAGCAACCGAGAAACACTCGCAAAAAAAAATACAAAGGTAGGTTATGAATAACAATGATCATATGGATCATATCGTTTTTAAAATTTCAATAAAAACAAGTCAGTTTTACCTGTCGAAAAATTGATAACCGAACAAGTTTCACGCCAATGTATGTTGAAGAGTCGATATCGTTACAGAAAAAAATCATTCAAGCTGTTAGAAATCGGATTATATGTATTTTTATGGGCTTATTGGCGTTTCTTCCCAAATGCGAAAACTACCACCCTTCGTTTCGTTGGTATTTTCCAACTTCTTTAGGGCCAAAGTTCTTAATAGCAGCTTTTTGGGCGTTAATAATAATTAAATAATTGCTTTAAAGTAGTTTTAGCTAGACATTTCAGAATAATGTGTGCTGCAAATATACATCATTTAATGACCGACTCGACTTAAATGTTGACTTTTTTCTGGAACCTCATTGCACATTGAATTTATATTTGATTGATTCGCATTTCTTTCCCTGTCCGAATCTGTGAGCAGTACCGGAAGGTCCCACTAATTGGGGAGTGCCTTCATAATAGGGTATAAAATGATCATTATGCGACAAATGTAGATTTGGAAAGTTTAATAATCATATAAACAATAAATACCTACTTTGAGGAAAAAAACTCTTGAAATACGTTATATAGAACAATGGGACGTTCAGTGTTGATCTTTCGTAACCAGATGCAGAGCTGTATACGATAGTTTACATATTCGTTGCGAAAAAAAGTACCGAGTGACTCAAAAGACGTTACTTTAAAAAAAAAATCATAATTTTCTATATGAGGCTGAGCTGGTGCGCATTAACGACACCTTATGTTTTAAAATAATATTTCGTAATTCTAGATTGCTTCTTCTTATTTTTAAGTTAAGCCGAAAAAAGATGCATTCTATTTTTTACATTAAAAAAAAAAATATAGCTTCTGCACCACCCTCTACCTACATACCTACATGAATCATCAGATAATTTATGGTCACACGAACCTTATTACGCGAGATAAGTGTGTGCTCCCTAAAAGAATATGGGCAGCCTTGTAATTATTTATTAATGTGCAAAACTTTACGATCAATAATTTGGACGGCCATATTGTTTACCTTAAACTCGGGTAAATCAGCATGTTAGTATTTTATTATTTAGAAAATCAGTGTGTGGAGAAGATAACAATTAGGTAGCAACAAAATTTCGGTTTGTAAAATGTAGGTTTATTAAATAATTTTCACAGGGTGATCAATAAATACTGAGTGAATTTTATAAACGTAAAACTTGGGTTTTGGATGAAAGCTTTTATTTTCCAGAAAACTAAGACTTCTTTATTAAATAAATATTTTAAAACCAGCCTATATAAACCCGGATAGCTTTATAGTATATGCCGTCAGTTTACATCGCAATCAGTTTTTCAATAGAGGCGATAATACAACACAATGTACAAGGCAGATTTTATTTTTACCAAGTTTTATATCTAGTGCAAAAAGTTTTAAGCCACTGAACAGATATTAGCGCAATTTTGTATACAAGAAACATAAAAACTTTGCATATTTATTTAAAGTAGATTTCGCGTTTGGTCGAAAATCGGCCCTACCTTTAAGGTATATATGTAATACTAAAAAAACGTACCACAATAATCGACATCTAGATATCGACAACATTCGCCCCTTTGAAAGTAAGTGCTACTCATGACGAACATTTTATACGTCACTATGAAAAACTTTACATGGTAACATCATTGAAAACCAACCGTCAATAATCGCAGACATTATGTACCTGCATTAAAATTATTGGGTTGCTTACATTTAGGGGTAGGATTCCTTCGAAAATAGGTTCTAGTCTAAGAAAGATATCTTCTTCAATGTCCATTTTTAAAAATGTTGGGAAATCGATTCATAAAGTTCTGATTGAAATTTATTTTTAATTTAAGAAAGTTTTTGATTGGTATTGATTGTTTTCTGCAAGCCTTGACAATTTTGTTTGTAAAGTTGTAAATTAAAATCAACGAGGAAGTCATTTTGGATATTGAACAAAGTTGTATGGAGTGACAACAAGTTCGTAAAATTTTGGTGGATATTGATCAGAAAAAGTCAATATAAAACAACACAGAAAAAAACGCAAAAAGAGAGCAAACATAAAGTTGATTATGTTATATAGCACGAAATGACATGGCAAAAGTCTCATATTGAACAAAACAGTTCTCTGTAACTTGAAAACTAAAAGAGATATAACAAAAGAGCATCCCAAATTATGAAGACTGCATACCTAACTCAATAGCGTACAAAATGACCTTTAGGCCAAGATAGCATTCAGCCGACGATATATTTGAATACGTTACTATGGCAATATGACAATATGGCGGCGAAAAATTGAATGTCAACAAAATGCGTTGTATTAAGCGTGGTATGCAGATGATCCGAATCGAAAAACCCCATACAAAAGTTACACAACAAAATCATGAACGAAAAATTTCGCTCTCCTTTTCGTTTTACAGAACGCAGCTGCTGCGAAATGATGGCGGAAAAGTGGGTAATTGTAGCAGATTACTTGGTACAATTATCCACTCTCTCCACTCGCACACGTTTATTGTCCGGGACATTATTTGCTTGCGAAAATATCACATTTGTATTGCAGTGTTGCCAGTTTTTATAAGAGGTATGGAGCCAAATTGGAAAATACCTAAGCTCAAAATGAAGATCAAAAATGCACGTTATTTTTTGTAATTCATTGGCACACTTATTCTGATTAAATTATTTTTAAAGACGACAATGTTAAATTAGAAAAAAGACACAAAAATTCTGCCAGAAAATATTGTCCCTACTAAAATAATTAAAACAAATCAACTACCTACCACTGATTGGATTCCATCAGAATGACAGATGGAATGGATGTTTTATTTTGTGGAATTAGATAAGAAGTTGATCGGAAAAAGTTTTTCGTACGGACAAATTTACAAATTATTTTTCTAGAAAATTTAAAGATAAATTGAATTTTTGTTTATAATCTAACTTTTACGTATTGACCAGCTATTTCGGTAGCTGTCACTTTTGAAGCTTTTGTTCTTTGACATTCGACAAGTAGAAACTACGCCATTACTAAAAATGGAACGATACACGCTTCAACAACGCATTGAAATAATTAAAATTCACTACAAAAATGGTGAAAATCTTGCAGTAACAGTTCGCAAAACTAAAGCATTCTTTGGTCGTCGTGAAGCACCTTGTCGGACCGCAATACAGAAATTGGTGGAAAAATTCGAGCTGTTGGGACAAGTTAATGATTTGAAGAATAAAACCCGTGCACGTCGCTCAAGAACAACTGAGAATATTGCTGCTGAAGCCCAAAGTGTTGAAGAAAACCCAGGTTTGTCCATTCCTCGTCGTTCTTTGGAATTGGGCATGATTAATGATTTTTTATGGTCGGAGTTGGATGGTATTGATCTGGACAACGTTTACTTTCAACAAAACGGCGCTACGTGCCACACAAGCAACGAAAGCATTGATCTCTTACGGGAAAAGTTTCTGGACCGTGTTATCTCTCGAAGAGGTGATCCCAACTGGCCACCGAGATCTTGTGATTTAACACCTTGCGACTTCTTCCTTTGGGGCCACGTGAAAGATAAGGTCCACGCCAACAGCCCAGGGTCGATTCAAGACCTCAAAGATTTAATTCGTGAGGCTATCGAGGACATAGGGCGGCCACTTTGCGATTTGGTTATGGAAAATTTCATGAAAAGGATATGGTCCTGTATGCGTGGTCGTCGTGGCCATCCGATCATTTATCTCAAAAATGTCAGTTTTCTTTGAATACCAAAATAACACCTCTTATTGGAAAACCCTTTATTATTTTATAATTATTTTTAACCTTCACCTTAAAAATATCCGCAACAGATGGTTTAATGAGGGAAAACTTTGCATTATGGAGTTTGTAAAATTCAACCTATAGACTGTAAAAATGATTACCAAAGCCGCAGTGATTTGAAACCAGGCTTCCACGAACATTCGAATGTTACGTCTTACTTTAATTGGAGTACTTTATTATTAAAAACGACAACCAACACTACCCAATCAAGATCACGAACAACAACACCTCAGTGTAAGGTCAGGCATATATCCGTAGAGCATTACAACACTTACTTGCACCGACAAACTGATGTTTACACCGCTCACGCAGTGCATCGCACGCTCGAGACTTCAAAGTTAGTCGAAAGCTGTGAAATTCTTTATTGAATTATGTGATCTCTTCAGGTCTCACAGCGTGGGATATATGACGGAATGATGGTCCAAAGGCGAATATAATTTCTCTGGGAAAATCATTGCGAGTGACACACAGAGTGGCGGCATTTTGACATTTTTCCATCAATTTTCCCAATTTACGTTTGTTTGGACGAGCTTTTGTAATCCAATTAGCGGCGGATTACACGCGCCTATAAATTACATCATTGGATCGTTCAATTTTGTAAAGGGGCTACAGAAGCCCATCAATGGGTTAGCTGCTGCAGACAAAGTGTTAATTCTTTTTTTTTTTTTTTAAATCACCTAGAATGGTGAGTGAGTGGATATGTGAATGCTTGTCATCGAATAAAAATGTCACAAGTTAATTAAGTCGTAAAACGAATTCCCTGGGTTATTGACTGTCAGGCGAGGTGTTGTTGCAGCGGGTATGCTCTGTGATTCATTTTATAACAATGCAGGCATTCTTGTACATCAAATATGGAAAGCCGTTGATGGATAAAACTAATGTTAGAACTAATGCAATTAGGAGGATAATCTTCAGACAAACGGTTGGGGTCTAGACGAAAGGGTAGACAATGTGGCGCTTGTCGTTTCGCTTATTTTTTAGATTTAGACTGTCCTAAGATTTTTGATCGTGGACTTTCTTCCAATTATATAGACCTCACCCCTACTTTTATTGAGGAAGCTAAAAACAGGGTACAACATTGGAACTCCTCAAATGTTATCAAAATAACATGGAATTGAAAAACAATAGGACGCACAACTGCCAGAAAGGACCCTCTCAAATCATAACTGAAACAGAAACTACTCTCGATGAGGACTCCTTAACTGTGCACTCGAGCGGTATACCCATACCACTTCACCCCTCCTCATGTGCGTGAATGCAAATGTTAAAGTAATTTTGATTGAATCAAAAATGACACCCTTGTAATGAGCAACCGTGAAAATTGCGTTACGCTCGGTACGCTACGAAACGGATACGCATATTCAATGCTCAATGTTCAATGTTCAATTGTTGCCACTTCATTCGAGATGACAGCGCACGTATACCGAATGACAGAAGGACAGTACTGGCAGCTATGCGCGATATCGGTAAACCCGTTACACATGTCCCTTTGTCAAAACACGACATTCCACTCAGGAAGGCTCACGGTAAAGAGGGGTTCGGATGAATGAGATCGTGCGCACGTTGATTGTTTTTCCATAATCAAGAAGTTATGATTATATGGCTACGATACACACCAGGGATGTGTTGAAAAATATGTTTCGAACAAAAACTGAAAAAAAAAAAAGTCGAACAACGCGTGCCGAACTATTGTTGCGAGAGGCGGCTAAAGTGTTAATTAAAATGTTTTTAAGTGTTGCAAATTGAAATGGGATTTCAATGGAACTGTAGTGTGGCGACATATATGTTAGTTGCACCTGGCAATGTTAACGGGTTTTGTGCACTCATAAGGATTAATATAAAAAGGAAACAAGATAACATGGAATTGAAAAACAATAGGACGGACAACTGCTAGAAAGGACCCTCTCAAATCATAACTGAAACAGAAACTAATCTCGATGAGGACTCATTAACCAAAAATAGTAGATCAGTTTTACCAAAATGCATTTATTGGGAGATGCGCGAAAGTTACTTGCTTTTTACTTGGTGGTAGTAAAACAGCCCAACAAATAAAATAAAAAATTTGTTTCTTATATACGAGTTGTTCTTATATCGGAACACGTATCGTATATTTAAGAAACGAAGTTTTTTATATGAAAATAACTGATTCATATAAGAAAAATCATTTACGACACATACAAAAAATGCATATTTCTTATATGAGGAAGATTTTCATTTCAATGAAGTTTCGGTTCTTATAACCGAATGTTTCTTATAAGCTTGTTTCTTATATCAGCTCTTTTTTTTATATGAAAAGACACCGTGGTGAACTGCAGTAGTTTCGGGAAACGATTTGGATGTATAAAACAAAATGAGTGGCTGAAGTGTTAACATCAATTTAATACAGTAGAGGAAAAAAATATTCGAAATTCACGAGTGACCCCCGGTTTCGTTTGTTTAACTTTGACAAGATTTTTGAGAAAAGTTGTATCTAAAGAAAACCGTATAGAAAAGTTCTGTACAAGTGGTGTATATATTTAAAAAAATAAACCTATAATAATTTTAAATCTGCCGACAACCCGAATATATTATAAAGGGTCATTAATTTTTCGGTTTCGAAAGTAAAGCTGAATAAAACACACATAGCGATATATTTTTGATGAAAATCTTATTTCATTATAAATTTTGGACATTACCATTAAGTGTGAAAAACAATACTATACAAATGGCCGCCTCGGGAAGATTCTTTTGAGACAATTTTTAACCACTTGTTCGCACATTTCGGGCGGTATCTCGGCCAGAGCTTGAGTAATGTTGGTTTTTAATGTCTAGAGTTCGGAGATTATTCGTAAGCACGGTAGTCTATCAGAAAAAAAATCTAACGGTGCCAAATCGCATGATCTTGGTGGCCAATCGCCGAAACGTGCAACTACGCGACCAGGAAACTTCTCACACAAGAAAGCGTATCTACGGCGTTGTGAATGGTCAGCAGGCTTCAATTGTTGCGTAATTTGAACTTTATAAGGATGGAGATACAAATACAAATGCAAAATACGCCATAGTGAGGTGTACGACACGTTCAATTGCTGCGAACGCCGAGAAATTGATAAATTCGGATGATCAGCAACACTTGCACTTTGGGTAGCAATTCTTTCGACTGAGCGTGCATTGCGATGATGCACAGGCCTTGCGACATCAGTAACGCTTCCACTCTCTTCAAATTTCTTCACAATTTTACCGATTACTTGCGTAGCCGGTCGATTATGACGACCACAATTATCTCGTATTGAGCGAAAAGTGGATAAGTTTGAATCACCACTTTTGTAGTAAGTTTTAAAAATCTTAACGCGTTGTTCAATTGTTAAGCGATCCATTATCGTAAATGGTAAACATTCTACTAATATTATGAAACTTCAAATGGCAGCCGAGTCTGACAGGTGTCAAATGCCAGCGCTACCATCTTGAAACCTGGAAATTAATGACACTTTATTATATTAAGTGCTGCCACTTTACAGCCTTCAGGTACGCAAAACCATTTAAAGTGATACGTTTTGGAATTTGCGTTTATTTTCTTGTTATTTGATTAAATTAAAACCTACTGAAAAAAAAAAATATATAAAGAATAACAAAGCATGTTAAAGTATGTGCCAGATTAGACTTTCTTAACGCAAATATTTCTCATTTGGTTGAGATGTATGTATGCACTTTAGCTACGATATCAAAATTCTCAGTGGCAGCACTGGTTTTATAGAATGCTCCTGATCGATGAAAAATAACAATTTAGATCTATTTTTTGAACTGGTTTTATTTGTTGTACATTTGTATGTCGAATCAGATACACACCGAAAAAAACCGAAGTTTAGACAATGTTTTTGAATTTTCTTTTCTATGGCCCCTTCAAAAGGAGTTCTCTGAAATTTTGCCAGATTTATATGAGTACGGGAGAAGCATTAAATTTCTGCGTACAGGTACAACAAGGCAACCTACAAAATTTTGCTAAATCAACACCTATATACCCACGTCAGTGTCAGTGCGCATTCCACCAACTAACATAATTAACTAAATAAGAAAATTAATTTCACGAATGTTAACATCTGCCTAATGTCAGATATAATCACCGAGGCGTCCTCCCGATGATACATGTCCGACAACTTTTTAATGTCAAGTCCCAAAACTCCCAAAAGACAGTGTTGTGTGCCACATCTGGTTGACAATGTCCTTGTTCGTTAATGTCAAAGTAAAAACAACGCAAATACGAGTAACCCCCTGCCATACATGTGTCGCAACGGTGTTTGGACCCCTTAATAGCCGTAAAGCTTCTGTTCGATGAGTGGATTTTATGGTCAAATGTTGCATTTAGCCAGCGCCAGAAACACCTGATGATGACAATGATGATACCGATCCCACACCAAAAGCAAAACCTTGAACATGTATATCTCCGAAAATTTCCAACAAAAAAAAAAAAAAACAACAAGTTTAGTACACATTTGGTAACAAGAGAAATTAACTCCAACGGCAGGAGAGCGAACACTGTGCGAACTTGGGAGAATTATTACACCTCTTAACATTATTAAGAAAACAGACGAAGGCTGTGCCTGTGTCCTGATGGTTTGACAAAAATTAGTTCAGATGAAGGAGGGATGCATGCTGTAGCAGTGAGTGTGCTGGCGCACGTCACCTATCACACAATATTATTTATCGCTCTCGCAGGGCTGTTGCTTTTCCCCTTTTCATCTCGCTGATTGAGTTACATACTTTCTTCAGCCATAATTGAATTTAGATGTCGCTCCAGCAGCGGCGCAGCCTCCTGTTGTTCCCCGGAACAACACAGAACACACTTCGAGTAGTAAGTGGTGATTTAGCACAGTGGGGTGCCACTGTTGGCACCCCGTCGTCATCATCGTTCTCATATTTTATCATAATACCCATGATGGTCGTCCTGATGTCTAAACATCATCAGCGCATTGAATACGGTACCAATGTATCGTCCTTCGTCCAGGAAGTGCTCGAATTCATTGAGATTATATCGTCCTGAGGTTTATTGTTGGTCCATTAGTAGATTAGGACCACAACGGGACAGCGGACAATAAATTGAGATGAAAAGTACAAATGCATTTGTTTCGCTGCCGTCTCCTCTGGTCGCGTCAGAGTCGATGCGGATTTTTATTGTAATTCGCGGTTGGACACCTTTTGCGATGAGAGTGGGTAATTAATTTTCTAAAGACCCAACCTACACATGCATTTATAATGTGCGGGCTCGAGATATTCATATGCCAGTGCAATTTATTTTCACTCCGCGTCCATTGTTATGTTACGTGGACACGGTATATATGAAGTCGGTGATTATCGACGAGGACGTTGAGTGAATGGTTTTATAGCATGTCCCTTTTACTTTTTAGGATACTTTGCGGTATTGGACAGTAAAATACGCCCCTATACGGATATATGGATTAAATATATGCACTCTTTACTGTTATTGTTATGGCAATTGTGTGTTTCCCATTAATGTGCTGGTCATGTCTTGTTGGCTGTCCGGTTTTAATAGCATTTTTGTTTTTTTTAAATTAATGTGTAACTCCGCTCAAGTTATGACAGATTTGTTGCGCCCTTTGGGTTTCCCATAAAGTATGGGGACAAGGTTTTTTTCTTACATTCGGACATTAAAATCGCTGAGTAATTTGCAATGGTTGGCGCCGAAGGACTGAAACTTATTTTTATGGGGAATTTTGCACCGGCAAGATGTTCAGCAACTATTTCACTAAAATCTTATTTATTCAATATAGGCAGAGACTATGATTCCATCTACGCCCGCAGTGGTTGTGGCTTATGTTACCTGAACCGTTTTACAGTGGCACTCATTAAGATGGCGGGCCCTAAATGGCTGCCTTGAGGTGCGTTTGAAATATCTGTACAAATGAACATGACACCAATAGCGTATGAGGTGGTGACTGGGAAACACGAGTTTTGGAAAAAATAACGCCAGTGTTGTTGTTGTGGGCCCAAAAATGCCAATATGTCCTTCTTTTTCTTCGCATAAATGCCATCAGAACTTTTCCCTACACGATAGCTCCCGCGAATGTCTGCCAAGCATCTAATCAACAAATGTGCTGAAAATGCTTATAAACTCAACCGTTCGGATTCGGCATATAACTGTACAAGTCCCTTCCATTCCCTCCGAAAATAAAACAAACTCACACAAACTAATGGTTATACAAAAACTATTTAATATTTAGCACTCTTTCTGCCAGCCATACTGTACAACATTCCATAGTGTTTTTTGTGCACCAAATCCCAACCCGTCTGAGGTCTGAATGATCCAGTATTTTTTAAAAAAGTTGATTATTTTGCGCTCTCCGCACAGAATTCCCAAACCCTCAATAAAACTTAAGTTGCAAACTGTCCCCAGCGGACATGACAGTCTAGTCATGAAAACAAAACAACAAGAAATCAGCAAACCAAACGAGAAAGAACTCGGTTTCCTTTTTTTTTTAAGTTATTGCGCCACAACCACAAGCAAGCACACTGATAAGAACCAACAAACAAACGTCGAACTTAAGTTTTTTGAGTTTGTTCTCTCGGGGATATCTACATAAGATTTTAAATTTCACCTTGACAGTTGAAAAGAAAACAAAAGCGTTCAGTTTTTATTGTACCTATATGGCCGTCAGGGTTTACCTGTCTCGCCTGTTTGGAAGAGAATTGCCGATAGCGCCCCAGTGGCCAGTGGACCCAACCCGTCTCCTCTGATATTTTTAATTACTGTCCAACGAAAACCACCGCGCTGCCATAAATTCACAACTCAAAATCTAATCGAAGGAAATAAATTTATTTGGTGTGTGCGCGCACCGGTTTGAGCGGGTGGACAGTGAGTAATTTTTTTGTCGACTCTGCTTGTCCTGAACTAAGGCTAAGGCTGTCGGACGGAAGTTCTGTCTCGCGACCCCATCAGCAGGTATGAACTCGCACATTTGGCGAACAATGCGGGACACCAAGAAGCCGCTGGAAATTTGTTCGCGCTTGTTATTTATTGATTGTGCTGAATTGCGACACGATGCTGAAATAATTAATTTGAATTTTAAATGAATAAACGTCTTGGACTGAGATATACGCGAAAGGAAGTGTGTGTATTGTTTTGGGGGGCGGCTGTCATCGGGAATGTATCTATCTATGAAATTGTTTCGCAGGCAAGAATTTATCTCCCAAATAGAAAAATTTTAGTCGTCGAAGAGGGCAGTCGAAACTGGCCGTAAGCCGAACCCATAAAGTTTATAACGTTGTTTGAATTGGCGTTTTTTTTTTTAATTTGATTTCTTTGTAATTTTCCTCTAAGTTTTGAAAAAAATTCATGGTTGAATTCGCAAAAACTCTTGCGAAAAACGTGTACGATGTGCTGTCTATAGAGTGTAAGCGTTCAGAGAAATTCAAATTCAATTGAAATGTGTGAAGACACGGTGTGCATTTCATATAGACCTCACCTACTTGTGCTGCCTTGCGAAAGAAGCATACTGTAACTCTCTTGACTGGACGCCTACATGTCTAGCGTACAACTTCCTTAGGCGGACAAGTTACTGCGTTATTGTCACTGTCAGCCTGACGAAGCTTTAGCAATTTCATACGAGTACGAGTATGCCCATTCTTCTCTCTCTCTCTCTCTCTTTCCTTTACGAAGCTGCAAGTGTTCTTAAGCCCTTAACTTGGTCGGCCCGATGTTTTGCGACACTAAGCCCGATCCAATAAGGTAGAAAATCCCACTATTCCCGTGAAATTGCAGCAAATACCCCATCTCACTGAAAGATCGGCGCTTTCTTCCAACTTACCTTGCGAATGCTAAGAATTCATTGCCAAATGCTTACACACAGTTAATAAGCCCCCGTAGCACCATCAATTCTAATTTTTGTTATAATTGCGACCACACACAAAATGATCACCTCCCCAGAGACATCACAACACAACAGTGACGCACTTCAGTTTGGTTGATATATAGGTAATCATATTATAGAGCTAGCCCCTCGGCAGGGGTGGCAATGCACACCTAAAACACCCTCGTACCAACCGGATTTCACATCCATATGGTGCCTTACATATTCATGACGACTTCCTTTTTGACAGAATGTCAGCCACTCTCCAGCCTGACAGATTTAGTGCTGGCGCAACGAAAATACTCTTTTTCGATTTCG
This sequence comes from Cheilosia grossa, assembly GCA_963082955.1. Taxonomy (NCBI): domain Eukaryota; kingdom Metazoa; phylum Arthropoda; class Insecta; order Diptera; family Syrphidae; genus Cheilosia; species Cheilosia grossa. The sequence goes on from OY720147.1 coordinate 12,787,095, forward strand.
GTCAAAGTGAAAGTTAGAATTCCTTCTGTCGCCTGATTACCCTTGATGGTGATCCCAATGAAAACAGAAAACCGTACACTCGCTCATAAACACACCGAAGAGAGCCCACTCAAACTTTTTTCTTTGACCCTGCATCTGCTGCCAGTGACATAGTCGTTCCAACTCACTGGCCGCATATTTACACAGTACTTGATGTTAGGACGAAAAACAACCTCCAAGTGGATTTCCTCGTTTTTTCTGCCCCTGTGTTCGCCGTCTTCGTGTGACAATATTTATTCGCGTGTAGTCGGGGTGAAATACAGGACCCCACTGGTGAATCCTTTCTTTTTTTCTGATTCCGATATCTGACTTTGACTTCCTTTGTTCAGGCATCAGACAAACACGAATTGTTGTATTGTATAATTGAGTTATTGATTTCGCAGATTAATTCTTAACAACAGCGCGATAAATTCCACCGGAACCCCACGAACATGGTGCAAAAATTTGCATTTATGTTTCGGTTAATTAAAAGCAAAACAACAAACAAAACAATATTAAGACTTATAATCTGAGGAAGAATTTTGTGGAATTTTAATTGATATCCAGTAGCGTGAATGGATCGCGAGAGAAAAGAGGGGCGATTTCGATTCATTCATCGTTTACAGTGTGGACAGAAAGAAGAGGCGCAGTCGTAAACTGGTTGAAACAGTGACGGAGAATACACGCGAAATAGGTAGGTATTATTGAATCGATTTGTGGTTGTCTACTTGAGTAACTGTAAAAACAGAAGACGCTTATCTTCTACAAATCGAACTTGAGTGCAGTATTTTTCCAAAAGGGTATTTTTAGAATTTATTTTTACATATTTAGAACTTTATATTATGAATTAAACAATTGTTAAATAAAAACAACGGCAGGAGCTAAGGAATTTCTTGGACACATTTTCGCAACTTTATCTTGACTTTTATACGGAACGCATTGGAATGAAATTTTCATACATACCTTATTTGTAGAATTTGGAATAACGACAATTTCACATTTGTACACTTCTGCCGCAGAATTTATTCTAACAAAGCTACAAGTAAAGTGAGCTACGAGTTTAGAACAAAAGAAAGTTGTTCCCCCGAACAGCACAACATAAAAGGAAACTTTATACAGAATTAACTACAAATTCGGTAAAACAAATATACTTGTACAAGCTACCTATATAAATAGAAACTTAATACAAATTGAACTAAGAATTAAGTAGAACACATCTACTTATATGTACAAACCTTTCGTGTGCTCATTTCTTAAATTTGCTTGATACACTCCCATTCCAGTAGCTCATTTCATAGAATGTTGGAAACTATTGTTTTCTCGTTCAAGTTTGAAATTAGTCAATGCTTCGTGTTTTAAACAGTGAGGCTGGCGGTATATAGGCTTTTCTTAAAACAAACTCCATTTAGCCCAAAGTGTGCAAAATAGGATCAAGCTAATCTCCACAATGATAAAATCAAGGTTTTGGTTTTACTAACGCCATCTACGAACGTGTTACAAGACCACAGTCTGAAATCTAGTACATCAATTACGTGTTTTCTTACTCGTTCATAGATGGCAAACCCCAACCAACTTCAATTTGGTCAAACCGGTTTGTTTCCGGCATTTCGTTTTCTGTTCCTCTTCTTTGACGACTATTGAGGCGACTTTATTACACTGTATAAAATATTTGTTGTCTCAATAAAACAGCCTTTTTTTCTGTTCGAGGAAAGAGAATTGACTCATAAACCTAATTTCAATCTAAATTAAAAGAATAGGTATGCGGGCTTTTAGTGCAGGCTAAAAAATCTAATTTGCCTCAAGTTTTTAGAAGACATTCTTGTGAACGCACGCTCTTCCCTTGAGACAAGAGTCCATGCAGTCATAATTATTGTCAGTGTATGAAAAAGAAATAATATGAAACAGTTCAAAAATGTATGAAAAAGTGGTTCAAGGGCATATATGTAATAAAATAACAAATGACCTAGTTTGTCGCGTTAAGTCATTAAATGACTTAAACCGAAAGGAGTGCGTTCGCATTTGTAGTGCAAATCCCTTATATCCACTAGACATAAGTTCTGAAATGGTTTGCGCAGTGTTCTAAGATTTTTTAACAGTATCTTTATATGAATTCGTCTCTAGTGTTGCATCCACTTTGCTTGTTTACTTCACAAGTCCATTTCAACTCTATTAACGAAACGACCCTGAATACCTTTCATAAAAATAGCATTTCCCTGCCATGTACCCATAAAATCCCATTCACCGATAACCGCACTTTACGGCACATTTTCTTTTACGTTTCACTTCACCCAGGTGACAAGTTAAAATGAAAATCTCCACAATGCTCCATCTTTTACACTTGTAGGTGGTACCCACAAGGACGACAACGAGGTAGTAGGAAAAACTAGAAAGAAACTGGGAAGCCTTCTCCCCAAGCCATATAATTGAAAACTTACATAAAAATTCGCCAACACTTGCAGCAAAATGAAAACCCTCAAAAGCGTACAAAACGTCCTGTTGGCATTTAAAATTTACAACCACCGCCACCATGTGTAATGGCAAATGACCGGAACCAACAAAAAAAAAAGAACCTCCCCGATTCGTCTTCATCATAAAAAAAAAGCCATTGAATCCAAGCAAAGTCTCTAAAAAACCTGAAGACCCCCCCCCCCAAACATACTTACAGCCATCACACATAGGTGGCAGTTTAAGCATGACCAAGCGAAGAGCTATTTTATATACGAACACCTACACAGAGACCGACAGAATGTGCGGTAAAATGTGTTGTGGCTCCACCTAAAGTGCCATATCACATCCGCTTTCACAATGAAAATAAAAACGAACAAGGACCATGAGAGAGCGCAAAAAACAGAAAACAGATCCTTGGTTTTCAAAATGACCGACAAATGGTCTAACCATCCCAAAACTGTCATAAAACTCCATAGTCGTCGGCTTGATGTTTATAAAATTTAAATAAGAATATAAAGACACCGTTGCAGCAGCGCCCCCGTATCCTTCTCATACTCGAATGTGTGTGGACATAATTGACATAGAAAGAGCAAACAGAGCCCTGAGGCGCTTCTCGGGGTATAATGTTTCAATTACTATTATTGGCACAGACATAGAATATTGCCAAGTGCATTTGGTGAACTCGCGTGGTGCACCCTTTACCAGAGGGTATAGGGATGTCTTCAATATCCCAACCCCCGGGGGACATTTTTATGCGGATAATATGATTTTAATAGTACCGAATGCATCAACTCTGTAACGTGATTTTCACTTAGGAGAGTACCTACCCTCACACCCTTTTCAATTTATTCATAGGCATGGGCAAAAAGTGAGGTTAATTCCGGGCGACACAATTCGAAGGGGTGCCACCACTCGTGCCTCGCGTATAGAGTTGTTACTCCTGATGATGATCTCTCGAGATGGTTGTTTTTGTATGCATATTGCTTCTGACATTTGCCTACTCTGCGAGTAATTCTGGAACATGTGCCATGAATTGGAAGAAAAACATCCCGATTGCGAGGGGATGTCGCTCTTTTTTTACGAATTTGCGTATTCGTTACGCTTGGGTTGGTTATTACGATGATTATTAGGAATAATTTTATTATCCACCTTGGTTGAAGGGAGGGCAACACTGTAATCAATTTGATGTTTGATTTATGAGCGATAATACGAACGGACATTAGCAACAGTGGCTGACAAAAGTGAGGTTCTTTTTGGTGTTGCAACAATAAAGAGGTTTTCTTTGCTTCTTTTTTTTTTTTTTTTGCAACATATGGGTGAACTGCTGATTTGCATTTTATTCTAATGAACGGGTTCTAGTTTTGGTAACGGAAGGTGTATAGTTTGAGCGCATTTTCGGTGCTGAAGGAAGGGTAAGTGCCAGTTGTTAATGGGAATGGAAACGATTTTTTGCAATGTAATAAAAATCGTGATTAGGTTTAATTTATGGCTGAACGAATATGGTTGTCTATACGCTTGAACAACGCTGGGAAATATTGCGACATTGAAAATCATGGTAATGTTGCAGAATGTGTGCTTAAATTGCGTACGGAATTTGGAAGAAGAGAAGCACCGTCAGCTCCGTATGCTCGTTATCTTGTGGAAAAAATTCAATGAAACTGGCATCCTCATCGATAAACCAAAGACCTTGGTATGACGCCATACAAAGTCCAATTGGTTCAGGAGTTGAAGGCAAATGACCATCCAATGCGTGTTCGCTTCGCTAAGTGGGCCTGCGATCGACTTAGAGAAGATGCCGATTTTGCCAACAAAATCATCTTTTCAGATGAAGCTCATTTTCATCTTGGCGGGTATGTAAACAAGCAAAATTGTCGCATTTGGGCACAGAAAACCCGCACGCATACATTGAAAAGCCGATATACCCAAAACGAGTCACTGTTTGGTGCGGAATTTGGTCCAGAGGCATAATTGGGCCATTTTTCTTCGAAAATGAGCAAGGAGTGGCCGTTACAGTCAATGGCGATCGTTATCGGGCCATGTTGAACGAATTTTTGTTCACAAAAATTGAAGAGGAGGATATTGGCAACATTTGGTTTCAACAGGACGGCGCTACGTGCCACACAGCCGAAGCTACACTCGATGTTTTGCGCCCTGTTTTTGAAGATCGCATTATCAGCCGCAGAGCTGATGTCGTTTGGCCACCTCGGAGCTGCGATTTGACACCGTTAGACTATTATTTGTGGCGTGCCGTAAAAGATGAGTGTTACGCCGACAAGCCAGAGACAATTGACGCTTTAAAGGACAATATTCATAGGTGAAATACAGCTGCACACAATCGATAATGTGCTTAAAAATTGGACCGATCGTGTAGGCTACTGCATGGCCACCCGAGGCAGCCATTTGAATGAAATTATTTTCCATTATTAACCGGAAAGATTGTACTTTCAAATAAAAAAAGAAATTTGAGAAAATATTCAGTAGTTTTTTTTATAGCATTTTCAAAAAAAAAAAAAAGTTATTTGGCGGACCCTGTATATGTCTCTCAGGACTTTTCCAAGGCGCTCAACTGAAACTCATAAATATTCCTTTAAGGGGACATCTCTCTGAAAAGAGCGCAACGTCGCAAAACACGCATTTAGGTCGTCAATTTTTACTTATATAAGTCTTGAGAAATATAACCCAAAATTCGAGTTTTCAAATGAGGATTCTAAGAAAAATCCCACCAACATTCTGATGCCGTTGAATGGATGGCAAACTGAACTTGCACTTAGTCGTAAGTGCGTGCGAAGTTGGGCGGCTCTTTATTTTGTTTTTGCAATTTCAGAGCGACCTTCACATGATTAAATGCGTCACTTTAATCATTCCGCACATCACTCTCCATTTAAATCCGGTAAACCATCCGTGTCAACTACTGTGCCATGACATTTTTCAAGTTTCCTTTACTTCCCAAGCTTCCCAACTTGGCGGCAACAAAACATAATCTCGTCTCGTAAATTCGCTAGGATTCGTTGAGGCGTTTATATTTCTTTTTCTGTAATTTTAATTCGACGTTTTTCATCTCGTGTTTTGATAAATTAAACATTCTCCTCTGGGTCCCGTTGAGACACTCGAGAAGGGAGGGGGGAAAAACTTCAAGGAAATCTTATAGGTAAAGACAAATAAAAACAAACTCCGCTCCCATCCTGGTTTGACACGCACTGATGCATAGCATCCGTATACGCAGTCGATGGCAGTAGTACACTAACGTCCTAAGCCCACCATCGACAACAACGTCGTCCTCAAAGTCAATATTATTATTTGGAATCCCATCATCGGCGCTTTTGGCGCAGGATATGAAAGAATATAAATTTTCCTTTCAAATTCAACGAGGATAGAGCGAAACTAGATACCCACCACAAGGTCTCTACATATCTGCTACTGCGCTGTTCGAGCTCCCTCTTTTGTACGGTGTGTGTGTGTGCATGGGAATAGCTCTTGTCGCATCTGACAGCCAACAGTATTTTGTAAATATACACACAGGACGAATCACCGGATGGTGAATGAAATTTTATTTAGAAACGGTGGCGGTGGTGACCGAGAAAGCAAAACTGAAACTCAATAATAGGATGACAATGGATTTGGTACGAGTATACGAGGACGACGACTCGTTGTGGGGTGCACTACTGAATAGACTCTTGAACACATGATACTCTGCATGGTGTAGGATGCTCTGATGTCTATGACCAAGGCCCACGCTTATATCTTGATTGTGTTCATCATATCAATACACAGGAGTTGGTGTGTCCTCTCTATGTGCCATTGTTACAGTTGTTGTCCTTTGTCGTTAATCAAATTGAGTGAAGCGTGCAGGAAGACGCGAACGCTACGCTTGGTCTGCCATTCGATATGGTTACTTAAAGGGTAATTAAACGAGAGGTGGCCCTGGAAATGCCTTTGCTCACATACAGTGAGCGTGGTGGTGAGTGATGGGCAAATGCGCGCACAGAAGCTCTGTGTTAATTATTGAAGGATGAATTGGAAATTGTGTTTTCATCACACATCCCATTAAATTTGATGGATAAAAAATGATGTGCGCACACGGAATTTGAATGAGAGATTCCAATTGAGCATATGTTGCGATCAAACTGTTTGTATTTGCCGACTGATTGGTTTCGATGTTTGCTTTTAGTAAGCCGACCAGACATGCGGTAGTTGGCAAATGGTATAGGTACCTACTTAGTTAGCTCATCTCATTTTGAACGAGATGTTTGAGGGAAGGATGTATCATTTACTGGCTCAGCTTTAAGACAATCTGGAAGTTTAACGATTTACATTTTAACAATATTCGATCAATTAAAAAATAATTTTTATATGCAGAAAAAATAGCACACTAGGCGGCGCTCAAGGTGTAGTGCTTGCTTTTGACTTGGTCGACGTACGTTTTAGTGGCAATAAGCTAGCAGCGCAGTGGCTTAGTGGTCAGTGTGTTGGACTACTAAGCGATGGGTTCCAAGTTGGAATCCCGCAAAAAAAAAAAAAATTTCAACTTAGGGTTTTTTTCCACAGCGCCACCTCTCGCGAACGCCTGTCAAACATCCGAGAGTACAACTGTCTTGCAGGAGCTTGCTCTCACTTAGCCGTTTGGAATCGGCATAAAATTGTAGATCCCTTCCGTTCGTTCCAAAATGACTCACACAAAATGAATGGTTGTGAGAAGGTAGTGTCCCTACGGACCTGTTGCGCCAACTATTTATTTTTATTTAGCTAAGCAGCTACCAATCAGAAAGGCAAACGAATAATACCGCAAAGGAAAAGGGGTATTTCTCCTTGGTAGTAAATCTCTCCAGGACTTATAGTTTATAGGAAATAACCAGGTAAAAGACGAAAAGAGGTGTAAAAATCAATAGAAATTTACTTCCTCTCATCGTCAATTCTACGTTTCCCTGCAAATCAGGTTGTAGTCACATTCATATACGCATCATTTAATATATTTGTCCGTTCCGCTCCAACAGACTAAACGACACACTTTGTTTCTGTGAATATGTTTTAGAGATTTGCTATAAACTACTGCAGCGAGCTAAAGGGTTCGCTGTGAGTCCCTTGTTAAGAGTGAGACTAGAAAGAAGGTTGGAGAGAACAAAACTGGCGCGGGCCATAAGGGAATCCTATTCGAAAGCCTGCCAACTCTGCGAAGAACCTCCATCCATGGGTAGGTAGGCGTCGGTCTTGCAGTACCTATGTTAAGCGGCGATACACCTCGATAGGTCTTGCAGGATACCAAGCTATTAAATCCGCTCATTGAAAGAGCCGGTGACGTTTTTGTTCTAACATACTTTTTCTTCAGCTAAGCCAACGTCATCCTTATTTGGTAAATGAAATGTTTCCCTATTGACTTAGCCGTGAGTTTACTTCTTGTCCCATCCCCCTCTCTACCTGAGAACCCATTTAGCAGCACCCTATACCCCCGACCAAAAGGTCCCATTGATTTCTGTCTCTTTCCAAAGTTAAACAAAGACTTCGAAAGGAAACGCTTTCAGTGCCATTTTGGATTTGAATGCAGCAAATACCAAAACTGCTCAAAGAACTTCCTGGAACATATTTTCGGCGTAGAATTCAAATGGAAATGACAGTAAGGCGCACTCTGCTCAATTCAATTCGCATTCCAATCCAAAAGCCAGCTCCCTTGCGTATGAATCGGTTTCTGATTTCAAATCACAAACTGTCATATCACACCGTCAATCGGGGCTACAATGAGCAAACACAAATCGGCAAATTCAATTCCTCCGGGCGCAGGGATTTCCATGTCACAAAACCTCCGAACACGCATCAAACCATAGACCATATGCGATGAATTTTCCATCTTCATGTCTATCAAAGTAGAACACATCCGTCCGACATCATTGGATTAGAAAACACACACACGCAGAGTGCAGGAAAAACAAAGCAGAAGTTCCGCTGCAAATATGTATAGTTTCGCCAAAGGAGTACGGTATACGTAGGGTTGCCTTTGGGCACTCCAAATGGATCTCCCAATCCAACAAGGAGAAATTTTGCGACATATGTAAAATGTGTAAAGTGCATGAGGTCTTAATTTAATACCTATACACAAACTCCTTTGCACGGTGATCAGCATCATGATGAAAATTAAGACCCCTCTCCCTTTTGTGAGTAGACAAAAGGATGAGTCAATCAAATCTCAATGATGAGGGCTTAACGGCAGGATAAACACCCCTCGGTAGACTAAAGCAGATAATAGCCCCGAGGAGGGTTGCGCTAGCTAGTGTACGGTCTATCGTTCAAATGCGACACGCTAAGTGCTTGAATGAGACCAATGTACCGTGAGTAATCCCCTGTTCGGAAGCCGCCATAGCGGTGACTTTTTCATTGCCCGAACAGGTCGCGAATAAGACACATAGAGAGCACTGCGTGCCTAGACCATTATCAATTCCTTGAGGACGCACGCAGGCTGATCCGAAATTTGATATACACATGGGGACATCTGCAGGAGTTTCAGTGAAGATGAGCGCCTCAGGTGGTGCTATTTTGGGACGAAAATCTGAACGCGAGCAAAAGCTCGCTTCATCGCTTTGGAGACGTCCGCCAGAGGGAAAGAGGGAACACCCAAGTCAGGAGCATCCATCCAATATGATTGAGTTTTCCTTTCGAACGCCACCCACAAGTTTTCGACGAAAACAAAGTGTTACAGAGAAATTCCCTTGACAGTTTTTGAATGACAATTTCCCCAACTGTCACCGCCACCGAACACTGTGCTGACAGTTCGCACAAACTGTCATTGTCGTGATTAGTGAAATCGTATGACACACACAACTCCCTCTGTCATCTGAAGGAAGCCATTTGGCTGGTGTTTTTGGGAAATTCTTTTCTAGACCGCATACTTACATCTGTGTGGAATCTGTGGAACTGTCAAAACATCACCCTTTTGTGCGGTGGAACGATGCATCTCCTCCGCATTCGACTCGTTGGGTGGCAGCGGCAGCAGCGCATCGAGGAACGCTCTTAGAAAAACACTTGTTGACGTTGAGATGTGAAAACGGAAAATTGAAAACTGAAAACTGAAAACCTCATTAACTCCTGCCTCAGATGTGACAGGACACTGATCGCTAACATCCGTATGTGTGTGTGCGCCCGCGACGAAAATAAACCTCGACCTACCGCAGAGGAAAAGTCTCGAATTTCCACGCGTGAATCGAAAAACAGACGAGTGCCAGAACAGTCCTATATACACACTTACGCAGTACGCACCTACAAACTAAGCGAAACTTGTCCATTAATCGTTTCGCCTGATAATTGCCGTGTTCGGCACCAGCATTCAGATATTAAGTACAAGACGTCGGGCAATCGTCCGCATGTGAGTCAAGTTCCTGTGTTTGTCCTCGCTCTTGTCTAATCGGAAACACGTCCAAATAGTTGGTCGGTTTGTCGGTTGGCTCGGCTCGGTGGCTGGCTGGTCAGTTTTTGGTTGCACGCTCTTTAGGTGCTCATGTGTGCGCTGCACTGCACTCCTATCTGGTGGATGTCCATTTTGTTGTGTGGCAGGCTCCTTTTTTGTACTCTTCTTAACTGGTTTTCCGTTGACGGGAAGGATGCACGAGATATTTGTAGCACATAATTGCCAGCTCTGCTAGAGAGCAAACAGGTTGATATATGTACATATGCGTCAACGCGGTGCATGGTGGTGGACTGGTGCGGGTATACTTGGCCTGCAGCGTAGGTATAGATGTGGATCTTGTAAGTGTACGACACTTGGAAGCTTATAGCGATGGTTGAGATTTATGCAGCAATTGTCATAATGAGTAATCGAGGTTATAAACGAACACTTTTCCGCGTGAGTGTAGGTACATGAAGCAATTAAGGCAGGCGAAGATGCTGCTACCGCGGGTTTACGTTTAACTGCGAAATTCGTACATTATGAGCAATTAAGTCGTGCAATGCGAAGAACCCTTGAGAATGTTAATTGGTGACAGTCATACTTGCATGCGAGTTATGGGGATTTGAGTGCGATAAGGCTTGCAGTTTATAGCTGCTCTATGAGTGGAGTTCGATGACCTTTAGACGGTGAAGCTTGAACACTAAACAGGCTGTTTTTGCACTCCCGTTGGTACCTGAATGGTAGTTTGGTTCTCTGATGGTCGGATAGGCGAGTTGTTGAAGTGAAAAATTCGGCACGAGTTACAGTTGACACACTTCTTATATGAACCTGCAATTTGGCGGTACACCCTTCAAAACAATTAGAACTGTGCCCAATGAAGTATTGAAGACTGTTCCTCTTATGAAGGTACAAAAAGGGCCAACTGCATAGTTTAAAGAAGGTCAGAGAGGCACACAAAGCACTTTGGGACTAAAAAATTGACACATCAGTATAAATTTTAAAACTATTCGATGCGTCTTTCAAGGTTTTTTTGTTTACCCTTTTAAAGGTGGCAAAGGAAGGTTAAATAGGTAGGTACTTTAGGAACACAGAACTCACAAACCAATGCCCCTTTGGAAACGAAACTCGACGAAGTTGTATATAAGAAGAATAACAGCCGAGTCAGAAATTTGACATTAAAAACAAGAATCGTTGACCCGTATAAAGGGGCGACAAAGAGTTCTAGACCAGATCACACCATCTTTCCGTCCATCTTTCACACATATCAGTACCTATATAGATCCGCTTTGCTTGAAACTCTGTACAATCAGGCACTGTACATTAGGGTCCTATTATGGTCACGCTACACAATTTGAATGCAACCGGCTTAAGCTGGATTACGTTCATGCAATCCTAATATTATGTTCTATCTGTAAGCTCATGGGGAGTTTTCTCAAGTCAGCCTCTCGGATGATATAGAATTGGAGGTCGTTTCAGATCGAGAACTAAATGTAGAGGAATAGCTGGGAGAAGTTCAGCGTGTGGGTCTTTTAGTTTGACGCCAATTGTTATAGAAAGGCTTCCCAAAGTGAGGCGCCTATATCAGGTAGTAAAAGACCTCTGCGAACTTATGTAGAGTGCTCAACTTGAAGTCCGAAACAACTGAAGGGGCTCTTCCTCATTAATAAAAGGTTATATTCGTGGGTATGTGTCTGGGCTATAAACTCTAAAACTGAAAATTTAATAAAACAGTTCTTATAAGTTATAAAAAGAGGGTTGCGAATAAAATCCGATAGTTGGCGTTGTTATTTAACAGTGATTACCTTTTAGTACCAATACCTCAATCGTAGGACAGTGCTAACCGCGAGAAGCATTGATTCGATTTGAATGCAGTTTTCACTTTTTTCACTACAGAATATAAGGACTTATTTTTTAATCAAATATAAAAAAAATAAAATAGAAAAGTAGATGCAACCAGCTGGTAGTAAACAAATTTCAGACAAAACCAAACACACCTTCGTATCCTTTGTTGAGATACCTATTCCAATAATAGGCATAGACGACGACACATTATTTTGGAATTTTTCAACTGCCTTCCATGTTCGGATGGAGCTATCGCAATCGCAGAATGAAAAATCCACACCTTGTGGAATAATAGCCTATTGTTCCATAATGCATCACGAGTGCCTACTTCTATTCTAATCAACACGATGCTTTCACGAATTGTTGTTAATTCCTAAGCGAAATTGGACTGTTGTTGTCTTTTGTTGTAATGAATAAACAATGGGTTGTAATTATTTTTAATTATTTTATGGAAACATTTTTGTAGCAAGTTTTGTGGACACTCATTACACAAATTAGAACCAGAAATGTTCAGGGAAGGCAGAAATTAGTTTCACTTATTCATAACAGCTCGGAAACTCATTTTTGAAAAGGAACTTAGAAAACATAGGATTACTTACCTATACGTACAAAAAAATATAAAGTCCACGACTGGGTCGCACGAAACTTGCTCGTTCATCAAAAGTTTGGCTGAGTCAATTGGTAGGTAGGTAAAAGGTTCAGAAGCAATCGTTTATAAAATATAAGAATAGATAGTGCTAAACAGAATTCACCTTTTGGTTATTCATTCGATATGGCAGTATATGTCAAATAAGAATGTGAGTTTTTATAAGTTGTTGGTCTCAACAGGCAATTTTCGCAAGTTCTGGTTAAAGAGTTATAAGCGACGAATCCTGATATTTTATAAGCTTTCACACTTTACAAGACATTTGAGTACAAGGACCCACGTGGCAGGAGTCTCTGTTTTCTGATCTGCTGATCTGCAGTTATGAATAAATGCCGATTCACGTGTGTCGGATGAAAATGAAATGGGAGTTTTTGATTGTGTAAGCTTCAAAAGTGGCTGGAATTATTTTCAGGTGCACATTCAATAGGTCGAAAGAAGAAGAAGAAGTGGGAAGTATTTGCTAAAAATAAGTTTTCTGTAGTTGTAAATGCATTTTAATCGGCAGTACGGCATTGAGTTTTATAAAAATATATGAACACAGATCGGGATTTGGGTATTTTTGAGAAATAATTAAAATAAACGGATTTATTCGAATTTTTGGAGAAAAACTGAGTATGAGATTTTTGTTAGAATTATTTTACTATCCTAAATATGTGTTTTGATCAAAATCGTTAGAGCGGTTTTCGTAAAACTATATGCAGATAAAATAGTAAAAAAAAAATTCAATAGATATTTAGTTTCAAAAATACTATTGCTGAACTATTTAGCTGAAAATTGAGTATTAACTATTGTTTGGGATGTAGTCATCACTTATTGGTTTTTTAAGTTTTATTCAACTCGAAAATGGGGTTTTTGAGACATGAGAAGTTTCCAAAATTAGAGTTTTCGTATCGTAAGTGGCGTTTTTTTGGTAAACTAAAGAAAACATCATTGTTAAAAAATGCCTTTTTAAAAAAATCCATTGTATGATGATGTAAAGAAAAACTATTGCTATTAAGTTATAAATGACCATATTACCTTACGAATGAATTTTGGTTACAATCGTATGGACCGTTTTCGAGATACATATATTCAAAATTCCATTTTAACCTCACCTACTTTAGTTCTGTTTTCGAACAAAACATACTGATATGAACATTTTACATGGGAAGTACCATTAATATTAAGGCTACCTTGCAACAAAAAAAAAAAACGGCCCCGAACCGTAGGTTTAAAAACTGCAAGTCCGAAGTTTTAACCAAATCCCGGCAGCGGCTTAGGCTATAGGCCTCGGGAGCATACGGCAGACGGACACAATTCTGCGACCCACTTTTTTGAGTTCCTCCTTCATCGTAATGTCAGAATTGATCAACATCTCGAGTTCGAAATTTTGTACGAATTCCATATCTTTCCTTACTACGTAGTCGAGAAAGGTAAAAATAACTATATCATGTCCCTGATGCGCACCTTTCGCTTAGGTAGTGTGCCCGTCTTTTAGTAATCAGCATTCGAGTCAGTAACTATACAAATTGTTGCATTCCTTGTGAAGGGTAGGTAGGTCTTCGTTTATCCAGAGAAGTAGTCACTCTAGACCGAACTAGTACATACCTACCACGGCAAAGCAAAAAAAAAAACAAAACAAAACAAGCTTCAATGCTTTTAGGCGTTCGCTTCTAATTGCACATCAATTTGGTTTTACAAATGCTTATCGGTAATACACTTCTTTGAAGCGGAACGCAGTCTACCCTCATGCTCCCTTGAGATTTTTACATCCCTAATAGGTTATGGGTACCTATGCTCGTACTTAACTATATATATAACAACAACCATTTGAAGTGAACGTGGTCTGTTTACAGTGGAGCGACTCAAAGTAAGTAGATAATGCATTAGCATCTACCTACATTTATCCCGATGCCTTCTGTAGCTCTTTGTTCACAACCAAGTAACAAGTGTGCTAACCATACACATCGAACCCTCAATGCTCTGAAGCTAACCGCTAAAGAAGACCTCGGCAAACTGAGGTCCCTTTCGCGATTCGCCAGTCAATTTAATTAACTATGCCCCTTTCCAACAATGCTGCATACATAGGTATAGCATTTCAATTCCAACAGAACGAGAAACATTCTACCAACATCCTTAAAATGTTATTAGGTACCTAGGTCAATAACAAAACTGTAGGTAGTTACCTAAAACTATATTGGTACGCAAAATTACATATGAGAAAAAAACAAACCAAATACGAGCCGAAAGTGCTTAGATACTTTATCGAAAATACACAAAACGTTTCGCGTTGTACCTAAGAACGAGCATATCGTTTTGCAATTAGGTCGTCCTTAAATCAATTCCAAGAGAACGAAGAAAAAAAAACATTCTCTGTAGTATCTGAAAAACGGACCAAATCTGATTCCTACCAGCAGGACAAAGTTTCACTGTAAATTCTATGGAATAAAAAACAAAAAAAAAAACATCAAGGACGACATCGAAGAATAACAAAATTCAATTTTCCATATACGAGAACGACAGGACCTTCCATTGTATATCTCTACCTATACCTACCCCGATGCTGCTCCCGCACGCACATTATTGTCAGTGAATCAATGAAGAGACTCAAAAACACTTTTCAACTGCAAATTAAAGATCCACGCACGCCAATAAAAGGATACGCAGGACGACTTGAAAAAGTGAAATTTAATTCTCCCACTTCTCACTCCAGTGCTCCAAAAATTCGATGGAACCCAGAACAAAGGCGAAAATGGTTGCCGACGATGACGACGACACGGGGGGACCGGTTCGCTGTATAGGTATAGTGGCAAAATGTTGACAGACCGAAAAATAAAAATATTTTCCTGTGTTACTGAACAAAAATAAAGGAGACGAAGCAGGACACAAGAACAACAGTACCTATACAGAAAAAAGAACGAAAATTATTCCAAAAAATTAAAGCCAACTTTTAAAGTCTCATTCAAGTTGGTCGCCAACATTATGGTTATCTCGCTCGTGTTGGATGTTAAATACATCAGGTCTGGTATATAAGGTGGCTGAGACCACGCCTCTTTCATCTTCACCTATTCACACACGCACACACACCCGCATACAGTGGGGTTTCTCTTTTGACCGCCATTGTACTCTACTCAGTCGAAGATAATTTTGAGAACAATTTCCCCTCTTTTCGAACATCGACCAGAAAGAGAGAACAATAAGAAAAAGTTGAGCAAAATAAAAGAACCCAAACCCAACACCAAACTCACCTTATAAGATCCGGTAGGCGTTCCAGTACCTTGGGGTGTGAGTGCTTCTTCGTATAAGATGGAGATAGCGCCACTGTACACGCCAACATTAGTTCAGTGGATAGTTCGACGGGATGCTGGGGTGATTTCTCCTCAGGTAGCTGGGGAAACAAAAAAAAAAAACAAAAGAGACAGAATGTTATTTCAATTGGAAATGGAGTAGGGCGGTTTTTCGGCGGGGGAATTTCCATGTAGAAAATGGTTTATTGAGTTTTCACTGACTGTTTTGGATACCTAGGTATGTTTTTTTTTTTTTGGGTACCAAAAAATCAATAATGAGATGGATATTTGAAAAAAAAAGAAGAGAAGGAACAAATCATCTCCTTTGCACTTGCACTTTCGCTCTATCAGGTGTCCTATAGAGATGATGACGAGGAGACGATGACCTCTTGTGGCTGGAGGTAATTGATGGCCGAATTTGGAAGTCTGACATAGGTATAGGTAGGTGCCTTTAAAACAAAAATACCTACCTAGTGGGACAAGTTGGACGAGGTTAAGTTTTGCAAAACTGGCTAATGGTACAGAGATGCTCGGAAGGTAGGTATAATGTTAAATTTTATCCTTGTGTTGTTTATAGACGCATTTTGAAAGTAAATTTGAATTAAAAACACAAAGCCGTGACATTGAATAACCAAATAAACTAGGTGTACAATCGATATTCATATATGGAAACACATTTTCCTGTTCAGACTTTAAAAGTTATAAAAATACTCGAGCACAAAAGTCGAAGTTACACATGTGCAGAATTCACATACAAGATAAGAATACATTTACACTGCAGCACTGCAACATGTCTCTATTTCTAAATTTTCTGCAAAATTCGAGCGTACCACAACACAAAAGAAAATAAATTGCAATTTCAAGTATTTGGCATCATCGGCTTTTGACATTTACTGAACGTGTTTGTTTTTGTTGTAAACACATCAGCTGCTTAGGCCCCATTTATAACCATATGTAAAACGAAACCCTAAAAATGTTCTTTTGCCTTTTTTGACCACTTAGCTTTGATGGTTGAACTCAATCTTGGTCTTAAAACGTTACTTATGAATTATAAAGTGAGCTTATCAAAAAAATAGGCAAATTATGTTAAAATTTTCTAGACAAAGAATTTATTAGTTTTATGGAAAAAATTATAAATTGTTATTTTAGAAAATTTGGCAGTTTTTTTTATAATCTAACTTTATAATTCATTAGCAACGTTTTAAGACCAAGATTGAGTTCAACCATCTAGTAAAAGTGATCAAAAAAAGCAAGACATTTTTCAAGGATTCGTTTTACATATGGCTGTAACTGTTGCCTTAGTCGACGAATGACAGCAGCCCTATTAGCCGATGCAATGCATGTCAAACAATTTTCTGCACATCTGTTTTACTTGCAGCACTCTGCGTCCAGAATTTCTGCATAACACATACCAACTCACCTGGTTTAGGTTTAGGTTGGACTTATTTGGAGATAGGTAGGCATAGGGTAGGCAATTTCTAGATATTGACTCTACATATCTTAATATTTTTAAGCATTCAATAAAAAAATAGCTCAAGAAAAAAAGTCTCGCCTATTATTTGCCTCTTAAGTATCCATAGTATGGGTATAGCTGCGGACTCGTTGGAGTTATTTTAGCCATCGCCGATTTTTAAACGCAATTCCTATATAATTCATCATCAGATAGCATCAAACTGTCAAGCAAATTTACCGACGTAAGGGACTCCTTACACAGTGTTGCTATATCTACATTTGCAATTGCCGCCAACAGCGACCCCAAGTTCTAGACTGAATAGGAAAAAACGTTGAACTGAGGTGCCCAATTTTAGTGAAGCGAAGATGGTTTGCACAACCTAACCACACAGTCAAGTTTAGCAGCGAAAACTCTGCCCAGCAAGAAAACCACCACTTAAAGAAGATCGTATTTTTCGTACAACTCTGGACGTGAGAAATGCGTTCCATTAAGCCGGTTTTTGAACGTATTTGCCTGGCAAAGACGTTCACAGCTCCAGGTCATCTCTTGAGGATAGTAAAGAACAAGGTGCCCATACCACATAGCGGGTTGTCTCAGAGTCAACGCCCTCTTTCACAGCGGAACCTCTCGAAAAAAATAATGCTATCACGGCAATTCAGTCTCGAAATACTGTGACTGCTCATCACTAATTTACCGAGTGATAGTTATTATTTATTTTATTACTAACTCCTAGAGTAGGGAAATAACTCGTTACTCGTTATTTTCCTGATTTGTTCTATTTCTGTAATCCTGGACGAGAGCTCCAAAGACCTCGAGCTAAGGACTAAAAACCATTCACCACGTTTCTTTTTTATATTTTTTTTCCAGTACAAACCGGAAGAAATAATGGGCTAAAACGGGAGTTACTCGCTACTCGTTACTTTTCCATTTTTCTGTCCTTTGTTCATGAGAACGTACATTTGTTATCCAATTTGTATCGTTTGAGTACGACTCAAATTGGATGCGTTCATGAACAAAATGGTGTTTTTTGTAATAACTGCGACTGACGTTTAGTGCGGCCCATCTAGACAAATTTAAGATTCAAGCGTGCCAACTGTATCTTTGCATTTATTTCTGTAGAGGTAAAATATATACAAACTACTATATATATAACTATAACTTCTTTTTTTTTTTGAAAATGCTATAAAAAAAAACTACTGAATATTTTCTCAAATTTCTTTTTTTATTTGAAAGTACAATCCTTCCGGTTAATAATGGAAAATAATTTCATTCAAATGGCTGCCTCGGCTGGCCATGCAGTAGCCTACACGATCTGTCCAATTTTTAAGCACATTATGCCTCCGCACCAAACAGAGACTCGTTTTGGGTATATCGGCTTTTCAATGTATGCGTGCGGGTTTTCTGTGCCCCAAATGCGACAATTTTGCTTGTTTACATACCCGCCAAGATGAAAATCAGCTTCATCTGAAAAGATGATTATTTTGGCAAAATCGGCATTTTCTCTAAGTCGATCGCAGGCCCACTTAGCGAAGCGAACACGCATTGGATGGTCATTTGCCTTCAACTCCTGAACCAATTGGACTTTGTATTGCGTCATACCAAGGTCTTTATGCAAAATTCGTCTCAATGAAGTCTCCGAAATGTTCAATTGTTGAGAACGACGGTGAATTGATGTTGATGGCGCTTCACGCACACTTTCTGCCACAGCAGCAATTTTCTCGGGTGAACGCACTGTTTTTGGCTTTTCACGCTTTGGTTTATCGATTAGGATGCCAGTTTCTTTCACTTTTTTTACAAGATAACGAACATACGGAGCTGACGGTGCTTCTCTTCTTCCAAATTCCGTACGCAATTTTCGCACACATCCTGCAACATTACCATGATTTTCAAAGTAATGTCGCAATATTTCCCAGCGTTCTTCAAGCGTATACACAACCATATTCGTTCAGCGGAAGGATAAAACTAATTATCTGTCAAATCAGACATGAGCTAAGTGTTACCATTCGCGAAATAAGCACTAGTTGAAAAAAAATAAGTTAGATGGCGGACCCTTTACTTCTTCAATAAACTTCAAAGCTGCACGACGTGCGAACCGTTGGGCACGACACTGTTTTCGTACATGTGTCACATTTCTGTCTTGTCTACCTCGATTTACCAGACCAAACAATTAAATAAATTAATTCAAGTGGTCTTTTTCCATACTGTGAGACCGTTTATTTTATACATCCACTTTGCAGTGTTTATCTGACAACTATACTGTCCGGCCCAAGATAATTTATCGTCTACTAGGCCAAATAAAGTTTTTATTTATTACCCATCAGTTTCAGTTTGTCAATTCCATTTTCGATGGTCTATTTCTGTGTGTAGTATGCGAGGTGCGGTTTTGATTTTGTGTTGTGTTGTGTCTAAGCCAGAAGTAAAAGCAACGCACTCTGACGCAGTCAGTTCATTTACACTCTGTTGGCTTGTGTTTACTTTTACGATAATGCATAGACTGACAGTTCGATACACAACATCGCACCAGCGCCAGCCGAAAGCACTTGAATATGTATCTAATTTATTGATTTCGGAGCAGACTTACCACAAGAGAACAAAAAAATGGTGATATCCATGCGCCTGGCTTATATGTAGTTGGTCGCCTCTTGATCTTGGTCAGATGCGGACAACAATAACAATGAAACAATGATGCGATGATGGTGATGGCGACGAAGCCAACAGCATAGTAGTTGTCGCGGTCCAAATGACACATGCGTCTATAGCATCGCATCAAGTCGACCATCACCAGGCTAACTATATAGAAAGGCTGATGTGACTGAGGAGAGAGAAACAATGAAGTTTTTGGGGAGCAGCACTTAACCGGGTGATCAATTCATCATCTCGGCGCTTCCATCTGCGTATATACATAAAAAGAGTTGCAGAGGGAACAATCGGCGCCACTTGGTTGACATTTATCCGAATTAATGGATTACATTGTTGCGGGGTTTGTTCATTTGTTGCTTTTGATGGCGTTGTATAGTGAGTGGTTTGGTCATGAAAGATAAGAGAGGTATATGGCGATTGGTGCTTTAGGAACGAGCATCCAGATGGAAAATTAAAAATGTTCTTCAAGTTTAATGCGTCGGCGATCTGAGCAAACGCACAGAGCTTCAAGAACAATGAGTGCAAAGATATACCAAATATGATTGAAACAAATAAATGACACAACTCCAGAGACATTTGAGAAGCTGTGACATATCCACAAACACTTTTAAAAATAAATCTACAAACGCTTTAAGAAATAGGTTATAAAAGCATTTCCTAAACGCGATATGTCTTTTGATGCGCAGTTTGAATAACTTTCAATTACAGGTACTAGTAGAATGCAAAGCGCTTTTCTTATAAACGATACCACAAATGGGGTCAAAAATACGCCAATTGTTTTGAAATTATAAGACTAACACCTCCAAAAACAAGTCCAAAAATGTACCCAAAAATTATTTATTGAATAAGTGTACACATACCGAAAATAATGCCAACCAAAAATTCTGAAAACGCTATTAAGAACCTTTCGATAAGCGCACCAAGAATTACCTCAAAAATATGAAAACGAATAAATAAAAAAGTGAGGCTAAAAAAACACCCAAGAAAGCTATAAGACCCATCCTTTAAAGATGCGTCTAAAAACGCGACTAATTACAAAAAAGGATGCGTTCATAAACGTCATAAGAAAATTTAGACTAAACGTGGAACGAGATACAACACTAGGTACCATAATAGACCCGTTGCAATAAGTCACAAAAAGTGCAACAATCGGGTTTAAAAATATGTCGTTTACGGCACGCATGCTGACATTTTTAGTGGGTAAGTCTGACGTCGTTGTATACCGTCTTAAAACTTTTATCCGAAGAACTTCTACTAGATGAATACCCTTTCACCGCCGACCTGCTTTCAACAGGTCGGTAGCTGACCCTGACCCATTAGTTTGTATTAATTTACAAACAACCTTATTTACAACCTTATGCCGAATTCAAAGAGCTGACTTGCGAAGCCTTTTTCTGGAACTTTGGACAGTTATCCTCTCGAATACTTGGGAGGCACTCGTGGAAAGTGGGTAAAACCTTAAGAACTACTTCAATTTTGTTATGATCATGATGATGATGATTGGCCCAGTGTAAGTGTGTGCCGATGTAGTCCCTTCTGTCTGCATAATAGCGTGATTGCAGTTTGTCTATTGTCTAATATCAGACATAATTGGCAACAGCAATTCAATATCCAACTGCAAGAGCATAGAGATATTTCCAGTATTAAACGGTACCCTAACTAATTAGTGCGAAACAATTTTTCTCATTTTATTATCTGTTTATCACAATTACCGCCACTAACTGTATTTAAAGTGCCTAATGGTAAGAGTTCGAATATTTTTTCGACAAAATGCTTGTAGTTAAAAACAATTTCTTGAATCAAAACTCTTTATAGTAAATTTCTTCAAACCCATACGAGCACTTACGTCCTCCTTGGCATTGCTGACATCCAATTTAATTTAGCTCAATCAACAAAAATCGCTAAAAACATTATTCCAATGCAAATATATCCACTGATGATTGATTACAGTTATACAAAAAATTCTTTCATCTTTCGATACAGAGCGACCAGGGTTGCAGGAGAAAAAAAGAAAAAAAAAAAAAAACAACAATACAATCCCTTCGAGCACATTCGTCTGATTTTAATAAACAATATCGTGTTGTCGTGATCGAACAACGAAAATAGCCCACCCCCAGTGTAGGTACATACTACAAAGAATATTTCATCAATACCAAAAGTCAACTAATTGCCAGCGCCTACTAGCGGGCAAACAGCCCGTCAATCAATCATCAGACAGGGTGACGCTCGTGCTAATGGATTCGGCAGCGGCGCTGTCGAAAGTCAACAAACCAGCAGTACAGGAATGAAGGTGTCATAAACACATGGTCACATCACGTGTGGATTGGAGAAAGTATAACAGAAAAATGTTAGCGCCAAAAACTTACTTGTAAACTTTGGAACAGACCATCAAAGAGATTCGTAACGGAATTTCCCAATATTGCATGCCGAGCAATTTGCGGACACAGAGTGCAGGCATTCCGATACAATTGAACGGCGAGTATTATCGCTCTGAAAAAAAAACGGGTCAAAGTGAGAAAATGTGTATTCTTTTGTGGAGCGTGACTTACTTTTTACTGATGTCCGAGTTTGATTCCAATCCCTTGGTGACCACTGACGTTGTTATCGTTCCCAATCCATCCATCAACAGAAAACATTGGAAATCGAAGACCTGTGCTTTGGCCATTAGACGCACCAGTTGGCCTAGAGGGCGCTCTAGGCCTTGAGCACCACCACCTTTGGTTATGAGATTCAACAATTTTGGTACTTGGCTTTCGCGCTTCATATGCATTGGAACTGGCTGCAGCTCTTTCATGTATTCCTCGGCACTGTGGGAGAGAATTTTAGAAAATGATTCAGAGAAAGAAAGCAGGGAAAAACTTTTATTAAAACAAAAATATCCACTTTCAGTGAAATGTGAGGCGTTTATTTTTGAAATCGTGAGTATCACGGCCTCACTGAGAACGTTCAGCTAGCTGAAGAAAACTTGGGTAAACAAAACTGTCCAATCAACTCACCTCAGTGCCATTCTCTGCTTCAGCTTTTTCATCTTCTTCTTGTAACCCCTGGAATGTTCTCGGCTAACATCGGAGACCGTTGAAGACAGATCGCCGTCCCCATTGGTTGCTTCGCAATCACCGTCTTCACCATCCTCGCGCTGACCGTTCTCGTCGACATTTCGACTGGGAATTGTCATTTCCAAGGCCCTCTGGCGGATATGTTCCATATTCTCTTCGTGGCGCCGAGCGGACTCCTTTTGCTTCTGTAGTATCTTTCGTTGAAGCTCCTCCGTTGTTTGTTGTTGTTGCACTTGTAAGGCGAGCAATCTCTCCTCTCTATCTCTGGCTTTTTCGCGAGCCAGCGCCTGACGCTGCTTTTCCTTCTGCTCTTGCATCTTTCCTATTCGTTGTTCTTTCTCCAAGCGTGTCTCGTTCATCTTCTCTAGCTTTCGCTGTCGCGCTTGTTCCAACTCCTGGCGGCGGCGTTCGACAGCTGCCTCTTTAGCTGCCTTCTCTTCGAGACGCTTCTGTCTCTCTTGTTCGAGATCTTGCAGACGACCCTCGGTCTCCTTGCATGACTCAATTAAATCCAATCGTTTGTTCTGGGCTTCGATGTTCTTTATGAAGTTGATCTCTTTCAGCTTCTTCTCCTCGTCGTGGGCTTTTTCAATAATCTGTCGGAGGTACTGATGTCGATTTTCGGCAGCCCGCTGCAGGCGTCCTTCCATCTTGAGGCGCTTCTCTTCAATTAAGTGCCGCTTGGCGGCTTTTACGTCCTCCACCCGTGCTAGGAGGTGCTGAATCTTGATGGCTTTGTCTTTCTGGAGAAGTTCTCGCTTTTGTTGAGCACGAGCTTGCTTTGCTTGATATTTCTTTAGTGTCTCCTGGAGAGATCTTCTTCGCGATGGACTGGAAAGCTTTTGGTGGAGTTCCTGTGCTCGCCCAGGATGACGGCTTACGTACGCTTGCAATGTTGCTAACGCTTCTTCACGTTCTCCCCAAGACATATCGGTAAGGAGCGCTTGATAGCGCATTTCGAGGCTGAGATTCTCGTCGTCAACGAAAACAACACTCGCGTCGTTGTCGTCGTCATCAAACTCACGCTCCTTTTCTATCAACACTTCACAGTCCGTTTCATCCGTTTCCGTGTCAACGTCAATTTCTGTATTCTCGAGCTCACGGATCTGCCTTTCGAGTGATTCCTGCTCCTCCAGCAGCTTCTGCTGATCCTCATCACAATCGGTGTCGTCCTTCTCTTCACTCTCATCGCAACTGGAAAGAAGCTGGTTTGCAGCAACGGCCTGGTAAAGATCGCCGATAGCTTTTGAGAAGTCTCGATTGGTCTGGATTTTAATGTCGATTTTGCTGGCATCTCCGTCCGGGTCTGGTGTTACGCTTTTATTAGTAGCCTCTTGAGAGTTTTCCCCGTCTTCTTTTTCATTGTTTTCTCTCGCCGCTGTGCCGGGGATTTTGTGGAACTTCTCACTGCGCATGTACTCCTTATGCAACGATGTTATCTTTAAGCCAGTGAGATCAGACTTTTGGCGTTTAATAAAAGTTTGCTGAGTCGTCGCCGCTACAGATGAGGATGAGTTCACTGGACCTGATGTTGGTTTGGCGGCTGTCCTAATTGGCAGAGAGTTGATCTTCGATTTTGCGTTCTTTATTTCTGGCCTTCCCAGTACTTTTCCAGACTTATCCGGGCCTGTCTTTGTTAATGGCTTTCCTACCAGTTTCTCTTTCGAAGTTCTGCGATTGGTTGGGGATGTCTGTTCAGTCGCTTGCTGCTCCTCTTTCTCGTTCAACAGAGCCAAAGTGGGAAGGCTGGCATAGCCTGTTGGCTGATCAAAGCGATTTGCCCAATGGAGACTGGAACGCCTACGATTCTTTACAGTCAACCATCCGCCGTCATTTTGGCTCTCTATTGTCAGTTGCTTGGGTTCAGATCGTCGGTCATATGGTTCAAAGACGCTGCCCCTCGACGAGCTTATCTTCTCATTGCTCGCCTTAAGCGTGGAACTTGAACTAGTAATGTCTTCCCGTGAGGATTTCCTTGACGATGCAGGCTGGAATGGTCTTTGGTTCTTGTTCGGCATTTCAATCATTGTTCGAGATCGCGTCGCTAGCCTGGTACCTCCATTCGACGGCTTTAAATTGTTACGTGTCGACAACGGAACAGAAGAAACTGGATTTTTACGCACAACATTGGCTGGAGCCGTGGTTGGCTTTGGAATGGGAAAACGTCGTGCAGTTGCTAATGTTGGTTTCTGCACCGATTGCACCGAGTTTACAGGCCGCACAGGTCGAGTGGTGTTCACTTTTGCCACTCCTACAATCCGGTTGGCCGGAGGTCGATTCAAAACACTGGAATATTTTAGGGGACTATTCAGAACCTTCTTCGGTTCCGCAGGTTTTACTGGATCGATTTTCTTCACTTCGGTAGACGGCGGTATGACAGGTTTCATCGCATCCTTCGCTAAAATCTCGTTCTCCATTGCATTCAGCTTCTTGACAGTCATCTCTACGGCTGTTGGCTCCCGACTTATCACAGAACATTCATTCTCCTGAGTACTTTCGGTAGCCTGCTCCTGAAGATTACGCATTTTCTCACGAACTTCCGCCAGTGTTAGATTCTCATCGTCAAGATCGGTCTGTGCGAACTGGTCCTTTTTTTCGACAGCTATTTCAATAGAATTCTCCATATCTACCATCTCATTCCAACTGATTTTCGTCTCATCTTCCTGTGGCGGCGGCGGCGGCTGCTGCTGCTGTTGCTTCGGAAATTCTTCTGGCTTGCTTGGCACCGATATTTCTGCGGGAGGAGTTCGCTTACTTGATGCGAATAGCTCACGTATGTTTACACGAGTCGCACTCTTCGATGTTAGATTCTTTTTTGGGGAAAGGTTTTTCTCTTCGATTGTCGAGCATGGACTACTTTTACCCGAGAAGCAGGGGCTCGACTTGCCCGACATTGAAACCGGACTGGAAAGACTTTTGGCACGAACTCGAGGGACGGGATTACTTTTGCGTACCTCCCACGCCAAAGAGAGGGGTCGTTGTGGCAGTGGCGTGGCTTCGTAATCCCATGCGACTTTGAACCATTCGCTGAGAGCTTTGAAGTCGCGGACATAGTTTTCTAGCACGAGAATTGTCTCCTGGCACGAGGAAATGTTCTCATAGCACTCGACGGTTTGGTAAATTTCATTGACTGCCCTCTGAAGGTTACCGAAGAGCAGCGCCCAGTATCGGGCCTGTAGTTCGGATTTCTTGTCTCGTCCTGTTGAGGCACTTCGCACTCGAGGACCAGAATTCTGTTTTGCTGCACGCGTTTGCTGCTGATGCTTTCGACTTGGAGTGAGCAACGGAGATCTGGGCGGTTTGCGATGCAACGGCAGATTTCCTGCAAAAGAAAGGAAAGTAGTCGGTATCGTTGGCATAAAAAAGTATGCGCAATTGCGATTCCGCAGCCAACACCTTACTTTTCAAACTAAACGTACATGGAATGTACATCTACCCAATCCCACAACCTGTTACTGACATTTTTCCACATAGATGTCACCTCTTGCAGAATAAAAAAACTATCGCGCTCCCACAAGAACACGGGCATTTCCAAATCGCAAAAGCAAAGAAAAAAATATAGAAAGGCTTACTTTCATGAGATGTAGTTTCATCATTTGCACTGATTTGATAAGCCAGCAAATTTTTGGCGTCCCTTCCTTCCTTATCGAATACCCTTTTCATCTCCATCCTCATGCACAGACAGTCCGCGAGCCACTAGCACTCTATGCGACGAAGCCTGCAAAATAGATTCGGTAGGTTTACTATTAGCTCGGAATTGGTACAGAAAAACAATCAGTGGAAACTAAAAATATATATATTCGTTTCCTATTGGTGTCAGTTGCAATTGTAAAATGTCAATTGACTGGGTGTATGCAGGAAAATTTCAATTATTTCATACCAGGTGGGCGGTGGGACAGGAAGAGTGGGCGAGAACACAAATGGTTTTTCGATTTTTAATAGAGCATGCACGTTTTGTTTTTTATTACAGCGCGACTAGAAAAAACTGGACGCAGCTAATCACATTGCACAAATGTTAATTCGCTTTTGTGAATTTTATAAATTATTTATGAAATTCTCTTTGTTTAATGCAGGAAAACAAACTCGGTTTTTTTGCAAGATGATACAAACAAAATTGCAGAAAACTGCAGCGCAGCTGGTTAGGATGTGTCAAAAGTGACAATTGTTTTGCTAATGTCAGAGAGGTGATTTGGGCTAGAAATAAAATATGGAAAGGAATTTGATGGATTCCAGGTATGGCCGATGGTGAATTATTTGGATGGGTATTAAAAATAAAAGCATCCAAACAGTTTTCTTGAAAATTATAGAATACAAATCATTAGGCACAAAGTAATAAGTGGTAATAAGATCATTACAAAAATTTAATGAAAATGATGGCCATCATTAAGCTACGATGGATAAGAGTGCGAAATGATTTTTCAGGTTAATGCTAACATTCTTTGCAAACAACGACAACAAAAACGAATAATGGCAAAAAATAGAGAAAAAGTGGACCTGAATTTAAGGACAACGGCTTGGTTATCTATAACTGAACACATTTTAAATTGGAAATTTCCTAATTGGGCACTTAATGAAAATACAGTATTTTAGAAGTATGACACGGACGCATTTCAAACTACTTGATACCAGAGACAATACAATAAATTGTCTCTGCTTGATACCGTCAGTGAAGATTGAATGAGCGGAGCGTTTAATGGCCATCAAACGATTTCAATTGAGTATTATAATTTATTCGACATCAGGACAACAGTTTCATAGCTTTGAAATAGAGTGGAACCCATAGAGGCAATATGCAAAAATAGTTCACTAGATGAATTAAACAAGATGCAAAGCAATTGAGGAAGAGTTAGATCGATGCCTGCCAACATGGAGATGTCTTTCGTAGTGCACGCCGTTATAGTTAATCATTTGTGGTCACCTTCCAAAACAAACGTTCGATCGCTCTTTCCTAGACTCCCAATACGTGCATTTTGATTAGCATTTATAGAAATGTTTAATGTTCATATATTCATGCAGTCATATCTTCCCACACAAGCAAATAGTTACTTGGCTCGAATCTCGTTAATTAACCCACGTAATAAAATAATAACTCCTTATATGTACGAATACTGAATCATCTCAATTTACTAAAAATGACATGGCGCCAGTAAGTTATTGCGATTACCCTATTTGCCTATTTGATGGCAATTTTATGTTTCAACGATCACTTAAATATTCATTGCTATACTTTAAAAAAAATGTATTTACGGAAGTGTCTGTTTGTCGTGGCTTTGATAGCTGATGGTGATACCAAAATGATTTTTTACTTTTAACCCCCTCGGTAAAGGGCCAAAAATATATCCTTCCGGAAGTTAAAATATTATTATTGGCGGGTGCAAGGCCCATGATTTCGAACCCCAAATGAAAAGCAAGTCATCTCGAAGATCGAAGAGAAATATTTTCTGGGTTTTGCAATTTTGCGGTCACCAAAAATTTCCTTCCATCGAGATGATAAACTCGTATTTTATTTAAATATTTTAAATAGTCTTCCCTAAAGCAATCACCCCTATCGAGGTATCCTTTCCGTTCAGAAGGGCCTTTTGACAGCAACACGACATATTTTTTCCGAAGCTCTCCGACACTAATTGCTGCGGAATGTTTTAATGTGAAATGAAGGCAATTTGAGTTCCGATCAGATTTTACTTTCGTATCGGAATTTTTTCCGAACGGATACCTCGACAGGGTTGAATATAGTGCCATCAGGAGTAGGGAATAATCAACACGTTCGTCGCAACATTAAAGTATAGGCAATAAAAGCGGTTTGATAGATTTATTAGCATCCACTCCGCAGGAAAGTTTTGGCATGCTTTATCACCGACAATCGTAGTTAGATATTATGGATTTACTGTTAATCATCCTTTGATTGTATTTAATAATAGCAATTCCGGCTTACTCGTAGCTAGCACACCCTCAACTACTGTGAACTCAGATACCAACCTAGGTAGCTTACTAGAATTTATGATAGTATCAGAAACTGCAATCTTTTAACTTTTTTTTCTGCGAATTAATGCTTATCAGCATTTACAAATTTTAAATTTGATGCGCATTTTTGAAAGGGGGTAATGCCTAAAGATATACCTACATGTTATAGAGATCTAGGATTTCTACAGTTGCGATAATAAGTTAAACAAGTACAGGCAAATGTTTAAAAATCTCTGTGAAAATAGTTTTGCCTTAATTTTAAAATAAACATTTTTGCTGTTTCTAATGCGCATGACCTGGGGTCGAATTAGCGATTTGCCGATGTTGTACACGAACCAAATTCTGCTCGTATTGCTCATTCACGGGGTGCGATTCGGACTTAAATGATGCAGAGATTCATGTAAAGGGTGTCAAGCTGTAGCCAAGTATGAATGAAAAATGCCCAAATGCGCTTAAGCAAGTAAGAGTTGAAGCTTTTAAGAATCTGCTGTATTACTCCAATATAAATGAACCCATATTTTAATTCGAAATTGGTAACCGTCGAACATGTAATTAAAACAAAAATCAGCATTGAAAACGCTGATCTTTCGGTCGTCTGCCTGTAGTCAGTCAAATGCATAATTGGCACGCACTCTATTATTAATCTAGGTCTTAATAGGACATTCAAATCGAATGGTAAATGAAAATATCCGCCGACTGTCATATCGCACTTCAAAGCTTACCAAAGAACTCCTTAACCAGGGATTCCCTCCTGTTCTCCAGAAATTAAATTGGCATAAGACAAAAAATCCACACCATGACATTTGGGTGTAAAATATTTATTTTTCGATACTGTCAAAAACATTTTGATACATAAAACAATTTTTTTTTACGTCGTTTTTATTTTTTAAATAATATTTACTTGAGTCTTTCGGAAGCCCCCATTCATTTATTAATTTTATTGTTACAATTAACATTACAATATAGTTTTACTCATTTTTCTTTTGCTTGTTTTGTATTTAAAATATAATTATGTATATAAATATTGTGTTTTTTAATATTTGCATATATATATATATAGATCATTAGAAATGTGTATGCTGATTTCTTTTGTTGTTGCACATTCAAATTAAAACGTGTATATAAAATAAAATTACAAATTAGAATAAACATTTAAATATACTACTAACATATAAATATATTTATATCTTTCCTAATTGTTAGGAAACACAAGACACAGAAATATAGTAATAATATTGAAACGAGTCAAAAACAATAAATTATCATTAATTAAAAAAATATATTCATAGTATGTAATTGTAAATATTTATAGTATTTTCTTTTGCTTTTGTGGGTTTTGGATTACATTTTGTGCACGCATCTTTTACTTACATACTCTTAGTACATACGCTTACATTTCTAGTCATCATCCTTGTTGTCGGTTTTAAGATCATATTTAGCACACAGTTCTTCGGGCGAGAGGCCTATGAGGTTCTGCAGATCGCCGACGAATCGGTAGACATACCGCTTGCCTGCCGTTTTGTGTATTATATTCTTATCGTAATAGTACCGCAAACCACGACTCAGTTTTTCGTAGTTCATTTTTGGCTTATTCTTTCGGATGCCCCAACGGCGGGCCACTTCATCTGGGTCGGTCAGCTTGAATTCCCATCCATCGCCGGTCCAAGATATGAAACTTTGGCAGGTTTTGTCCATGAGCAGCTCGAGCAGGAATTGCCACAGCTGAATGGGCCCGGAGCCTGTGAAGCAAGGCACTCCACCGGGCGCGGTTGGGTAGCCTCCACCGCCGAGGCCCTTCTCAAGACCCATGGAGCTCATGTAGGCCGCCAGGTTATGCGGACTGCACTGATCCGGTGCGAGGTTGAATTGATGCGATTGTGGCGGCTGGTGATGGCTGCTCTGAAACGCTGACGGCGGTGGGTGGTAGGGCCCGAAGTCTGGTGGTGGGTAGGTGTCATGATACCGTGGTCGTGCGTACGGGTTGTACTTGTGCTCACCGAGGATGCCAGAGTAGTAATCAGGACCTGGTCCATGTGTTGACGACGCGCCACCTCCGCCGCCACCTCCACCTCCACCTCCACCTCCACCTCCACCACCACCACCACCACCACCACCACCAGTGTCCATTTGATAGGAAGGTGGCGGCGCATGGTGGGAATGATGGTGATCCATCATTGTTGTGTCGTGGTAACCATCGTTGCCACCGAGGCCGGGTTCCTCCTTGATGTGGTGGTATAGTGTCGCCCCGGAGTTTGAACCGCCACCAGCATTCATAGCCATGTGCAAGTAGCTGAGGTTCAGCGCGGCTGAGTTGTTGTTGTGTGAGTAATCTGCGGCGGCATTTCGTGTGTCACCATGTGCCACTATTGTCGAACTACTGCTATTGCTACTACTGCTGCTACTCGTTGAACTGTTGTTCGTTGACACTTGGTGGAGTTGCTGCGGCTGGGGAGTATGTGACGCTATCACCGGATGAATGCTGAGACCGACTCGCTCTTGTTGTGACATGTGTTGTGTGGGCGGCTGCTGTTGATGCTGGTGGTGTTGCTGTTGTTGTTGCTGTTGTGTTACTGGTAAAGGAGGTGTGCCGCTATGCGGCGTCACTGATGACCCAACCACTACCGATCCATGCGAGGTCGAATGAAAACTGCTGTTATCACTAGAAGAGTAATCGTGTGCGGTTAATCTTTGATTATTGTTGTTACCTAAATAATTGGCTATTTGGTCCGATCCACAGACTGACGTTGAGCCACACAAATACGTGGCAGTTGCTCCAGCCCCGCTACCACCATCCTCACAGTCCTTCTGTAGAATCTCCAAATGCTCCCACAGTATATCGCCAGTGAAAGGTGGTGCGATTGCCAAGAATCGCTCTCGTCCCAACGCCACCATCGCTCTTCCTGTCATCTTAAGGAACGGCTGGATGTTCATTGATTCCAATGAGAACTCCTTGGTGGCCCAATTCAGCCAATAGATCACATGATCTTCAGTCCATTCGCGTGGATCTTTGGTGATATTACAATTTTGTACTTCTTTCTCCCACGAGGCAAAAGACGCCTTTAGAACTTCGGCGACTTTCTTGTTTGTCCCAGGAGTAAACGGTGGTATCTGTGCCGGCACGTCCAACGACGCCTCATGATCCGACAGATCTGACAAACTGCGCAGCGTTGCCCCATCCTCTGTCGATTGATCCTGCTGTTGATGCTGGTGCTCCTCCTTTATGAATACATTCTTACCCTGAACGAAATTCGGTAGAAATGTAACTTTACGATTCTTTTTCAATCGCATCTTAGGTTTTAGTGTAGTGATCTCTATTTTGTTTGTGATTCTTAACTTATGTATAGTTATACTATATCTTTTCAAATTGTTTTTTTTTTAGTAGTGTATGTGGTGCGTATGTACAGATATTACGAAAGATAGTAGTGTATTATACGTTTTGCCCATTTATACTATATGTAAACAGTAAACACAACAAGAAGTTGATCATCGATGCAAAATTAAAAATGTTCTAATAGAAAATGAAAGCAAAAAAAAAAAGAAATAAAAATACAAAATTTCAAACAAAAATCAAAAAGGAAACAGAAAAATAGTATTTCAAGTAGTGGGAGGATCCAGGGATGTGAGTTTTTCTTGATTAAGGGATAAAATGTTTTCGACAAAAAAAAAAATTAATAACTTATCATATTTATTACAACAAAAAAGGCCACACACCATACTCTCTGCCTCTCCCTCTATCTGACAAGAGTTTTCCCGCGATCAACGAAGATCTATGTGCGCTCTTCCTGGCGCTCCGCTCTCTCCTGTTCGTCTATTTCCACTCTCTCGGTATATATGTCGGTAGGTAAGACGAAAAAAAAAAATTACTTCCTCTTGAGTTCATTCATGGATAGAATCGATCGTGTGTATAGTTGTAGAAAAAAAAACACGAATCAAAGAAAAAAACGAGAAAAGGCGTTCAACAAGTGATCCTCCGGATACGGCAACGACAACCACGACTACGTAGCCTATTATCGCACTTGCGCATGATCCACATTCAGTTCTTTAAGTATTTCTTCGTTTTTTTTTTGTAATTTTTCTTTCGTTCATTAATTTGCACCGCGAATTACGCACTGATTCATAAAAATTAAGCACTCGATTTTTTCGATTTCACAGTAGTTTTTCTTCGAGTTATCTCGTGAGAGAACAATCAGAATTATTTTCTTTTGCTTTTTGGTATATTTTTATCTCTGTGCAATTTCGATTTAGACACCATACACTAATTTCATTCTGTAATTCTTCGACACAACTAGTACTAGAGGGTCTAACTATAAGCACCAGACGGAGACGACGAACGACAACGACGACGACGGCGAAATGATATTCAACACACATTCAACACATTTCCATATAAAATGTGTACTTCTCGCTCTGGCTACCTCTGCTTTGATATCGATGAACAGGCACAGCACACATGCAACACACACAATTTTTGACAGTTCACTTCCGCTGCAAACAAGATAAAACAACACAAAATGAGGAAAAAAATGCCATTTCAAATTGAAAACAACATAACAAAAAAAAGCGCACCTGACATCAGACGCTCGATCTCTCTCGCACTTGCTTACTAGATGCGGTTGGCCATATGGGATCGAACCAACACCGAATCATCATCATCGCACAGGGTTGGTGTGAGTTCAGAGTTTTTTTTTTGTACCTTGCTTCTATTTGAAGAGAGAGCGAAGAGTTACCACAGCGCAACGGCCAAGGCAACCGAAATGGTGGAGGAATTTATAGCATTTTGTAGTGTTTTGGACGGAGCATTTCACCCGCATACGAATGGTGGTTGGATAGGTACCTAGTGTGGTTGTATTTTTGTTTGGTCTGGTCGGCACTGGCAGTTCCTTTGTTGGGAAATGATGGTGGATGACAGTTGGAAAGGGTGGCAAAATATGCACGATCAGTGAAACTACCATACAGTAAGGTGTACAAATAAGCAACAGTTCGTTTTGGTTTTTTTTTTTAATGTTATTTTAACCACAATTTTCTCCATTGTTGGGATGATTTTCTGCTAAATTGTCTTAAATAATAAAAGACATTTGATAAATTTTCTGGGTATCAATATCTGCACTAGAATATTTGAATATCTATTGACCCAAATGTGATTGAAAGATTGAGAGCAAAATAGCTATAATGAATATCTATATTTTTTACCTACTACGACTGAAGTTAGGCATAAGGGTGAACTGATAAGCATTCCTCACATGACTGCAGCTGGTAATTTCATTTGAGCTCTGTTTGATAAAATAACGATAGAACAGTGAGACGTTAGACCCACGAATTGAAAGAAAGCTAAATCTTAAAGAAGAATGTGCAAGCATCGAAACAAAAAAAATATATGTTGTTGATGCCTACGGAGAAGATTATAAAAACTTTTGCAGTGAAACGGTTAAGATTTCATAGAATACACATACACACAACCAATACAATATGCTCTTATAGTGCAGCACGCCGATTCTTCGCCGAAGTTAGATAATTAATGCTGCTGTTGATAGAAGTGCCCAACTAATGTCGTTCTCGATTTGGCTTTTCAGATTTCTGCTGCCAAACCGAACATGAAATCCGAATTTTATTGGTTCTTGTATGTTTTAATTGGGAGCAAAACAAAAAACGTGTCCACTTGCACTGGAAATCCATTTCAATTGATTTTCACACATTTTTAATAACGCATTTTGAAATAATTTAATATAAAAACTCGATCCCATACGCGTCAAAGAAATAATTCAGCCAAAAAAGAAATCCTTCCAACGATAAGCAATTCGTATCCGCCAGCTGTGTGTCATAAACATTGGTATTAGTGAAAGTATGTGTAAATCTGAGAAAAATTTGAGATTTCTCAGAAGTGATCTGAGATCAAGACAAAAATTGATCTTTTTGGCAACCCGAACATGAAAAGCAATCTCGAACAAAAAAAAATTAATTTTTTTCGCAAGAAGATTGATCCAAATCGAAAACGACATAAGTTACCTTCTATTCTAATAAAAACGCAAAAGGTACTAATAAATAATATTCCGTACCAACATTTTCATGAAAAAACACGTTACAACATATGGTCCTTGGTTAAAAAGAGATAAAGTTGAATTGACTCTCAGTCAAAGCCGACATACTTAAGTCTCTTACATAACAATGATAGGTTGATAAACCAAACCAAAGGTTCTCTGGCTAATATTTTAATCCAAAATCACATAACTGACTATAATCAATAAAAGACTATTCACATGAGTGCGAATTACATTACATATAGGCGAATTGCGAACAAATCAATTTAACTGTACTCATGAATTAATAGTTGCTATTTGTCTTACCACAAAAGCATTATACTCAATTAATCTAACATCTAATCTTGAAGAAACTGAGTCTTAATTGATTAAAATAGCGAAATTTACAATTAGGGAAATTTTCCCGCGAATTGAGAATTTTTAAAACAGTCGCGATCCACAAGCCCGCGAATGAAAAATTAGTTCGAACTTAACCTTCAACAATGCATTCGAGGATACTTGCGTCTAAAAAAAGTTTTCATGTGAGTGAAATGTCAGAATTTACGAATATTCGCCAGTTCGCTCTCGTGAATGGTCCTTAATAAGCCAATTTTGAAACAAAAATATAAATATAAAACGAAAACTAGTTGGTGCTCGGTGTGAAAAGCCTATAATATTATTAAATTTTATTTTATAGAAAACTTACCATCGAACGCAGTCATTGCGCAACAACACATTTCTTTACTACTGAACACAGCCCGCAGATGGAAGTATCTCTTTTTCTCTTTCTAGTGGACTCACTTTCTAAACATTTTGACAGTTCAGAATATTTTCATAGTGGATTGACTCATTTTCGCCTTTCCTCAATTCTCTACGACAAACGACATTCCGTCACACACTCTCGCACGCAAGAGTACCTTAACGAAAAAAGGGGAGGAAAAGTGAAAAATTTAATTATTATTTTTTACATAAAAGTTTGCAATAAAACAATTCTTCCCCTCCTTCCTTCATTTATCCATCCGACTGCTTTCATTACTCCCAAAAAGAATTCACCAAAAACTTCTTAGCAATTATAATCAAAATCCAACAAAAGCGAAAAAGAGTTTCTGTATATTTTTCCACCTGAGCGAAGAGGAGACCAAAAGAAATTATAAACGTCCAGTGAAAGAACACAGAACGTAGATAGAAGAAAAAAGTTTCACCCAACAGAAACGAAAAAAAAAAAACAATTGGCAGTGAAAAACGCAAAACTTCAAGAAAGAAATTCTGAAAAAAAGGATTGTATATGTGGCAATAAAGTTTGTGTACGTTTAAAAGTTGTTGTGCAAAAGCGATATCTTCTCTTTTATTAATTTATAAAAAAAGGAATAAAACGCCGAAAGAACAAGTGACCAAAAACAACTTCCTATTTAAAGTGCGTGAAGTGCGAGTGCAAACGGCTACAACGAGGAAGTTGCTTCCTCTGTCAGAATTGTCGCCGCGAATAAACCATGTCCTCGACGACTTCTCCCGCCGCAGCTGGAGGAGGTGCTGTAACAGCTGGTGACGATGCAGCCACAATTGAGGAGTTACGTTTAGAAATCGAGCGCCTGTCTCGTGAGCTAGACCAGGCCAGCAGTGAAAAAGTTCAGTCCGCCCAATTTGGTTTGGTGCTGCTCGACGAAAAGAGCTCCCTGCAACACAAATGCGAGGAACTCGAAACTTTGTACGAGAACACAAAACATGATTTGGATATCACACAGGAGGTGAGTCTTCTTTTTCCGTATTTGGGTTAATGGCAACAGCATTCGGTTAATTTACGACTACGTAAGTGCTTTCAGAAAGCGATATGGGCGTGCAGTGTCCCTAATTACAGGGCCTGGCTCTCTGATTTCACTTGGAATTTATAGAAATACATTTTCCTCCGTTTTGTGTGTAGTCATTCATTATTTAGGCGAGGATATGACGGCAGGGAGGAACTCCAACTCTCGATGATGTCTTATGCATATATAAATAATTAAAATTAATCTGTTAAAAAATCGATTAGGTACTCCAGAGCCTTAGACTTGGAATTACCTCATTGCACAGTGTATAATCTAATGGAGACTTTGCATTAGTCATAAAATCATGGCCACTTAAGGAAATAGGTGTAGTTGTACCATGATTGTTTTTGAATTATAGATCGGAATCTATTCTCTAGACAACCATTAAGGGAATGGAGTATAACATGTGAATGAAATGAGACAACTCACAGCAATTGAGTTGCTCTATGTTGTGCGAATAATGCTTAGTGAAAAGTCATGTAGGTAACTGTTCTTTTTATCATATTCATACAAGTTATATTGCACTTTATCTTAGTTGTTATCTATGTCAAAATTAGATTGTAGGTACCTGCTCAAGAAAGCCGTTCCAAGATACTTCTGTCAAGCTGATCTCAAACTAAAGTAGGTTAAATTAATACTTTGGACAACATGCTAAGCATGGACTCAAAAAATATCACTGTTTTACTGTTGCTCAATGCAAGCTCAGTCTTGTTGAATACAGACACTGGAAAAAGATTTTTCCAACACACGCAGTACTGGTGTGTTCGAGTAGGTACTTCACCTTGCAAGCTTCACTAAATGAAATCAATCGACTTTGAACATCCCTTTATAGAATGTTTTCCGTTGTTTGAGTTCTCACACTTTTCATTTGAAATATTCTTGTAGCATATCTCAAACGCTACTGTTTAACTAATTCTATTTTCGGTGCGGAATTTCCCAGACAATGCAAACAAAATATTCTCTTCTTCATCATCACCATCGGATATTTTATCATCAAGAAATGTATCCTCTTAATGACATGCTGTATGGTTTCAGGGCACCACGTTTCACTTTTGGCTTAATGGCTCACTTGTCAGAAAATGCTTACGAAATGCATTAGTGTGGAATGCAAAACAGTATTACCCCTTAAAGCTTTCCACCCAGTGTGCCCGTTACACGAAGCATTTTGTGCCGGTTTAAAATGTAAATGTAGCTGTCTTTCTGCTTGTTGGTTTATTTCTTTACGGTTTAATTGCAGGAAAGAATATATCTCTGTCAAAGGATACGTTGATGATATTGATATTCTAATGAACAGAAACACACTTACCTAACCGCTTACCTGTTCAAATTATTCACCTACGATCGCCGAACTGGAATCAATGTGCAATATAATTATGTCTGTTCAAAATTACATTTCTTTCCGATTAGATTCGGTGAATCAAAATAATTTTAATCAGATAGTTTCTACTATAAAGACAAACATGCTCGTCTGAACAACTAAACGTCGGCAGAAATTTCCATAAAAATTCTAAAGACTTGTTGCTGCAACTCTCCTCTGTGAAATTCCTATCACATTTTTCGTGTTGATTCGATGAGTTCCGTCCATTTACTTATTTATTTTTCAAAATAATCTTTTATCTGTAGGCTTTACACATGTCTTTGCCTTTCTTTCAACACGTAGGCATCCATTTATCAAATTTAATTAAACTATCACCAAAGCTAATTTTGAGACGAGGTATGCGGCAACCTGTATTAACAACTAAAGTGAACGCATTACCTCCGTGTGTACAACAATTAACTATATTTAGTTATTGAACAAATGTTTCGTATTTCTTGGGGCCATGAATTTCGTAGGCTTTAATCACTAATTTCGTACTAATTTAATCAAAACGATCTCATGAACTCAATCCAATCGGATAGTTGTGACCAACGTACTACCTGAAGAGAGCCACACATCACAGTCATCAAATATTTGGTTGAGTTTAACATTCAAGAACAGCAAAGGGCATATATATGGAAAAAGTGTAGCTGCGGTTAGATCGGTTGATTTACGAGCCGTACTTCCTATTGGGACTTTCTCTATTCAAGTCTTTGTAACTGGTGTCGTTACAATGGCGCACTATCCAACCGACCGTGATGATTGTGAGCAATGATTCGTGAACTATGGCAACAATATCCACTTTTGTATTAATCACATGCATTAAGGTAATTATGGAACCGGTTGGTATGATATTTAACTTAGTTGACGCTTGATGGTGCATCAAATGAGAAGAGCCGGTTCAAGAACTAGAATCAAAATAACCTGCGCGGGCACTTTAGTTTAAGCCTAATCCAACCAAAGCATGATTAATAGACCATAGCCGTCAGAAACACAAAATACAAATAGAGACACGCGAGTTCGGTCCTTATCTATAATTAGATTTACCATGCAAAGATCTTTACTGTCGATTGACCATTTTAGAATAAAGTCGGTCTTTGTTGACGTGGGGGTCAGGAGAACCACTCTAACGTTTGCTCTGGAAAATGAATTAGCACTGAGACGAATGTTGGATGCGTCATGAGTCGGAGAAAAATAACATCGTTTCCACATTTTGGTTCGACATCCATAATTTGACTGACAGTTCACACAGATATGGTGCAAGTAAGAGGGATTTGAGAAATTTGCCGCAAGTTAGCCACATGCAGTTGGAAGTTTTTGTTACCAGTCTCAAATAATTGCCTGCATCAGCACGAGCAGACCTGGACCGTGACTGAATTTGAAACTAAAATAAACTGTAACATAGATTTCTTGGCTGAAAAGTTGGACGAACTCGACTCAGCCCCTCACCACTTTGGTATATTTCAAGCCAAATTCATGGCTATCATCATTAAAGACCGGAAGCTATTCAATTTCTGAGAACGCCAACTAAAGGGTGATTTTTTAAGAGGTTTAGAACTTTTTTTTAAAAAAAAAACACAAAAAATTCGAAAAAATTAATGAAATATTTATTTGAATCGATAGTTTGAACCTTGCAATTTAATGTTTAAAGATAATTTCATGCAAATGTTGACCGCGGCTGCGTCTCAGGTAGCCCATCCGCTGAGTCCAATTTTGGCATACTCTTTCACACATATCGGCCGGTATCTCACGAATGAATGCATGGATGTTGGCTTCCAGTGCGTCAATCGAAGCGGGCTTGTCCCTATACACATTAGCCTTGGCATACCCCCACAAAAAATAATCTAATGGTGTCAAATCGCACGATCTAGGCAGCCAATTGACCCGCCCGAAACGTGAAATTAACTGTTCTCCAAACTCGCCTCGCAATTGCGCCATTGTTTCGCGTGCTGTGTGGCATGTGGCACCGTCTTGTTGAAACCACATATCATGCAAGTCAAGAACTTCCATTTCGGGCAAAAAAAAGTTTGTTATCATCGCTCGGTAGCGTTCACCATTGACAGTAACGCTGCGATTCGCATCATCTTTGAAGAAATATGGCCCAATAATGCCGCCGGCCCATAAACCGCACCAAACAGTGGCTTTTTCGGGATGCATTGGTAGCTGTTGCAATGCTTCTGGCTGATCTTCACTCCAAATGCGGCAATTTTGCTTATTTACGTACCCATTCAACCAAAAATGAGCCTCATCGCTGAACACAATTTTTCGATAAAAAAGCGGATCCTCGGCCAGGTTTCCAAGAGCCCATTCACCAAAAATTCGGCGTTGTGGTAGGTCGGCTGGCTTTAGTTCTTGCACCAGCTGTATCTTAAAAGGCTTTACGCCCAAATCCTTCCACAAAATTTTCCACGTAGTGCTGTAACAAAGGCCTAACTGCTGGGAACGGCGCCGAATCGACATTTCGCGGTCTTCTGTCACACTAGCTGATACGGCCGCAATATTTTCTTCACTACGCACAGTACGTAAACGTGTTGGTGGTTTAATGTCCAACAAAGTAAATTTGGTGCGAAATTTGGTCACAATCTTCCGAATAGACTGCTCAGAAGGTCGAGAATGCCGATCATAAAATGGAAGCAGCGCGCGATGAACATTTCGAACCGAGCACGAATTTTGATAGTAAAATTCAATAATTTGCAAGCGTTGTTCATTTGTAAGACGATCCATGGTTAAATTGCAAACCAAACTGAAGCTGTTTGACAGTGACACAAGGTACTAAACACACGTCAGCTGTCAAAACCAGTGTTGCCAAAGCCAAACCAGCTAAAAAATCACCCTTTACAATAATAAAACAAAGTTGCTAGGGCAATGCTGAAAATCGTTTAGCGAGACTGCCAAGCAGCTCTGAAAGGTTCTACTGCAAAAAATAAAAAAAAATGTCACCTGAGAGGTGTACGTTCGGAAA
Source organism: Cheilosia grossa (assembly GCA_963082955.1). Classification (NCBI taxonomy): domain Eukaryota; kingdom Metazoa; phylum Arthropoda; class Insecta; order Diptera; family Syrphidae; genus Cheilosia; species Cheilosia grossa. The sequence continues at coordinate 12,827,929 of OY720147.1, forward strand.
ATAGGAGAACTTTTTTGACAGTTCCGTGTGTGATCTGAACAAAAGAAAAACGCATATAGAGTAACTTTAAGATCGCTTGGATTATGATTACGAATAAATTTTTTAAACAAAAAACTAATTAAATCTGTAGGACTTTCCTTTAACAAAATCATCCGATCTGAAGAGGACAATTATTCTTCAGTTAAGCTGTGACATCTGCCAAAGTACAGCGGTTTTACCATTCATTCATTTAAAAGGAAAATACATATAAAATGTACCTCCCTAGGCTAAATAAATTCAAAATTCCAACCACGTACCTGGAGGATGGCATTCGTATGCGCACCACATTTATGACTATTGGCACCACAACAAGTAATAAATTAAAAACAACTTAACGGCGACGCACAAAAATTCCCCAATTCCTTGGCTAGAGACATGCTAAAAGATTCCTTTATTGCTGGGAATATTTCACACAACCGAGAGTAGGTACAGCGAAAAATTTATCGAATTCCGGTATCCGGTCATATGAATTGAGATCCGTTTTTCAGCGCAGCAACCATTCACAAAGAAATAACCATAAATCATTACAGGACACACTCGCAATAAATGGAACCGACCTGCGAAGGATTTACAAAGAGGATAACCTGCCTTTGAGTCGTAGCCAAAGTTTTCCTCAATCAAAATGGGAAAACCGGACGTAATTCCCGGCTGGTTGTGGGATCGCAGCCACAACCAGTTTTCCGTCACAAAAAAGTTTGTCCTGTTTGCCGTGAGAGCTGCGTAAAACTTTTAATTAACATCCACGCGGATGGTGGTGTGTTTCAGTTTGAAAACATTCGGAAAACTGCAGAGAGAAAAAAAAAAATCATTTTCCAAACGAATAGAGCAGACAAAGAACGCCTGCACTGTCGATATCAATTCAATCGAATTAAATTCCAACAACACGTCTCCACCTTGCATGCGGCAGCAGTAATCGGCATTCGAAATGCGAGGCGACATTTGTGGCAACATTTTAATCATGTGGGTTTTGTAGTCGATTTCAGAAGTTCCAAAGGACTTTTTTCATTATCGTCACTCGTTCTTAATTTAAACTGCATCCAACTTTGGGCGAAACTTTTTCCCATCGCACATCGAACGGAATGATTAAATATTTTGTGAAAAATGTAGAAAATCCCGAACAATGTCGTTATTTTATTAAAGATATAAATAAAGTTTCATATTGCAGGCGGTAAGGCGCGAAAGAATTTCGAGATGAACATTTAACAATGCATTGGCAGGAGATGGAAGCGGACAAGTTGTAATGGGAGAAAAGTTTTCCACTAAAATTGCACGATAAAAGGAGATTTCCTTTATTCCTGGCAGCAGGGGAGGGATATAGAGAAATTTATCTTACACCCCTGGTTTATGGCCATCATAAGTTGGATATTTTTCTTGTTTATGGTTTGGAACGGAGCTGGTGAACATTGCTTTGCGACACAACGCGCAACGTGTTGGTTATAGTTGCAGATTTATTGCCATTTTTCTTTGCGCCATCAGTAAAGATAATAACTCCGCAAGGGAGGATTTTAGACCGTGTTGGGACTATGAGAGTATTAATTATTTTTTAAAGACAACCTTGGGTTCGGTTTTCTGCGGACAGTTTCGGCTGGCATTCATAAAAGTGTCAGAATGCGAAGGTAAGAGAAGAAGACGGTTGTTGATGAAGCCTACAAGAGCAACTGCCCCGGCTAAGGTTATAAGGAGTGTATATCCATTCAAGGAAAAACTGATAAGATTTACAAATTACCAGCATGACGAGTGTACGCTTAAATTTCGCTCAGACGATCATCGTTATTCACAAATGTCACTCAGATATGACAGATAAAGCGGACATTTTTTAAAACCAACAACGCTGGCAAATTTTGCAGTGATTACTTGTTTAGTTCACAAGAATATAATTTGAAAACCGCCCATTCCTTCAATGAACTGATTTCCCTTGCGTAAGTTCAGAATTTCAGGAGTTTGTCCCGTTTCTAATTCGAGAAGTTTTCGATTCGAACACATTTGCTCAGAATTAGCGTAGTTGTCATACTTTTAGCTTTTAGTTTACATTGCAAAATTTCAGCGCAAAATTTTCTGTCGATAACTTTCCATATTAGACAAATGAAATAGAGACATACCACTTACAATTAGGTTGTCCGCATATCTATTATTGATATGACCTCTTGCAGGGAACGTCTTCCATTTATAGGGGCATGCATTTAGATTTTGTGTCTATGGAAATATTTGGAGAATACTAAATGCGATCTATATCATTTCAGAATAAATTATAAAACAGTTGTTTATACTCCGCAACCTCTAGAGCTAGTCCCAGTGAATGCGTTTTTATATCTCTGTTTGAGCTCTGTTTTAGTTTTGACGCCATAACAATTTAAAATAGCTACGAGAACCTGCAAACAGCAATATTCCAGTAGGCTCATGTTAAGCTGTAGATATTAGCCTCATAAAATATCTGCAATACCTATACCGATCGTGTACAACGTCTTGAGAGAGGTAACAGCCCAAATCCGAAGCTGTACCTGTCTCTCTTTAGAAAGGAATAATGGGCCCAAATGGGAATCTGTCACAGCCTATTAAAATACTAGCGGAGCGGAACCTTTTCAGATTTCTAAATACCTAGTTCTAATAGGCTATTATAGCCCTTAGAAGCTGTTTTTCAGCCATGCAGTTCCAGCTTGTAGAATCTCTTAAGGGATCTCGAGATCTTATATTAGAAGCTGTCAAGTGAAGACTGGCGATGGGACGTAGACTTCTAACTGGTTCTTCAAGGGCGCTTCTACTTTCTCATTAGATAACGCAGTTGTCCGCCGCAACAAAAATTCACCTGTGGTTGCCACGTCACCTGTCTACTAATCTTCATCAAAACAGTCAACAACACTCATACTGAATTGATTTCCAAACTTTACATAACTCGAACTGTGCGCAAGCACAAAATCGAGTACGAGTGGGTATCAATTCTAATTTCCGCCAACCACCACGACCCGTGTCTCTAAACAACCTTGAAAATGTATACCTATGTGCTCACTACAAAATAATTGAAACGAAAGTGTGACTTTATCTCTGAAAACAGCTCTCCAAACAACCAACGCACACACACTGAAATTGATCACTTTTATCTAGGTACGGTGCGGTGTTTATCACTTTTTCTCAATTAATCCCAAATGTAGGACAAAGAAACTCTCCACCCATATCCATCCACCAGTATCATCTCGCACAAGGTGAACAAGGTCCAAAAATTGAACTACAACTCCGCATTAAACAAACAAAAAGGTGAGCTATTCAAAAAAAAACAAAAAAAAGCAAAAAAGCTGCTGAAGTGGGAATCTTTTATGGTTCACATTCTAGGTCCGTCATAAACGCAGTGAACGAAAGCACAACCAAAAAATCGTGCGATTCGTGCAAAATAGTAAAACACGAAAAAAGAAGACAGAGCCACTGGCACAATATACACGGAAAGAAAGAGGCAGAGATAACGTAAAAAAAACACATGATGATTGCTCATTAGTTAATAACCCCCGAGCCCCAACCAACACCAGGAAAGATACAGAGTATGGGCAAGGCTTGGGCGATAGAACTATCTAACTGATTACGTGTTGGCTTTGAGGTAGCTTTTCTTGCCACCACAAGCAGCGAGTATAACCTGGCGGCCAAAGGGAGAAAATGATCAAGAGAGTCAGTTGCCGCTTGCTAATTAATTAAAAAAAACTGCTGCTCCCTGCGTCGGTCGCCCCCCTCTCCAGGATTTTGCAATGTGACTGAAATTCGCAATGAAATCATACCAAATGCCCACTGAAGAGGCACAATAACAGTGGGCATAAAGCATAAAGGTAGACCGTACAGCCATAGGCACACAGAGGTCTCTCACACTTTGAGCGCCATCATCATTCCATTGCCATTCACAATCGTTGAGCTCCGATGAATCATTTTATTCGGTCTGAACTCTCGAGGTGGGGTTGGCTATGCATGCGGCTACTTCGGCGATGTGTGCGTCCGGTTGAGATTAGATGGATATTGTTGGCTATTGCCGACCACACATAGTCAAGTCTGCGCATAACCTGTATCTGGTTCAGTTGTTGCTAATTTTCAATGCAAACGTGGGCTGTATGTGGTATGCGTATGATGATAGGTAAAGAACCTCTCCACACGCACTCACACATGTATCTTTTCGCACATTCCGTGTTTGGAATTGGCAAACTGACATGGTTGCCGCTTAGCAAACAATTGCATAACTATTCTAGATTCCCGGGTGTGTAGGATCGAAACGTTACTTCAGCTTAATGCGCTCGTCATGATTGTCTTTCCGCTCGTAGAAGTGGCTAAGTAGGACAATGATAATATCGTGTAATTGTAGCATTTGCGTTGCGATCCTGAAATGCAGCAAGAAGATACTGGAAAGGTCTATGATTTATGGTGGAATTATACAGTGGGTGGACTGTGCTGCGTGCGTGCTGCTGGGCGGGCCAGTACAGCTCACAGATATTTTTTAAAAACGATGAAAAGATCATGACTAGACCCGTGCGTCGTCCGCATACGCGACTACACCTTGATTTGAACTCTAACGAAGTCTACCAGAATTTTGTCAATGACCAAAAGCCAGAAGAGAGACGATATAACCTACCTCTGTCTAAAGTCGTGTCACGCCCCTTTGTTAATCTCATTTCATTTCAATGTAAAAACACGCGAGTTGGATCCAACTTTTTGTCAAAAATTCAAGTCAATCGAGCGACTTCTGTTCGAGTTTTGCGAACACAAACATATCTAGATTGAAACTTTAGATATAAGTTAAGAGTTAGGGTTGTATGTGTGCCAGAATTTGTCGTTAAATTATTTTAGTGCTAGCAGCCGAGTGAATCATGCCGTCTAAACAGAACTCGATGTGAAGTGAGCTTGCAAATATGCACTTCTCCTTTAAGCGTATAGATAGTTTTCATATATCTATTTTTAAAAGTGACAGCGGAAGCACGTTTATACTTCTAACACACCGGCTCGACGGCACCCATGACCCATAGGTAGGCATTGTCAAAGGCACTACATTGAGTTGAGTCTGAGTCGTAACCAAAGTGCACCATTGCTGCGACAGCAGACGGCTTGAGTGATGACTCAAAAGAGTTCCACGAATGACACGCGAAACCTGTGTAGCATTCGTAAATAGTATCTGTTGCGAAAAATAGTAACTTAGCTTAATAAATTCTCAATCGAAAGGCGATACATCTACTACATCGAATTTAATGTTCATTTAATTGATTAGAAGGAAAATAAATGACGTCGTGCAAGCAATTAAAAAGGTTTCCATTTCCCTTCCATTAATAGATCTACACAAGCAAGACCCACGTCCACGAGTATTGGAGCAACTTCGAAATTGTCGCTCTCAATCTTATCGGCCGACGTATTAATTTCCAATTAGACCGAGATCAGATCTCCTCCTCACAAACACCTACCCACATGTAATTTTGTATACTCGAAATGTTTTAAACGGGTTTTTTTTCTCGCCTCTCCTTGTGCACGTATTTTAATTCTAATTTAAATTTTAATGAAATTGAAAAATGGCTCTTTCGGTGCGGGCTCTTTGCTACGGCACTTTGGTGGTGTATATATAGGAATGGCAGCGCATCTTCTCTTTCGAATTGAATCTAACAAAGTTAATTGACCATAAAATAACGCTCCAACTGGCTTTGGCAAATTGGAGGCAGTTGCAACGGCAATATCACCCGTCGAGTGCCTGCAACTGAGTCGTCCTTTAATTTTGTAATTATTCCTGCAGGTAAATCCTGGCTATCTCTGAATAGAGACGGCACTCTGGTGTGTACGCGAGTGCAACTTGAGAGTTATTCGTGCGCTTGCAATTAGATGTATACAAGTGAAGCCTGTGAATTTGAATTTACATCGGTATCTGCGCAATTTGTGAAGGATATTCCTGTTCCCCTTTGGCATTAATCGGAATTTTATTTCATTGAACGATGCCACTTATGAAATGAGAATTTTTTCCTTCTTGCTGATTCAATTTAGTTGATTAGTGCTGCTGGTTTCAACTTGATTATAGTTAACGCTCCAATAAATATAGGAGGGGATTAAACCGGTAGGATAGCTGTGTTGATAGTTCGATCGGTAGAATGCTCTCGACATTGGAATAAAACAGCAAACAAGGGGCGTGTACTTTTGGCTAAGCAAAATGTCAGCAGTTTATTGAGATGAGTTTCAAGGTATGCACGTTATTCGAAGGATGTGAACCACTTGATAATGTTTCGATTATTTGCTCCAGGAAAATACTCTCTCACTGTATGGCGGCTTTTGAGATTGTATGATTGCTGCTAACTTGCTCGGTACTCTAAAAGAAAGCAATATCCGAATAAAAGACATGTATATAACCTCACTTCTTACAGGTGGCTAAACCGTTCATTCCACTCGTACATTGGGAATGAATGTATTTAACACCTCTGTAAGACCTGCTCTAGTCGGCCAATTAGGGCTGATTTGCTCCTTATCGTTAATTCTGTTTAAATAACCCACATAAATGCATCTCCTACAAGTGTTGTACACATTGTGGGCCGTATATATATAGTCTGGATGACAATGTCCTTAATGATTTTTTAAAGTTCTCCTATAGTCTTCATTTCCATGTAGTGTTTTCCATATGTTAGCTAAACGATATGAAACACTCCTCATTTTTAATAATTATGTGAAAGTCCTGTTGAAATTGTATAGACACTAGGCTCTGGTTCTAGGTTATAAATGAATGATAAAAGCTGGTGTTGTTCTCAGCATTTAATAAAAAACAAGAAACAGCACTTAAAGCTGTGACCTGTAGATATACAAGTCTTAATCTTTCCAAACAACATCTTCCCACGGCTTTGACATGGATTTATTAAGCAACGCCAGAAATTTCCTTTGTGCAATAATGCTGATTGTATACCTTGAAAAAAGAGCCGATGAAGGAAAGCCCGAGTAGGCATTTGCAACCCCGACCACATCGTTTGGGAACTACCATTAAAATTATAATACTTTGTTTTAGAAGATACACAAATCCTGTGTGTATTCACAATGCTAGACAATAAATGATCCACTGACTTGTTTGTTTTAAAGATCTTCTATCCGTGCGGAGCAACTTATTTCTCTCAATCAGCCTGATGATATGCAACGATTTGTGATAAAATGCTATAAACTGTCAAACTTGATGTACAAAAAAATACAATTGGGACCACCATTCAACGGCAAAAGTTAATAAAAAAAGGCTTCTGCGGCCAACTCCTTCATAAGCTTGTTGTTTTTAGAAAATGTTCCATTCATATTAACCACCTTTCATTACAGACAGTTGTCAACAATTAACGCTTGTACGGCCTTTTGGCGCAGTGGCTTAGTGGTTAGTGTTTTGGACTTCTAAGCGAGGGGTCCCAGGTTCGAATCCCGCAAAAACCCAAATTCCAACTTAGGGTTTTTTCCACTGCGCCACCTCTCGCGGACGTCTGACAAACATCCGAGAGTATAACTGTCTTGAAAGAGATTCTCAGTTAGCCGTTTGGAATCGGCATACAATTGTAGATCCCTTCCATTCGTTCCAAAAATGAAAACTCACACAAAACGAATGGTTGTGAGAAGCTAGGCCTTGGGCCCCTCGGACCTGTTGCGCCATCTAATTATTATTATTATTAAGGCCTTTTAATATTCCCTCATTGGGCTTGAAGAACCGTAGAATGAAATTTAAAACAGTTCGTCCCTTTGCGCAAACTTATTTAAAACGGCTAATATTTTTCGGGAGCAAGTCCACATCCTTGTATTACATGACAACCATTTTAATCTTTCGTGTGGAGAAGGGGTGCAATTTTGCGATTTCAATACTTTGGTCGACGCAAAATTACAAAAAATTTGCTTTGCAAGAGGAATTTCCCACGACCCATCAACACTGCACAGTATCAAAACTAAGGGAGAGGTTATATCCCGTTTCAACGGACGGCCTGGAAGCTATTACCGAAATAATTGACAATTCCCTGTATAAAATCCGCAATTGGGCTTCAACTTCGTGTCAACATAGATAAGACTTAACCAGATCCTTTTGTTACCATTAATCTACCATTAGTCAAAGACAGTTGATAGCATAAGGAACAAAGATTTGTCTTAGAGATTCTGCATAATCGACTGCGAGGTCATAGTCTTTCATATCTATTTTAAATATTTAAAATTTCACTTCACTTACAACGAGGACTAATTATTCATAAACAAAACTCGTATACAAAATAATTGCAATCGATTTTTCAGCATTTAGAGGAACTATCCCCACTATTCCTCTCCTGTTTCACGGCTTGGCCTTTGTATACAACATGTGCGCGATGATAACATTAAAAAGGCCAACTTGTCAAAGTCCAACCGGATAATTAAACCGAAAAACCCCGTCAGCGCAGTCACAGTGAGGTCGGTGTCGGGTATAACACTGCCACAAAATTGCACTCAATGCAATTGGCCCGCTGACGGATGTACTCGCTTGTTTGAACTAATTCTGCTTCATATTTTTGGCACCAGTTGACCTTTCGACATAATATGAACCATCCCACATATACACATTAGAAAGCATAACGTTTTGGCCACAACTACATCTGTTATTCCATGTCCTTCAAACTTTCGAAGCCACCCCACTCCTCCCAAATGTCGGATTGCATTTTGGATTTTCATCAACTTTGAAGAGGACAACGAGATTGCAATAAGCCAATCGACAATTGGCTCTGAATATTGCACCAAAAAGGCTCAGCACAACAGAGCTCATAGCCAGGAAACAAACAAAAGCGGCGACCAGGAGGAGGAGAAGGCGAAAAATACTCCAACGAAAATATAAGCCTCTTTTGTTCGGTCTAGGAGTGCCTAGAGAAGGTTGTAATTCCCATCACCATTAACGTCGTCGAAGTCGTCATCGTGTTCATAGTCTCATTCAACAAGCCAGCGCCGCAGCAAGAGCGTTCCCTCAGTGCTATTAAACCGAAAAATAAAATTTTCCGTTCTCGTTTTGCTGTATGCTACTCGTGGTGGGGGGTGGTACGTCGGGCCCGAAGCTTCGCTCTTTCTTTTCGCCTTTGTTCTGTATTTCAACCCCTGCACGGTGCGCCTTTATTTAGCCCCCCTCCATTGGGTTACGTCTCGTTTCATTCGAGTTCTCAACTGAAGCCGTTTATGCAGTTTTCCTCCCATTCTCTCTTCTGATGGTAAAAATGAAAAACTTTTCATATTTAAAACAGAAAAACATCCTGCCTGTCCGTCCGGGCCGGCCCGCCGAACTATGTATTTCTATAAAAGTCTTCAACTCTCATCCACACAGCACTTAACTCGAAATGAATTGAAGCGAAAACGATTTCACTGCACTATTAGTAGCATCATTTGTGTCTGAACTCTGCCCGAAGAGGTGCTCTGCTATACAGTCGTGCTCTCTCGCTCGGCGTCTATGTCCATAGCAAACGATAAACATGGGGGCAGCATTATCATCCCCCCCTCCCCCTCACACACATCATCGGTGTATAGGATTCTTAAACCCTATTGAATGCAAATGGGGTGCAAGCTGTGCAATGTCGCTATATCCTCGACACCATACTGAACACACCCCAAACACATTCCACAGCACAGCAGCAGCACACATAGTGCATTCATGTTCTGTTTATGTTTAGTATAGCGCTGCAGGCAGCGGAAGACTCATTTTATTTTCTGCCTTTTGTTTCTACTGCATCTTCCTTCCACGGGTCTTTTGTTGTTAGTCTTCGTGTTTCGCACTTGCCTTGGGAATCTGTTTCAGTTTTTTTTTCTTTATACACCCTGCAATTGAAGGGTAATTTCCTAGGGGGCGAGGAAGAGTAGGTGGGACATTTTTAAATGTCCCATTGGATTTAGAAACTAAAAATAGTGATAATGCTCGGAGGCAGTTGTGGAAGGTTAAGCTTAGACATAGCGCCGCTAGGAGTGTTCGGTGCAAGATTTGTTTTCTCTGTTTTCTTTTTGTTTCCTATTGATGCAAAATACGTTTGGGTTTTGTGTTTTAATATCAAGGATGTTATAAATAAGCCTGACAAAGAATGAAAACAAATGGCTGTAAGGGATTTCGAGATAAGCCTATATGAGTAGGTGGGGAGATGTGCTCAAATAATGGAGCCAATTTTATGGGTACGATAGGAAAAGTTAAAAATAAATTGTTTGCATTGGGAAAAGTCTCAGAAAATGTCGTGTTTATCTGACGATTGATGGGGAAGTGGATATGTATGTGTAGAAATGGGAACCGTCATCTCTCGTAAGAGCAATGTAGGGGGCGTTGTTCGGCAATCCATTTTATCGGTCTCAAGTTTATCAAACGCATCTGTGTTTTCTCCAAGTTGCATTCGGTGGGACCATACTCAAAAGGTTAAATACAGAAGGTCCGGTTAGCACTGCTGAGGATGTTTGGTAGATTGTGGGTATGGCTCATATCAGTACCAGTTGGGTTTTACATCTACTTTTGGCCTCGACTGCTGCTTCGATTCGCTACTAGAAATACCGACAGACACGAATTGTCAAACCTCGAATGGCCTGGTCACAGAAGAGAAGGGCATAATCTTATATACCGACGCCGACTGTTCAAAGATGGATATTGGTGCAGGGGAGCCGAAATTCCAGGTAATTTCAGAAAGCTTGCGTTCATAAAATTAGTCTAAGACTGAAGCAATGCGCTGCATTAATATCAAAAAAAAGTCAACCATCACAAAGAAGTCTAACGCTAAAATAAGGCTTTAAGGTAAAACCATAATGTGATTGCATGGAAGTAACCCCGCTTAAGCCCAAACGCGATTGCAATCAAGTTGAAAGTTGGGATTCACTGAAAATGGTAAGTGGCCCATTTTTAACGTTTACCTGAAATGAAGTCAATGTGCGTCCATTTGTGACAATAGCTTAAGCCGCTTTATTTCTTTTGCAGCAGACAACTGGTCCGGTGTCAAAGAATTTTTTCTCCGCTAGTTTTCGCCCATGCTTCCCATCGACATTAGGACAACACTCACCCTTCCAGAAAGTCATACACAACCTTCGGTGTCTCGAAAGCCCGAAGCCTAGTGCAAGTCATACACCTCGGCATAGCTACTTTTAATTGCTCGAATCTTGCGTGCTCGTAAATTCAAAGTCTTATCCTGCGAATTATAAAACGACGACGACAATGTTGTAGATTTTCAACTTTATACGACTTTAGAGCGAGTAACACTCGATTTTAATTGGTTCTTTATTGGGCGACTATCGCAGAGGGTCGTCAACCCGAGACTCCGACTCACTTATGTCACCAAATTAACGTCATCTCGTCCTTTTCTTTCATTAGAACTACCCACAATTAGCGGTGTAAATTACAGCTCGAAATCTGTCACTTCATAAATTTTCAATTATCCTAAGTGGAAGTAATAAGCGACTTCTCTCCTCTTTCCCATAGAATACATACATTTACTGTACCATCTCTATCTCTCTGGATTTTAGCACATTTCTATAGTTGACGCTGCTATTCGCCGTTTTCGCTGCTGTGCCCACGCTATACTAGGGAGCAGGATATTGCAATTAAATCCATTGTCATTAAACGTAATGAACACTAAAGCTCCTTTGCATGAAACCAACACGAGAAGGACGGAGATGGAGCAGTTTCCGCTTCTCTAGACCGAAGCCACGCCATCTGTCAGAGCCTCTTTTACGCCAAAGAAACCCAGAACCCCACGACATGAGAATGAGATTGAGAACACACAGCATACAGTCACACAATAGCTCGGATTCTATGAGAAATAAGAATGAGAACGCAATAAACACTTCCCGATGCGTGCTTGATTCCAATTAAGCCATTGAAAGCGACGATATAAGCATCGTCGCACCAGCGGCACAAATATGCACTCTGGAACTCTGTAAAGAAATGTGGAACTCGCTGAAGAACAATGCTATTTGTACTTTGCATTACAGTGGAGGAGAGGCGGCTTAATAACTCTTCCCCCACTGATGCTAAGGGGGTTGGAACAAGAACATAGATGAAATAACTCAAACCAAAAGCATTACCACTACCAGTTGCTGGCGGACGGTTCCACATCTAACCCCATTATGGAACTGGAACTGGAACTGGAACTGGAACTGGAGTAGACCTCCTTTGAACATCGCCCAAGGCTGTTTTCTTCGACAAATTGTTTTGGAAAAGAAATCACCCCTCGAGGGCTTATTGTGTTTCGTTGGTTGGATTTTATAGGTCAAGAGCCAAATGGTTGACAGCATATAGTTCTAGTTGTATAAATGAAGGGCGTTTTCCACGAAATAAGGGTTCTGGTCAAAGTGTGCCACTATTCTCTTTTGTATAATTCAACGGCGAACGGCAGGTGGAAGAGGTGAACATTGTCGCAACCCTTATAATTAGAAGGAGCCCGCACCGGTTTCATTATTAATACAGCCAAATAGACGATTATTCGCACCTTGCCAACTGAGTAGAGCAAATGATGGTGAACCGTTGTAAGGGGAATAGCAGCACACCTAAAAACATAAAGTCTGGCACTAAACTAATTTAGGCTTAATGCAGAGACGAGGGAGGGTGACGCGGCGGTTATTTGGAGGACACGACGAAGGCAAAGGATTTCATTTTGTAATTACGAAAGAACACGAACCTGAAAACACACGATGTAGATAAGACACTCATTGGGATCTTTTATATGTGGCGGATGATGGCGCATAGCCCCAGCGAAGCCGGTTAATTTAGAGAGAATTAAATTTGCATATGGTGCCAGCATCACACACTAGTACACTACTTAGGGCACAAATTGGGTGTACTATAGTAGTAGCAGCATCATCATCGAAAGGCAATCTGTGTGAAATTAGACGGTGGCGGCACTGTATGCAGGAAAGTTTGTTGGTTGTGATGGTTTGGTTGCCTTGGGTCCGGGATGCCGGTGGTGATTTAAAATTAATGGAGATTGAGAATGTACATATGCATAGCGAAGAAGGGGGGGCCATTGGCGGCGAATCGTCGGTTATACGATGCTGCAGCACATGGGACGTACAGACAGATATGAATGAATTTTAATTGCATTTAAAATGACAAAATGGGCGGATGATGGGGGAGTGGATAATGTACTAGAATTCTGTATATGAGATTGAAATGCAGGAGGGAATTTCGATAAGGGGTAAGAGTGACACGTTGCCAATCAGCTTTGATGTTTGCCGGCAATGAGTTCATAGAAATCACTGTCAACCTACAACCTAGGAATCCATGCACGGATATACTCGGTTCGCTATGACGCTGTGAACACTCCCTGCGGTTGTTCGTTGGGAGTTTTAGTTTGATGATACAAATAAAGTTGGGTATAGCAGAGAAAATATATGCACGTATACAAGCTAGTTCACAGAGTTTTAAATGCTCGCACACTCTCGTCTCAAGTCGATAACAATTTTGAACAATCTTCTTGTCAGGATCCACGCTTTTAAAGTCAAAATCGAATTACTGAACTAGATCGGTCATATACGTAGTAGAGAATTTAGTTCAGGATTCAGCTATCATCAGTAGGGTACACAGGACATTTTTTGGGGTGGGAGCTGAGGCTTGAGGCTTCCCACTTTAAAATTTATAAATGTTTGCCTAATCGAGACGAGTCATAACTTAGTCACAGAAAATCCACCAAAGTTACAGCCAAAATAATACGAGAAAAGCCAATACTAATGGGACAACCGCAACACGTGTTTTTGTCGTATACCGATTACGGCAACATTTCTAAACCGATTTTTATGAAATATGACCTAAAAGAAGGGTGAATTTTATGTATAACCTTTCATTACAAGGCTCACAAAGTTTCATCACAACTCAATGTCTTTCAGCAACAATCTGTCGTGTGATCCGTCATTTTGGGAACGGTTAAAACTAGGCAACAAACATTATTTTCAACATGGCTACTTATTCAGTTCAAATTTTGTTTTTCTCGTTGAAATTTCAATCTTTATTTGTTTGTTTTTAGCCGACAGATCTTGTAGTCCTATTGGTTGCGCGAATTCGTCACTTCCGATGCCATGTTATTTAGCGCGCTGAACTATTGCGATGTGACCTTAAACTTAACATTTAATAAAATTGCTCATTTTTTTTAAATTTTGGACTAGAGGCCAGTCCCACGTTGTACATTACTTCCAATTCTAGCAACTTAAGGACCTGCCTAAGCCAAAGTTATTATACGGCGAATTCCGTTGACCAACAATTTATTTCAGTTCTCTGCAAGATGCACTCAGAGGATTGCTGTTACCCAAAGGGCAATAAAGCAAACATTTCTTTCATTACTTTTCAAACTGGAAAAACCTTTTTTTTTTTTTCAATTTATGTAACTTGTTTTCCAAGCTGCAGGTTCAATGCATTGTTTCGAAATGTCCTAGTTTTTTTGTCGCACTGACAAAGGCTTAAAAACTTCCCTTTGGACTCATTATTGTGCCACCCTCGTCAAAAAATGGCAGGTAACCTTATAAAAGAAAATTAGAGCACCGTCAGCTCGCAATTAATTTGATTGTTTACAACCCCCCACCGCTGGGCCGAAAGCGTATAAGTGAATCTGGTATAGAATCCCCCATTCTCTCATTCGAAAGATATAAAAAATGTGCGCCAGCATAATAGATTTTTATATTCAAACGAATGAAGAAGAGAACACAAAAACAGAAAAAAAAAACCCTGCCGGCAAAAATGCGTCCACATAAAAAGAAAATTACACCGAATCAGCCGAAACGGTGGAATTGGAATATGAAAACAGACACTCTCCACCCCAGCTTATAGCAAACAAAACAACACACAAAGGTGTAATGCGCGCTAGCAAGGCCGCCCTCGCAGTTTACATGCATAACTGAGTGGAACAGGGAACCATCGAAAGGAAGGGGATAGTTCAGCCACCGCACGGTATTTGCTTCGACAGACCAAGCAGAGTAGAGGATATTTGCGGAATGTAGATCCCATTTCATATAAGCCCGCACCGCAACTGGAATAATGTAACAACAACAATAGCACAATAAACATTAAGGCGACGGAGTTGGGGGCTGCAGTTGGATAAATCCGCCAGGGTAGGTGGATGGGTACTGTAAAGTGCCTGACTGATGGCGGCTTGTTGCTGCAGCCACTACTACTGCTGCTGCTCTTAAGCCAAATTGTGTTTACCCATTTCGACAAAGTGAATGAATGCTTAATAGGAAATGGGCGCGAGTTAAGTATCCATAGCAAAACATATTGAGAAAAAAGATAACATTATTTGTATTCAATGATATCTTTAGTCTCTAGTACAGTCTTGCACACAACGCTACAATGATAACATATGTAAAAGAGATAATATCGTTTGTATACAATGTTGGAATATTATCTCTTCTTCATTATCAAGCAAGACGATTGTACGCTTGGGTCTCCTTGTAGATAGATAAGAAAAGTATATAAATACGACTGTATGATGAATTTATCAACAGTCTTATTGTAACTACATAGTAGCCTTAAGCTCCTTTTAGAATTAGTAAAAAGTATTTCAATAATAAAGGACATAGTTCCAAATAAATATTGTTTAATTTTAAAAGTAAGAAACAAGTGTTTTAATTGGCGATCCTGCCAGGAGGTTAAATATACTTTTTAACTTCAATCGAGCGGACCTCGGGAACAAGTAGTGAAATCTAGTATAAACAGAACACTCGCGTTACCGGTTACAAGAATTACCTAGCATAGCAGGTACAAATATAGCTTCTTCGTACGAAGCAGCAAAGCAATTCAGTGAAAGTGTATATGTGGAGAAAAAAAACACACAAATTCGACGACAACAGACACGAGTTCAAAATGGAACAACTCGCAGTATTAATGGCAAGATTAGAAGCTTTAGAAACCAGGAGCAACACAGTAACACAAACCCTAGAGCACACACGCACAGAGAATGCAAGGTTAGCAGCAATAATAACTAACCAAAATCAAATAAACACTAATTTAGAAACAAAACTAAATGAAGTAAAATCTGGATTAGGCATAGTACCAAACATACCAGATGGTAGTGAAATACAGTTAGACGCATTTAAAAGCCTACCTATTTTCAACGGCGATCAATCAAATTATCGGTCGTGGCGCGAAGAAGCATCCAGATTAATGGACAGCATTAAAAACTTCAAAACACACAGTAAGTACGCAGCAGCATTGACTATAGTGAAAAGTAAAATACAGGGTGCAGCCGCGAATGTGTTAACTAATTATAACACAATTTTTAATTTTGAGGCGATACGTAACAGATTAGATTATACGTACTCTAATCAAGAACCTCTATACGTGCTACAAGACATGATGAAAGCCATCACGCAAAAAAGAAGCACACTGTCTGAATACCACGACGAGATAAATAAAAATCTCAATTTAATAATATCAAAAATCACTATGTCAGGTGATCCGCCGAATATAATCGACAGACTAATTAAAAATGCTAACGACGACGCAGTTCGTATATTCATTGATGGTATGAGTGACAACTTTACAAGAGGATCATTATATTCAGCTACAATAAATGATCTAGAACACGCATTCGCAATTGCTCGCAGAATAGAACATGATAATGTGCACAGGCATTTACATCTCACTCAGGATAAGCACCACAAAAATATGCCACATGAACGCAGAAACGAAAGAAGACCAAATTATTCGAGCCAAACAACGAATTATCAACCCCAGAAGCAATACGATAATATGCAGCAACACAATCAAGGACCACAGCCGATGGAGATAAACTCGAGACAAATTGTACATGCACAGCGACAAAATTGGAATCAATACAAACCCGATGTATATAATCCACCAGCGAAACGTGAACACAGCGGGAGTTTCAACACACACAACAGACCGCAACGATCTTATCAGCAGAACTTCAAGCAGCAGAGAGTAAATAACTCCCGACAACAACGCAGAGACGATGTCAGCAGTACATATGCAGAAGCAGATGAAACGGAATGTATGGTAAATAATAACATAAGAATAGATCATTTAAACTAGTAGACGGGTTGCCCTGCTTAAATTTAACTAGTACTATTTCTAAGAAAATTTATAAAATTCTTATTGATACTGGTGCAACCCATAATTACATTAATAGAAAATGCGATTCTAGCAAAAAAATTAAAATTAAACCTATAAAAATAAAAACAATGCATGGTTATTCTATGGTAGATACAAAGAAAGTAGTTAGGATATTAAAGAAAAATATAACATTTTTTGAATTAGAGGATATTCAGTCTTTTGATATGATATTAGGATATGAAGGACTTAAAGTTCTAAACGCGGAAATAAATTTCAGTAATATGACTCTAACTACCATAAGCAGTGTCGAATCTATTCAGAAAATTAATTACATAATTGGGGAAAATAATATTTATAAAGCAGACATAGATAGACTGATGAAGATTAATAACAGCATAGGACCGTTACCCTTTACAGATACTATAGAAGCAAGCATTAGGACGACCAATGATAATCCGGTTTATGTTAAACAATATCCATATCCCATAGCAGATAACGAATTCGTAAACAAAGAAATACAGAAACTCTTACATGACGATATAATAGAAAAAAGCCATAGTCCTTATAACAGTCCCATATGGACAGTACCTAAAAAAGGTTTGGACGAAAAAGGAAAACCAAAACGGCGCATGGTTGTTGATTTCCAAAAACTTAACGCTCACACTGTAACAGACAGATACCCCATTCCGGATGTCAACATGACAATTCAAAATTTAGGTAAAGCCAAGTACTTTACAACATTAGATTTGGAGTCAGGTTTCCACCAAATTAAAATCAAAACAGATGATAAAGAAAAAACAGCTTTTGCTATAAATGGCGCAAAATATCATTTTAAACGAATGCCTTTCGGGCTCAAAAATGCACCAAGCATATTTCAGAGATGCGTGGACGACATTTTGAGAGACTTTGTAGGTAAATTCGTACACGTTTACATTGATGACGTATTGATATATTCTTCATCTGAGGAAGAACATATACAGCACATAAGTCAAGTATTCGACGTACTCAATAAAGCCACATTAAAAATATCTGATGAGAAAAGTAAGTTTTTTCAAGAAGAAGTAGAATACTTAGGTCACATAATCAGACATGGTAGAATCACTACGAACCCTGAGAAAATAGCAGCTATAGAAAATTTTCCAGTCCCACAAACGGTAAAGGATTTGAGAGGATTTTTAGGTCTTACAGGTTACTATCGTAAGTTTATAAAAGGATACGCAAGCATAGCCAAGCCCCTGACATTATATTTACGAGGAGATAACGGTAAAGTAAACAAAAAACAAAGTAAAAATATTAAGTTAAATCTGAATGATTCAGCATTAGAAGCGATTAGAATTTTAAAAAATTATTTGAAAGAACAAGTCGAACTTTTTCAACCGGATTATAGTAAACCATTCGAGCTTACTACTGATGCATCCAACATAGCTATTGGAGCCGTACTAAGTCAGAATAAGCAACCTATACACTTCTTGTCAAGAACACTGAGTAAGACAGAAGAGACATATAACAAAACTTATGAAAGAGAAATGTTAAAAATAGCGTCGAAAAATCGGGACGATTTCGTTTAACAAGGGGGGGAGTTAAGTATCCATAGCAAAACATATTGAGAAAAAAGATAACATTATTTGTATTCAATGATATCTTTAGTCTCTAGTACAGTCTTGCACACAACGCTACAATGATAACATATGTAAAAGAGATAATATCGTTTGTATACAATGTTGGAATATTATCTCTTCTTCATTATCAAGCAAGACGATTGTACGCTTGGGTCTCCTTGTAGATAGATAAGAAAAGTATATAAATACGACTGTATGATGAATTTATCAACAGTCTTATTGTAACTACATAGTAGCCTTAAGCTCCTTTTAGAATTAGTAAAAAGTATTTCAATAATAAAGGACATAGTTCCAAATAAATATTGTTTAATTTTAAAAGTAAGAAACAAGTGTTTTAATTCGCGCCATTGTGTTACACCTATAGCAAAGTTGGCGATATATCCACCCTACATTTTCGATTGTTTTATATCACAATCTGTCTGAGTGGAGGCGGTTGACCACGCAAAAAGCCAGCACAAGGGCAAATATCTAGAAAACTCTTTGCTGTGGAAATTTAATATCCGCTTTTAGCGCGCTTTCAAGGATTAATTTTCTCTCGCGCATATCAGATACAAAGTTTAAGGACACACAAACGTCTATGTTTAATTTCAAGCGAAATATCCATCCTAATAGTGGAAGTTTAGTTCTTTATTTTTTTGTATACCCATTTTTTCATTAACCAATGCACACTCTTTCATGTGGAATGTACAAACAGTTGCACAACTAGTAGACTTCTACGACCACTGAAGTGTGCTCTCACTCTGAGTGGTGCAGATTGGAGGTGGAGAAGCAGGCTCTGAACTATTTCATAATTCGAAACCAGAGGCACGAAAAAATTATTCGAGTGTTTATCTTTGTCATTATGATTTTTCATTTTAGATAACCTACCCCCCCTCCATTAAAATAGGTATATATAATGTATGTTGGAGCGCATCTATTTACGGGATTGTTGGTATAAACTACAAGGATACTTAGAACTGAGATTATGCAAATGGAAAGTGTGATTCGGTCTACAGTTTTTTTTCCTTTCTTCAATTTTCATAAGAACTTTGCTAGGGGAAGGGGGCGGACTTGGAATTATGTTGTTTTAGCTTTGAGCTAAGTATAGGGGGGCGTGGAGAACAGTTTGTAATTCTGCAGACATTTTTAAGTACGTATTCTCAAGTTGTAGGACATCTTCCGTGGAATAATTTGAAGTTTTTTCCCCTTATTATCTATCCGACCATGGTCATCATTTAGAAAAGGAGAGGGGTGCTGCTGAGAGGCGCTCAAATGGCTGAGTGCTCGCTGTAAATTTTGTAGAAGGCTCACTTTATTTTGTTTGTTCTGTTTGCGAAAGCTTTTTTGATTGTGGAAAACAGGTCAAAGATTCTCACAATTTGTTGTCTTAAGTGATGGTACTTGAACTTATTCTGTAGGTATAGCTGCACCTCATGTGAACAAGGAGTGACCCATGGAAATGGTCTTTGCATACAAATTATGAGTGGGCGAGGCACTTGCACTTTGGAAATTCTTTTCTATGTCTTTAGATTTACCATTTCGGAAATTCGTATTCCTCTTCATATTATAGTTTCTAGTCTATACTGAAATTTTCAATCTTATTATAAACATTTTTACAGATTTTCAATCGTTCAGGAGTTTTTTTTTGTGACGAAGTCTGTGCAGACATCCAGTTTTTAGTTTGTATTCAAAAGTCAGATGATAAACACCTTCCCATTTGTTTTTTGCACTGAGTAGATGCCGAAAGAGCTAAAATGGGGAACAGGAGTAAAGATACATTAGAACTAAGCCGATTCCACAGATGTTATTTGTTCGCAACAGCACGAGATTTGTGTACAACACATGGGAAACTTGAAGAGTCGGATCAAATGAAAATGACAATGCTATGCATGCTCACTTCTAAAACATCTAACATGCAATATATATAACCCCATTGTTAGCATTTCAGTGGCCTTGAATATTTAAATAATTCCAGACTTGTAGTAATGGCATTTTTGCTATTCGCTTGCCTTGACCTCTCTAGTCGTCTAAGCCGTATATGATGTAAAAGGTACCTCCTTTACTCTAGCCCGGAATCTGGTGTGCAACAAAGTCGTTAAATATGTGTAGTCTAACAGCCCTTGCATGCGTGTTGGCGTTTTATTGACTGATTAATTCTTGTCACGATTGTGGGTCGTTTTTTACAAACGCGCCTAAACTGTTTGTCGTGTGTGACACTAGTGCTTTGTTTCTGAATAAAGTCTTTAGCTCCTCTGCAACGATATATAGTCCAATGTTTTGTTGTAGCTACCTGTACTGTTCGTAAGACTGTAATTTCATACAAAATCGTAATGATTTTACTAACTGTCCCTTTACTTGCTTTGTCTTTCCAGGCACTTGCCAAATTCCAGACTTCACAAAAGGTCACAACAAAAACCGGCATCGAGCAAGAAGAAACGTTACTCAATGAATCGGCCGCCATTGAGACCTCCCTCAATTTACAAATCCTCGATTTGGAGAATGAGGTCAAACAGCTGAGACATGAGCTTGAACGTGTGCGTAATGAACGTGATCGCATGCTACAAGAAAACTCCGACATTGGCCGCGATAAGTCCGACAATGAGGCAGAAAAAATACGTCTTAAAGCTGAGCTAAAAGAGCTTAAGTTCCGTGAGACCCGCATGCTAACCGAATACTCTGAACTAGAAGAGGAGAACATATCGCTGCAGAAGCAGGTGTCCAGTTTGAGAAGTTCACAAGTGAGTAGTTCATGTAAGGGCTGCAAAAATAATGTCTACATGGTTTTTTTTTTTGTGTGAAATTAAGGTTGAATTCGAAGGAGCCAAACACGAAATCCGAAGACTCACCGAAGAACTAGAGCTGCTCAACAACCAAGTTGATGAGTTGGCAAATCTGAAAAAGATTGCCGAGAAGCAGATGGAAGAAGCTCTGGAAGCTTTACAAGTAAGTGTTCTTAATGTGAGTTATGTTTTGCAATTCTATTTACTTTTTTATTCTCTAGGGTGAACGAGAAGCCAAATACGCTTTAAAGAAAGAACTGGATGGACATATCAACCGAGAGTCGATGTATCACATTAGCAACTTGGCCTACAGCATCCGTAACATAGACGATAACGCCGGCGTCAATAGTGATGGTGAGGAGGAGAATTTAGCCCTCAAACGCCTCGAAGCCGACCTATCGACAGAACTGAAATCACCCGATGGCACAAAAGTGGATCTCTTCTCCGAGATCCATCTGAACGAGTTGAAAAAACTGGAAAAGCAACTGGAATCGATGGAAAACGAAAAGGCACACATGACTTCGAACCTGCGCGAAGCCCAAACAAATCTGGATAAGAGTCAAAATGAGTTGCAGAACTTTATGTCGAGACTGGCGCTGCTTGCAGCGCATGTAGACGCATTGACACAACTCAAAAAGCAGATCGACACAAAGGACGACAACCTAACGACGATGGCCAAGAGCAGCAAGGACAAGAACGACGAGCTAAATATGAATCAAAAGTTGCGTGATGTGCTCACTCAGTACGCGAATTGGTTTACGCTTAGTTCGAAGGAAATCGATGGCTTGAAGACTGATATCAGTGAGTTGCAAAAGGGTTTGAACTACTCTGATGCTATGGTTACGCTGCGCAATGAGATAACGAATTTGAAGAACAAGCTGCTTTCGTCCGAACAGAAATCTTTGGATTTGCAGAGTGATGTGCACACTTTGACGCATATCTCACAAAATGCTGGTCAGAGCCTGGGTTCGGCCAGGTCGACGCTGGTGGCGCTGAGTGATGATTTGGCGCAGTTTTACCATCTAGTCTGTACGGTGAATGGAGAGACGCCAACCAGGGTGCTGCTGGATCATAAGAATGATGACATGAGGTAGGTGGTATGGGCAAAGATGAAGATGGGCGGACGTCCAAGTCGTCGCAATAGTTCGGTTTCGCCCTTTGCAATATAGAATTGGGTCATTATGGTGCTGTATATATTTCCGTTTTAAATAAACGTCCAAATTTATTGGGTTCGTCGCGTCTTAGACCAAAACAGTACCATTACGATTCTTAAACTTCTACGGTGTTAACTAAATGCCATTTGTTTTTCCCTTTGGTGTATTCGCTTTTGGCGTTGAAATTCATTTGTTTCAACTGTAGAAGGGCTGTGTCTTATGCCGACTAAAAAATTAATAAAAAGTGATCGAAAAGTTGCATCAGTTTCAACTCTGAAAACGGTCTTCGATTTTATATTATTTCTGTTTCAACAGAACCTTAATTTTGTTAAATAGGGCGTTTTAACCCCGTCAAGGACTCCTTTCATTTAATGATAAAAACGGCTGAGAGAAACACTGGATCTACGGCTATGGATGGTTTCGTGTCCTCCAGCTCCTGATGTTTTTTTTTTTGTTTTGTACAGCATTATACCCAAATATTCTTGGGCAAAACTATTAATTGCTCTTCCTCTTTGAGTTCCGTGTGTCACGCAAAAATTCCATAATTGGCGGCAATCAAGAAGAACATAAATCACAAAAGTCTTATTATCGAAGAAAACGAATCGAAGAGTAAGAAAACGAACTGTACAAGAATCGTATAAACGCAGGAAAGCAGTAAGTGCCCCACATACTTCACCACTTGTTATTGTTTTAGCGAAACATAACGTGCAACACTCATTCATTCAACACTCACAAAAAATTATTCCATTTGAACACAAACAAATTTTAAAAATCGTTTCTCCCCACAATGAATATAATAAAACTTTTAAATTTCAGCTTTGAAAACGACTCACTCACGGCCATTCAGTCCCAGTTCAAGTCCGACGTCTTCCTATCAAGATCGCAAATCGTTGAAGACCTTCAGGGCTTGGCCGATTCGGTGGAAATCAAGAAGTACGTTGACACAGTCAACGATCAAATTAAATACCTTAAAACCGCTGTGGAGCACACAATCGATCTGAATAAAAACAAGGTCCGAGGCGATGTCAGTGAGGGTAAGCCAATTGAGTTTTCACTCTACGACTTGCTATTGACGCCCATGTTCCCTTCTTAGACAAGTTCAACCGCGAAGAAATCGAGGAGCTGCAAGAGCAAATTATCAAGCTCAAGAGCTTGCTGTCAACAAAACGCGAACAAATCGCCACCCTGCGCACAGTGCTCAAGTCCAACAAACAGACTGCCGAAGTCGCACTCACCAATCTCAAGTCAAAGTACGAAAACGAGAAGCTGGTCGTGAGCGACACAATGTCCAAGCTGAGAAACGAACTGAAAATCCTAAAAGAGGATGCAGCTACGTTCTCAAGTGAGTACTACAATCTTTGTGCAACCTTTTCTTTGTCTGACTAATATTTTTTTCTTGTTACTAATTCTAGGTCTCCGTGCAATGTTCGCAGCACGCTGCGAAGAATATGTTACCCAGGTCGATGATCTGAACCGTCAATTGGAAGCAGCTGAAGAGGAGAAAAAGACCCTCAATCAATTGCTTAGGCTCGCTGTGCAACAGAAGTTGACTCTAACACAACGTCTAGAGGAAATGGAGATGGATCGGTGGGTTGCTTTTCGTCAATAGATTTGAACTCAAAAGTAGTGTCTCTCGGTTTTTGTGAGAAAAAGACAGACTGAGATAGAGATAACCGACATCACGAAACACAATCGAAACAAATTAAAAGAGAGAGCTAAATTTATTTTTAAATTTTAGTATCGTTCTCTTTTTGAATTTAAATCCGATTAAGCAAAATAATAACAATTATTGACCCGATAGCCATTAAAAATTGGTAAGAATTGATTTGCTCAGTCGATGTGCATGTACTAACAAGAGAAAAATGCAAAGCCAATGTCAGTGTACCCGCCTTTCGCCTTGCAAGCGTTTACTGCATACAAATATGCGTCACTAATTTCTGTAAATATGTGAATAATGTTTTATATATTGTCTTCACAGCGTTCAATTTTATTTTTGCAGTTTTCGCTAGCGCTTTGTTTTTTACTTAAACTATCTACTGCGGGGGATGAACTGAACCCAATAGTTCTGGCGTAGTGTATCAAAATCTTCACTTAGTATTGATTTCTGTTTCTGTTAATCTAGGAAAAATGAACGTTTTCCCTTCAGAAAAATACTGGCCACTTTGTTAACATTAGTTTAACATAAAACATATAATTCGAATGATTGCCACCATGTTTTCCTGCTACATTCTCTTCCCATTAAAAAAAGTATATATTTTTTTTTGTTTAAATGTTTCGAAACCGCTAATAGGTAGAATGTTCGCAAACGAAACATGTAGTTTCTAGATTTCAAGAAAGTTAAAACCTATGTTCCTAACTCATAACACAAACAATAAACTCTGTCGTGTTGTCCGCTTTGTACAAATTCCAATATTACGAAATTTCAGTTTATCGTATTTTCTGCATGGCTTTTGTTTTCGAACTGAAATTAACGCATATTAAAGTTGCTTTACAAAGAATTCAGACTCATTCATCGCACATTGAACTGATGTCGCAGAAAATAAGGGAACTAATCTTTTAAGCTGCAAGGAATTTGCAACGCAACGTTGTTATAATGGCATTCATCTATGTGAGGGCCAATAGGGTGAAAAAAAATCTCAGATTTCTTAAATAAAAGAAGCGTCCCGAATCTTGTTAGATGAAGAAATATTTCTGAGAATCCCGACTACTATCTCTATTTTTAAACAAATGTGTAGATGTGCAAAAATAAATCTAGCACTGTAATCTATGGAACTGCCTCACAAAAAAAAAAGCTTTTTTTCAGTCTGGATCAATAGTCAACAATAATTCAGTTTTTTCTATAACCAAATACATCTTCCCGCTCGACTCTGTAATTTAATACAAAACAAAAAACAATATCCAGCAGCATTTGCAATAACATTCCTATCATTGTTTCTATTATCGTCTTCTTATTATTTCCAGCGAAATGCGACATGTGCGCCGACCAATGCAGCCACCACGTGGCGCCAGTGGCAAATCATCCTTCGCTCGACCATCAACACGAAATCCTGCTGCAAATAATCAGAATCCCTTCTAACATAAAATCAGCGTGCAGCGTAAACTTTTAGCCTTAGTTTATACTTTACTTAAGTTATAAAAAGTTTGTTAATTTTATTTATACTCCAAAAAGTGAGAAACAAAACAGAAAACACATTATAAATCGTTATTTACTAATATTTACTACAAATGAAGTCAACTGAGATAAGGGGGAATAGACATTCGTTCCTATTGCCACAACACGTCCAATTTTCGTATCAAAAACAAAACACTCGTGGCATTCCACAATGGAGCGCAATAGTACCTTCACTTTTCCACCAAAAGCTCTCAGCGTACTATGGTTAAAGTTATTATTATTATTATGTATTACGAAAAATACTATCAGTATGTACGGTACGTTACTTAATAATTGAATTAGGAAAGAAGTTAATTATTTTTTGTTTGTTTTTGTAACAGAATATTACATTTTTATTTAATTGAAATTTTGAGGAAAAAATTGCTGTACGCGAAAAAAGTTATTTTGATAAATCGTTTTTTTTTTTTTCTTTTATAAAAAAATCATTGTTTCGAAAAACACTCACAAGAAAATTTGTCATTGTTCTAAATGTAAACACTTGCTGCTAAAAAAAGACTACCACGAGGCAGCAAAACAATATTTTATAGTCTCTAAGACAAAACGTAATATTTATTAAAAAAAGAAAACCAACCCTAGTAAATAAATAATCTGAAGTTAAGGTAATAAGTAATTATTTAAATTAGTAAAAAAAAAACAATTTTATAATATGAAATTAAAAAAAATCAAGAAAAAAATATTTTTAAAATAAATAATAAATAAATCGTCCATCATTGAAAGTGAATTTAATTATTGTATTTTTTTGTGGCTCCGCAATTTATTTTCTACTATATATTTAAAACTAAAAATGAAAACAAACAAATCTTACCTATCACTTTATTATATTTGAGAAATGTGTTTTTTATTTCCATCATCAATATAATGTCCTTCCACACATGTACACACACAAATCTATTTGTTTATTGTTGTGATTTTTCATATTAAAAGCAAAGCGTACACGAGTATGCTATATTTATGAATAAATGATGAGTAAATTTATATTTAATAGAAACAATTGTTATATATACAAAATACCACATTGAAAAATTCAACTATACAAGATATTGTAAAGGAATTTAGTTTATTAAACAGAATCAATGTGGGTGTCTTTTGGAGAGATGTATTTTTTTCTTTACTTTCCTTGTACAACGTATGTTTTATCCTATTTGAACGCCTGGAATGGACAAAAATAAATTTAGTATAGAGAATAACAATTTGAATTTTTATAGCAATAAAAACAAAATTAAAAAGTTTACTGTAGAGGTGTAGGGATATATTTAAAAAGTACATAGTTTCAAAAATAAAACAAAAGCTCAGCTGGGCATAATCCATTCTCACATGAAGATAGTGCATTATGCGAGAGTTTTTAGGAACTCTTAACACATTGCGTTTTTAGATCTGAATTTCCGATTTATTTGTGTTGCATGCATTTATCGCGCTTTTTTTGGGTAACGAAGAAGATGAGAGGTTGCCCTGTGGATAGACTAAATGATACGAAACAAAATATTAGATCTGCTAACGAATTGGCGAACAATAACCCCATCGGCGCAGTTGTGTTATGAAACTGTAGGGGTGCGAAATTTCGAGACCTTAGAACTGTCTGGGAATTCGATTATAGGTACTGCTTTTGTAAGTATTATAATATGGAACTTTGTGCAGACCTATTTGCAAGCGCCAATGAGATATCCTGAAGACTCAGAGTAGGTGGGTACTGCGGCCTCTGCCGGCGTCAAGGTCTGAGGTGATGGTGAGTTCTTATGGAACGGACAGCACTGTCCTCAGCGATATGGAGTTATTTTTCCAGCTTTAATAAGTTCTGAATTAATTGATAGGTTAAACATAAAAAGAATCATTGCTATGGCGGTAGACTGGTCTCAGTGGTTAGTGTGATGAGTTACTGACCGAGGGATTTCAAGCCGCCAATAAAAAAGTAAATTACCTTCTAAACCAAGAATCGCTACGTTAAGACGAGGGTGAAGTTTTATACAACTACAAATCAGTGCAACGTTTTGAATTAAAAATCTCAATGAAAAACGAGTGAGCAACGTTTATTACTTAAAACGGTACTTGATACCTGATTATCGCCGGCACTGACCAGTGACCATTCAGTGTATATATTGCGTAGTCCACCGAACGAATTCGCTTTAAGGGTACTAGCTCTGCTAATAAATAATTATAAAAACAGAACAGTGTCTTCATGTGAGATGGTTATGGGTTGTCATTACTAACCGAACTTCGAATACTATTATAAATACTTATACACATAACATTTTATCGTTCATAAAAAAACCTTACCAAATATTAATAGTAAAAGAAATAAGCGAAGTTTTAAAGCTACAAACAAAATTTTTAACACAAACAATTTAATCGAATAAATATATTGCGTATACGCGCCGAGTAGTTGAGTTAATTGGTAGAAAGAAAAAATTACTGAGTTAAAACTAAACTATAGTAAAATAAATATTTATAACAACTACTCATGTACTCCATTGGTATAAATAAACAAACGAATTAGTTGAATCAATTTCTCGAACAAAATATACATATTGCTTCAAATCAACGTCTCTCAATAAAATACAGATTGGATAACTACTCATAAATTACAGTTACAAATAACAATTACTCAATTAAATAACCACTTAGCTCCAGATGTTCCAAACGGTGGTAACAATATTATTTGCAATTAACCGACTTAAGACAGTCATCGTCCATTCCAGGCTGACCATCTAGTCCTTAAGCATATTCTTTCTACATTTCTACCTGAATTTTCTCTCAAATATAAATTAAAACAAAGAATTATAAAAAAAAACCGTCGCAATAAATTTAAACGAAAAACCCCAGTTTATAAATTAGTTGGTTAAGTATTTAAAACAAGAATAAAAAAAAACAACAATCTATACCGAGCCATTCAATTGTATTTATTGAAACAAATAAAAAACACATTCACTAAATCAACTCATCAACAAATATTACCAAAACACTCACACATTTTGAAGAACCAAAATATAATTTACGTGAATGTGTGTATGTAGAATAATTAACTAGAAAGAAAACTAACAAACATTAAATATTTGCAATAAATGGAAACACACTTGTATGTGAGTTGAACATATTCAAACTGGAACCATCGTAAAATTTAACGAATTTTTGACAAAAGTATAAAAACAAAAAAAAAAAAAAAAAATATTTACTAATTTATGTGTATAATATAAAAATAAATGAATTCTTGAATTGTTCGATTTTATTGTAATTTTCACCGTCCCTTTTTGATCATTACGATGTAATTCAAAAGAAAATAAATAAATAATAAACTAAACAAAACTCAAACAACTGATATTAAGAACTTAAGCTAAAATGAATAAACAATACCAAATCGATAAAGAAAAGAGAATTCAACTATTTTTGTGTCCTTTCCTGTGTTCCAATTCTTTGTGTACTCGTGTTTGTTTATTGCTTCTATGTTACGTTTTGTTATTTTAATGTGGATATTGTTTTAATGCTAATCAAAGATGAAATACTAACTTCACTAAAAAACAGTAGAGAAAAGAAAAATCGGATTAAAAGACATTTGCAATTAGAATTGCATAAATAACATACAACTAGGTAGTTTTTATTTTTAGAAAAGAGAAATAAAAAATAAAAAAACAAGTCAACAACAATTTTAAATGGGAAAACAGAAAGAAACAAGTTGAAAAAGAAGAAAAAAAAAAAGAACAAGAAAAAACCTTATTGATATTGATATATTATATATTATTATGTGAAATATTGAAAAATTTAGAAAAAAAATAAATTATACTACTATGGAAAAGATGACTTTTTAATGTTTAATTTATTTGACTTTGATAGTGATACAGACACAACCACAGTTTTCCTACTTGTTGGAAGAGCTGGGAATTCCTTATTCTTAAAATTGTGTTTTTAGAAACATCTATATAGCGCAATAGACACATACAGGGTTCGAGGGTTAGTCTTAACCATGGAATTAAAGGAATTTTTGATTTTATGCTGAATTATGAGAAATCTCCTCATATTTTCGCACATTGAAAAAAACCTTGAGGTGCAGTTCTCGCAGTGTGCTGTTTGTGTGGTCTTAGAAGCAGATTTGACTTTCTGTGGTTTTGTGTATATTCATGAGGTACGAGTATATACATCACAAATAAAACAAAACCGAAGATATTAAGTGATTTTAAATAAACGATTCGACCCATAAGCCATAAAACAATTTCGTCTGAGCTACTTTTTCTAGTTACTTCTCAGGAAGTAAATGAAGTCCTGGACGATTTAAATGATAAGTCCGCACAAAGCTACACGCTATAAAAACGCTAAACAAGCAAAAATAGTTACAAAGGAAGATTGAGCCTTGTAGTTGTTAATCTACGGTTTTTGACCAAACTTAAGATTAATAAATTAAATTGGAAATTATGCTTTTAAATAAAATTTTCAACTAAATACATAAATACTACACATAACCAAAACTAAACTTAAAGAGCGAGTAAATAGAATAGGTCCAGCAATGGTTAAACAGGTATCTAAAATGGCGATATATCTTAGGTCACGGAGACAGCCTTCCTATGAAATATCTTAAATCCTATGGATCTTAAAATAATAAATGCAATTAGGTAATTCAGCTGGTTCGGATTGACGATTTTTCCCGTTCACACATGTATGTGACAAAATATTCTTAAATCGAAAAAAATATGATTCTTCTGGTTTTCAATTCATCAGACTAAGGTGCATATTTATATGTGAAGGGCTATTCAATAAGGATGGGTTAGTGCTGGAATGGAATTAAACAAGCTGTGTGTTCCTATTTTATTTGAAAGAAGTGTGGAATATAACAGCGTTCAAATGTCCGCCGCCACTTCTAAAGGAGGCATATGATTTGACATTTTCGAATGATTCTGCCGCGTAGATCCGGCTTAATTTGACCAACGGCATTGGTTATTTTGGCTTTAAGGACATCGGCCGATTGCGGATTATTGGCATTAGCCTGCGACTTCAGAAAACCACACAAAAGCAAGTCTAGCGTGGTCAAATCGCACAATTTTGGCATCCATTTCACATACCATCGTGGTATCTTCTGTGTGGTGCGTAGCTCCATACTGCTGGAAACACATGCTGTCTGCCGGCATATCATTCAATTTGGGTTAGAAGAAATCAGCAACCATATTGTGCTGCATAGAGGTTAACAGAGCATTTCGTCCTCGGCCTTGGGATCATCTCCAAATGCCCGAAGCCCAGTCAGCGAACAAACGGTGTTATCTATGGTCATTAACTTTGATCCCCTGGGTCAATTGGGTTGACACAAGTCCCGATGCAAAATTCGCCAAGATGAGGTGTGAGAAAGGCGCACTGCCTACGGTTTTCCTGTACCTTTTTCAAGAACCGCGGGAATGTTCTCGGCCGATCTTTCGACGTACTGATGTTGGCTGTTTGTTTACCAATCAAAACGTGCTGCTCAAGCTTGTATATTTCTTATGCGACTATACGAACACGCAAGAGTCAAGAGGTAAGGGCAAGATAAATTGACAAGAAGGCACGTATCAAAAAAGACGCATAAATTCTAACAATCAAGAATCTAGTTATCTTTAGTCGATTAAATTGGTCTGGATAAGATGTAACCTGAACGCAAGAACTAGATTGGTTGGGAACGTCACTTTTTCTACGTTCAGCCACATTATGCGAAATATCAACTTAATACTTATGTCGTTTTCCATTGGGACAAACAAATCTATCTTTTTTTTTGATCTAAATCGCTTTTCATGTTCCATTAGGCAAAAAAATCAATCTTTTTTTTCGATTCGGAGCACTTTTGAAAGATCTCGATATGTTTTCAGATCTACACAATACTGCCACAATACCAATATGCTTTGCACAGCTGTTTTACGTCATAAGTTTGCTTTCAAGCCAAATGCGCAAAGTTTCGTGAAAACCAAAATATCGAAATACATAAATAGCCATGGATATAATTTTGGAGGAATTATTATCTTCATAGTCTTCCTCGTCATCTGAAGACAACGAATCACCAAAAATACTAAATTTGTATCTACAACAGGGAAAACATTTTTGAAGTCGATACACATTTGTGATTTTTGCAAAAACAAATGCAATTTGAACAGCTGATATTGCTGCCAAATAACGCACTAATACATTTATAAAAGCAGATCAATTTCGTTGCGCGTTCCATTAGCAGCGTAAAATCTGAGATCTGAAAAAGATTTCTGGTGGTCCCAATGGAAAACGACATTAGTCACGAATTTCTTAAACGTCAACTGAAAAAGCTGCTTGTATAACCGATTTTAACCAATCAAAACCGAGATACATTTAGCCAGACAGCTGTCATTGATTGCATGTACGTTACGCCTTACGCCTTCCTAGAGTGATGTCAGCGCTCATAATTACTCTGCTCATGGAAGGTTAGGTAAGTCGCAGTCGCAGAAGGCCGTTGTAAAAATCTGCATTTTCGTATAGACGGATATCCAGGACGGTAATAAATTACTAATTCCAAGCGAAGGCTTTTGGCGCTAAATCTGTTTGAGCCACAAGCATTTGTTGCTGGATTTGTGTATGAAGGAATTGACAAGCACAAATTTCCGCAATCCTGCTCTTGCGATGCACAATATTAAAATGATATACATAATTAAATTTCTGCCCAGCAAATAGACCTGTGTCTATAAAGTT
The DNA here is from genome assembly GCA_963082955.1 of Cheilosia grossa. Classification (NCBI taxonomy): domain Eukaryota; kingdom Metazoa; phylum Arthropoda; class Insecta; order Diptera; family Syrphidae; genus Cheilosia; species Cheilosia grossa. The sequence goes on from OY720147.1 coordinate 12,860,301, forward strand.
TGAACTGCTCTGCAAAGAATAGACATAAACAGAGAAAATAAAATGGACATGCATTTGTATGGTTCCCTACAAAAAGAAGCCACAACAATTATAGTATTAATTAACAAGTTTAAGTTTCGGTTTTCATTAAAATAAACAGAGTTCTCGGTGTTTTGTTTTAAATAAAGTTTTATTAATTACGGGCACCATTTCCTGTATACGTACAAACAAGAACAACTTCACTAATTCTAGGTATAGTTGGTTTGGATACAAAATGTTTCGAAAATTCGCATTGTCTTGAAAGTCCGGCGAAATGCAAGGGAGATAATTGTTGTTCATCGCATGCAAATATAAAAATAAATTGGAAATCCAGGGGCGTTTTTTTGAGCACGGTATTGTATGGAAATGTATGATGTAATGCTTTACAGGTGTGAATTTCAGATCAAGCGCATGTTGATTAAAATCATGGCTGCAGGCAAGTAATATAAATTTTACTTAATTTCCCATTCAGCACTATCATTATTGTATGAAGACTGATAAAGTTATTAACTGTACGTGTACATATGCCTATCAGGTTATTTAATCACTTGATATTGCAATATGGTTGGTGTAGGTGTAGGTACAGTATGGTAGAACAAATGGAAAATTATTCAATGTTGTCATTTGTGGTGGCTTACACGTTGTTAAAATAAAATAAATATTCGTTTTAATGGAATGATTGTCATTGGTTGTGCCGAGGGGGTTATGAAGTTCGTTTCAGTGTTTGCGTTGTATAATGGATATCATTTCAGTTAATTTTAGTTAAACAACAAACTTTTTGTTGGTGTGGTTATGTATGCGGATTTTTGAGATTTTATCGCTGTTTCGTAAATTACGGTGGGTTAAAAAAATTTACTGTGTGTGTACATGCTAGCGAATAATACATAAAATTAATTTATCGGGGTGGGCAAGCAGTGTCTGGTTAATTTAGTGGTAAGCACAAAAGCGTGAAAATCACAAATGAAAATTTATAATATTATATAGAAATTCCTGCGGCTGTCTCGCCTCTTGCGGATGCCTGACAAACTTCCGAAAGTGGGTGTAGGTAGTGCTTATTGAACCAATTATCAAATCCTTTAATTTAAAGAAAATATACGTATGACCGTTTTAATACTAACTAATTAAATATTTTATAACATTGTTCACCACCTAGTTGTTCAACTTTCGTTATTAAGGTACCTAGATAAAAATCTCTTTCTCCTGTTGATACCATTAATCAAAAAATTAGAAGAAAAAGATGTGGAACATCTGTGGAGGTTTCTCACGTCGTTTTTCATTGGGACCACCAGAAATCTTTTTCAGATCTCAGATTTTACGCTGCTAATGGAACGCGCAACGAAATTGATCTGCTTTTATAAATGTATTAGTGCGTTATTTGGCAGCAATATCAGCTGTTCAAATTGCATTTGTTTTTGCAAAAATCACAAATGTGTATCGACTTCAAAAATGTTTTCCCTGTTGTAGATACAAATTTAGTATTTTTGGTGATTCGTTGTCTTCAGATGACGAGGAAGACTATGAAGATAATAATTCCTCCAAAATTATATCCATGGCTATTTATGTATTTCGATATTTTGGTTTTCACGAAACTTTGCGCATTTGGCTTGAAAGCAAACTTATTAAAATGACGTAAAACAGCTGTGCAAAGCATATTGGTATTGTGGCAGTATGTGTATTGTGTAGATCTGAAAAATTATCGAGATCTGCAAAAAGCGCTCCGAATCGAAAAAGCCTCTTACTCTTTATCAGAAAATCAATCTAGTTCCCGTGATTGTTTACCCTTACCTAATCTAACCTATATAAGCAATTAAAAATGCCACACACTCAATTAGTTTCGATTCATTTTAATTACCACGATCCACGAGTAATACGGTTCATTCAATTAAAGACAATTGTCAACAGAACTATTAAGAAATCCTCTTAATTACCACCACATTCGCATTGTTGCCGAAGTCCTCAATCCACAATGTGCCACAGTCACAATTGAAGCATGATTAATAAAATAATCTGTTTCAATAAAACGTTATTTAAAATCCCCATCCCCGCAAATAGTAGAATGTGCTGAAAATCTACAGCACACCACAAGACAGAAGATACGATTCATGGAATTTATGCAATCCCCAAGAGCCACAAATCCTTGCGTGTTCATAAAATCCGTATACTCGCATTGAAAATTCAATCCGTGCAAACTACCCCCGAATATCAGTTAAAACCAAATCAATTCCGGAATCCGTCGTCCTTTGCAGTGAAGGTAAGGTAACTTGCTACCCCCACTCTGGCTGTGTCTGCTTATAGTTGTCTTTCAGAATCTATCACACTAGTGATGTCATCACTAATGGAACATTACGATTGCTCTATTGGCATACGTCTTACTTCGGCTGCCGGTCCTCTGCCATCATCGGAGTGCGCCGTCAGCGTCATCCCAACGCAGTGAAACGGAAACCTCAAAGTCAATGAGGATTCTTCCTGTGTACACCATCCAGCCGAACGGAAATCTATCAAATAAAAGAGATATGCTACAACGTCGACGTCTGAGCTATAGGACGATGATCACGTTGGCGACGACGACGACAACAACTACGTGCAAGGATATGGAATACAACTTGGAGGAGAATAAAGAGATTCCATCTGAACCGTGTATAGGAGGGAATTTGCATCATTTGCACAAAATGGAAGCAGCACCATATCCGAAGAATCGAAGAACCAGAACAAGGACATGATGATGATGATGGTGACGCGGTGGGCGATGTAGAATGGCGAATGGATTTTCCAAGCCACACTCGAATGCGTTCGACTCGTCGTCCGATTAATGAATCCCACACTCGATGTTGAAAGGATGCTGGCGCTTTCTATGGCCTCGCACTATGGTTGAAGCTATACTACTAGTCCCTGGTCTCTCGGGGGATTCCTTTTCCTTCAGGTGCATGCGACTGCGGCTGTAGATATCTGCTTGGAAGTTTGTTCGTATGTGGTGTCTTTCGGTGGGTTTCTGCCAATTTGCATTCACGTATCCTGTGGCGTGGAATCAACGTGATAGAGTGGCAGTCCATCAAGCACTACACGAGATGGAAGTTCGTTTTTCACTGCCGTCCTGTTGCGTACTCCATACTCCCATATACATTCAGAGGCTGTCTTTCATTATTCCACCAGTGCCAGTTGACGACTGACTTTGCAAGCCCCGGCTGACTGACTACCTAACCGACTGCAGTGAAACACGGGACTGGCATGCAAATAATACCATTATAACTAGATTGGAGGAAAGGTCTCCCCATACCTCAGCGCTTCCTCAATTCTTAAGCGCTGCAAAGTGATGAATTTCTGCCCGTGGTTTCACATGGAAATTGCATTGTTTCCATCAGAACAGTTGTGTGTGTGTGGCTGCTGTGGTTTAAAGGAGATTTCGATTTCGGTATCGGTGTTCGTATTGCGCTGCGATGCAACTGACGACGTTATGTGATGAAGTGCAAATGCAGAGCTTTGAGCGACGATCACAGCGATGATGATAAAATCAAGCAGCCTTAATTAAAGGATTCGCAAAATATAACGCGTTGTTCGAAGGATAATGAGATTTTGTCTATTAATGAAGTCATCGAGCTTACACCGCAGGTTGACGAGAGTGGGGCTAGATATTCGTGTAAAGTGGCACAGAGGGTTGGGAAAATATAATTGCACTGAAATGCGGATGGAATAATGATATGCGATTTGAAAGAAGCGATAAACAGAGGAGGAAATTATGTCTCTACCCACGTGAAGGTTTTGAGATAAGTCGAAAATGAATATGAGCCATTTCGTTGGGAAGCTCGGGGAGGCCTTTGACAATTATTTTAGTTCGACAAATTTATTTCAATTATAGTTATAGTCAAAGCGCACATTTTGTGTTTAATCTTGTAGACCCTGACGAAATAATAAATATTCTGGAAGATGGGTAGATTTATCGATAATGAGCAGACCATGCAAACACGAAAAACGGACAACAGTCTTCGGATCTGCACGTGTGAACAGGCACATAATATCCTAAACCGGACTGAGCTCTCCAATAGGCAGCAGACTTTGTCTACCGCGGCTCTGCTGTAAACTCTGTAAATGGTACCTCACATATACACTCATCTCATCGCTAGAAGTATTTTGACCAAAATAAAAGTTTAATTTTATGAATTCTATAGGAAGAAATGAAAAAAAAAAATTAATTTACCTAACAGGTGAACAAGGCAATTTTTGTTATACATTAATTTAAATTTATTAAAATTAACTAAGTTACCTAACTATTTACTATGGCATAATTATTTTGACAAATAAGTTTTACTCAAACCAAAAAATATATATTTTTAATTTAAAAAGGAACAAAACAAAATTATTTGAGAAAAAAATATAACCGCTTTAGCCTCAATAACATTCTGTAATTGTCTTGGAACCGTTTCGACGAGCTTATGCAGCATTTCTGCAGGAACGTTATCCCAAAGCTTTGTTACTACAAAAACGATCTCCACTCTGCTCCGTGTCAAAAAATAGAAAAATAGTTATTTTTCCTTTAATGCAACACCATACATATTCAAAAACATTACATCTGCACCTCGGGGTGGACACTGGGCAGTTGTGTGTTTCTGGTTCAATATCCCGTAAAAGTTAATCCAATGTTGGGCTATTTTGACAAGGAGCGTTATCTTGTTGGAGAATAGAAGACCGCGCGATTAGTTTTTCGCCAGATGGTAATGTACAACTATTTATAGTTTGTGCTGGATCATCGTTCCATCGATTAGAAGCAAATCTGCACAACCGTTGGACGGTACAACTCTAAGACATTATAAGCCTGCAACCGTGCAAACTGGTCTGCACGACAGGTGCGTATTTTTCACGAGATAGTTTCGGCATCCGAGCAAATCTTCTTTACGGTGATCCATGCGGCTCAAATGAACTCTCTTCCGGTCATAAGACCTGGTTCCACATCTTATGGGTTAGTTTTTAAACTCTTCGGCGAATTGTAATCTCTTTATTTTGCTATCGTAGATATATACTACAGAATAATTTATCCATCAAATCGAGTTCAGCAAGGCGCCTCTGCATTACCCTTTGGATAATCGGGTTTTCAACACATTTTATCACACTAAGCTCTAGAATTTTGAGATTTTATCTTAGATTTTGAAAAAACTTCCCCAAAATATACCTTCCATCCTTTAACATTTTCGCTATAACTTTTTCGTTTTTTTACTCGAGGGAGGTCAATTTGTGCACAGAGATCGTACTTATGTGATTATTGATTTTGATATTTACAGTTTGTTTCGACAAATTAAATTCTTCCCCTATTTTTTTTACAGAAAGACCGCAATCGTATTTTGCTACAAAAGCTAGTCGATCTTAACTCTGTAGTTTTCCCAATATTTTAATCAAAATGGACCTGTATACACAATGCGCCGTAAATAATGATAACTAATTTTAGTCTCGACTTCAAATTTACAGAGTCTCACAATTGCAAAGTTTGTATGGAAACCGTGAACTACTAAAATTTGAGTCGAAACTAAAAATGTTTGCTGGTAAAGCCGAATAAATCAATCATTTTTAATTTAAATTCGAACGAAAACGGTATTTTCCACTTAACAAACCGTGAAAAATAAATTTGTCAAAATATTTTTGCCAGTCAAAAGCTCGCACTTTAGCCACAATTAGGCCTGAGCTATCCAAAAATGGGTCTCAAATGATTTACACACATTTACACACACAATCATAGGTCACACCATATTATTGAGTGAAAACAGTAGGCAGTTACTCCGTAGCCGTTAGGAATTATTCGCCTTGAAAATCGACTTGCATTTCTGTCAAAATACTTTTGTGACTACTGTAATATCGAAGATTTCCACTTGCACGTCGACTTGAAGGTAATTTAGTGTTTCGCAAACAATGGCGTCAAACTTGTACAGCCAAAAAATTCGTATTAAGACGGTTTCACTATACGAAAACGATGTTAGCTATGAGTATGAAAAAGCCGAGCTGCAACGGTGAAGATATGGGAATAGAAGTGCTTCCGTATACCCACACTACTGCCGTCAACATCTAAAAGGTATTTTCTGTTGTTGTGTGATTTGGCATCACTGACCTTTAGCTGACAGGCAATATGACAGCCGTCATGTGACTTTTGACCGCAAATACCAATGAGTGCAGCAATGGCTGCAATATTTCCATAATATTTGGGCTTCGAAGATGAAACCTGGATCGTAAAAGCTTTCAGGGAAGAAGATGCTTGAATTGTCTGTCAAAATAGATTCCTCACATATACCTGAAAATCAAGAAATGTCCTTGCTGATTTTTTGAAGCAGGGCCAAAGGTTTTCTTGAGTTTAACAAAGAAGACTACCTTTTCAGCTAGTTATTTAACGACGCACAGATCAGCATGCTGATTCTGAATCTGAGGAGAGAAGGATAAAACGAGAGCCCTCTGCCGTGGCGTTGGAGAGAGTTGGTTAGATATTCCATTTGAGCTCGAAAGAAATATGGAACGTGGAGTCCAGATTCCAGAAGAGTATTGAGGCACCCCTCAATGTTAAAGGGTCGTTGCATAAACCAAATAAGGAGGGGGAAACCTATAAAAGAGAGCCTGACTACAGTGACATTGACCTAATCAAAATAGTGCAAACGAGCTAAGATATGTAGGACGAATGCAGTTCAAACTTCAAAGCTCTGGTTCGATCAGTTTCTTGTTGTTTCTTTTAGGGACTTAGCCCAGAAAAGGGAGAACCATTGTTGGTGGAAGAGGTTGTAAACACAAGGCTTCGCTTACAGGAAAGGCGTATTGTGGAGGTCTAAGTCTACCCCGGGATAAAGAACCAACTTCTAAGATAAAGATATACAAAAAATACTGTATAGTTATTTTTACCATTATTGAATCAATTAGGCAAAAATGTAATGCAGGCAATCCAATATTGCCACAGGAATTTGGCTGAAACACATCTGAAGTTTCGTTCCATGTTTAAATTCAATTTAACAGTATCAGTGGCGTTATTCATGCCGGATGGAAATAAATAAATATCAGAAATGCTGGAAATACAATCTAACACCGTAAATAATCGCTGTCTCTTCGTGTTTATCATAGATAACGGCGTTTGCATCACCTAAAGGCAAGCATAATACAATAGCAGCATAAGAGGAGCATATTGATAAGTAGGTCAGCCTCGCAGTCTTGTAGTGCTCACGATGCATTTTCAGATTTATCTATTCAGAGGTATTGTAGTTACGGCAAAAAAAGTTATTACAGTCACGCCCCCTTGGTCTAATCTGATGTAAACAACCATCAAATGCACTCGAACGATATAATTTCAGTTCAGTGGCACACAATCCTACGGCCCGGTAAACAAATCCCTCAAACACGTCACAACTAATCACAAGTCTTTCATCCGGTAGCTTCATCAAATTTATTTACCGTGTCGCTGGCTGCCTGCGCTGCCACACACTACGACTATGCTCGGTGTGACGCTGACGAAGTAAGACCCGCGTTGAAAGCCAAGATGAGTCGGAATCGTATAATGAGGCAAAAACATACAATCAACTCGAAACACGTTTATCTGGCACGTTGACTGGTATATGGTGGATGTGCGCCGGATGAACCTTCCAACCACCCTTAATTTAGACACCCGTTCCGAAAAATGAAGCAATGAAAATTACCAACGTCAGCCAAACCAACAACGCCACGACACGGAATGCAAAAGCGACACTAAATCCCTGACAATTAGACGAGAGAAGCAGCTCATCTGACATGAAAGTGGGACCGACACCATGGAATGAATGCTATAGGTGAAGGTTCCGCAAGCCAGCACTTTCATCCTGTGCCTTGTCGTCGTTCGTTACAATGAGTGCCTCATTACAGTGTGTCGAGTGTTTTTGGATGGGAAGAGAGGGGCGACACTCTTGTGTCACTCTATAGAAAAAAGAACCCACAGCCGCTGAGTGTGCGTCACACGAAAACGAAACACGAGAAAATTGCAACAATCACGGTTTTACCGTTCATAAATTTACAAATGCCCTCCTTGTGGATTCGTTTTGGAGGGATGGCGCCGTGCCCTGTCGGCGTATTACAGTGCGGATTTGGTTACTTACAAGGGTGTAGTCAAAGGATCCTGAAAGTGGCACTTAGAATAAATGTCCCATGGGATTGCGGGAAGGGATTTTGTGCGATATGGTGACCTATCGAAAACCAACAGAAGTTTTTGATAAAGTTTCCCAGGCTTAGTTATGTTGATATGTAAAACGCTCAACGTAGAAAAGAGTGCCTACACTTATCCGTGAACATATAGGGCGCCCGAAGAGCTTTATTTTTATCTTTGAGAAAGGGCGACGTGAACAACCATGTCGTATATGGAAAAAGGAAAGGAAAAAGGTGCTTCTAATGACGTTGCTTTCGTGTTCGTAAATCCAGTTGTATACCTACCGGATAAACAGGTGATGGCTGTTGGTCCAGGGGAATTCAGATACAAATCTGTTTTGGCGCAGGAATTTATGGGGAAATAGAATCTAACGTTGGAAATTGAATAAGATAAGATCGATTAGAAAGCAAACGCGACCTGCTGTTCTGCTTTGTAATACTTATTTGTGAGGTGGTCGCATTCCATAAACATAAATTTGGATTATTTTCGCGCATTCCGTGCGGTGGCCCATCCCATACAAATGAAGTAGACTTGAGTACTTGTTTTGCCAAATTTGTTGCACGCGATTTCGGAGCAAAAGACGCTGGAATATGCTGTAAGAGTGTTTCTTCTAATGATTCTTTCTAAGCCAATTTAAATTTGGACAAATAGGAAGCGTATAAAAACAAGAAAATGACGCAACATACAACAACTATCAGTCCTCGTGGAAACAAGTCTCAATAAGAGACACATTTTAGCTGGCATCTAAACCAGTATAAAGCTGACGTGCATCAGAACGAGTTGACCGGTTGATATGAGATAAAAACAGAATGCAGCTCCATGTTAAGTTGTATGCTTTTCTGATAAATCCATATGGATTAGGCAAGTTGCTTTTACGCGATGAGTGAACAAATCCACACACGAAAATCAAATAGAAATAAACCGATGTTATATGCAGTATAAAATAAGCTTAAATGCTTCGGCATTTAACAAGGCACTATATTCACCCGACTGGACACAGGGAGGATTGTGTGTTTCGCGCGTATCCTATGTAAGTTCCTACGTGACGCCCTGTAGCCCAAACGGCTTGATCGATTTGAAGAGTGAGGTGTCATTAATTTGGTATTCTCTCCCGGAGTGTAATAGGCTAAACAAATAAATATAAAAATATAAAAAACAAGAAAACAATTGTCACACAAAAGCCAGTGAGAAATGTCAAAATATGGAATACACTGAACTGTGAAATAAATTACTTTCTGATGTATTCGGTTTTTTTTATTCTAATAAATAAATATTTTTTTTTTTGTAAATCTACACACATTTTACACATTCCATACAATTTCGAATTGTTTTATGGAAATTTAGCTTTGTACATATTTTTGATCATTTTATAAAATTGTAGTTTGTGCCGGCTTACTAATAAGCAATTTTAGACTCGACTTTAAATTTACGGAAGCTCACAATTGCGCAATTTGTATGGAAAATATAGACACTGGGCCTAACTAAGAAGCAGTTTTAGCCTTAACACTAAATATTTTCTAGGTCACAATATGCAATTTTGTAGGGAAAATTTCGCCATTGAAAAAATTTAGCCTGGACACTAAAATTGTTTTTTGGTGAGGCCCATCCATACAAGTGTATTTATACTAGAAAATACTTTTAAATAGGTTCTAAGGCTTGATTTTGGAGAGGTAGGTGTTGGCGTCGTTCCCTGGAGATCCATCGCTATTATGAAGTCAGCGTGACCTCCGAAATTTATAAGTCTTTATTAGAAATATTTAGTAGTTTTTAAAATAAAAAATATTCAGCACTAGGGTGGTAAAAAAAATAGTCATTTACATATCTGACCACAAATAATAGTTTGCACTTACTAGTCGGCATATCATGTTATATTAAATTTCAATTGAAAGTTTATAATCGACGTTTACTAATAAACCTACCCTAGAGTAATTTATTTTTTTAGACACAAATGACATGCAACTGAGTGGTAGTCACAAGTATATTAACTTGTATTGTTATTCGAAATAGCCTAAATCGTGCAATGAGGCTGAGTGAAAACGTGGCTTTAATTCATGACATTTTTTCACTGTGAATGTAATACTCTTTCGGGGAGTCATCGCATCTCATCGCCGGACAACGCATCCCCAACGCCTAGAGTTGAGACGTAAATTATGCAACACTTACCCTCTCACTATGCTTATCATTAAAAATTTCAAAAAACTAAAAATAAACCTAAAAAAAACTTTAACGCTTAAAGAGTCAAAGCGCTACTTATGAACTCACAACAATACAAACGTACCTACTTACTCTCCGACTACATATTACGCTAAAAGACTAGAAATAAAAAAGTTAATTTAAAAAACCAAAAAACCCGACGTATTGTAAAAATGTTTTGAAAAGATTAAAACAAAACACTTTCAAGTATAACTAAATGGCAGTCGGAGGCTGCACATATTTTTGGCAGATTGTGTAGGTAGTCTCCGATTGTCAATTAGTTATACTTGAAAGTGTCTTGTTTTAATCTTTTAACCGAATGGCGAATTCGAAGAAAAAATCAGGGGGTAATTTTCCATCAATTTTTCCGCCGCGACGTGACTCGAATGAACCGGTGCATAATGTCCTGATGGAATAAAACTTATTCGTACTAAACGAGTTCAAAACAACTTTCAGCTTCATCTAGAAGCCGAGCTACAGACCAAATTCGAACATGATCTGATCATATTAGAAAAAAAACAAAGAAGCGTCTGTATAAAGCCGTAGACTCAGTTTAACTCCGCAAAGCATGCACTGAAAATAAATAATGTATTTGATAAAAATTAGAGTTAATTCTATATTTTTTTTCATAAGTTCTATCTTTTCTCAAAACTTTTGTTGTGATAGCAAACAAAAATTGTTATGGTAACAAAAATTGTTTATTTGTGCGTATGAAAACTTTTTGTTTAATTTACCAAAATGCTGTTAGCTCTGCTAAGAAATTAATCAATATGACCCTTATCTTTTTGTAAAATTAACAAAAAAAGTTGTTAGTACCATTGAAATAGTTTTCCATTTTGTTAAATCAACAACATATATATTGTTGATAATACGGGAATAATCTGTCAGTACTACAGTTGTCTTTTGTTGAATCTATAATTATTGTTCTCTCAGTTCCATAAATAAAATATGTTGATTCAACAAATAAATTGTTGTGTGGATAGCAGGGATTACTAAATGATACGCAAAACAAATACGTTTAGAAATTAGATTTATTAAAAGAAAGTAATTATATCAATTGAATTAAATTATTTTTACTGGAAAACTTAATACAAAATATCAAAATATGTCAATACAAAATTAAAAAAGGCTATTACTTTTAAGACATTAGCTTAGGTAACATTAAACTTATGAAAGTGAAAAGATCAGCCAACTTTAAACACCGACAGCGGCGTAGATGAAGTCATCTCCTTCTATATTGCATCTGTTAGTTTCGGATGAAGCATTTTGATGATCCGGCTGAATTTTGCAGCATATATTTGGCTTCAAATTTGAACTTTTTTATTATTAAAAAAATAAACCTTAAAAATAACCCAACTGCAATTCTTACCAATTTATAGTCAAGAGGTCGTTAAAATGTTTTCTATTTTTCCTGTCCTCACCCGTAAAAGGATTAATTTACTTTTGAAGTGTTGAATTCACTTCTTCAGGGTATTTTTATGCGCACTAATAAACTACTTACTAAGTATTTACTTCGATTGACAAATAACAAATGACGCCATCAATAGCATTGCATTCAAAGGATTACAATGTTTAAAATGTATTTTTATTGATTCAAGCCGTACAAACATTTGTTTTTAATTTTGTTATTCTGACAAATTAGTTTTGTAGTAAATGTTTTGGGCTTTTAACAAAATATCGTTCAAATTGGTAAAACTTAAGTTGTATTGATAAATTTCTTTTGTCATTACTATTTTCGTTGAAATTTTACAATAGAATTTCGTCATTATAACCTGGGATTTTATTTTCAGTGTGCACCAAAAGCGGATGGTGATAGTTTTTGCCATTTTGAGGGAAAAATTATGTGTGAAATATTAGCTAAAGGTAGCTGGCACCAATAGTCTCTACCAATTGAAAGTAAACTGACATTTTCGACATCAGACTTAAACCAGTCTTACAGAGCCTTTAATCCCTTGACAGAATCTTTAAAAAGTCCCACGACATCTTCGCAAATATTGAAACTGTCTGTTTCGATTGCGATTGACATTCGCAATACCATATCTGCAGGCATTAACCCCTCAAACTTTAAACGGTACACTATACAAGGCGCCAAACATAGTTCAGAAGAAAGTTCCAAAAACACGAAGAGATACCTCCATCAGCCCAATAAAAACGCACAAGCCACTTAAATTGAAATTGAGCTCAATGTCTATCTATGTGTCATGATGATCCTGGGAAACGCCATCGAATCTAATAGTGCTCACGTTTTATCATCTGCAATAAAGATACTTCATGTCAGAGTCATTATTCATCCGTCTCGACGAAGCACGTTTCCACAATTTACGAGTCAATTTCCGGAGCACGAAACTACATGCACTTAAAGCAATGCGATGACACAACCCACGACACATTCCGCCCACTTCTTCAGCTCTTAATCGAGGAATCCTTAATCACAGTCATCAAACTTAACCGCAGTCAAGTGATGCTCAAACAAAAATACCTACCTGTCTCCTTCTGGGCTGACAAGCAATTTCTTCCCAGAGACTAGCTCCTTTTAAGCAATGCATTCCACTGGCTGAGATTCGATTTCAGTCTGGGAATGCCTTATAATTCCGCGCCTTCAGCTAGATGTCAAATCTATTACATTGCCGTTTCGTTGAACAATCAAAACATCAATTGAAACAGAGAAAAAGAGACAGTAATTGAACTTTCTGACCAATCCCTTCCATTTGATATGCCCACCGGAATGCTGGTAAAAGGTGCTTACCCTAAACTTTTAATGACTTACGTTGTCAGTTCTCGAATTCCTTTCACAGAATCGCAAAACACAGAGGGACGAACATTTCGCTTATTGTTTCTTTTTTGTTTCGCTTTCGAAAAAAAACTTTTCTTCAAAACTTCATTCTCTTTAAAGGAAAAACATGTCAGCAGATACTGCGATGATAGCATTTTCAACGTCAGATTGGTGAATGAAATGTTTGTTTTGTTAGTAATGCCGTCGGTCGGCAATTTATCTGTCATGTGATTTGTATCATTTCCTGTTTGTGACACTCACAAAGGAGTGTATTTCAAAGTGTCTTGGGGAAAATCGGATTAGGGATTAAATTAATAACTTGGGAACCTCCCTCAGCAAAGCCGCAGACATCCATTCTCGCAAAAGGGGAATCTCCGATCAACTCAAGCCCCACTCAGGAGGGATGGAAATTATGTAATTGCGTGGTATCTACACAGAGGATTTCTTAAGAACTTATGCATATGTTACGAAGGTAGCCCCATTAACCCTTTGAAGCTTGTCACGCTCAAGGAGAGGATGAAAAAAAAAAAAAAAAACAATGAGCCCCACTAATGTAAAGTAGTCCATGCGAAGATGTGATTCTCTGTTCTTGATGACCGAGGATAATAAACTTGATTTATCATGAAGCAATGTTTTTGCATTTTTATTCTTTGTCCTTGCTTCGTTTTCAGGTCAGTTGTCGTGTCGAGGGTATGTGATGGATACTGTGCCCATTAATGGTGCCAACTATTATCAAGCCCGGCATAGATAGACAGCTTTACGTTTTTCCTTGCCTTGTGTTTTATATCATACTATGGATTGGGATTTTTGTTTTTTCCAACACTAGCCACATTTTAGAAAGATGAAGAACGATTTATTTCTTCCGCCCCTTAATGGGGTTATCTGGAATTGGTAGGAAATACAAACACATGCACACGATATCAGATGGGTAATGAAGCGAACTCGACAAAAACACGTATATTGATGGGGAAACATTGGATAGGACCTTCGTATGCAAATTTATTCTCACGTCGTCTATCTATGGAACAACAAACTACAGCCATAAATTTCAATCATATATCTGCCGGTCGCATTAACAGAAATTTGAAGCATAGAACAAGAAGAAAAAGTTGTCCCCTTTTATACGATTAGATGAGCACAACTTCAATAGAAGCATTTGGGCAATTTTGATGAAAGGGAATATCGATCCACATTTCTCTATGAACTTTACAAAATCATTGATTAGTTTCGTAGGTATCACCAAGCCCTTTTGACTGAAGTCCATCTACTACGAAAACCGCTTTCATTGTTCAAATACACGGTTCGATTCGGCAGGCAGAGCGTTGCTTTGTGCGTTTACAATGCGGTTGCAAATTGACACCAATTCGGTTGTGTGGTCTCGATGGCAACACTAATTGAATAGTGACGATGTTAATGGACCCGCAACGGTGATTGAGTTAACGTTCTTAATTGAGGTGAATGGTTCAGTATGTCCAACCGTGGTGCGCTATAGCTTGGTAGTGTAGAATATAGGTGTCAAAGGTTTTGAAATTTAATGCAATAGAATTTAGCTTGAGAAGACCTGTGTAACATACTGTCAACATACAGTTGATGAGGGAATATGACACAAGTCTCGAAACACCTCTTACGATAAGCAGTCGTATTGGAAACTGTCTGTTTGTACCAAATGCTTCTTCATCACTGTCTCCTTAAATGGCAGGGAATACAAGTAGTTCGACTTTATACGAATTTAAGTAATTGCTCTGTCTCTTACGCCAAAAGTTCTGTTTGATTCCGAAAGAGAGCTACGACAAATCATGGATTATTTTCCTCGAATATGTGTTGCAGACAGCGGGTTAACCACAATAGTAGTTCTTGAGGAATGGTGCAAATGTGAATTAGGGCCACGACGAGCGGACAACTGATTTATATCAATGAACTAAATTGTAAATTTAAGAGAATTTATAAAAATAAATAAATAAAAAGTTTGTGCAACAGGTCCGTAGGGACCCTATAGTCCCAGCTCCGCACAACATTTTGTTTTTTGTGAGTTTTTCATTTTTGGGACGAACGGAAGGGATCTACAATTGTATGCGGAGCCCAAACAGGTAATTGAGAAGCTCTCGGCTGTTTGTCAGACATTATTGCGCAACCTAAAACCTTAAGTATTTCGAAAATTTACTAAAAGGATATTTTTGTTAAATTAGTACAATAAGACTGATGATACATGCAACTGAACCTACACTGCAAATAAAACCCTGGAATATTTGATTAAAATGAGGATTGATTCAATTTTTTTTTTGTCAATATACATCAAACAAAATGTTTCTATCAGATTGACAAAATATAAGTTAGTTTAATCTTGTCTTAAAACATTTGTTGTGATAGTAAAAATATAGTTGTGTTAACAAAAATCGTTTCTTGTGCGTATAAAAATATTTTGTTGAATTAATCAAAACGTTGTTAATTTTACAAAAGAGATTTTCCAATTCTACCATTGTTGTTTTGTCAAATCAACAATTAACTGCTGCTTTTACAAAGAAACTTATCAATTTGGTCATTTGTCAAATAACAAAATAATGGTTAATAATAACAGAATTGTTGATTGAATATAAATAATCTGTCAATTCTTTATTTCTTGTTCTGTTGAATTAAATAAACTCTTTTGTTGATACGATTATGATTGATACCCACTTGTAACTGTGCTTTAATTTAATTTTGTAGGTACGAAATAATTATTTATCTAAATAAAGAAATTATATCCAAAATACCCTTGTAAAACTTTACGATAAACCTTGTAAAACTAAACGATACGCAAAACAAATAAATAAGTTTAATAACTAGATTTATTAAAAAAATTCATAAAATAACAAGAAAATATTTTGTATTAATTTTAAATTTAACTTAATACATTCTGGGAATCTTTGATGGAATATTTTATCTGGACCCTCTTTCCGCTTTCGTTGGTCACAGACTTGCTGGTCGGTATAAAAACTGCATGCAGCAAATAAAACACGGCTGTAAATCGGCTATCTATTTAAAAAAAGAAAAAAATGCGTTTGTTGTAATATACGAGTACATGCGAGGATAATAACAAAGGTTTGGTCGATCAACCAGCTAACAATTTTTAACTATTTAATAAGGTATCATACTTACTATCCGATACAGATACAGATTTATTCATCTCCTTTAATGTTGCTATGTTTGATGCGTCTTTTAGTATGGACTGAAGCATTTCCATGATTCGATCGTATTTTGCAACAAATACCATCTTGAATTCTGCAGAATCCGAGTGCATAGCGTTGAAGTCAATTTTGATCTATTAAAGCAGCTGTTTTGTCTTCAATATACATTTACCAATGTACTATCGCACTAACTGGGTGCTGGCACAGTAACTGGGTGCTCATCCATTTGTTTAGTTTTAAGAAGGTTTTTTTTATTCTGACAAAGAAGTTTTGTAGTAAATGTTTTATCCGTTTGACAAAATGTCGTTCAAATTGATAAGACTTAACTTGTATTAATAAATTTTATTTATCATTACAACAATTATTTTTTCAGTTCAACAAAACTATTTTTGTTGAAATTTTGCAATAGAATTTGGTCAATAGCGCCTGGTATTTTATTTTCAGTGTACTACTGACTGTAGAGTAGAGCTCCACTGAAATTCACTGAAAGCTGCCGCCCAGAAATCTGCTTCAAAAAGCGGAGCTACATCCAATTTCCATTCTAGGTCCGAAAAAACATTGTGAAAATAGTTGCTGTAGAACGAACTTTTGGTTTATTGCATCCTTACCGAAAAAACAGGTCTTATGATGCATTTTTTCACAAGCGTTCTAAATAGCTTTGCACTTTCAAACCTTCATTAGGTTAGGTGGCCTACCCGGCCACAGATTCATAGTAAATATTTCCCCTACTGCTTCTTAAATTTACAATCTTATTTTGATTTGGTAATGAGGAAGCATTTTCACGACCGGCACAAGCGGTTTGACTAACTGACCCCGTATACTATTTAATTTTCTTTGATGGACTTTATTTCTCAACAGCACGTGTCGTCTCTCAACGATTCATCGAATATAAATCAAAGAAAAAAAAATTCCCAAATTGAACTCTCAAACTCTCTTTGAAAACCAAGGTTCTGTATGATAATAGATTTCCGTTAACCTTGCTCCTCCTTAGAAATTCAACCTTAAATTAAAATAAGGAAATACACCACACACCTCCTCCTAAAAATGTTACCGAAGGTGAATTCTAAAATGCCCACACAGCCTACAAAGTGACACCGACATCCGATCATCAATCATAAATGACACTCCATTTATTCTGACTTCCGTCCAAAAACAGTCACACACACACATAGAGGCATCAGGCACACATTCCGTCGAGTCAAGTCAAGCCAACATCATTTATTACTCTCTGCCTAAGTAGTTTGTACTTGGGGGCAGTGTTTGCTCTTGCACACATACACAGACACGCTCGAGAGGTATGAAGGACCACTTTAAATTGAACCCCGCATTAGACCTATTATCTTCTGACAAATATTGGAGCAGGACCATGCCCGGCATAATGTAATGGACAACATAATCAATGCGATTATACCCGACATAAATCCGTAAATATTTGCTCATCTCCATCTGTTCGTAAAAAGGATATAAATCTGTGATGTGCACCTGTAAAAAAAATAATACCGTGCCTATCATATACTCGATAACGGTCAGTTATTCGTCAGGAAATTAACGTTGACAATACAAAATCAGTTCAGTTCCTTATATGATATGAAGACGACATATTATCCTTTTGAACCCCATTTCTCTGTGGGTATTAGGCAAACAATTGAGTTTACGACAGAGGGACGACTCCCATCCCTTGGAAAATAAAATCCAAATGATGTGTCCCGAATCGGTGCTCATACGCACCCAAGCAGAATGCCAAATCCTTGTCATTTATCATTATCATTGTGGCCTCCCTTGTGCCGATAATAACAACGTAAAGGGATACGTTATAGGGCCTTCGAACGCTTCCTCATGCAAGGGGATACATCCGCAGACAGTGGCGGGTGCTGCCACCTTCCCTATACCGCCTTAAGCCGATTCGACAAGCTTCGACATGTTTACTTACAAGCGCAACCCTCTCGACTGCCTATCTACGGGTGTGGTGTTGCCATGATAGAAGCAGAGGCACCAGGAAGTCTAAAGCTCGAAGGGATATCCTGATAGAATCATTTGCATATACCTTCCATTAATAACTGTATTAGGGTGTACGTTCCGAGATTGACTGCCTGGCTGCATGTCTGCCGACGGGTTGATAGAGATTTTGAACTTGAGTCGGCCTGTAAAGTTAAATTGCCTTATCCTCGTTCGGCCGATGGCTCCTTCAAAGCGGTGGGGGGACTGAGCTCTATTTCCTTAGACGACTTTCACACTAAATATCAAAATAACCCAGTGACACTCGACTACAGGAACATTGTTGACGTGGCCGCCGTCCTTGGCAAGAATTTGTTCACGAACTTTTCGGTCCAAACTTTATACGTAAACTTTTTTAACAACTGGGTGGGGCGGATACCCGAGGAAGGTTCGTGTGTGGCAGTGAAACGATTTCGTGTGTAAATCGTTTGTTTGTCTGAGATAATGAGGAAGGACGTCGCCAAGCCTACATGCAAGCCTACATGTTGCTATTCGCATGGATGGCAGGGACTAGATTCAATTGCTATTGGTATTTATGGGGGGTATTTAGAAAACCGGATGTGGTCTTGGTTTTATATTTTGTATCCGCCGCAATAGACAACGAGAGTTACTTTATTATCCATGGGTGGTGGTGAAGATGGTGCGCTGTGGTGATGGCCAAGAGTTTTCAAACTTTCTTGACATAGTTTCAACGAGGTGATTAATGAAATTACTTGTCTCCAAAGAGTAAGTTGTGGTGGCCTGCGAGTGCATGGCTGCGGTCGGTGTTGCTTGTCTCCTCTCCATCTCGGTGTGTCTGTATCGGAAGGGTGAAAGTCGTTTGACTTTAAGTTTTTGGTTTGCGGAGGAACCACATCGTGGTGGCTGAAGGAGACATTGATGGGATTTCGATTGAGCGAGAGGCGAACTTTTAAATTAGATTTTCGGAGAATTCTATTTTATATTCTCTGTGGTTGAGACAAAGTTTACAATGTGGTGTTGGCAAAGCCGGAAATAAATTTCCAGATGGAGCAAACAGGTTCGAAATGCTAATGAACTTTAGAGCAGCTTTTGGATTGTGAAAGGTGCTTTGGTGGAAATGTTTACAAATGGCTTAACAGGTTGAATTTCAAGTGGCTCTGACTTTTTGGTAGTCTGTTGGGGAGCTCGTTTATAATTTCCTTTTATTGCACGTGGACTGGTTGAGTCGTAAAAGGAGTCTGGAGAATGTACGGTGTGCGATGGCTTGAAATGATGAAAGGGAAGTAAGTTTTATACTATTTATGGGATCTTTACGTTTTAAAGTTACTCTGGGGACTTATCGAACAGAGTATTTAATAAAAATAAAAATAAAAATGATTGCTTTACAAATTGCGGTACATTGAATGTCGAAAGTTTCGTTGAAACAATTTTCCAAGCTCGACCACGAGGTTTTGAAAAGCCATGCCTAAAATTCTTTCAATTAAATTTTAATGTAAGCTCATTCTACCACCGGAAATTACCTCAAAAAGGGAAAACTCAAACTACCAGTTTTCAAAAACTTGGCATGATCATGAGAATCTTACCCAGGAAAATTGTCCAGTTGTGATACATATGTATGAAAAAAGCTTGGCCAAATTTGAATTTTTCAGGGGTTGGAACCGGTTTAACCAGGATGGAGGAAGGGCGGATCAAACGAGATATGCATGGTTCAGAACTTTTCAGAAGCCACACCGAATGGAGCATAGTCTCATAATAGAGGTCCTGAGACCCATTATGGAAAAATAGGACGTAAGTGATTAAGTATAAAGTACTTTAAAACAAAAGGACTGGCTAACAGGATATTGCAACAAACGTTCTGTACTGCCCGGGATAGGCGAACATATTATAACGCTTCTACAGCGGCTCAAATACCAACCCTAGGCCTTGCTTCTCACAACAGCTCCTTTTGTATGAGTTTTTAATTTTTGGGACGAATGGAAAGGATCTGCAATCTTATGCCAAATCCAAACGCTTAATTGAGAAGCTCTTTCATAACAATTATACTCTGGATGTTTGTCAGACGTTCGCGAGAGGTGGCGCTGAGAAAGAAAAAAACCTAAGATGGAATTTGCGTATTTTCGGGAATCGAACCAGCGACCTTTCGATTAGTAGTCCAACACACAACCAGTAAGCCGCACTGCGCAAACAGAACTACAGCACTTAAATTGTTTATAATTCAAGAATCAATCCGCTTTATCACCGTCTTGAAAATTATCGATCGAGCACAAGTCTTCTTATACTTAAGTAAATTTTCTGATTGTCAATCATCACTTCTTAGGTGGATATCACCGCAAAATGTTTTTTTTTTAATATTTTTAAGTTTCTTAAACTATTGCTGTATGTCGGATTCAAGGTGACATAAATCATATCCTTCGGCAACGAAATGGATCGCTTGTCGTTTGATGAAGATTTCGAAATATCGCAGCTAAAAAACCGCAGGGTAAAACATTGTTGTGGCTATTTCTAAAAAAGAGATTAATACATTGGAAAATGTAGATTTGGTCTTATTGAATTGACAATTCTACTACAAAGCCAGCCGACGCTGGCAATTGACTTAAATTACTAATCAACTTATCAAATGGTTCACTCTTTTCAATACAGCGACAAATAAATATGTATGTAACGGCGTTTACTTTCTGTCTTAATACGAAAGCAGTATACAAACTATTTCCTATTTAAAAAAAAAAAAATTGTTACAATTCAAAAATGGCCGAAATTCTGCAATGTTATAATTCCGTGGTGCTTTGTTTCGGTCAATTATTTCCACTCTACGGAATTTTTGAGTTTTCATCCAACTTACGGGTTCTAAAAGCTTCCCCCTACCCGATCCAGCGGAGGTGTATTTCAAGTTTAATTTCAAAATGCACTCTGGTTGCTCCGTGCGCTCTAGAGTTTTTGAAACCTATAACTTTTAACATAAATTCGAAACTACTCCGCACACTCTACAGCCACCTGCACAGCCACATTTGCTTGTAGCTCTTGGATAGTCCTACAGCGTAAGTAAATTTCCACCAATTTGGTGATTTATAGAATGTACTTGCAAAACACCCAACCTATACAAAGAATTACACACAGTGCGCCATTCCTCTCAAATTTCCCATGGGCTATAGTTCAAAACCAAACATCAACACGGCCCTCAGCGCCATGAAAATTTGTCGCTATCATGGTACGTCTCCGCAGAGGCATTTCTATAAAGCGAGGACGCTCAGGACAAACGTATACTGAAAGTTCAGTGACTTTCAGCAATTCGAACGAACCTCCTTTGACTTCAGAAAATCAAAGCTTGTTTGTCTGCAGCCGTAGGCAAGACAAAGATTATTTTTGAAAATAATAAAAAAAAAAAAAACTGTCCCCAGTAGGTACATCCTGTTCATTTTAATTGTGATGACTGAAAACGTCCCAACTCCCACTGTTGCAAAAGCACACTCATCTATGCTGACCAATGTGCAGTGTTGGAAAGGTAGACCCTAATACAGACACAGTAAACCCACAGACCGAAAAAGAAAAACAAATGCTGTGGTTGTGCCTTAATTGAAAATAAATAAAGTGACTTCTGCACAATGTCGGTTTTTATCCAAGCCACAAATGCAGTTTATTCAAATTAACTGTGCCTCCAACCCCTGTGAGCACAGATTCAGCATCCCCGTTGACAGACACTGCGTCGACTCCACTCAGTTCGCTGATGAAATTGTTGCCAGCATCCCCAGGTGTGAAAGCATCAGCGGCATCCTTGCAGAATGCGAGGCTTTTTGAAGCTCTAAGCTGCCACCCACTCTTGGCAACATACCACCCAAAAAGTTGCCCATAAAATCGGAAGCACCCTCTCGGAAGCTGGCCCGTCCTTAGCGCGCATGCATAGAAACTTTTTGAGTGTTGCAGGTGTTTATTTTTATTCCCTTCGCCACTCTCTGGGGCGATGTCAAAACATTGCTCCTACCAGAGACACGGGATTATCTCTGAGTTTGTTGTTTTGCTCTGCTTTCATTTGAAAGAAAAATAATTTACACAAGGTCGTGTATATTCCAGAGATATAAATATAGAAAAGCTCTTCACCAACCACCACCCACTCCTCCTATTGAAAGGATCCATCCACATCCATGCAATTGCAACGAAAATTTGTTTGTTTTGCCAAAAGTACCAGATAAAATGGTGAAACTATCTCCCATTTGAAACTGTATTACAAATAAAAATAAAAGCCGAGTCATCTTGCTTCCTTTAAAAAGGGTGGGTCTCAGCTAGCTGGATACCTGCACAGAAAAAAAAATGAAATAGGTATTCCAAAGGATGTGCATAGGAATAATTTGAACGAGGCGACAACGTCGACAGCGATAACAAGTACGTGGTACTTGGAACTTGTTTCGTGTTAATCTCTGTCTCTCATTTCCCATAGAACAATGGGCAAGGACAAAGGGAACTCGACAAATTACAGACGACCAGGTGTAGTAACGTCTTACTTAGTTGCTTAATGAAAAGCCATTCTCTAAACAGGGAGCGAGCGCCCCCGCATCAGATAAATGGAAGTTATGAGCTAAAAAGTTATGAACTGCATACTCGCAAGGAGGCATTCCACTGTTGTGTACACATTTACATTGTGTTTGCTTGGGATAAAAGTTCAAGGCTATGCAAAACACCCTCTAGCCTTCTTCATCATATTACATCTAAATGCGGCAGATTTACAGCAGCCGCACAAAAAGTAGAGACCAGACCGACTACCGTACAATTTCGCAGGACGAACTTGAAACTCGAAAGTGTTTCGTCGTCGTTATCGTTGTCGACGTTGGAATTTTTCAACCACCTCGAGTCATGCCTCGCATATCCTTTTCATTCATTGTCAGCTTATTTTTATGGAAATTTCAAATTGTCTGGTGGAAGTTTTTTTTGCATTTTTTTGTTCGTAATTTTCGTTGGTCCTTATAGTCGTTGGCTTTTGTCTGATGTTTGTTTCTACTATACTGCATTTTGTCAAGATCGTGAGTGTGCGAGTGTGTAGGGATGTGTTTTGTTCTTTTACTGAGTCGTCTTGACACAAGAACTCGCACTCGTATTATGTCCAATTTTTAATTGAAACTGTAGTGCGGAGTGCTTCAAATCTTTGTCTAGCTTGGGTGGCACGAGGACTTTTGTGGGGGTTGAGCGGTTGAAGTTGGAAATGGGGTCATGGTCGGTACATGGTTCGGATACTGTGTGGTATTCGCTTTACCGCGAATCCACAAAGAGAACGAGAGGAGAAAGCGTTGCATTTTGTATGAATTTTCAACGGTGACTACAGTATGGAACGGAACTTGTATTGCATCACGATGTTGGTCGCCGCATCATGGTATAGAGGGAGGGGGTGTTTGTGTTTTTTTTTTTTCGGTTTCGGTTTTTTGTTGGTTTCTTTTGTATAGTGGACGAGGGTAATGCGCAGTTAAGCGAGGCGCATTTAATTTTATTTTGCGTTGAATTGGAAATCGATTATGTATAAGGTGGGATTGAGGAAAAGAGACAGCCAAGCACTCGCACACGATGAGCTTATTGTTTGATTATAATTGCTGCATGAAGAGCAACATAAACAAATAAAGATGGTTTCTGTAGTGACTGCAAATATCATCAGGCGAGAGTGCGCCTGTAAGTGGGGCGGAAGGAAGCGGCATTTTGCTGGTCTCGATTGGAATGTTTAAACCTGAAAATAAACTGTCCAGTATATTTAAACATAAAATAAACAATCTATTTATTTATTAGTTTGATTTACATACTCAACTGAGTCGGACAAAAAGTGCAACACATAATCCAGCGCATTATAATAATTAATTTCCACTTAGGAGCTTTAACAGAGAAATATTTACCTAATTAGGCAAATGAATGGCGTTTGCATGGTGTTGTTATTTCCACGACAACAGGGTGGTAGAAGACTATTCCTTTTTGATATACCAAACTGGCCTGGATTTTGTGCGGTTGCTTCCACAATGGCGGTTGGGGAAAGGGTTCACGTGTAGGCGGATTCTATTAATGTGTGAGTTATATCGAGAGCTGACAACTTCCAATATTTCCTGTTCTATTGTAGCCTTGTTCCTGGAAATTACAGCCGAGCCTTCCCATCCGCAACCTATTTAGGTAGCGAGAAGGATGTCGGATGAGGAGAACTGACAACAGCGCGACCGTTGTGCAAAAATTTGGTACTTATTTCGAGGACCCTTTTACAATTTGTTGTTCCTTTGTTCCTTTTTATTAGTTGGAAAAAACACATTTATTCGTGGTTTTGACATGAAAACTTTTTTTAGTCGCAGATACCCGCGAATCAGTTTCATTGTTCAAGGTTAAGTTCGAACAAATTTTTCATTCTTAGGCTTGTGGATCGCGACTGATTTATGTGGATTGTGAAAAAGTGTGACAGTTCGAGGGAAGAATTTTCAATTAGCGGGAAAATTTCTGTAATGGAAAATTTGGCTATTTAAATCAATTGAGAGGCAGGTTTTTTTAGATTAGATGTTTGATTAATTAAATATAATTCTTTTGTAGTAAAACAAATAGCAATTTTCAATTCATACATAATAATAACTGATTTTCAATTCATAAATAGTCAATAACTGATTTAATCGCAATTCGCGCTCATGTCAATAGTCCTTTAAAAAGTTTTCAAAAACTGTGATTTCAAAATAAATATGTTTTAAATATATCGCATATATATATATATCGGGTCAATTCTTCTTTATATTGCGTGAAAATTTTCAATTTACAGAGTGGCGTCAGAAAAAGACACTTTTTTCTTTCACCGCCCTTTTTCTGGGACCTTTTAAAACTAAATTGTACGAGATCTTAAAAAGTAGATATAATAATGAGTTGATATAATTTACAACCAATGTATAATTAATGTTTATCATTTTTAAATGAAATGAAAACCAATGCCAAACGGTTTTCAATTTAAAATTTGTCATTTGAAAACGAATTGCATCTACTGTTTCGTAGTACTTGTGTCTAGTTCACCTGAAGAACAATCTTAAGGACATCTAATTCTAATGTGATTTGGTTTTATTTATAAAAAGGAAATTTGTGTGAGATTGATCTATTTACAGTCTATATAGTATTGTAAAACTAAAACTAAAATTTATAACCTTTCTCTAGCACAGATTATTGCAAAATTTTGAAAAGTAGAAGAAAAAAGAGCTGTGGAAGAAAAAAGTTTCATTTCTAAAGCTCTGCTCTCTAAGAATTTTCGCACAATATTAAACTAGTGTTGGCTCTCCTCACAATATAATCTTGTTCTTGTTCTCATGCGGAAAAAACCGCACAAAATCAAGGCACCGATTTAATTTTACTATAAGGAATAAATTGCACCGAATTTGATACAATAATCAAATGAAAACTGACGAAAGTTGTAGAATATTTATAGCGGAGCGGTTTTGTATAAACGATTATGGTTTTTAAAGTTGTATACAATATCATTTTTATTTTTATTTGGTAATAAAACGAAATGAACGAACTGGTAATGCTTACATTTTTTAACCTAAAAATTCGCAATTGGATATTTAAGAAATTCGCTTGGGAATTTTAAGTAACACGCAACATAGCACTGGTAAAGAGTTTGTAAGATTGCGATAGATATAATTCTGGGTTTGGGAATGGACTTAAAGCAATGTAATGTTGCCAGATCACTTTAATGCGTGCAAAATTGTGTAAAAGGTAAGAGAGAAGAGTTGGCAATTTTTACCTCCGGAAAAAGTCTTTCAAAATAGTAACACACAAATTTAATTTCATCATTTATCAAATCAAATACATATATGAACTGACGATTAAAGTCGGGCTTGTTATATTTGTTCTTTGATGACATAAATGCGAGGGAAAAAATAATTACCAAGTGTGCCGACGCCTATCAAAGTTAAAGCATAAAAAAGTCCTTATTCATTTCATCAACGACTACATTTTTTTAGAAATTGCTCTTAAATCACTGCCCAAGGAGTTTTTGCAAAACAAATATGTGCATAGTCAAGGTTCAAATCTCAACTAAGATCTATTCAAGAAGGACATACTGTTACTGTAAACTTAAATCAGAAAATAAGGAACAAAGTGTGTTCTCTAATGTTTTCAAAGCAGTCTGAACGTCATTACGTGCAGACTTTGCCTGACTTGTTTGAAGAGCGGTGCATAATTAGGATTTCTCCCTTAACCCAGTAAAAGTTTCCATTGTGTGCTGAAAACAAAGCGAACAAAAGGAAAAATATAAACCCAACCTGTAACCGAAACCCAACCAACAATCAGGCAGCCACAAACGCATTACTTATCGACGAAATATTGTCTGCACAATATGTATGATCCTGGCCCACAGTGAATGTCACCGATTCCAGTCCATTTGCTTTTATCGCTGAGTCATAAAAGTCTAGTCTGCGTATGGGTCCTCTGAAGCAACTCCTTTTGTATTACGTGCACAACGAGTGCTGAGCAATTAAGTCGATAGACATCTGTGGTCCTTGCTATACCAGAAGCTTGTTAACAATTACAAATTCATTCTCATTTCTGGTCGTGTTCGTGTTGTTTTTGTCAAAATAGTATTCAACATTCAGTTGAATGTATTTAAGTTGGTTAAGTATTTCAATTTTCATGAGCCAGCATTTGTTTTGGCTGCCATCTACTTGTCTGGCACCAAAGGGTTACACAGAAGGCGGAGACCTGCATGTCATTCGGCAGCTTGACAGGATGCAAAGTAGAAAACAAAAATTGTGTGCTTCCTTGTGAAAGTTTCACGTTGAACTTTATCTGCTTAACTCTGCCAAATTTCGTTTGTCAAGGATTTGCCGATTCAGATGTTTTGCACCCCCCTTAGAACAGAATGACGCAATGAAAATATTTCAAATTGGGACGAAAGTTTACTTTTATTTAAGCGAGGTTGAAAAAATTTCGTATTTGGGTTACTTCCGTTCGTTTCAGATGGCGTTAAGTTTGATCCTCATCGTGACTCCTTTGTTTTGCAATAATGCAGTGATTTGATGGATGAGGTAAGGATAACCGCCACCGAATTAGTACGAATATGTGAACGGGTTTCACCGAGACAAAACCATCGTAGGCAAGCATGAGGTTGGAGTGAAAATACATGCTGCCAGGATGATGCACAGAAATTTAACGTGCACATGGGCGATTATGGTACAATATTGGCTATTTGCCAATTGAGGTGGTCAATTATTTACCAGAGTATCATGTAGTAACACTTTACAATAACATGAATGTCGTGTTATGGGGTATGGGGGAAGTGGAACCAGGTGCTTTTCGGTCTGGTTCAGTGGTCGTGGTGGAATATTTTCCTGGATGCATAGGGTGTCTTGCAATAGGACAGGGACACATGACAGGTGCAAGGAACGGAGTGTTTCTCGGAACAATTGGAATGGAAAGATGGAGTTGGATTGGTTTGTATAAATGGTGATAGGGACTAGCGTGTGGGGGTGGATTGACTGTCGAAGATTGTCTGTAGTAAAACAGATGTGTGTTGGTGGCATGACATTATATTTTTAAGGGAGTTTCACCTGGCGAAGATCGAAATTAAAATATGCTACACGAATCATTATCAGTTCTCGGGAATAACGTTTTTGAGAATTCGATGTAGCAAAACATTTCTTCTATGGAATGCATGTTCAAACTTTCTTAATCAGACTTCAGTAAAGAACAACTGGATCCGAATGACAGTAAAAAGCTATACAGGGTCCGCCAAATACCTTTTTTTTTTTTGAAAATGCTATTAAAAAAAAACTACTGAATATTTTCCCAAATTTCTTTTTTTATTTGAAAGTACAATCCTTCCGGTTAATAATGGAAAATAATTTCATTCAAATGGCTGCCTCGACTGGCCATGCAGTAGCCTGCCCGATCGGTCCAATTTTTAAGCACATTATCGATTGTGTGCAGCTGTATTTCACCAATGGCTTCACGAATCTTGGCGGGTATGTAAACAAGCAAAATTGTCGCATTTGGGGCACAGAAAACCCGCACGCATACATTGAAAAGCCGATATACCCAAAACGAGTCTTTGTTTGGTGCGGAATTTGGTCCAGAGGCATAATTGGGCCATTTTTCTTCTAAAATGAGCAAGGAGTGGCCGTTACAGTCAATGGCGATCGTTATCGGGCCATGTTGAACGAATTTTTGTTCACGAAAATTGAAGAGGAGGATATTGGCAACTTTTGGTTTCAACAGGACGGCGCTACGTGCGATGTTTTCTTACGAATATCTCCTTCAAAAATAACTCGATTCTGTCACTGGCTTAGAAACCAAATGTCCTTTAAGTTGTTTGCACTTCACAAATGACAGACAGCTCAAAATCTCCTTTATTATGTCCAACAAGTAGATATAGGTAGGAGAATTGGGCATTACCATTTTGTTTATTTTTCTCAAGCTTGTTTCCTGAACTTGAGCACGCATTACTTTTCCATCATTCCCTCTATAGCCCGCAAATCTATTGAGCATCCAATGTGGTAAAAAGCAACCCCCGGTTTCCCTTAATTTTTCTTACTACTTTTAAAGATGGTCACCTCTAGTTTCGTCTGAATATAGATAATTATGAAGGCGTGAACAGCATTCCCTTGTCATGGTGACAGAAGATATTTGCCAAGCATGGACTGCTTTCATAGAAAAATTTATAAACTTATACCACCTACGTGCGTAAAGCATAAACTCTTTCAGTTATTTTTTTGTTGTAAACATATATAAAAATGATTTACATGCAAATAAAAAGTTTAAGTACAAGATGACAAATGAGTCCCTACGTACGCATATGACACATTGTCCTTCGGATATGAAACTCTGATATGCTATAGTACAAAAGATGATTAATGGATTGAGGGCTTACGTTTTTGTTGCCATGTGCAGGGACAATGGTAGTCAATTTATAAACGACAGAGATCAGGCTTTTTTCGTATACTATACGATGAATAGCAGCATTAAGTGGGAATAAGTATTTATTAACATAACTGTTCAAAATGTAAGTCTGTATTTAAACGCAAATTTAGGGTGTAGTGTAGGGTGTAGGGAACAGGCTAACCGCAATCTCTCTCCCAAATATAGTGATTAACAAATAAAATTGGGTTTAATGCCATAATCAGAGTGTGGGACCAATGACTTGTACAGCATACACTTGTATTTCAAAAGTTTGTAGCTTACCATGCGCACTGTTCTTTTGGAATGTTGGGCACATGCTAGGTGAAAGTTGTGACGCAAGCCGAAATAGGCAAATATCATTGCCACCGCACATCAAATTTCACATAAATTGTACAAGTATTATGACTTCCGATTGATCTCCTAAATATTACGGAATAAGAGTCGCTGAAAACCAGTTTTTTTTAAAAAAGGATCAGTCGATACAACGTCCGCTATTCGATTTAATAGAAGAAGTGCGACATTACTACACCAGAATCGGTTGAGCCCCATACTAGAACAAGTATGACTGGCACCAAAGTCAGTTCTCGACAATTTTATTAACAATAAAGGTATCAATAAATATTATCTTTTGTTTATTAACATATGCTCGGTGATACCTGAAATTTTCGGCGGGTATTCGTTGCCTTTTAAACATAGGCTTAGGCCCAGCCAACCCCAAGTTATAAGTTACTGGTACTGCCACATCAAAATAGTTTTCCAATGATTTCTGTTTCTTTATGCGTTATACTTACAATAGACTAAAGGGTCTCCCAACGAAAGAATTGAAGACTGAAATGTGCGCATTCGTACTTAAGGTAAACCGCGACTTTTTGCTAGACATATCTCGATTGAGCCCCAGACCATTAAGAATGACTGGTGCTGTATAAGACTTTTTTGAATAGTGGATCAAATATTCAGGCGATAATTTTGACATGAAAAAATCTGCGTTTCTTTGCGTTCGGTTGAGCCCCAAAATTTAAACTAGTTGCGGCAGCACTAAACCAACTGCAAACAATATATTAATCCGGTCTTCTGAGCTGAAAGTGGGACGCGTTTCTATCTTGGATACATCTCGGTTGAGCCCCAAAATGTTGTGTCAAACTATATACAGAGTATATAAATTTTAGAAGAAAAAGAGTTGTGGGGGAAAACGTGCAGCAGTTCTGCGGTTTTTCGAGAAACACACAAGTGTATCCTTCTGTAGCACTTCAAACGTAAATTATAAGTATCAAAAACTTTTGTGCATCATACACTAAAATATATCTTTAAAAAAATAAGCTTATTTAGCTATTGGGTTTTAATCCTTTTTTTTTAATTTTTAATAATTCATCAAAAATTTCTGATTGCTTCTGGATCATCGTCAGTTCACATTAGCCAAATCCCTTTATGGACAAGTATGAACATCGAACTAAGGAAGAATGACAAATGAACTAAATTCCATGTGCGCTCGTACCTATTTACAACTCTAAGCTTCAATTCTTTTTGGGGATACAGGATCGTCCATTGAGTGCCGACGCCTCCATTCCTTAAAGTGCAGGTCTTCCGAAGAAACCAATCAGTATGGAGATCTGATTATATCTGAGTGAAATTGGCTGGAAAAGGTAGTGCCTTTTGGCATCCTTGCCTCTTATGCAATTTACACATGACCACATGTACAGGAAGCAGCTGGGTCAGAACGACACACTAAGTAAGACAATTTAATTGAAAAACCATCAACTCTAACAAGTTCACTTGCTGTCCCAAAATGACATCATAAATCCAGCAGGTGGCATCAAATCTGGCATCTGGCCTAAAACACTTATTGAACATTTTAGGATTTACACGCCTAAAGCCATAAAGAGCTTTTTGCACTGCCATAAGGTGTAATAGCCTCTCACACCCGGCCATGTCAAGTATTCTTCTCCGGAAACAGTTTAATGAAATACACTTTCGTTTTATAGTCTAATAACATCCGCATTTGACCTATACAACATACACCGCCCCCTTGGACAGCACAGCATATTACTCACCCGAATAAAGCTCCGTTTTGTCCGAATGAATTTACACAACCCTTGCACTTTTCATTTTCCGGCGTTCGCTCACACAATAACGCAAATGTTATTCATTCACCCATTCCACTGCAAAATCTATTCACTGCACGTCCGCATGGTCTCGTTCAGAGCTTAGAGGCATCAACCCCTTGCGGGGCCATTCTCCTTCGCAGTGTACGAGTGTGTTTATGCGGAGACAAAAACATGGAGACCGAGAAAAACGGACATTTTCGGGTCGCCTTCAGTTCAATGTGTAGGAGCATCACCAAGGAAAGTAGCATTTTGTATTCACTGTGAAGGTATATACAGTTCGGCCCATGGGCTCCGGCTGCGCATCATACTACGGATCGAAGGAGAAGACCAACACCCTCTTCTGACCCACATCAATTGAAATGTTTTTGTCCTTCAATGGAATTTTAATAAACAGGATTCTGTGGGGCACAAACAAAAAAAGGATGCTCTGTGCGGATCCGGTTTAAAGATGAACAAACCAGGCAGTGTTCCGGATTTTCCATTTTCTTCCCACCAGGCCCTAGGTTTTTATACTACAACGAGGTTGACGGAAGGATATACAGGCGATGCTTCCTTGGAAAAATACTCAAATGTGTATATGAATACTTTGATTTGTGTGCGCATTCTTTTTTGTTTATTCTGTACCGCCGTGGGTCCAATTATGGCTAATTAACTTAGGCTTTCACATAATAATCTGTAATCCGAATAAGTGTAAAGAAGTCCTTGGTTAAATCTGAGTTACGGTAGGTATGTGCGAGTGCGGTACTCGTAGACGCGCTTACCAGATATGCACGTGTATATAAATTGCTGAACATGAGCGTGGTAGATGGCTAGAAGCTATTATAAGCTGGATGTGGGTTAATAAATCAAAATTCTGCACAAAGCTTCATTAACGAGGGAGGAGCTCTGAACGGAGACCATGAATACATAGACGGCGGGCATGGCGGCTATAGGTATCGTCATAGATACTTGTGGTGTGCAATGGCTCATGCCGACGAAGGTTCCTCTTATCCGGTACCCGGTCGTTTTTAAATTGAAAAAACAGGATCAAATTCATTTAGAGTGAGCAAGCATGGATAATGTTAAGATAATGACACCCCCGAAGCTAAGGGATGGCATTTATATAATTAATGACTCCGGGTGTGTATGTTCTTTCTTGCGGGTAGAGTGTAGGTGGAAGCGAAACGATTTTCAATTTTCGATAGAAGACACACTAATTTGATCGTGTTGCGCTCTCCTAAAGGAATCTTAATTACTTTCGTTCGTTTGTGAGCATTTTTGTTGTTCCCTTGCAGATCGAAAGTTAATTAGACTCAAATGCGGGCGAGCTAGTCTGCCGTACGATGGGGGAATTTAAATATTGGCTTCGGTGTGTGCGTGTTTTTTCCTCGCCGAATCGAGCGAGGAAAGTATTCAACTAATTGCAAAAAACAGGAAGAGTCACGAGAACCACTGTTAATTAAAGAAGTTTGCTGAAGTGTATGGTTTGTGGAAAATGTGTCATTCATTTATATATACGAGTGCGGTAGCAAATTCAATGCTTAATGTTGCATATGGTGGTGGTGGATGTTTGAACAGAGTTTCCCATTGCGGTTGAAACGATGCAAACTTTCAAATTGAATATTGAATCATCTCGCCGCCGAAGTGGCAAGAACTTTTCCAACTTTTTGGATGCATATTAAACAGGAGTAAGGTGCACGCGGGTAAATGGTATGAATGGAATTAGTTGCTAATTGAAATGTGGGGGCATCTGCTGTACATACTACATAGTTCAAGAAGTTTGGCAAGTTCATATGATGTCAATTTGGCTGGGAAGGTATTTTAGAAGTTTGTACCTACCATTGACTAAAGAGTAAACGAGAACCAAATGCCCACCCGACGGATGTTTGTTTATAAATTCTTCATCACATCCCATCACATCACATCACATCACATCACATCACATCACATCACATCACATCACATCACATCACATCACATCACATCACATCACATCACATCACATCACATCACATCACATCACATCACATCACATCACATCACATCACATCACATCACATCACATCACATCACATCACATCACATCACATCACATCACATCACATCACATCACATCACATCACATCACATCACATCACATCACATCACATCACATCACATCACATCACATCACATCACATCGTGAATGAGACACAGCGAAGCAGCTTACGTGATAAGAGCTATACCTATCCAATCCATCCATCCATCCTCTTTATATTATTTCTGTAGTTTCTGTAGTGTATATTTGCCTCTTGCGGTTCACACGCACTTAACAAAAGAGAAAAAGTTTAATTTTACTACATTACATTACAACTACGCACATGTGTACAAACTATGATTCCAAGAAATACTGTGCTTTCATTCTTCATGCGTCATGCCCGTACAAACGACGCGACTAAAGAGAGTCGACGGCCGAAGTGAAAAGTGAATACAAGACTCTTCTCTTCACACGTATTCACAGTTCACAGATAGGAAATCTATGAGTGAATTTTATTTTAAAAATTTGGGTGGAAGTGGGTAGGTGCGCGGGAGCTGCCGGTCGACCCGATAGGAGGCGCTGTTGTCGATCTCCGAAACCACTCAACCGATTCCAATGTATTGTTAGTTTTGAAGATGAGATAGTCATAGACCCGATAGGTCCAAACGAAAGGCACGGGCAAAACCGGGTGGGACAGCTATATATATAAATAAAAGAGACTGACGTCCGTGTGTTCACTCATAACTCGAAATTGCATCTTTCGATTTTTACGATGAAAAACGAGTAGTGTCGAGCAGTTGTTTAATTTTTAAGTTCTTTGGATGTTCCGGTCTTATCGCTACACAATTTGAAAGTCGGCTCAGTTGTAATTTTGTTGAGCAACCCCAATCCGCCGAAACTTTTTAACGGATCGCGTTTGATTTGATTGTGAAGATTCTAAAATAAAATGTCATAGAAGGGACGTTTTTGACTGGAATATCCAAGGCAAACATTATAATTCCGCAGATTAAGCTTATTCCGAATGACTTGGGAAATTGTTACCTATTAACAATAAGTTTCGCTAGGCATAGATCAAGGTTCCATCATCACTCCCGTAGATTGACTATTTTTCGACAACTCTTAAACAGTGAAAGGAAAAGTCTCGTGCGACCCAGTCGTGCACCTAATTTTGCCTTGACCCCTTAATAAGCACACACTAAATTAACCAACGCCATTCCAAAGGGGTAGCCAACTCTGGTTCATGAGAACACTCAAAAATCAACTCAAAAGAAATAGCCAAAAGTTGTGAACTTGTCGATCAATCATAAATCCTAAAAACGGCAAAAACCAAAGTTACTCGCTTAGGTCTAAAGTTGACAGAAAGAATATCGTATTATCCAAACCAATATGCAAGGATACCCATCTAGAATAAAAAAAAAAACCAAACCATTAGTGCAAAGAATACCGAGAATAAAAAGTGGTATTTTTTTTTGGAATTTTTCACTCATTTTCGACTTGCACTTATTTCACCTATTTTGTCCTCCCATACCGCGAACTGCACCGAATGAGGGACACCGACAAAAAACAAACTCTCCACCACATTTGCAAACCATCCAATAAAACTCAACTATCAATAGCTTTTGCGCCGAGGGAATTCTCATCAAAATGACAAACAATTAAAATTCACCGCAACCAAATCATTTGGAATGGAGTCTCTCCAAACCATAGTCGCACCGCAAATTTGCAATCCCCATCGCCACCCGCTCCGCAAATTTACATCTCTTTCGCTTTCGTGCTTTTTTTTATATCTTTTTTTCATTTTTATTTTGCACTTTTTATCTCTCCATCTGGTGGGGCATTTCATTTTCACATCTTTTATCCTCTCAATATTTTCATGTTTCCTGGTAATTGAGTCGTGGCCATTTACTGCGCACAATGAACAAGGCCATTAAATTTGATGGATAGTACAAAAGGAGGAACCCGCTGAATACCTACTTTTGCTTCGGTTTCTTCATCAACGTCGTCGGCATTGCCATCACCATTGTCATGGTTTCAATTTTCAGCTGTTGCCTGTTGTTTGCCGAAAACAAAACC
Source organism: Cheilosia grossa (assembly GCA_963082955.1). Lineage (NCBI taxonomy): Eukaryota > Metazoa > Arthropoda > Insecta > Diptera > Syrphidae > Cheilosia > Cheilosia grossa. The sequence goes on from OY720147.1 coordinate 12,895,582, forward strand.
GATCCTCTTCATATCCAGCAGATTCAATTAGTTGAAAAATTGAGTGGTGTCCAAAGGCCTGATGTTAAATGCTGTTCATCGGTGGAGCGAGAGGAAACTCGATTATACAAGCAGTGATTTCCATGATTGGAATGTCATCTGTCATCCTGCAGAGGAGTAAGGATGAAAATTGGGAAATTGTTCGGGAACATTTTGATTAACTGAAGCAGAAGATATGATGCACTCGCGCGAGTGATGGGCAATCCAGAGTTCGAGGTCAGTGAAGCAGAGCTCCTGCATCTACATAAAGTGCAGTCGTTGCACTTGAGTAAATGCGCATCAACAATTCGGCGCGTAATATCAATTTAAGGAATAATTTTATTCAAGCATCAGTTTATTTGACTGCAGGTGCAGTGGTCGATTCAGAAAAGTATAAACGGTTTTCAAGTGCAGCCACAAATTTATGCACTAATGCCTTAAAAGAGAGAGAAAGAGGGAGAGCGATTGTGCGAGACTTGAGAGGCTGAACAAGGACAAAACGAAGTGTGGACTGTGCCATCGAAAATGGGGTCTCAAAGAAAACGATTTGGAAAAATGTGGATAATATGACTTCGAAGCACTTTGACTTCCTTTAGGTAGATAGATATAATTGCTGAAACGTAGTCCCGAAGCCAGCGATAACGGCAATAGAGTTTGCAACACGAGAGTCCTAACAATACCAAATTTGGCACTTCTGTATTATGTAAGTCACAGATAACTGCAGAGAACTCCCCAGCGAGTTTTGGCTTCGAATACAAATCATTTCACCCGCGTCAATATTGTTTTATGGCAGTAGTTTGTCTCTCTAAAAAAGAAACCTATTGCTTATAGCAATCTCTTCTTCCCCATAACCAATATATTGCAAATATTTTGCCATAAGAAGAAAAATAAATATCAATCTTTCTACTAAGGCCACAACTTTTGTGTTTTCCCATAGTACGCAATAAACTTTTACTATAATAGGGATAGATAAAATTGGTTTGGAATCACAAACAAACTCCCATTTGGCAAACGACAGTCGCATTTTATGTCATTTCCTCTCAAGATAGATCTCCAACAAAAAATCATTATTTTCTATGGCGTCATGGAAAATATTCTCCTCCTTCTTAAACTGTACATATTGCCATACTATGGCCAGATGTGCATGTATATGCGACCGTATGGCAGTTTGGGGCACGTGTATTAATGTAGCTCCTTAGCTATGTCATTTATTAAGTTCAGTAAGTGGGCGTCTAAATTTGACAGAGGACTGTAATATTTTTCAGCCCACCCGTCTGTATGGAAACAGGTGCGGAGCAGTGACTTGAAAATCAAATTGAGAGCTTTATAGGAAAATTAAAGTCTTATACAAAGAAAAAGTCGAAATAAATTAACATATGTATTTTAACAGCTAACAGTCCAATATTTGTATGTATTATTCATTTAGCACCCTTCAAATAATTAAAAAAAAAAAAGTCCACCATAGAGCAATAAATTTCTTTATTAAATACAAAAAAAGAGAACACACATACATAAACAACAAAATTATTTTAATCAACTACAGCTATTGTGTATTTTGAGACTCAGATCGGCTATTGCATTTTTAAATTAAACTCAATGAACATTTGTTTTCGGTTGTGAAAATAACGCCATAAATGATGAGCTAAAAAATAGTCTGCATAATTGATTAATTCTATTTTTTGCCCACTTTAAAAGTATTTAACCGTGTCACAATTATTTTATTGCACGTTATATGAAGAGAATAATTCAATTTCAATGGTTTTTATTAGCAAAAAGGCAAAATGCGCCTTTTAGTTTGAATATCATTCCAATTAAAAACTGTTTCGATGTTATGTTCGTGTCAAGTCGTTAGTAGTCACGTGTGTTTTAATTCATTAAGTCCTTAAATTGTGAGCAGGCAACTGGGGATGGAAGGGTTTTGCTATGTCACTTATGACATTTAAAGTTTTTTTTTTTTTGTTAGAATTGGCAACACTTTTTCAACGAATTTGATAGCTGACGCTTGTTTTGATTGCGATTTTAGCGTGAATATAGTTACGTTAAGGGTGGATTTGATGGGAGCTTTCTTTGAGACTGTGCATACTGTGAACAACCCTGTTCGCCGTAACCGCGACCTCGAGGAGAGGGTCTTTCTTAACCACTTTATCTGCGGACCAAAATCCAAAATTTGCGATCCGAGAAAAACGGTTTCACCGTGTTCAATGACGACAACCGCGGTGCAAATATCACAATCGCCGATGTAAACTGTGAGCTGTTCGTGAGTAGAGATGAACTTCGGTGCATTTTTGAGTCACTAAAAAACAAAAAGTCGGCGGGATTTGACGGTGTCCCAAACGTCGTATTAAGACACCTGCCGCTAGAGGCGATCGATATCTTCGCCACGCTATTTAACAATGCGCTGAATAATGCATATTATCCGGAGCAGTGGAAAATATCGGTGGTACAATCCCCAAAAAAATGATAAAAATATGTATTCGAGAAAGTCGTCAATAGAGCTCTTTTAAGATGGGTTGAAGAAAATAAGATTAATCCGGAGAACCAGTTTGGCTTTAGAGCGGGGCATGAAATTATTCATGGAAACTGGTCTCCGACATTCAGTGGAGAAGGTCGACTTTGAGAAGGCCTTTGATACCGTATGTTTGGAGGGGCTCTTCTATAACTTGATCAGATTGGGCATTGAAAAACCTTTGCTGTATATATGATTTATGACATGCTTAAGGGAAAGAAGTTCGTTCTCAAAGCTGGCAACGTGAATTCGAGCAGAGTTTTCGAAATTAAAAACACCTTACAATAGGGAGCAGTGAATTCTCCGGTCCTGTTTAATATTCACACAAGTGATCTGGTGGGCGCCCTCAGACACTCTATAGCGTACGCAGGCGATTTAGTGGCGTACAGGTCAGGACCAAAAATCGAGGTAATCAAGATCCCTCTTCCAAAAATCGGAAACTCCATTGGCTGGGGCCTCTAGAGATACCAGAAAAAAACTGGAGAAAGTTAACAATTATTGGACAGCAGGAGGGCGGCCGCTGGCGCTGAAAAACGTATTGAGGCATCTTGGCATCTGGCTCGATCATCAGTATCTGTATTTAGACAACCATATAGATGCTTGTCTTGCTGGGGCTTAGAGGGCCTAAGCTCTGACAAGTAGACTGTTTCGCAGTAGTCAACTTGATTACAGGGTGAAGGTCAGTTGCTAAGTGACCCTTATAAGGCCTATCATCGCTTATGGCTGTCCCATGTGGTTCCATATAGCGCCGCCCTGTATGGAAAAGATTAAGGTGTTTGAGTCTCAGGGCCTGTCTTGGGTTCTTTAGAACTCCTGAATCTCAGTACATAAAATATTATCCCAACAGGACCCTATATAATGGGGCTCGACTGAATAGGATTGACAATTTCCTTATTAAGGTGATTCGGAGGCACATCGCAAGGGCGATGGCCAGTGATAATAACCTGATTTCAGGGGCTTACTACCCCAATTTAATGTACCACGAGAGCACACTTCGGTCTGGCCCTATCCCGCATGAGGCGTTTCTTCATGTAGACATGGAAGGGTTAGTCCAGACAAAAGATGGTGTGCCGGTATTGTACCACAGCCACCGCGGAGCGAGGGATGAGCGGCTTATCCTCGACGGGTACACCGCTACTGCTCAGGAGCTCCTCCGTTTTAGTACCGCAATTGCAGAACGGGATGGGGTCAAGCAGTTCACCGAATTTTGGTGGCTGGAGTAAGAGGTGAGGGTGGGTACGCTTTCCCGGGCCGGTGCGGTACTTACGTAGCATCCTCCTTAGTTTCAAGCTAGATATTAAGTTTGTAGGTTTAGGTTTAGATTAGGGGGTCCTTAGGAGGGGCCGGGCTAGCCAACTTGAAAAGGACCAATCGATGAAATTACTCACCACCCTGATTAGAGGTAATTTAGGTTAAAAAGCTTAGGTAGTTTTCACTAGTTTTAAATAAAATAAAAAAATAAAGAATTCATGTTTTCTAAAGTTTCTTGAAAATTAAAAAAAAAAAAAAAAAAAATCATAGATACAGATAGATTTAAGGCCGAAAGGCAATAATCTTAAGGATATTGATAAGTTAAGAGCGCTCGCTTAGAGCCAATAAGCTAGAATAAGATAAATGTTAGTTTTAAATTAGATGAAATGTTTTTTTTTCCTATGTAAATTTAATTAAATATTTCAATAAAAATGAACTTAAAAGTAAAAAATAGTTACGTTTGTCAGTACACAATTCGTAAATTTATTGAACACGGTAGCAGCGGCCCGAAAAGAGTCGAACAAATTTGTACAAAAGACATTTGTATTTACCAATCTCTCAAACATATAAACGTGATCTGTTGCTAACATGTGCCCGCCATTAAAATGGAAACCGTTCCTGTACCTTTAATTTGTTTGCTTCCTCTCGAAAACAAGATGGCAAATTTCTACCATCTTTATATACTTCCAGGTGTGAAATAAAGTCAATTCACAGGATCACAGGTCTCTTCGAAAACCATTTTTAATTTAAATGAATGAGGTTGGTCATTGCGAAAGGAATCGTTCCAATTATACAGCAATCTCATTCTTTTACCATAACCAAAGGAGATAATGACCTGCCATTTGCTCAAAGGTAAGGTAGTGCGCTAATTGACCACTTTGCGGAGCGTTGAATTATTATCAAAGAAAGATACCGTTAAGTCCTTGAATGATTAATGAGAAAGGGCGTTACATGATTCCCATCGATGGTGATGTTGCAAATTACTGCCTGGCTTTGTACCTTTCGCTATAGCCAAGTGCTAAGTAACATTCTTTTTTCTGTTTAGATGCGGGACGATGATTTACATAATTTTGATGAACCGAGTGGCTTTCAAAGGATCTTTGAGAGGCAGACCTAGACATACTGAATTTCATGTGGGAAGTGAACACACTTTTGGAATGTCATTGGGGGCAGGTAATGAGATATTTTTTGTATCGTGTAAGTATTGAATATGGTTGGATCACAGGATATTAAATTCTTACATTCTTTTCTTATATCCTACGAACTTAGGTGCCAGTTGAAGAGAATTTCTACAAGTGATTCAACACTTTTTAGACATAAAAACTTGTGAAGGGTGTCCAAAACTCACACAAGAAGGTATCAAGCTTGTAAAAAAATCTTATTGCCTGACTAATCATTTTCAAAGAAAATTGGTTCGATGATACCCCCAGCTTAATTTAGACTTATTGCTGAAGGACCAAAATTTCGAACTCTTAGCTGTCAAACCTTCATTATTTTTAAAATATTGCTCCCCAATGAGATTGAATTGTTTTTTCGTATATCAATTTTTAATAACTCTAAGATGTAAGCTGTCAGCTTGTTGGCAGCACTTTCCCAAACAAGTGACACACAATTCAAATCTTGCATTTTTTTGAAATTTTGGGACAGCCTTAAAGGCTCCGCATTTGCTAGTACTTGCCCAGTTCTGTTCAATTTCGGTGGTATTTTCCTGCCTAATTGTGCAAATTTATATTTACAGGGTGCCACAAAAATAACTTCCCATACAAATTTCTTAAAACGCTTTTATTACTTAACCAACTCCCTACATTGTTTTCCACCACGTTTTGTGTACGTTTTGTGTTTGTAAGTATCTGTATGAGTAGACAGACAATCAACCTGTTATCTCCTCAATCAGAGATATTAATATAATGACTTTACAAAATTTTCCAATTACTCCCCCCACTGACGTTTCGATCAATTTCAAATTCGAGGCGGCATTGCTCCTATCCTGTCCGCAGCGCCATTGAGCCACTTTGAAAGTTCCAAAGTAAATTGAGAAATTAGCCCGCTGGCTGGAAGAAAAGAAAAGGACGATTTACTGCGCCTCAAATAATTCGTGTCCCTATTGTACTCCCATAAAAGTTTAATTTAAACTTGGCAGCAAGAAATACAATTTTACTTTGCCATCATACCTTTCTGTACGGTAAACGCTGCACAAAGAGCTAAAACACAAAGATCTCGCATTGAGACCTAAGTTATATGGGCTGTCATCAAGGACTCATTCCTTTTCCGAGAGAGACCATCACCAAAGCAAACAATTAAACTCGACTGATGAAGAAAAACCAAGCTGCCTTCCGAATCCACATTCAGCAGCAACGTCGGATATGATTCCTGTAAACAGGATGAGAGGAGAATTTTCATCATTCATGAACACACAGACATACAGACACACATGCCTTGTTGTGTGGCTCCACTGCCGCATGAGCAACCCTTGTGGCGTCGATATATGCACTTTAGTCATTGTCCTGCTCTAATAGTCCGCCTCGAGTTAGCAACAGCGCAAACGAATCCCATTGCGCTCAAGGTACTCTATTGCTGATATGAAGCTGCAGCTCCAGAAAGAGAGGAGAATGTAATTATTTCTGCCACGAACAGAACACATAATCGTGGCATATCCATACCCACCACGTTATCGGATTGTGCCAGTCAGGACAATAGGCCAACTATGAGTGGATTAAATGCTTTGAGCTATTAATAATGGTCACGATTCGAGAGCGAGATGAAAGGACAACGCAATAGCTGAACTGCAGATGATCCGCATAACAGTTTTCCGCTGCAGTTGGAACGCTACCAACAAACAAAGCAGTTCGACGAATCATTTTCGGTCTATTATTTGGTGTACAGCTTCAGACTTCTGTTTGACCTACAAAAATGGCGACGAAAAGGAAGACAAGTAGCAGAAAATGTCTCGGCGAGCATCATCAATGAGTGTGTGCAAAAGGACTTGTCTGTCAACAGCTTTGGGCTATGAAACGGATTACGAGATTATTTTATTTCAGCCGTTGCCTTTCGACTCTCTCGCTTCCTCAATGTGAGAGTTGCTGCATCACCTACCGCAGTACTTACTCTAATTTTATGATTCATACAGATGCACAGATACACAGATACATGGAACATAAACTCATTCAATTTGTGGACGAACATACAAAAATTCGTATCTTAAAGTCGCAAGGGAAGAAAATAAAAAATCGTACAACATACAGCCGCAAGGTGAGCGCACACTATGGAGGAGCGAGCAGCAAACAAGGATTTTGAATTTCGGAGCGGTCTCCGTTTTTGCAAATTCAAGTAAGGAAAAAAATCTAGGATAACGACGGTTTAAATAAGAAACCTACGTCGTACAGACTCCCTGTACTCGTATAGTTCATAATGTATTCTACTATAATGTGCCCCGGAGTATCCTCGACAAAAGGTAGCACCACCATTGGATACACATCCAAACAGACAGAGACTCTCAGAAATCCGAATGCATGCGGTTGTGAATTAGGAAATTTAAGACATTCCAAGAGTTTACCTGAAAATTTACTTCTCAAATTTAATGAGATCTCTTTTATACACGACTGCAGCGGGATGAACTAACCATGGAAGGACATTTTTATTTTATTTCCCTATTCCCTGCAGAATGATTGCAATAAAATGGAGCGGGCCCGAATGCTTCTCTTACGTTTCTCTCTCAGCCGGCGGTCGGTGAGCTTACAACGAGGAAGGAACTCATTTCGAGGACGAGATCAGATTCCGGAGCTTATTGTTACGCAAGGTAGGAGGTCGACACATGTTTGTTCGGGTAGTCTCTGGTGAAAAGGAAAATGGTTACGTATACGACACGTAGGCCAGCAGTGCGAATGGATGAAGTTATGATGATAATGCTGATGTGTTGTTCTGTGGATTTCGAATTTATGCTTTTGTTATTCTACATGTAGTTTCCACATAAGCCTACACACAGGGAGTCGGTACTGCGACTTCATTTATGAACAGTTTTACTTTGATTTATGCTCTTTTAAGGTAGACAAGAGATTTAATAAATTCCCCATTGGCCTTAGGGAGAGCACGGCACAAGTCTTGTGTTTGTTGAATTTAAATTGAAATCTAAATTGACGGAAGCAAAGTAAATATTTTCTTCTTGTGACTTCTGTGTGCCAGGAGGTATTAGCAATACCCGTACCGTTCAATTTCATTTAGTGCTTCTTTGACACGCGCTCCGTTTGAAAAGAGCTGTCAATATAGCAACGACCAACGAGAAATGAAAGTGCACAGATGGCGGACAACTTTGCTCCTTCAGTAAGTTCACTCTGAGAGAAACAACTTGCAGGCAATTATTTACTGAGGAGTTTAGTAAGTGGCATTTAGAAAAAAGAACAAAGAAAAATTAGCTTGGACAGCACATGATAACTGGAAAGGTGACAGAGAGGTGTTGAAGATGTCATATGGAAACTTTTATTCCTTTATAATGACCATGAAACCAGTCCTCAGGGCCATTGGGATCATTCGAATTTAACGACTTCAGATTCGAATAACACCTACCTACATCAAGGGATATCGTCGGAGCAAACAAAACAGAATATTTGACGCACAAACGTATCGAGCGGATTCCCATAAGCGGATAACCTTTAAATGATGTTGAGCACCCAAACAAATTAAACATATTTCAGCTGATAAAACGGGTCATAAATCAAACCTATTTTACATAAGTTCAGCAGCGCAGGATAACACCAGCCACAGCGAATTTATTCCATTTGTTTGCACAGCTATTTCCGCTGCTTTGAGTTTTTTTCGCATCCCATCCTTCAGTTCCGCAAAGTACGTGACCAAAGGAAATAGTTACTGGCGATTAGAGCTTATTTATTGCTTTTAAGATTTTCAAATGCGATTGAGTGAATCAAGAAGAACCCTTCCAGTCAAACCGCTCTCTGTTATAGGTTACCATTTGTCTCAAGAAAAGGTTATGCCAATTTTTGTTACCGATTTTATTAATATGTACTTTCAATGCCCGCACCGACTGCTAGTTTTTTCCCGATTTTCCTTATTGCTGTACCACCTCGAACGCACAACCTATACCTATACAACGTAATGAGCAATGTCTTTAATTGTAACTTCCAAAAGCGAAATCAAATGAATTTAAAATCTATCACACAGCTCATTCAATCACCTAATGGTCCAATTAAATCCATTGAACGCCACTCAATGTAATGTCCTCGACAAATTGCAAAGCATTTATTATTTTTAAGCTCCAATGTCAATGCTCCCCCACCGTCCGAACGAACGACTGTGAACTAATTAGCTGTAAAATCTTTGCAGATGCTCGTATTTCAATTCGTCTAGACGGGGACGAAATGTCCTTTAAAGCGAAAAGTACGAGTACTTCATGATTAGCTATAATAGTGATACGAAAGTCATTAAGTGGACATTAGGTATATTGGTGTAGGTATCCTCTTTGCTTACTTCTGCTGATGTCCTTTGGTATAGTGTTTCTGAAAGCAATTACTAGTTGATGATATAGTTTGAAGGGGAACTTGATATTGAGCGAAGTACCCAGGAAAACATAAACAGTAGGTACATACCGGTAGATTGATCAGGGATGAGAAGTGGCAAACAGTTGTGTATCCTCCTTTGTGTAGAGAAATGGTAAACTGTTGCAAGGTTTTTATGGGGATAGATTCACAAGACTAAAGCATAAAGGGACTGCGAGTATAGGGTAATCTATAAGAATATGTGGTACAACAATGCTGGAAACTCAGAGACTGTTTACCATTTAATCAAGGTTAGTAAGTGCCATTAAGAAATGGGTGAAGGGCGGGGCATCTGTTTTTTTAAATTGAAATTGACAAAAATCAAATATCAAAATTTGTTTCATGATTTTCAAAGCCTTTTTCTTAACCCAGCATCGCGTTAATCCAATTTCGCAGTATATTTTCCAAGAATTGGAGCTCTATATTGTTAGTAAGGTTATAGGGTCGTTTCTGAACTTTTGAGAACTTACTTATTAAAACTGAAAGAGCAACAAAACTTGCAATGAATGAGCAAGATTCGTGCGACTCAGTCGTGCACTTTATTTGACTTGTAGCTAAAAACTCAATCCAATAGGCCAATATTTACTCAAGGCTGTATATTACATTTTAAAAGATGGATTTGAAACGCATTTTTCGATCTCTGAATGCTTAGCTCTTAAAATTGGCAGAACAAATGTTAATACACATCTCGACAAATGCAGATTGCAGCAGTGGAAACCAAATCCGTGCAGCGGCTGTTGAGAGTAGTTTATTGACATAGTTTTAAAAAATCAAATAAAGAATTCAAGTTTTCTAAAGTTTCTTGGAAATTCAGAAACAAAACAAATTATAGATTGATAGTTTTAAGGCCGAAAGACAATAATTTTAAGGATATTGATAAGTTTAGAGCGCTCGCTTAGAGCCAGTAAGCTAGAATAAGTTAAATGTTAATTTTAAATTAGATTTAATCGTTTTTGTCTAGTATGTAAGTTTAAAAAAAAGTAAATAAAAAAATGAATTTTTAAAGTTAAAAAAAAGTAAGAGTACTTTATTGACAAAAATAACAGCGCCAACCATCGGATTCTATTGAAATTATTTCTTAAACGCTGCTGGTACCAATAAGAACAAACTATTAACCTTTTAGCGAAATCGGTCGGGTATTTTTAGTGTTTTAAGTTTATATGCCACACACGCATACGAACTTTCGCTTTCTTTTTTATGGAGATGTGCACCCATGTCTCTCTCAAGCAGAGAATCTCTTTAGCACTTTGATAGGTTAGGTTCTAAGATGGCGTTAGATCTGTTGTTCTTCCAAGGGAAAGCGTTTTCTTATACGCCACCACGACAGGCATCGACGGCATAAGGCTTTAAATTTAAAATAAATAAAAATAAATATTTGCCCCAACACGTTCGTGTACCCTATTTTGACATGCTGGCGTCCCAAAAATTCGGCCATTCGGAGGTCACTCGTGTATCTTTCGTGAGAGTGAACTGCGGCAGCCCGCGTGACCAGAAACTTGACACCCGATAACACGTAGTGACAAATTTAGGACAAATGCTTACGTCATAATGATGTCGGCTTGTCGAAAAGTGACATGTGTCATCGTTGCCTTACAACTCTATTCGTTTTGTGTGAGGTTTTATTTTTGCGACGACTGGGAGGGACCTTCAATTTTATACCGACTCCGAACGGGTAATTGAGAAGTTCTTTCATGGCAGTTTTTCTCTCGGATGTGGGAAAAACCTTAATACTGAGACAATACTGAAACCCCCAACTCACAATTCCATTGCCGCTGGCACCCAAATTTTTTTTTTTTTTTTTTCCAAATTCACCATTTTGTTTTCCTATCGGTGTTATGTCAAATAAGAATCCGTGGGATATGCAAAAACCTACAAAAAATATAAAATAAATGCTGCCAACCGTGGGGGAATGTGATAGATTTCGAAAATACCACATGTTAACATTACTGAATGCTATTGGTTAGTTATTATATATTTTTAAGAGGCGAATAATATAATTTTTTTGGTTAATAAAACTATCCAAATGTGATGTTTTATATACTAGAAACACATTGGGCCTTACCAACAACCAAACAGTAAACTCGAGTTTAACTAATTCCGAAACTAACTATAGTTTCGACTTTTAATTTGTACATCTGACTTTATCGCAAAATTATTGCAGTATAACTCAAATGCGTTATAATTTTTTTCTGAGTTTTCAAATAATTTGCTGAAATTGGCAGTTGCTTGAATTTTGAGTACCTAACAATCTTCTAGTTATTTACTTTTTCAATAATGAGGATACATTTGCTTATATTAATATAGTTTAAGAAGCAGCGTTTTATCGAAAAAGAAAAGTCTATAAAAGAAAAATAGACCCGTTTGAAAAATAGGACGAGAAAGAATTCTTTGGGCACTAAAGGTTTAGTATTTTGTTTAGTTTTATTTTGATTCTACTTAATCTTCTTTAACAGATTTCCCAAAGACACGATAATATTGCCCCAATAACTAGGAATAGTGGAGCGCTGGCTGCTAATGTATTAAAATGTATTTAAATAGCATACCAATTCAACTTACCTAATTTAATTCAAAACGGCCAACTGTCTTACTTCAGACTGATGTTTAAACTTTATTAATGGGTTAGACTCGAATTTCTTCGGATCGAAAATTACAGTCTCGATTATCGTAAAGTCAAAAATAACTTGATTATTGGTACACAATTTATTTTAATTTCGACTATTGCCCTAAAGTCGAGTCTAAATTTGGTTATTAGTAAGGCCGATTGGGCCACGGCCAAAACAATTAGTAGTTCACAGTTCCATACAAAATTCGAAATTGTGAGCTTCCGTAAATTTTAAGTCGAAACTAAAATTTGTTATTGGTATGGTGCATTATGACAAAATTGGTCGTGTTGTGTTTTCCGCTTTTGAATATCATTAACTTCGATTTCATGAGTACATTTTTGAATACCTGAAGAAAAATTGCTCAAAATGTTTGTATTTTCCCTCAACCAATCTACATTGTTGATCTATATCTGTTTATAAAAATGGTGTGAAAAATGTATAGTAATTCATCTCATTAGAACGGCTGGGCCGATTTCGGTTCTTCAATAAAAGCGAACTACCTTACAATACCAAATTGCCAGTTCACATGATTGACAGGTTTTGTCCCAAAACTCTGACATTTTCATTTGCAGATGGTTTGCCTACAAATTATTTGTCTGACAACGTCGTCAGGTAGAAAATTGCCAGTTCACACGGTTGGTTGTTTACAAAATATTTGCAGTTCCGTTTGCAGGAATTGTCAGACAAATTAAACATTTTTTTGTTTCATTCGGTGGTGAAGTCCTGATTGAGAAGCACGTAATAATAGAAACAAAATTTAAAATGGAACAAAAAGATCCAATTGCGATTGTTTTGGCCGTGTACGTATTTGAGAGCATCGGGGAGAATGAATTGCCACACATTTCGCACCAATCTACAGAAAAATGCAAAGAAAATAACACTAATTCTTGGTCCTTCAAATTATGAAAAATATTTGTCTACAAATGAAAAATTTGCAGATGTCGCAACATCAGCACATCTGCCAATAGCAAATGAGTCTACAAATGTATTAAGCGTCTGGCAACGGTCTGACAATGATAAAATTGGGTGTTCAGACGATTTGCGGTCTGGCAATTATATGACAGTGACTTTTCTGCAAATATTGGTAATTCACACGGTTGGCAGACATTTGGGACAATTTTTTCATTTGTAGACCTGATAATATTGTCAGATCTTGCAATCGTCTGAATAGAGCTTTATTATTGAAAAAATACTAACGTATAAATTTCTATGAACGCTGACAGCTACTTTGCCGACAGCGGAAGTAGTTGACATTTTTTGAGAGTATGTTCGAGAGCCGCAATTTCTGAAGTTACGTGACATTTGTCAATACGAATTTGTATGTATCCACACTAGCGCACCGAATCGTGACCACACCGTAAAATTATAGCTTGTAGGCAAAATAACGGGAAATCGGCCGAAGTTGGTGGTCTCAGTATTGTCTCCAATTTAAGTGGTCTTAAATCATGTTGGCATATTGCCAGTGGTGTGGCTCTGTTCTGTAGCCTACTGAGCGAGGGTGCAATTTTTTTCAGACAGACGATGGAATGGAATGGAATGCTGCCTGTATATCCCTTACTGATATTCAAACTGCAGAAATACCTTCATACATTTCAAGGCGTTATGATTTTTCACAAAAAAAAAAATTAAAAAAATGCCAATTATTAATCCAACTCAATCGTCACGTCAATTTGAAGAAGGTATTTACAAGATGCTCCTTTTTTGAAATGTAGCCTTCCAGTACCATCACAACGCTTCAACTAGGTCCATACAAATAAGATGAGATCCCGACATCCCATAGGTAGGTTAATTTGTTCACACCTTATGATGTATCTCATTTTAAGATTTTTCTGATGCTGACGACGTATCCCGACGCCCTAAAGAGCAACTTATGTCCACGGTACCGTACGCGAAACTACTTCACTTATATTTTCAATTTGTGCACATTTTGGAGAGAGAAAATATTTGCCAGCGACGTTGAAGTGTAATGTCCTCAGCAGAGGTAAATGAAGTTGCCATGCAATTTGCAAGTTAAAAAGAGGATGTTGCACCGCTTCACTTCAAAGATTTGATAGTCGTCTAAACTGTCATCACTTCAAAGGACATGTGAAAACCAAACATTTTTGGCGAATAAATTTTGTAGTTTGACCCAATTTGTGAGAATAAATGCAATTACATTAGCAATCCGCTCACATACCATGCAGCCGTATACAGAGGGAAACTGTCAACGAATTATTGCACAAAGGTTTTTTTTTTTCTTCCTTTCTATTCACATTCGGTGCTATATTGTGTTTCTATGGCTTCACAAAGCTAAACAACATTTTCGTTTTCGAGGAGCACATGATGAATGACTGATATTTGGGATACGTGTGCACTGTGCAGGGTTGCTACCCGGATGTAGCTGGAGCGTTCGACTACCAGACAGGCTCATCAAAAATAAAATCATACCCGTTCAAAGTGGGCGCACATCGGTTGACATATGCATTATGCATCCAGACAGTGGGGAGTGGAAGTATTAGATATGGAAAATTGATGGGGCCTTTAAGTCGAGTGAAACAGCTTTTATAGCTCTCAATCTTTCCACTTGTATCCCGATTTCCATTCCCTTTTTTCTATCCCGCAACAAAGTAGACACATCCTCAAGAAACGAGGCGATGGAATCAGTATACGGAGCTAATTTTGCTGAGATAATGCGAACACCGGAAGTTATCGAATTTGTAAAAAGGGAATATGCGAGGAATCCAAACAACTTTCTCGTGCCGCCTGCATTTCTACATCAAGACGAAGACAACTACCATTCCCATTGGCCGATTGCCAATACTACACACGTATAAATATATTCAAAAGCGAAACGAACAACAATGAGCATTCTGATGGGATTTCTTTTCACCGGATTTCCGACTGTTTTACATATTCCTTGTTATACTGGTGGGGAAACCCATCGAGATTCGGTATAATCAGATGCTTTTCGTTGAGCAACAAGATTCGGATCTCAAATTGTATTGGGATTACCTTGTGGAAATAGATTGCTGGTAAGTAATGAAGAATAGAATTTGGTTCTGCCACTCAAGTACATTTCGATGGAACATCCTTTAGATGAATAGTAGTCGTGCAAATGGAGGATTTTTAGTTCTGTTGGCAGAAAAGAATGCCAAGGAATTCGATTGCTTTTCATGGTGAGTATAATTAAGTACTTATACCTTATTATATGCAGCAGCATCTATATGCTGGTATGAAGTGCTGAGGAAATGAGCGGTTTTGAGTTGAGCAGAGGCGTATTGATGTACTTTTCAAAATTCAGCAATAAGGTTGTCGCTTATGTTGTGATTTCAGTTTTCTATTGAAAATCTATCAAAATTTCACAGTCCTGCTCATTTGTATGTAAGTTATAGACCCCTGTGCGCTGATTTATTTGTTTAGGTTAACGTCGAACGAGGCGATTGCAGGAGACTACTCGACTGTTCGGACACTGCCGAGCAGTGGTAAGTACAAAAATGTTGTTAAATTTTCATTTATTCTAGGAGAGAAAAGATGGGCAGCCAACTTTTACATTCGGTGTTGAAAGTACCATTTTGAAATGACCATCTGCACTTAAGACTAGTACCTACGGACCTGTTCAGGAACGAAATTTTCCGATGGGTCTCCAAATGGACAGCGAAACGTCTGCGAAAAGGCAGCGGAAAATAGTTTGAGGAGAGTGCCATCAGCTGCTACACAAGTAGCAGTGTTACCAGCGCTGGCTATTTATCTCCGATTTGGATTCTCGACCTTTTCGCTGACTCCTTAAGATTTTCAGTTGGGAATTATCCTAATTTTGGGGCTATTTACTTTAGGGTTTGGCTAGATTTAGGCTCCTTAGGTATTTATATATAAAAAAAAATACATCATTCAATTTCGAACGTACTTTTTTCGTGCAACTAAAGTTCTATACAGTTAATTGTATATGAGCCAACTCCATTTTCATACAGTTTTTGAACAGACTCTCACATCTCATCAATAAAATCATCTCACAAAATATGAAAACACACTGTCCAAGTATGCAGGTATGCGGTGTGTATATATGCCCCCTTCCAGCTAAAAGTTTTTTTTTTTTGCTAACATTGGAAAATTAAAACTAGAAAAGTCTTGCAATTACGAGTTTGTGTTGTTTTTTTTTTTTTTTTAATTTAATATTTTCGTCCTTAAAAATAATTTAATCAGAATAAATGTGCATATGAATTACAAAAAAATGCGCGTTTTTGATCTTCATATTTGAGTTTGGGTAGGTAAAGGGTTTTCCAATAAGAGGTGTTATTCACCCGCTATTTCGGTAGCTGTCACTTTTGAAGATTATATTCTTTGACATTTGACAAGTAGAAACTACGCCATTACTAAAAATTGAACGATAGACGCTTCAACAACGCATTGAAATTATTAAAATTCACTACAAAAATGGTGAAAATCTTGCAGTCACAGTTCGCAAAACTAAAGCATTTTTTGGTCCTCGTGAAGCACCTTGTCGGACCGCAATATAGAAATTGGTGGAAAAATTCGAGCTGTTGGGAGTGATGTGAAGAATAAAACCCGTGCAAGTCGCTCAAGAACAACTGAGAATATTGCTGCTGTAGCCCAAAGTGTTGAAGAAAACCCAGGTTGTCCATTCATCGTCGTTCTTTGGAATTGGGCATTCCACAAACGTCATTACACCGTATTTTGCATAAAGACTTGGGTCTTAAGGCTTATAAAGTTCAGTTAACATAAGAACTCAAGCCGGCCGATCATCAACAACGCCAACAGCCCAGCGTCGATTTAAGACCTCAAAGATAAAATTCGTGAGGCTATCGAGGACATAGGGCAGCCACTTTGCGATTTGGTTATGGAAAATTTCAAGAAAAGGATATGGTCCTGTATGCGTGCTCGTGGTGGCCATTTAGATGATGTTGTTTTTCATTATTAACGGCATATCTTCCTCTTTATTACGAAATAAACATCCGATCATTTATCTCAAAAAATGGCATTTTCCTTTGAATATCAAAATAACACCTTTATATATTGATCCATCTTTTTTACATTTGGCGCCAAACTACTTCTGCAGCACTGCAGTGCAAATGTCAAATTTTCGCAAGCAATTAACTTCCCGGACAATAAACGTGTGCGAAAAGAGAGTGGAGAATTGTACCAATCAATCAACTACAATTACCTACTTTTCCGCCATCATTTCGCAGCAGCTGAGTACTGGAAAGGAAGAGGAAATTTTCGTTGTGTCACTTTTGTGTGGGATTTTTCGTTCCGTAAAAGCTGCGGACTTGGCTTTACTGTTGCAGTTTTAACAATAGAAATAGGTAGTGTAAAAAATGCTATATTTTTATTCCCATTTACACAAGTGTCTCATAACTCTTCGCATCCCCTGTTCCGAATACTACATAAATATGTTCCCCGTTTGATATTATAAAAGTGCATGAGTTCGACGAATGACGTGTGCATTTTTATTTTCAGCGAATTTAATACAGAAATTGATTTAAGCCGAATCTTTTTTTTCCATGGTCCGTTGCATGATTTTAATTATATTAAAGTTGGCATATTTCCAGGCTCATAATGATATCCAGGATATGTTTTCGATAATTGTATTAATTATTCGATTATAGAGCGGAAAGGATTTCTTTTCTGAAATAACTTTTCCGCATTCCAGCCGCTGCTGTATATCGTTGTTGGAATTTAGGAGCGACAATTAAAAGTTGGACTACTTTCAACGGAATGGGGGAAAAAGTAAGCCCTAGGACAGGTGGCAGCTGTCTCTGCACCGGGTTGGAAAACTAATTACCATGCTGTGACTTTTTACCAATCACAAGTGGCCCTCTGCTTGTGATTGAGCTCGAGGCGCTCTATGCATGGATGGCTACATGAGCGCAGCGCCAGTTAAAATTGTGCAAAAAAAAACTTTTAGTTTGCTCTTAACTGCGGAACGAAATTAAAACAAAACAAAAACACAACTTGTTTACATGATTTTGCGTATATGCCACTAATTAACTTTGGACAGAGTTTAATTCAATTCAATGGCATAAGCGGAAGTCGAAGTGTATTCCACCACAAGAGCACACACACTGCATAGTTCAAAGCGCTGCAAGTACCTATACTGCACAGTTAATTTTGAATGTTTATTTATGTGCATTGGTGTGGACGAAAATAGAGATGCGAATATTTGCAAGGAAACTGTTGTGACAAGTGGTTAGATATGGTTCAGTTTAACGGTGCAGTTGGAGCAGGGTTTCAAGTATCAAGAAGCGCTTTTAATGAGACGCGGGTTTGTGTGGCTTCTCTGAGGATGCGATTAGCTGAAACAGCCTTGGATTAGGAATCAGTTTTTATGTGAACTACCTCAAAGTTTGTGTGGATTTAAACTTTGCTCAATGCAGCGGTTAGTACATAGTTTGCTCCGAGTGTTCTGAAACACATTGGCATTCGTATTATGCAAAAAAGGATTAAAGTGATCTGATTAATTGGCGCATGAAATCGCAAGGGATCTGAAACGGAATCAAACAGCAAATGCAGAACATGACTGTTGCGGTATATATGAAAGTACTGGAGATAATACATATTTGCACTTTGAATTTAAATGAACCTTGCTAAAGCTGCCAGTTCTCACCCGCAACCATTACTTTCCATGTTACCAAAACTTCAAAGGTACATTTCTTAGGTACCTTCCAGTCGACACGCAACCATACTCAACCTATTTCTGGTAATTAACCCCACCGGTATAACAAGAAATGATTATTTTCCAACCTCACATACCTGAGGCAGCATTTCATTTATAAAAGTGATTAGGTGAACAGCACCTAATCCTTGTGCCTATACCCAGCTGCTCGTGACTTCAAGTTGACCTTTCGAAAAACATAAAAAGCACTCTAAAATACAATCCGTTCTCCTGATGGCCAAAGGGTGCACAAAAGGTCCGAATACCTTTTCGCCAATTTGTGAAGGTATTTTGGGAATTCCTTAAATTCTTCAGAATCAATTTTTGACGCATGCCATCATGTGATAACCTTTCACCTTAAACAAACCTATAGACCCGTTGGTATTATCCAAAGTCCCAAACGACAATAACTTCAAGAACAGCTTCGTGTGTCACGACGACGACGATGACAACGGCAAGAAGTCAAATTTAAAATAATGTGTCAATAAAAGTCCTTAAACCGACACAATCTGCCACCATACCAATTCGCTCCTGTGTCTTCGCCTTCGTTGCCGTTGTATCGTCAGTTGGTCCTCCATATAAATGAATACCTATTCAGAATAAATAAATTTTTCTCTGGGGATTTGCCAGGCTCTCGGGGACACAGTCAACCATGGATTATCTTTGGAATCCCAGCTCCATTTGCTGCTCGGGCATTGAAATAAGCTTAATTGACTGTCAGTAGCAATAAATGTTTCGAATATTGATTTTAGTTGGCGTGCACACGTCGCCAACATAGATTCTAAAATTCCAGGTTTAGAGATACACACACGGACAATCAGAACACACACAGCCTAATATTGCGGATACATAAATATTGGCACCCTAAAACCTTATATAGTGCGGCGGATTTACTTTGTACCAATATAAGTGCTTTCGATCGTCCCGGGTCCTTTTCGTGATATATTTTGTCGGTTGTTTGTTGTAGCACAGGCACAGGACATTCGACCAAATGATGAGGGGTCGGGCGGGAGGCCAGAAACTGTAAATCGATAATCTACTGGGGATTGGGTTCAATACATACCACAACAGGTGTAGTTTATGTGGACGTGGGGCTGGGCTGTTTTTTTTTTTTCCTATTATTTTTTGTCTCTAACCTCCCCTGAGGGGATGTTCATAAATTTACACACTCTCAATGGAGCCAACGGTATTTAGCTTTGTCGAGTTTCATTTTGGGTAAAACGATGTATGAGCTGGTGAGTTGTTTGGCAAGCATTTTAGGATTTCGTTGGAATTGAACTTTTATCTCAGACGGTGAATGAAATCGGAGTGTTGGGTCAGCACTAGAGGATGCGCAGCTATTGGAATTCGTTTATCATTTTCGCAGTAACAGCCGTTGATACACACACAATCTATAAGTAAATGTGTACTCGTATATGCCGTGGTCTCATTGGACTTGATTTAATCCGCACATGCACGCAGCGCGCAGTGTAGCTTATTGCGACAGAAGATGTGTTTACTTTGGCAAAAGAACCGTGAGGCAAATGGGTGATCTCTAGGGATTGTGCGGACAGAGTAAGACAAACAAACAGCATGATAGCCACAACTGGGGTTTAAGGGAACAGATATAGCATTGCAGAGCAGATAGAGGGTTAAGCATGTTTGTTGCTTAGGGGCTTGTCTCGTTGGGTGTCTTACACCTGTTCAGTGCATGCTTACTTTAGGATATATCTATTTGTCGTTGAACAGAATCATGTTAGTTGGGTAAGCATATGCAATGCGTATCTATACTGCTTTGGCTTTAGATTTAAATCCTCTTACCAGACCGGAAATATGTCCGTGGGAAGTTTAACCGAATGTTTTGTAGGGTATTTTAAATACTTACAGTGCGATAATGGGGAGACTAACACTTTGGATTGCTCTCTTGCAATTGAAGTAACAGAGAATGTCTTTCGATTGGGTAGGTATCTGCTAAAGAAAGTGATATTTTCAAGGGCGTAGTTTTGATCAATAAAATCTACCGACCAAGAAGCGCACAAGCCTTAAAATAGGTGTATGTGCACCCCAAGTTCAAATTAGGCGAAACTTTGCCGGAACCAAAAAAACTGAATAAAAATATTTTAAACCAATCGTAAAACTTGAAGATATTGAAAATATTGCGACTGGAGAATTTAAAATTCTTTTGGACGAGTACTTGAAAATATGAAGCTTTCATAGCAGAGATTTACTGCCTTCGAACATAAAACTCTGACCCGGGACGCGTTTCTCTAATATGGACAGCTACTGTCAATTTTTGGAGGGGAAACCTGATACCAATGCACAAAAATCCACAGAAACCTATATTAATGTACGTTTGGCAGCACCTGTCGAAATCGAAAAAGTTGACTTCGCCAAACAAACTGGCACCGGTCTTCGTGAACTACAAGGAAAAAATACAAAATAAATACACCAACAAATCAATAGTTGCTGCCAATTTCCATCCTGCTAACATTACGAGTAAAGTAAGCGATTCCAAGCCTCAACTCCATTTTAGCAATTTTTTTTTTGTACTATTTTCTCTATACCTATTTGACAAATACAAAGCTTACATTTAAAACAAATTTTTAGATGAAGTTAAAAATTCTTCTGAATTCTTCTGAAGAATGTTTTTTTTATACTTGTCAAGCACTTTTGGAAAAATGTAAAATTTTTATTTCGAGAACTCTTTTGAAACTATCATTTTCTTAGACAAAACAAAATATGATTTCTAGCACCTAAATGCACTTTGACAACTGAAGACAAAGAGCAAAACAACCGTAGTGTGTAACCTATAGCTACAGAAATTCGTATTTACAATTTACTCCATTGCATGGAAGCGGAAGTTGATGTGTTCGAATTACCTATAAGAGCGAGACCAGTAGTAGAATTTCTACTTTTATAGTGACAAAACTAAGTGATTCAGTACAATTTCATTCGATTACGAATAAATGCTTTGTTTAGTGCCAATAAAATTCCACCACTTCATTCTTTCAAAATTTCGTACATTCAGCCGTTGAAGTTTCGAAGCTTGTATTTATTTGATTTTAATAAGTTCAATGCGACGTAATACCAATTGAAATTTCAAGTTAAAATCCTTAAAATGAATAAATCTTTTCATCAAATCATATGTTATGTATTTTGAAACTAGCTAGAAAAGCACCTTGATTTTCCAGTAAAAAAAAGAAACACTTCCAACGCATTTTTCAAATTAACTTTTTTAAATTTCTTAGCAGTCTCATTTTCTTTTTAGTTGCTACTGGCGACATCCATTGGTGGGAGTTCTGAAAAAACTTGATTTCCTATAGTGGATGCTGCCTCGACTAAAAGTTTGATTTTCTTAAGTGCATTCTATATTTTATCTTAAAAGCTCCTTATATGTTCCGTAAAAGCTTCCAAAAGTTGAAAATATTAATGTAAAGCTTTTCCTAAGGCGGTTAACATTCAAAATACGCCAACAACCATAAGGTCTGCTTGCGCATATTCCTTGTTTACATTTTTTACGCTTAACAACGGGAAAATCGCATTAAACTTTTATGTACCCTATCTGTGTTGGCATGAAGATTTCAGTCTCAAAATATCATCTATCTTTAACCATTTGCAAATGTCGGAATGATATAATGTAATAGGTATGTTTGTCGATACTCTTCTCTTTGCGTGATTCTGCAAGGATCCATATGTTGACGGGGATACATATGTATAGAATAGCTATTAACCCGTTTAACAGTGTCTTTGAATCAGGTTTTAGAACTTAGGAGATAGAGTTAGGATCTTACGAAATTAGCAATATTACACACTATTGGCCTTGGTCTCATATTCCTACTCAATTGGATAAGATCTTGAAAATAAACTAGCGAAACTTTTTATTTACTTAAAATATTATTCTTACACAACCTTCAAATTATGCTCATCCTGAATAATGACAGACATAATTAAAACAAAATAAAAAATATATTCTTAAAGCAAATCTTGTAGTATCCACAAATTGATTTTTATAATTCAACGACTGAAACTCGTTTATGTATGACTCAAAATGTTAAGGTGTGCAAAAAATTGTTAGGTCACAGATGTCGGAAGTAGAAACTGCTACAACTCTTCTGAAGCGCTTGAGTTATAGAAATTTCACTTGACGAAACAGCCTGACAGCCGCCCACAAGGGTTCATCAGCGCCACCGAGACCCGAGCGAGACTGTAAGCGTCGTTCGAGTCTCGGCAGCACTATTCATGTTGGCTAGCCCGGCCCCTCCCAAGGACCCCCTACTATAAACCTAAACCTACTAACTTAACATCTAGCTTAAAACTAAGGAGGATGCTACGTAAGTAGCGCACCGGCCCAGGAGAGCGTATCCACCCCCACCTGTTCCTCAAGCCACCAAAATTCGGTGAACTGCTTGACCGTATCGACCCTGTCCGGATCCGCAATTGCGGTGCTAAAACGGAGGAGCTCCTGAGCATTGGCGGCGTACCCGTCGACGACATTCATTCCCTGTTACGTATGCTAACGCGAACCATTTCTAAACACGAATATTACCATCTTAACATCCGTCAGCGACCTCGTTAACATGAAATGACAAGAATTACACTCATGTTTTTATTCCGAAATGATTCGAATTCCACTAGCTATATGAATACGAAATCATTTATTATAAATATATAAATACCAAACATATAAAGGTATCTAGTTGTTTAAATCTGTCTACTCACAAACAAATCGGGTACATACTTGAGGGAATTTGCTGTGGCAGGTTGCAAGGAATTTCGTCTATAAAAAACAAAGAATAATCCACAAAAATACCCCAACATAAAGAAGAGGGCCGCCCACAAAAAAGCAGGCCCCCATCGATTTTCAGAAAACAGAGAGAAAACTATTTCCATCTAGTAAGAAAATGATTTATGCTTAAACCGTTTCATTGTGGTGTTGAAATTTCTCTTTATTTGTTGCAAAACAGCTGAGTGTGTATAAAATTGTAGATTTTCTAAATTTATGTATTTTTTTTTTTATAATTATTTACAGTGTAACATGTAGCGGCGGCTGTATAGAAAAAAAATTCCAAAACGAAAATGACAAAACAAATGTTCACACAAATTACTCTTAAGCGCTATAAATAAAAATTGATAATATTTATTTCAAATAAGAAACAAAAAGAAAAAAAAAGAAGATATATTTAAAAAAATAAATACATTTATTTCTGTCTTAAGAATTAATACAGCATGCGAGCGACTGCAGCGAACACAGCAATAGTGAAGGCAATTGGTCCAGTTGCTGTTGAACTGTTGCACAAGTTGTCTGTGCAAACATCACAGGAGATTTGTTTAACGTACGGGAGTGAGGGGTCCGATTGGCAACCAGAAGATGTTGCCTTAACATCACCGAAGTAGCAGTTGCGGACAACGTGTTTAACTCCGCTCACTGAAAATACAAAATAAAAAAAAAAAAACAATAAAGTAAGGTTAAGAATATCTAGTTAGGGAAATTTAAATCAATCTTAAATTGTTGGCAAACACGGGAGTGTAAAACATAATCTTAGGTAGTTGCCATTTTAATAATACATGTTTTCTGCATGAAGAAAACAAAGAAATCACTATTATACAGTAAAACCCGGATAACTACCTCTTCACAATTTCTGCTTTCTTTGGGTACTTAAGCGGGTGAGGTAGTTAAACGAACCCGCTTAAGCAGGAGGCAGAAATCCGAATCCTGTTATCTACCTCAAGAAGGTTGTTAACCGATTTTCTAACCTACGGTGATTTTTTTAAATTTAATTAGAAAACTCGTGCTGTGAATGAGAAGAAGAGTAAATGTCATTTTTGGCATGTAACACGAAGTTTGCTGCGATGAAATTGTGTGCATTTTGATTGAGGTACTTAAACGAGTGTAACCCGAGCAAATTAGCAAATAAAATTTGCAAATAGAGGGCGTTAAACCGAATAAGTTACTTAAGCGGGAGGTACTTATCCGCGTAAATGTACACAGAAATTTGTAAAAAATGTATAGATTTGAGATTTGTGGGTACTTAAGCGTGAAGTACTTATCCGGGTTTTACTGTATAACAAATCCTCGGACTGATGATTAAAATTGCAATAAAATTCGAGTACAGTGGCAACGCTAGCCCAATATTTTCCATGACCATGAAATTATATCGACCAACTGGAATTTGTTTATGATACTTTTGCTATTGTTTTTCGACACTTGTATGAATATTTTTTGTAGAAGTACGCAGCAATTCGTTTACTGTCATGAGACGGGACATCGGTGTCCACACATACCTGTACATTCCCCCAGCTTTTATGATATGTATATAGGTACCTTCCAACAGATTTCTTAAAAGAAAAATTCGTTTAAAATGATCATTTCCTTCAGCAATTAAAAGAAAAATATTTTAAATTCAACTTTCTTCGCCCTCAAGATCATTACAATCTGATTGTAAATAATAGCCCCATATGATTCAGAAAAACTCCATACCAAAGTCCGTGGGATGGGAAGCACCTCGAAGTGAAGGCGCGCACATTTAAAATCCTACACTTGCTGAATTAAATTAGTCTTCCGAATACCGGTCATGTGTCAAATGCCAGATCTTTTCTGCAGTTCATACAATGACTTAAACTTTGACAATTACTATTCGTGTTGAGTATACCAATTATAAGAGCAAACCGAATAGGAAGTAAGAGGAAATGACCGATTTCACAGCCTTACACATAGACTAATGAATTAGATTAGACGTACGATGTGACTTCATGGTTTAAACTTTCCCTTGGACTGTCTAATTAGATTAATTCACTAATTTGAATTTCCATGACAAAAGTGATGCAGCCATGCGACTGCATCGACAATAGGGTCGCGGGACTAGTGAAAGTTGTTTATTTGTTTTGTAAATGCTGTGGAAAATCAAAAGAGAGACAGTGATGTTTATAAAGTGAAAGACAGTTAAATAGTAGGGAAATCTTTGACACAAGATTCTTGTTGATCAAGTTGAACGTTTCTTACGTTCCTAAACTGAAAGCAATGTACTGATTCAGTTTAGTATATTGTGCATTGACAATTTGAAATCATGGTTATTCAAGCGATTGGAAACCAGTTCCAATACTCGCAATATATATATATATGATATAGATAGTTCGCTAAAAGTGCTACTCCGATTACCGTTAATCCACATCCGTAAATTTTAATTAACCTTCTCTAACCTGATTTCAGTTCACTCTTGAAATTTACTGATAAGAATGTTCATTTAAGTCGCACGGAGAAAATTGTAAATGAATTTAATAAATCGACGGTTTTTATTTTAATTTCAAATGATTTTTCGAGCTGGTAATAACTTGTTTCCAAAGACTTGTATCTTGGAAGCAAAGAAATTATGATATTTCCCCGACTTTCACTTGATTGTCCATGTCCATTGTCCATACGACCCCAAGCAATTTAAAAGAACGAAACAAATATCCATATCCACTAGAAATCTGGTAGAAAATGGCAGCAGGAATTCGCTTTCACATTTGAGTTAAAATTAAAAATGATCAACATGCATAGCATTGTGGGAAAAAAAAACAATTTGGAAGAGTGAACTTGGAACAATGTCCTACCTAATGAGTCTTGCTCGCAACTAAGACGTTCTATTAAAAAACGAACAAGCGAAAACACATCATAGGAATCGCCTCAAGCTGAGAAAAACATCGAATCTTGCAACACATAGAGAAGATAGAGATTTCTATAAATATTTGAAGGTATTTCTAAATAAATAAATAAATTTTACTTATTTCGCAACGAGTCTGTTTATAAACAGATCAAGAATATAATACGCACACTTGGTAAATAAGCAAATTAGGGGCAAAGTAAATGGAGCATTACTATACATATTTGAGTTCTGAATGAGTCCGCCTACGTGCGAAAGTTTGCATTTCTCTTACAGCAACATGCATCCGAAGATGAATGACATCTATTCAGCATTATTGACTTTATTTATGACACGTCACTATATGTCAGATCAGATTAGCATTCACGTGAATCGGAGTGACTTTGATATTGAAAATGAGTGCAAGAAAAATGTGTTCAATGTTGGAGGGTGATGTCACAATTGCTGGCTAAAATTTTCAAGTAAGCAACTGGCAGATATATTTTATGTGTTCGAAAAGTTAACACAACATCAAAAATAAGAGATTCAGATCACAAATATTTTTTTTTTTTAAATGTAATAATGGTTTAGTGAAACAGTGTAAGAAATTGTGTAAAATTGCGAACGCTTTGCTATCTTCACTGGAAAATGTGTACAGACACAGTCGCTGTAACATATTTCAGTCTCAAATTTTAGGTTCGGCCTTAAATTTATCAAGCTCACAATTGCGAAATTTGTATGGAAAATATAGCCACTGTTATTATATTTATCTCGTTTTACAGGGCGAAATTTTCCATATAAAATTACCCATTGTAACCCACGAAAATGATTATTAGTAAGGCCCACAGTCAACTACTAAAATTTTGAGTCGAAAGTAAAAATGTTTATTGGTAAGGCCCAGTGATTTATTTAAGCATGACCGTCCCAGAGGGCCTTTTCCACTTTCACGGTCATAAAATTGGTTAAATTTACACCATTAATTTATTGTAAAGTCAAGCAATAGAAAATGTAGAAAGATCGATTGAGTTAACAAGCAATGAAAATGTGAAAAAGTATATTTACATTCCAATAATCTGTTTTTGTTTAAACTCATGAGGCACAAATTTTATTGCTTAGTCGTAGAACATGACGAAATTCAAATGACTAAACGTCTAATGTCGGTTCAACGTGGGGCAACCTGAGTGTGTTCTTTTATAAGGACTTCTACTATATCTGTTGAAGTCAATATGACTACCTCGCAGCACAAAGATTCGCGTCTGCAAACGAATAACCATGCCAGTGTCTGTGAAAGCAAGTGAGGCAAAGGTTTTCAGAAAAAGCAACAGAAAAATATATCTTTAATAGTTTCCTGTGACTCGAAACAATTGTATCCAGATTTTTGACCAATTATGGACTTTTTACCGACAACCCCAAAAAGTATGCCCCAAAATAAGAAAGTTGGTCTCTAAACGCAATACAAAAACACACATTCGAGCGAAAGGTGTAAGGAGGAAAGGTCAGATATGGAGCTCTGGGCCAACTACTTGTTGCCATCTAAAAGTGAATTATGTCAGCTAAATTCAGTTTAATTTTGTCAATCCATACCGACAAACTCGTTTCATGGATCTCCAATAACTTGTGACTTGAGCGTAGCATTCTCCATTTAGTATTCATATTATTCACAACCACATATACCTATTCGGTTGATTATCAAATTTCTGAGGGAAGCTTATGTATTATATATTCTGTATCTGTAATTGCCAATTGGCATGTAGAAGCACGCTTATAGGAATTTGTCCCTTTACATTTATTAACCGACAAATTGTTCGTGAATTAAATTTCGAATAGGAAACCCCGCCTATACCCACAAATGGGACACATCGTCACCGCTATAAATGATCAACTCCAAATTTTCGAAAGCCGGTATGGTCATTTTATTCTAACAACGATCATTAGTGGGTGCGCCCGGCCACTTCACTGCTGTAAGAATTTAAATAAAAAAATAGAAAATTTTACAACGCAATTTATTACAATGTGTTGTTTTTCTGTTTGCTGTTGTTAATTAAATGTTTGTTAGCCCTCGTCACGTGATGGTGATATAATGCAGCACCGCTTTTCCAATGTGCCCTTGCGTATGGGTATCGGTACTGACATCAATACAACGATGATCTCAGAACCACAGGTTGATAGTAGCGTGTTAATCATTTGAATTTTTAAAGTGGCCAGGCAGTCTTTCATATATAATCGTACTTACACAAAACCAACTTCATGTAGATATACAAATAATGAATTCAGGATGAACCACTGGGAAAAATAAACCGAAAGCTGCCCTTACACCTTTTCGTTATTACCATAGCCAGTCAGCTTAAACTATGAGATATAAATATACAAATGGACCATAACTGCACAGCTCTTTTATCTATATGAAAGGAAATTATGTCTTAACATCCAGGTTTTAGTTTTGTCATGAAAATCGCCCACATGAGTCTTCAATATAAAGAATTAACAAGGAGACCAACTCCAACCCCAATTTATTAGTTTCCCTACACTGATTAAGAGATTTCCCCAAATCAGTTGTGAAAGGGTCCTATTTCTAAGGCTTTGATTACCTGGTGTGCAGGGTCACATATAATTTGATTTGATTTGAGGTTGTATGGAGGCTATCATCGAACCTTTTTAGAACATGGAGTTGAAGCTTTTAGTCACTTTGAGAGATAAGTCTATGCCAAATAGCAACGCAAGGAAACCTGTCGCACCAAACTATGGTGCTTATAAAATGAAGATGTTCGTTCTTTTACACTGTGAGTAAAAGAGCGAAAAAAACAACGCTAGGTAAATGGAACACCTTATTTGATATTTTAATATTTAAAGTGAAGATCACGCGAATGTATTTAAAAAGGCCTTCTGCGAAGTGTCCATATTAGATTTGACTCAGTGACGAAGTTATCTGACAACTGCAGGTCTTTTGATTCCTTTGATTTCAAACTATCGAGCCCTCAAAACTCCAGTTGTTGGTTTTAATCAATATGTGCTAAGAAAATGGTGTCTAGTTTCAGTTTGATGTATGCAGCACGAGCATTAAGGAAACTGGGATAGAAAGACACGAAATTTCGATGGTGACTGGTTTTTAAAAAGGTTGGTGGATAAACTAATGCTACTGGTGAGAGTTTGAATTAGTTTAAAGACGCGAAACATACCTGGCGATTTCATTTAAAAATTGTTTGAACTATATATTCGAAGGCTAGGATAACTGGTGAATTTTTTATGTCCCTTACGCCTTTTGGAAAGAACTGATGATTTTGTTTGTCATAATAAAACTAAGACTACTGCTCTCTAACGAGATGCAAAGAAGACAAGTCTGACATAAGGACCAATCAGGTGACCTAAACTCTTATGGTTTTTTAGAGCGCTTTCCAGATAGAGCTGCCGAATAATTTCCGACTCATCCTCATTTTCAGATGATTTAAATTTTCTTTAGTCACAAGAACTTACACTGCGCGTCATCAGGTTAGCACACCTTCATCAGTCTAATAGAATTGCTTCTTATTTTGTTGTTGTTAACTTGCAGCTACTTTTTTGTTTTCTATTTTACTCATCTTTGTATGCACTGTCACTGGTAAAGAGAACATGCGATAACAATATACCGTTATATGGTTTTTGCTATTTTCTTTTATTTTAAATCGAAAAATGTGCTTAATTTTTGCGTCATCAGGTTAGCACATGCAATTTGTCTTTCATTTATCTTCGGAACTTGAGCACGTATTGAAACCAAATTTGATTTACTTCTCAAGTGATCTATTTTCTTAAATATGGGTAAAGGAAAAGCGCTATCGGTTGAAGAGAAAGCAAAAATCAAAGCCTATGAAGAGTTGAGGCTTTCAATAACGCAAATATCAAAAAAAGTCGGCAGAAATCGAAAAGCTTTATACAATTTCTTACGTAATTAGTCGGGTTTTTGGTCGAAATAATAAAGGCGGTAACCATAAAGTGATTTCCGATGCTGATAAGAGAGCAATTTTGAGAGAAGCATCCAACTCTCATGAATCGACCGCAAAGATCAGGGCAAATGTTGGTGTTGAAGCAAGCTTATCTACTGTTTAAATGGTGATAAGGAATGCTTCACATTTGAAGAGACTGAAACTTAAGAAAAAACCACCACTTAACTATGCTCGAAAAGAAATGCGATTCAATTTCGCACGAGAGCACATGGCCTGGAAGTCTGATTGGCGCTATGTTGTCTTTTCGGATGTAAAGAAATTCAATTTGGAAGGACCCGATGGATTCAATTATTATTTGCATGATCTTCGGAAGGAGGACCACCAGTTGGATCGACTTCATAGTTGTGTGGGCGGTGTGATGGTGTGGGGATCTATCTCCTACTATGGTACGTGCGAGTTGCAGTTTTTGAATACGAATATGAATGCAAACACTTATAATAACGTACTGGAAACTGCTTTTCCGCATTTTAAAAATTTGTTTGCAAATACGCCATGGCGTTTGCAACACGACAGTACTCCGATTCACACTGCCCGGGTGATTAAGTCTTGGATCGAAGCACAAAACGTCGATTTATATCAGTGGCCGCCTTACTCACTGGACATCAATATTATAGAAAACGTGTGGGGATGGCTGTTTCGCAAAGTTGACGAGTCTGGCAGGCAATATTCTACCAAAGAGGAATTAATTGAAGGCATTAAAAGAGCTTGGACAGCCATTTCTTTGATTTATATTGGAAAGTTGTACGACTAGCTTCCCAATCGGATCTATGAGATTATTCTCAACAAGGGAGGATCGACTCATTATTAAAATTATAAAAAAAAATGCTTAAATAAGTTAAAAGTTTGAAAAAATTGAAATAAAGAGATGTGTGCTAACCTGATGACCCAATATAAATTGTTAATGTTTCGGATGATTTTGAAAAAAAAATTATAAAAAAATATTGCAAAATAGTAAAGCATTAATATTTATTTTATTCAATTGAAAATTGATTTGTTAATAATCCCTAGAATTGTTAGAATTTTACCTCTTTTAGTTTTAACAGAAATGCGCGGAAACTATTAAAAGCAGGTGTGTGCTAGTGAATATATTAAACAATAGGACAACGTTTATTTTTACAAACTCGACATGAAACCGATTATTTAATGCAGAAGTTGAGCTTATCTTTCTCTAGCGACTTAATGCGAGTAATATTTCATAGCAACGACTTACTAAAGATCTACACAAATAATGTGCCCATCCAATTTACGTCGCAATTCAAATTCTCACGTCAGAACGTCAGAGTATGTAATTTGAATGAGGAGACCTCTGGTAAAAAAAAGAGCTCTGTTAAAACCTCAAGAAAATGGCTGCCAAAAACGCATATACATTGAAATTCATAAACAAAATATACAAAAAATAATCAGCTCATTTATCACTATCGATTCGCAAACGAATGGTGCATTTATGATTTTTTGGAATAACTAAACGTCGCCCGTACTAAAAATAAGGAATTTTAATAAAACCCGATAGCTTTAGCTAAACGAGTCTACCAATCGAGGTTCTCAAACCCACCGATCGTACAGAAAGAAATTCAAAACACCATTAAATAAAATTAATGTGCCTGGGACGATCGAACGTGCTTATTCCTGTTCAACCTTCATTACCGACGTCCTGGATATATTTCCTTTTTCTTGCAATTTTGTATGGCATTCGTCGGAATTGACCAAATTGACATTTGCTTAATGTTCTCGCTGTCACAAATTATCCAATTACCAAAATGATACGCAACATCGTTAAATGATGTCATCGCATGCTAAAAAAACCGCCTTATAGACTTAATTAAATTGTCTTTCGGTAAATTAAAAGAGCCAAACAATGTATCGACAGCGTAGTTTCGCTTGAGTCATGCACATACTACGTGTATTTCGAATGTCTGTCAGATTCCTTAAAAAACGTTCGCTGATGTGAACTCAAATTTACATAAGGGTACTAAAAATTGCACTGCGCTGACTGTTTACTTATTTTACAACTGTTTGCTCATTCCGTATGGATAGCCCTTCTCCCCTCAAAATGTGATTTTACCTTGTGATGTTTGTACGAGATGAAGTCACTTCTCCGACAAGTATAAAACCAAAACTTGAGACATTCCTTCTCCACTGGAGCAAATAATCTAGAAGAGCAAAGCGAAACTACTTGAGTCGACCGCCAAAACGCTAAATACAATTTCCCACTTTGGTTTTGAAAAAATAACGAATTTGTGTTGGGGCACACACCCCATCCCATGCTGCATTACGTCAACCATGCCAACTTATTAATAGACCTCAAAATGTAGTGCTTATTCCGATCATCTTCGCATCCAGAAAAGAATTCATCGTCTTTATGCAATGTTCGGATACTCCCATACCAAAATACGTCGTATTCAAAATTTAGTCACGGACACATGACATCATAGTATTTTATTCGAGTTGAAACTCACCTTCATTGACGGTCTTCATGCAGCCAGTGGCGTTCTTGATTGGCAACAGGCTCTGTAAGAACCTTGGCACTGGTACCCTAGAGCAGTCGGCCTTGTGGATACCATCGGTGTTGAAGTCCTCACCGCATTTGCTTTCGAGCGCAGATTCGCATTGGTAACAGCTGATGGCGTAGGCTGCAAGCAAATAGATACACAGAAGGTTACCACATGTTACTTTCGTATTTGTGTAAAAGTTAAAAGCGCGATGCTCAACAAGTCTAATGGCGGCATAAAAACTCACCCGAAGAGGCCAAGGCAGCTAGGGTGGCGAGGATTAAAATACTTTGTTGAGCGGAAACCATTTTGACGTATAGTTTTTTTTTCGAATTTAAAACACGATAACGGTTGACAAAATTACACAAAAATTGACGAACTCAATGAACAAAAAATATATCTTCAACAGGCGACTGCTAGTAGTGGAGCGTCTTGTACGTTACTTGGTTGGATCTCAACTGAGCGTGTTGTTCGTGTTTTTGTTTTGTTTCTCCATCGGAGGGATGCCAGTTTGATTAGTATGTCTATGTAGTATGTTCGGCTGTGGTATGTGGCATGTATGAGAGGTGTTTCGGAAAATGTTAGTGTTGCTGTTGGGTGTTGTGTTAGTACGTTTTCCTCTGAAAGGGAGTGTAGGTTAATTCTAATTTGTATACACACACGCTGGATAATTAATGAGTGAGCATGAAGACAAACTCGCTTTGAGCGATTTAACAAAATAAAAGACAAAGACGGGTGTGTTTTGCCATATATAGGGCACTTGTTTGATGAAGGAATTAAGTACTGGAATGTCAATCACTAGGTGTCATCTGTAATGAGGCAAGATGCCGCGGAATACCCAGATCGCTTGTAGAACCACCCACAATAGAGAAGCAGTATGCAGGGCTATAGCCGAAATAAATTAAGCAAAGTGGATGTGAAAGGTTATTGGAATCTACATTGTTTAATGAGATTATCTCTTGACATGCAATGGAGGATGATTGCATCTGTAATTGGAAAGCTGGATAGCTATCGCCTTGTTATATGATCGTTAAGGAAAATATAGGGCTGGTTTTTGGGTTAATGACCTATACATCAGTTGAAAATGCATGTACCTTCAACAAGCCGGATCCATTACATTAGGGATCGTTGTATGCTTTTTTAGTTGGAATTAGTTTTTAAACACACAAGCTTGATATGATTGCCATTGTACCCTATCCAAATGTTTCTTTATGGTTATTTATGCGGTTTTTGGTCACCATTCCATCAAAGCATATGTTATAATGATGGGTGACTATCACTTTTTAAATCCATTGCGATGACCGCCACTGTTTGTGGAAAACATTTACCCTGTGATCAAAAATAAGAAGTCTTACGGAACTACAGACTAGTTCGCAGGTTATTTCCCTCATAAACATCAGTTCCAACTCAAAACCCTGAGTACCAAATTCAACACGTATTTAATCCGCTGCCCCCACAACTTGCGGGCGTTTTTAAAACTACCAGTAGTATTTTACTGCCTTAAGCAACGTTGTATAGATTTTATTTTATACTAGTTCTATCTCCATCTACCATAATAATTCATGCGAAATTGTTGAATATTTTTATTTTTGTATAAATCTTACCCTCGTACGATTTTAGAGACAACAGCAACTCTTGGACCAAATATAATAAACTAACCTCCTAAATATTCATAGCACATTCGCTAAACATAGAACAAAATAAGTTCTTGATACTAAACATCATGGATAGATGCTGTGTATAGGATAGGTACAGTTTTGTGATGGTATGCGGAGTGTAGTTTATAGACTATACCCCAATAAATATATTACTACACCTTATATTAATATGTTCATTAACAATCCGCTGAGAATTTTTTAATCACAATTCTTAGAATAGTAGCTCTGAAGGGAGCCCTAAAATGCGAACTAATAGTCATAGAAATGATAAGCTCTTTTAACTTTATTTTTTTTTTTTTATTGCGACCGTGTGTCGTCTGCGAAAGGCTAAGTTGTAATGTTGCGTTTCGGACGCCTTTTAGCCATGTCCAGGTGAGTATTTCTTTGGCTAGATCATTTCGTATTCAGTACTGCATTGAAAAAAATCATTTGGTGATTTTTGGACTCTTTTATTGAAAGTTCTTTATATGCCGTACTAGTGAAAGTGTTGTTAGGACTTTACCATTTTTTTTCCACATTTCACAGTACTTAAATTCCCTCGAAAATGTTTGGCGAAAAAAATCGAATATTTTAAGTAAAATTTGTGTTACACGGAAAAAAGATAATATTAAATTAACCTTTAGTATTAAATTCGCAGATTGTTCAAAAAAGGTAAAATATGACTATTTTTTTGTGGTATCTAGGTACTAGAAAATTTTCATAAAAGACAATTTACATGGGCAATTTTTTATTGACCTTTTTGATGGTGAAATGTATAGATGTTTTGATGAAATTCCAGCAAAAATTCATTGTTTGAATGTTTTTTGTTTGATTCCTGAAATTCCAACGATTTCGTGCTGCTTCCCTTTATCCCACGGAAGGCTTTTAGTCATCGGTAATCACACAAAAATGTATAGATCCCACGATATAACAACACTGCTAGTGATCACTTTTAGTCTTGACTTTGGTTGCGGAGCTTATATGCAAAATTTGCGATAAGTCCTGAAATTCTTGAATTTTTGACTCGAAATCAGAAATGATTGTTGAAGAGCTAATAAAATAATACGAAAAGAGTAATTGCGACTTGGACGACTATTTATTTAATAGATATGAGAGTGTGATCGGATTTTAGGGGCTACATATCGGTTATTCCGTAAACCGTAGCTACGTACGTTGGAAATTTGTCAGCCGACAACGGCCATATTTGAAAGTATTTTGCTGTCATTATGTTGTGGCATAACCAACATTTTACAATGGAGTGCTATGAGTGCTCCAAAAATTAAAGGACTTCCAGTTGGATTTCGTACAGTGGAAATCAATGATCTATATAGAGCATAATAAGAAAGACGATGTTCATTTTGAATTATTTTGTATACAAAGATGTTCGGAAGTTTTGAAAGTTGTTCTTTATTTGTTCTGTGTTTCATTAAATTATTAAAAACACTAACGTCAACATGAAGAAAACCTAAATTCAAGGAACAAGATCATAATGCTCGCGCAGTGGCTTAGTGCTTAGTTTGTTGGACTACTAAGCGTGCGATCCCAAGTTCGAATCCCGAAATAAAAAAAAAAAATTCCAACTTACTTCGAACTTTTTTCACTGCGCCATCTCTCGTGAACGTCTGACGAACATCCCAGAGTATAACTGTCTTGCAAGAGCTTCTGAGTTAGCCGTTTGGACTCGGCATAAAATTGTAGATCCCCTCCATTCGTTCCAAAGAACTAAACACGAATGGTTGTGAGAAGCTAGGTCTAGGAACCTACAGACCTGTTGCGCCACCTATTTATTTATTTATTTATAACGTGAACTAACTTGCTGAACGAACAAGAAAGTTATTTAGTACTTAAAAATTAGTTATAGTTAAGTTTTTCTTACTTTTTTTTTTATAAATTAGGTACTATTTGAATAATTGAAAACTGTGTTGAAAATTGTTTCTTTTATTTGTTTCTATTGTTCATTATTTGGAATTCTAAAAAATAGTCGCCGCGGCTTTACATCAAGTACAAATTGTTTGAAAAAATTGCAAAGTATTACCCCTTACGGTTAATGAGCGACCCTTATAATTTTGTTGGTAGTATTGGACTACGCATTTATCAGAACTTGCAACAATTCAAATAGCGTCATATATGATTTTGTTTACCCGTGAAGATTGGCCGCTTGAATCATAAGTTCTTCGGCGAATATTAATAATATTTTAACTTAATAAATGTTGCACTTTTGTCATCAGTGACTTATATTATATTGCTCACAAATAAATACCTACGAATTTCGGCACTTTGCGGTTCTCTTATCTGGTCGATTCCGGCTTGAGTAAGAAGATACTTATTCATTCAAAGTAAATTAAGGTAACAACACATCTCTGGATTCTTGGAACAAAAGATTTCGAAATGAAAATTCTGTTAAAATACAAGCAATGCATCTTTTTAATATTGAATCTTTTGATAATGAAATAACTTGAATGCACACGGCACACCTTCCTTTGGGGGCTTATGCACATGAATCTATTCGTTGCAAAGCATATACTGATCAGATTGATTTTTTTTTCAGTGTATGCACTCTTCTTACCTATAAACCAGTTTAAACTTTAACGCGCTCAACTAGACCGTGAAAAGAAAAATTATGGGCAGCCTTAGCAGTCTTGAATTACGCATTAACCGGCAATCGGCATCCACTTCCACGGTTTGTTATTGATGTCAAACAGGTAGTGAAGTCATTGTTAAAACAGACAACATTTATTTGTATACAACAACTCCGATGCTGGGACATAAGTCATAAGCCTTTTAGGTGGCTGCGGTCGAAGTGGATGATTAACATGTTTGTCATTAAAGGTGTTTACGTAGCTGCGTATTTTTGTGAGCAACTCACCTTCTGATGTCATGGATTTGGGTTTTCTTTGTTCATGCAATAATATGCTCCATCGGTTCGGAGTCTACACAACAAGTAGTCGAAAGAAATTTGATTATCGTTGATGAAAAGACAAAAATGCTGGTGCTATGGAAAGCTTTCTCCAAATTACGTTCAATTAAAATTCAAAACTAATTAGATGCGTCTGACCAACTGACAGACACTCACGCTATACAGAGTTCATTGGGGCACATCTGAGGCAGTCGTTTGGAAACTGGTCCGCCTGATATTTTGGTGGTTTTAGTTAGTGGTATGGCAGGGGTTCCTGTTTTTGCTTTTCTATGGCTTTGTCGCTCACATGTGAAAGTGTACAGCAATGCACGAGTGTGCGGGGAAAAGGTTACCAAAGTTTAAGTACAAGGTTGAAATAAAATACACATAATGTGATCTTACATGGCGGGGGTTTGGACGCAGTAAGAGATGTCAGCCGTTGTATTGTGATGGCTTCGGAAATTTGTGTATATTATTGTAATGAAACCTGACATCACTCTGGCCTATACGTCGGAAGTATAAAGATAATGATGTCACCACGAGGGTGAATTAAGAGGAATTACGTATTTTATTCCGTAGCAAGGACTTGAGTGCGGATGTTTTTGCATTGGCCGGAAGTGTAGGATAAAGTTTGGGGGAGGATTTATGGCACCGTCTAGGCTAGGCTCATGTGCATTTCAATTCATAACACTTTTGTGCTTGTTGAATTGATTGAAATTGCTGCGACGT
This sequence comes from Cheilosia grossa, assembly GCA_963082955.1. NCBI lineage: Eukaryota > Metazoa > Arthropoda > Insecta > Diptera > Syrphidae > Cheilosia > Cheilosia grossa. Next base: position 12,933,481 of record OY720147.1, read on the forward strand.
CATCAATGGGTGGCGCAGCTTGTCTTAGTACGTTTGAATTGGCGGGATGTTGAGGAAAGATATTGGTGAAAGTGTGCATGTCGTCATGTCTTGCATCTTACACTCGGTTTTGGCAAAACTGTCGACATACGCCATAGAGAACATTTAACTGTATTTGCTAGGCCGTCATTTTCGATATCCAACATCTTTCGTACACTCGACTGATTCTTTTGTGACATAATGAATATCGCTGTACAGCTCGACATGTCAGTGATAAAATTTTGTTGGAGAATTTTGCCATTACACCGAAGTAGGACATATTCATTAAGCCCTCGCTAACGTAAATGCGGAATGCTTCTGATGCAGGACTGGGGTGTTGCAATGGTCTTATGAATGGTCGTCTCATTGTTTCTCGATGAACCCTTCCTACGATTGGTTGATGGTTTTCGTGGAGTTCTTCGCGAGTTTGCTGGATTGTATTTTGGAGGAAGACTAGGCTCCTTGTCAGATATTTTGTGCATCTTTACTTAGCATTAACCCTACTCATTGACTAAACTATCACCTACTACTCATAATATTAATAAATACTTACTTCACTTTCAATCCACGCTGCATCAATTGTCTCTGATTGTGTCTGTATTCTGTAATCCATAATAAACCACTTACGCTTTTCATTCCACCTCATCGTACTCTCATTGAAATACATCCATCAAAATGTATTGCATACTTTTAGCATTCCGTCAAGCAATCCGTCTAAAAGTATGTGGTAGTAGTTATGTAGTGCATTACTTTAAACTGGGCATCTATGTAATTACCTATAAACATAATTGCTAGCGTTCAATAACAATTCTGCCAGTACCCCCCTTGAGGAAAGAATTTAATTTGAACCATTAACGCACACATATACCATGGGTGGTTCAGCTAAAACTTACCCCAAGATACCTGCAGAATTTGGTTCACTTACCGTTCAGTCTCCCATCCCAATCGGTCAGTCTCCCATCGCAATCTGCAGGACGCGTTATTGTTATTAATTATATGCAGGAAGTCACACGAGTCATTTAATGTAAGTGCATTCCATTTAAACAAATTAAATTTAAAATTTAAAATGCCACATCTACCTAGATCAGTTTAACCTAGTGACGGATAACAGAACTAATTATAATAAAAGTTTAATACATTTAGTGACAACACGGCATTTTATATTGTCAAAGTCTAACCGGCATGATTAGAATTGTAAATAAAAATAATGACACTCGGGACGGGACACGGACCTGAACATTTACGAAATTAATTTGCGATGAAGGATTATGTAACATTTGTCCACATTGTGTAGAGGTTTAGGGTTGAGTGTGATTACGTGTGATATGGTATGGTGTCAGGGTCAGTCTGTAGGAGCTCTCACGCAATATTGTCAGTTGAGATTAGGAAGAATATAGACATATACCTAAAGCCAAACACTTAGAATTTAAAAAGCCTGCATTCTGGTGAGGTTTTCCACACCGATAGACAGATAAGTCTTATCTTTCTTCCTTTTTGCTCTAATCGGCTTTGACTTCAATAAGGTTTTTGTACAGAGGCTAGTTGTTGCTTCAGTACAATTTTCACCTGTGCCATCCCGAAATATTTTTCGGGCTAAGATTGATATATGCCTAAAATCCCATATTTTGATAAATAAATAGTTGGTGCAACAGGTCCGAAGGGTCCCTAGGCCTATCATTTTTGCAACCAGTCGTTTTGTGTGAGATTCTATTTGTGGGACGAATGGGAGGGATCTGCAATTTTATGCCGATTCCAAACCCCTAATTGTAGGCTCTTTCATGACTGTACCTCGGATGTTTGTCAGACTTTCACCAGTGGGAAAACTTTAATTTGTAATTGATGTTTTCCGGGGATCAAACATTAAACGTTTGCGCCTGAGCTTAGATCCGTTTTTCTTTTTATAATTCGGACTGTATAGATGATAAAATAGTCTTACATATCCCCATTCACACCGAGCCGAAAACCGGGTTTTCGCGAAAACATTCGAAAACTTTATCGAAAAAAAAGTTTTCCCAGTTTTCAAAACGAGTCGTTTAAAGTCGGTTTCCAGGAAAACACCACGAAAACGACTTCCAATCGTTGGGTTGTTGAAATAAACACACCTTTTTCAATATGCAGCAAATTCAGCGGAACAGCTGACCGAACAAATGTCACAAACTCACAACTCATTTTCCACAATTAATTGGTGGGCTGATATTATTTTTATATGAAATGCATTTTATTTGTTACCTAATAAATGCGATCGAAAATTGTAACCAAAATAAATAGTTTGCGCCGAAGTTTAACGACTATAGTGTCTCAGAGCTGATTGGAACGTCAAACGAACACTAGTTGGTGTTCGGTGTGAATGCATCGAAGAGTTTTCGACAAAACACGGTTTTCGGAGCGGTGTGAAAAGGGTATAATGGACGGTGCTCACAATTCAATTGCGATTGGCGATCTCTACAAGTGAACGGGTAGTAGTTATTTATATGAGTTCGTGTTGGTCGTTGAATATAGTTGTGGGATACAACGATCCTTTTTTTTAAATGTGCGCTCTATAAGAAAACAAATTTTGTTTATACACTATGTACGAGTAGGTGTAGGGTTAGATTTTCTGTAAGATTTAGAAGAATATGAACACTGATGATAGTTTTTATCACGCTCTCAATATTTCCACCAATGAAGAGGCTTCCTCTCACGATTTGCCAACTGTCAAGCAGCGTTGTGCGGAAGTACCGAATTGGGTAAAATGGCTCAAATATTTTAGCTTTGGCTGATTACTCCGAGCCATAGAGAAATGGCTCACATTTGTCTCAAAACTTGAACACCACTTTCTTACAAAAAAAGTTGAAAAATAAAACAAATAGGAATCAGGAAATGATAATTTACTCGACTGAATGCCATTAAAAAAAACAATAGCTCGTTGAAAGATTCACCAAGCGAACAATTTTGCATATATTTATTTATATATTTTTTTAAGAAATTACAGAAAACTGCCTCCTCGTTTTTGTTTAACTAATGTGGCTCAATCTTGTGTGGAATGGCTCACCTATAATATTTCTTCGGAACAACACTGCTGTCAAGATTATAAGGTGCGACGGACAGAAAAGTAGAAATTATCCTTCTTTATCCGTCGCATCCCGCACGTGCGCTGTTTATGGGTCACCTTTCATAAGCTACTGTGTATTCTACCAACCTGTCAGTCGAAAACGTTACCGCAACGTACGCGACTGATTCTATGGGTTGGGCCATTCAGTCACGAGTTTCTTGACTAGATTCGTCGGCTACCCCTCCATAAACGTGAACTGAAACAGCTGCTCATATGACAGTTTTCAGCCCATCAAACCCGAGATACATCTAGTCAGACAGCTGTCAGACTTACTAACCTAGATACTTGAACATCCCTAATATGTACGAAGAATTTGTCTTGCCGGCTGTCATTTATAGTGCATGAAATGTGACAGTCGAAAAAAAATGCTCATGAAATTTCCATTTAATGGGACTGTTTAAAAAAAAATTATTCGCAATGTTAAGTGTATGTATATAAGTATACTTAGGATTACCTCTAAGACATTTTCAGTTTCAAATTAGCTTTGAGTGTTAGCTAAAACACCGCATTTGCTTTGTAACTTAGCCATAAACAGTTAAATATAAAAACTCTATATTTAAGTAGCGATTTCTCAGAGGACCGACAAACTGTACTTTCGTTTTATAAATTTAAACGAGACTGCTAAGAAACTTACAACGATCCGCTTTGTTTGTATAGTTATAATCTACATCTAAAAGAAGAATCGATAGTTACAATTTCTTTTATAGGAAAATGCTGAAGCGTAATAAGCGTTAACAATATTTAAAAGTAAATCGTATTTTAAGTGAATTCTTTTTTAGTTTGGTTTTTATAATGTTTTAGCCCCTTTTATAAGCTGCACACAGTATATGGGAAACAATATGCATTCAGCATACATTTACTTCCTTTTTGTCTCTCAATGTATTAAATCTATATAAATAAAGTAAATTTATACAGGGAGATCGTGTTTGCCAAAAATTCTACGTGAATTTAATTATTTAGTAGATTTTCTTTACAGAAACAATTTTGTCCAGCAACACTAAATTTAAGCATACGCATTTTTGATTTTGATTTTATTTATTTTTTTCAATCTACAAATTAAAATAATTTAACAAAACATAAAAAAAACGTAGTTACAGTGGACATGGATTTAAAATTTACCATTAAAATGCAATGCACCAACAGAATGAACGCAGTTGCATAACTTCCAATTCATTGGGAGTAAAATCCCCAAAATTTCTCATCGAGATTTTTGTCAAGTACTGTCACCCGACGATACAAGCAATAACAATCAAACTTACATTTTAACAAATTTACATGGATGTATTTCAATATCCCTGTATGGATTAATTTATAAATATGAATATATGTATATAGTTGAAAATATGTCAGAACTAGTCTATTCCACTATCTATTAAAATAATATCCAACAGAAGAATCATTCATGTCTACAATGAATACGACTACATAGAATTGTTATTGTATTTTTGGTATCTTTTATCATGTCCATTAAAAATACGGAACTTGTAATGTGAAACTTTTGAACAATTTTTCTTTTTGATTAATTTTTGTATATAGTAGGTCTAGGTACTTATAATTTGGATTGTAAATAAGATCTTTTTCTTTTCTTTAAATAAAGCATAAACAAATGCATCCAGGTACATAATTTATAATCATAGAACTAACTTATATAAGAAAAATTTCTTATATACAAAAATACAAAAGTTAACGTGTGTATAAAGTAAGAACCTAAATTTTGTTGTTATTCTTATAGTGTAAGGGGAGTTATCCTTAATAACAAATGAGTATCTAAGAAGTGGAAATGTTAAGCACAAGAAAAAAAAATTACTTACGACTTTGCATAAGGTCTTCAATATAAACTATGTTCACCATGTGCGTATATTTATTCTATCTATTAAAATTTGTAATTTTTACGAGACAATAGCCATCGGTCAAAAGTGAAAAGAAGCGGACGCCTCTATTAATACTGAGTGTCAAAAGCGTCTAAGAAGTCTGCCAACAGGCTGACCTTATCAAAAATCTATCGATTTGTATCCACAAGATCCTCGATCTTCTATCGCAATTAAAACAAAACCAAATACAAACACTTTCGAGTACCTATACAAATTGAGAATTGTTTTTCCTTCTGAACTAAATTTAGCACATAATTATGAAATTTGTTGGCTTATTAACAGCATTGACAATTTTTGTTTGCATGATTTAATGTCACAAGTAATTTTATTTCTAACTTAATGAAGTGACAACTTCGATAGGAGTACGGGAATGGCAATAAATACCAACTGCTGAGCAACTATATGTGGAGCAGAATTGCACTTATCGGAGAAACAGTCCTGACAGAAAACTCGATTGGTACTATCATGGGGCTCGTTGCAGTAGACCGAGTCCGATTTGTTGGTGTAGTAGCAGAAGCGTTTTGTTATGGTTTCACCATTTTCTAGAAAAACAAAAAAAATGCTAAGTTAAAATCAGATTGTTGAGAGATATCACAAATATTTACTTTTTTCTACGATCTTGCGGCAGGCTGGTATCAAATGCTCGGATGTTGCATTGCATGCTCTAACCACGCTCACACTGTACTTGTCGAGGATGTTGGGAATCTCATCTTCCTGGAATGTCTCGCCACAGAATTTTTCACTTCCGGCTGTCTCGGAACTACAATGGTAGCACTCAAGAGCTCGGGCAGCTGTTGAAATAAAAATAAAAAAAAAAACGTTTTGATAGGTGAATAAGGACATTACTTGATAGGAATAAAATATGCTTGGGAGTTCTCCTTCGGACCTTTATTTAAATTTAAATATATCAATAAATCTTATAGATGATTCATTTTCGAGTGACCAAGTCGCCTTTATTTACTAAGCGATCTTGCAGCACGATAACTTAATCAATAGACACGACTTGTACGCTCGAAAATTGATCATCTTCGCTATTAAATATCATGCACATGTTCACAAAGAAATCTAAAACAAATATATTGCAAATTCGCTTGTAAATAACATACACTGGCCATCATTTTGTAAAGCCCTTTTGATAAAAAAGCCATTCAGCTTCAATAAAGCCTATTTCTTTGACGAAGAGCTCATGTGAAACCAATGTAAAAGTCATTAAAAAAAAGTTTGCGCAACTTGTCTGAATAAAACTCAAGACTGGACTTCTCAAATCCACAGGCTTTTGAGAATTTAATTTCTGGAACAGATCGAAACTACCAAAAATATTATGTTAAAACTAAATTGAACGGCTCTCTGAGGAAGAAAAATCCTAAGGTAAAATTTGTGTCTATCCGGAAACTAAACCTGAAACTGGTTCAGCAAATTACACACTTACAAATTATAATGATAATCTAGTTCTTACTTACTTAAGGTGGCGCTACAGTCCGGGATGGACCTGGGCCTCAACTAACAAGCGTCTCCAGCTAGCACGATCTTTGGCCAGCTGTCTCCATTTTCGCACACTAAGTTGGTTAAGGTCCCCTTACACTTGCGTGTGCCACCTGATTCGCGGTCTTCCTCTACTGCGCCGTCCCTCAGGTGTCAATACGAAGATCTTCCGGCCCGGAGCATTCACGTCCACTCGCTCTACATGACCCAGCCACCTCAGTCGTTTGACCTTCACTCTTCTGGCTAGGTCGATGTCGCTGTACAGCCCGTAAGGTTCGTCATTATATCTCCTCCTCCATTCACCTTCTATGCAGACGGGACCGAAAATTACACGAAGAATTTTCCGCTCGAAGCGACCAAGAGTAACCTCATCCGCTTTTGATAGAGTCGATGCCTCTGCACCATAAAGTAAGGTCTTATAAAGGGTCACTTTAGTTGTTCGAGAGAGGGCTTTGCTACTCAATTGCGTTCTTGGCCCAAAGAAACAGCGATTGGCAAGAGTTATTCTTCGTTTAATCTCAGCGCTGGTGTCATTGTCTGAGTTCATAGCGGAGCCTAGGTAGACAAAGTCCTTTACCACCATTCTTATAGAGGAATCAAAAATGAGAAGTCATGAAGGTAATTTTTTTTTTTTTTTAAGTTGTTCTTCGATTTGATCTTCGGTCAAAGACTGCTAGAAATGTTGCTCAAGACTTCGGAGGCACGAGGTTTGACATATTTTATCCGTTTTGGTCGGATATTTGAATAGAACTGCATTCTAGATTTCGCAAAAATAGAACCACCATGGAGACTGTTCGAGGCTAAGCTTCTGCATCATCTTAGAAGGTTATGAAATATCAGCAGTAGATGCATTTCCATTCACCCTTTCACAACGACGAGTTGATCGCAAAAATGCAAAACATTATTCAATATGATGAAGTATCTTACCAACTTCAAATTGCTTAGAATGTAGTCACATACGAGTGAAGCTGGTACTTGTGAATGGAAATAAGAATTGTTCCGGTTCCAACAAATATTGCAATGGCTCAGAAATTGTGTCCTTCGAATTCTTGATGTTTCGATGTACATACCATGTTTTGTCATTTATTGCCCTAAAATGCAAATTAATTAACTGAAAAAAGATACAAACCACAACCCGAAGAGAATTCCCGAAATTCCTCCGACATGCGTACATTGAATGTGCTTGACACTCAAGCATACACCTCAAACCACTGTTCATTAATCATACAAAAGATAATAACGATGCCCAACCCGTCGCCAATTACGTCACTGAAATGTCAACTACCACATTGGCTACCACATTACATTCAAGGAATTTTTCTACAATAATTCTTACGTCCTTTAGACGATAAAAGTTTTTACACGCAATAACCCCGAAAAACATTACTAACATAGATTTTAAATAAACCCCCAGCCACCCAGTAACACAATGACCCCATTAGTCTCTACCATCCATAGTGACAAAGGGATGATGTTGTTGCCATGTAGAGCGGGTGAATATTGTAATAAAAAAAAGGAAAAAGGAACTAGAGTGCCGCCCGACAAATTGGCGCCAATTTTGTAGAACGTGCGGCGCTATAGGGCGTCGCCATCAGAGACGCCACTGTCGCCACAGCGCGACGAGATTTTCCAGACAATCAGTGGAAGGATACACAAATTGGGGGTTGCTTCTTCTCTAGTGATGCTGATTCCGTGCGTATAGTTATTTTCATTTAACTATTCCAGAATATCCTTTGTAGCAGGAAATCTGTGTGTGCTCTTTTATCTCAGCGACTAGAAGGATGCTTCTGATGGCGTATAGAATTAGGATAAGTAACGGCGTTGCGCTGTGCGATGATGATGTCAGATTTTTACTCTATATAACACTCTCACCCCAGGATACTTATATATCAATGCGGGGTGAAAATAAAAGAAGTTTTCACTACTACCAGAGGATGTGGAGTAATGTCGATTGATTGAGGCTGCGAAAATCAGGTCAAGGCATCCTCTGACAAAAGATTCTCGATACGGGGGAAGATGCAAACTTCTTATGTGCTCAACTGAGTGGAGTAATGAGAGTAGATTCTAGACTTTGGCTGTCAACAACAACACTCTTGTTTGAGAGCAACGGTGTTTTAGTATTCCACTTTCGTTTAGACATGATTTTCGCTTAAGACCGAATGACTCCAAATTTCAGTTGTTATGCTTAAAGTCATATCTAGTACACTTTGCCCCAGATTTTGCTCCACAACACGCAGATGGAGGTAGAAGAACATAAAAATATTTTCCATCGATCTTCTTCATTTTGTGCTACGGAATCGAGAAAAGCAAACAACAAAAACTTTCCACTTGATATTTTTATAGTTCTTCCATTTTCGCTTGTGGATTGGGTTTGTGGTGGACGACCCACAATGGAATTACAGTTGTGAGGAATGCTGACGTCAGCTAACGTCGTAGGAGACTGTCGGACGCCGCGCTCATCATTTTGCGATGGGAGGTAGTTCAGTTAATTTTGAGAATAATATCTTACGAAAAATCGATATTTTGACCAGTGAAGAAATTAGTTTTCGTTACAATGACCAAAATTTGGTATGCACGTAGCAATAGTGGGTAAAAAATGTGTACTTAACGCAGAGGATCTATTTGAGTCAACGTCTCTAAAAAATATATGTAAACAATTTATGTAGGGGCTTAGTGCCCTTAAAACAGTACTAGACTGGTGTACCAAAGAAGGTCTTTCGATTAACCCCAGTAAGGCTGTCATAGTTCCTTTTACCAAAAGAAGAAAGATAAACTTAGGTCAAACTTCAATAAATGAGACGATCATTGAGTACTCCAACGAAGCTAAGTATCTGGGTGTAATCCTTGACAAAACACTAAGTTGGAACTCCCATATAAATAACAAAGTAACAAAAGCAATAAACGCTTTATGGGCATGCCGTCGCATGTATGGTAAAACTTGGGGAATCTCTCCAAAGATAACCCAATGGATCTATACAATGATGAGCAGACCCATCATTACATACGCTTCGTTAGTTTGGTGGACTAAAACAAATCAAAAGACTGCCATTGCGAAGCTAAGAAGGGTGCAACGACTGACATGTCTCGGTATATCCGGAGCCATGCGCACTTGTCCTACTGCGGCTATAGAAGCCTTAATAGGACTATCACCTCTCCACATTCACATACAAAAAGTGGCAATCCGCAGTTCAGCAAGTATGATCCAGCTGAAAGAGACAAGTCTCAGTGAACATCCTGAGTTAAATGTGTTGTTGTCTGAAATTCCAGAACTTGACATGATCTGCGCGCTAACAGACCGCCTCCCAAAGAAGTTATGTTTCGAAAAACGGTTCCAAAATGGAAACAGGTGTGGGTGCTGGCTTCCACGGACCTAACCATAATGTCTCAATACCGATGGGGGCTTGCCCAAGCGTGTTCCAGGCTGAACTTCACGCCATTCAAGAATGCGCTAGTCACATACACAACACATGTATTAAAGGCATTCACATCCATATATTCACGGACAGTCAAGCAGCTGTTAACGCCTTAAGCTCAAATATCATTGACTCCAAATCGGTACTAAGCTGTTTCAACGCCCTTCAAACGCTTGGCCTCTGGAATAAAATCAAACTTTGGTGGATTCCGGGCCATGAGGGTTTTGAGGGAAACGAGAAAGCCGACGAAATGGACAGAACTGGTTCTGAAACTCCTTTTACAGCACCTGAACCTTTCTGCTACACTCCCAAATTGTCTATAAATTCAGCCATCAAAAGATGGGAGCATACAAAATGCATTTCATACTGGGAGAGTATCCCAGGTCTAAGACAGGCCAAGCGTGCGATTCAACCGTTCAATAAAAACGCCGACAAAGTTTTAAAGCTAAACAGGCATGATATCAAAAACCTTACTGGTTTCCTAACAGGACACCACCACCTACGATATCATTTAAATAAAATTAATTTAACCGACTCCTCACTCTGTCGGTTGTGTCTTGAAGCAGACGAAACAGCTGAACACATAATTTGTGAGTGTCCAGCCCTAAGTGGAATCAGAAGAACTATCTTCTACAGGGAACTTCTGAGCCCTGAAGAGATGAAAAACTCATCTGTTAGCAGCTTAATTAACTTCATTAGGAAAGTGGAGAACCTGCTAGCCTAACAATTACTCTGACCCTATGGCACAAAAGATCTTACAGGTCGAAGTGCCCCTTCATCGCTTACTTGGAATTAAATGGTCGTGGTGCAAAAGAGACAGTTCTTTATAAAAACTATGTAAAGTATGTCAAACTTCATGTTGTTGACTTTCAAATCAAAATCATTCGAATCTGTTCACAGAATGCCGGAGGAGCTGTCGCTTTACAATAATTTCTACGGAATGTAAGTCTGAAAACAATTCTACCGCAGTCTCTTACTTTTGGAAACGAAATACATTTGAGTTTTGTTTGCCCCAAGCATTAGGATTTTTTTAATTATATAAACAGTAAAAATGAACCCCATGCCAAAGTACATTCAAACTGTTTCTCTTAAACTTTTTCGTGCTCAAGGCATACTACCGGCATTGGTCTATATTTTTAGCTGGTTTACAGTTTTGTGTTAAAGGCTCCGGTGTAAACTTCACAAAAATCTCACTCAGAGTGAATACCCTAGCCATAAGTGTAAACATTGCTAACTGATCTATTAACAGTGAGTAACAATTTGCAGCTACCCACAAAATTCAGTAGCTTCATTTTGATTTAAAAAATGATTGCACTTGTAAAAAATGTTCAATCATTCACACATTTGTAGCCCCAAATTTTTTATTTATTTATTCTGCAACTTTTCAACACATAATTTAATATTTTTAACTAAAACCACTTTAGTCCAAGTTTCAAATTTAGATTAATTTATGCGAAAACAATTTAACCTTGATTACTGGAGAATTTCGAGTATTCTAAACACAAAATCCTCATGTTGATACAATGATTGAAAGAATCTCATTTAATAAAGAAACAAATCTTTTCAGACACTTCGTTAAATGACTACGCAAACAAACAACAAAGAAAAACGAAAAAAAATCGCACAAAACCATTGCCATCATTAAACAACAAAAGAACCAATTCAAAGGATTTTGTTATTTCGAAAAATATTTTCGTCTCATGTTCAACAAACAAATTGAACATCACTAAACTACAGACTACACCCAGGTAGCAACATCATCCTCATTTTAATATTTATTTTTATAAATCCACTCACGCGCTATGTACGACTGGAGCAACCAAATCATAATCCAACTGAATTTTATTCAAATTATATATTCTAATTTATCTATTTAAGCCCGTCTGTGCGTTCGCTCGAACAATGAAAACAATTTCTATTAATTCGGTGGCCACTTTTATTGTACACATGACCTTGTGTTTGTTGTCTTGACCAGACCACTCCCGGTTGCACTTTATGATCGAATCTTGCCTTAGATTCCCATAGCCACCAACCATGTGGTGCATCTGATTTTTAAAATCGACCTACTGAAATTATTTGCTTGGAATAAGAGATTTACACTGCAATTTCAGGGATGAAGAAGATACAAAAATAGGTACAATTTTCCTATCCACAAATTGTAGGAAATAGTATAGCAATTTGTGATTAGTTTTTAAATTGCTGCTGCACCCTCTATCCAGGGCTGAGTTTGTAGTGAATGTCCAGCGCAATTTAGCACCTCTGTAGGGTGTGGTCTGCACATGCAAACACTTACTACGGTTGTAGGTATATAGAGGAATTTTCCTTTTTCTTTTTTCCTTGAAAATGTGCTCTAGTTTCTGTTGTATCAATCGGAAGTGGCACGCTGAAAATTGATACCCTTAGGATGACCAGAACATTGTTTATATTATTGGATACTACGGAAGACTTCGTATGGATATATGGCACATTCTGTGGTTAGATGTATTTACCTCTTGATGGTATTAATTATCTCGGCTCTCTTTGAGACGCCAATATTTATCCATGTATCCATTAGGGCGTCTACATTGTTCTTTAAAGAAAATTAATTAAAAAATGTCCACGGCCGGACTTTAATCCGACACCGGCACAGCGGTAGGCAGCCACCTGGGAATTGTTTATTTGAAAAGAAAAAATCTGCGAAATAGTAGTGCAGAGAAAGTAGTGCACTGGAAATAAAATGCTGGTTTTGGTAGGTTTTATTAACATTCAAATTCCCAACTTTGCCCGTGTTTTCATTTCAGCTAAATAGTACCGTACTATCGAAAGGCTGTAAAATGGAAATAAATTTATACGTTTTTAAGTCTTGCGTACAAAATGTGACTCATATTTGATGTTTAAATAAAACGAGTCACCTAATGGGCCTGGCTAGCAGAATTGCCAACCAAAAAATTTAAATAATTTAAAGTAAGCTCTAAGTTAAAGCACGATCAAAACAAACTGAAGTTTGTAAGTTGCCTTATCTTCTCAGTGTACACTGTGGCGTATTGGTAACCTAATTTTTTGCTCTTCGCATTTTGTATTTATCTATTTTTATGGAAGGCAAACAATGCTTACTATTCGATAGGTGCTTACTGAACTAATGGCAACAAACTCATTTAGAATTACTACGGTTGATGTTTTTTATTGGCAGTTCCTCGTGGATTCATAATATTTTTGGAAATGTAGTAAACAAATAATCTCAACATTGTGATCGATGGATTTATTTTCAGCATTCGAACATTTTTGTAAGTAATATTAAAGCAATAAAATATAGTTTGCCTTGCCTATACGTCATCTCAGGGAATCCAGAAGTCAAAGAACTTACTAGACTTTGCTCCAGTTTCGTCAATAATGGAAGACACTCGAGTCAATTCTCCGTCCTTTATGGAAACAAAAGAAAAAACATCTCACTCAAGTGGCACCTATATTTAGAATGGGCATAATTCAGTAAAAATTTACTCACAAATCTTAGCGTTCATATGAAGTTTTGTTGAATTTTGTTGTGCTTCGAAGCCATTTTTAGCGTAGTTTAAAATATTAAATAAATTTTTTATATAAAAAAATTGCTTTTGCTAAGAAACCTGTGAGCCTGAGCCTTAATACGTACGAGTGTATATACAGTAGTGTACAAAATTTACTCGATTAAAACATATTCTAGCTCTTTCCAATAACTTAAAGTTGGTTGCATTCAGTATTACATCAGCCGCGTTACACTCAGTCGACCTTCAAAACTTCTCACTCATATTACTTTGAACAACATACCTTTCTTGTGTTTATCGACATTTTCAAGTTTCTTTTTTTTAACAAGTCCACCGTACATGGATCGCACGCCAACAGTTGCTGACTTACCATAACCTTCGCACTATCTATGCATTCCATGTCAGTGGGATGTATTCAGTCCAGCCCTTTTCTAATCTTTCAGTGTCAACAATGTACGTATGTAACTCCTGTGTATATGACATAATAATATTTCCCCACTTTGCACATTATGTATTTAATTTGAGTCAAATTTGATTAAATTGTTTCTCGCACTTTCTTATATTATGTTTAAGGAACAAATTAATTTAGAACTCCAAACACGGTTTGGGCTAACCAGGGCGTTGATGTTTTTTACAACCAGGCACGTGAGTTGGCACTCAACAGCGAAATTGTGCGTTTTATGAACGTATTAATTTAAAAGGTGTCCCAGCCGTCAACGTACTTCTTACCTATATGTGGACAGTCAAGGGCAGTTTGTCCTTTTTTTATATTGACACTATATGAGGGGTGTACGAATAAAACCGCCACCTGTAAGGGTGCTTACCAAGGCAACATAACCAGCTAATTTAACACCGTGACAACATACTTAGGCAAAAAAAAAAACAAACAAATTGAATACCACAAAGGTGCCTTCACTGCAAGCCATATTCTACCATGAAGTTGTGTAAAGTTGGGGGAAAGGTTTCTCTGATGGAGTGATACTTTATCATATGGAATGCATTTCATGCGGACTATATTCGTTCAAGCAAAAGCAACCCCCACTTAGGGTATAATGTAGTTCCATGCAAATGAAGGTATAAAGTGTACTCGTATACATGGTTACTGATTGTAATACAAGCAGTGATTTGTACACTCTTATTTCTAGTGTATGACTTACTAAAGTGTAAGGACGGTTATAGTTTCTAAGTAAAGACAAGCCAAACGGATCAATATTGCTGGTTTATGTTTTGAGGGCGAAATTATGAAGGTACATAGTAAAATACCATCAAGGACATCATCAATCAAAATCAGAAACTGTCACAGGTATCCAATACTTCGTGCTCAATTATACTGTTTGTGATATCAAACTCCGAAAGTAAACACAGATAAATTTTCTTCTGTCAGAAAATTGCAAAATGCATTTACTTATGAAAGTAAATGGAAGCTTACATTGAAACTAGCTTGATGATTGCATGTGCGGAAATTGTTTTAAACTTAAACGCAATTCGACACATTTTATGAAATTGCAAGCATTTTTTTTAGAAAGCTCTATTTAAAACTATCACGGGGTAATCCAACGAAAATGGGAAGTCTCTCCTGTGTTCTATTAATATATAGCATCAGCTGGTATAAGTCTAAAAAAAGACATTTGCAGTACCTTTTTTAAGAAGTTATATCTAATTGTGCTTCTCTTTCTAGAAAACAAACAATGTTAATCAAGAAATATTTTTCGCTAGAGTTTTTCCTCTAAATAAAACAAGAGAAACACATTGTTTACACAACTACCCAACAGACACACTTCGACACATTAATTGTGAGGTCGACACAATTTCTAAGCGACATAAATGATTCAAACATAGCACGATTAAGTGGACTTTAGATAGTGTCAACAATATTCAAAAAATCCGCCTTAGCTAAACGAAACGATTCAAATGAACTCCAATCCAATTACGGCTATAACAGGCGCTTTACTTTTGATTCGCGACATTTAAATGAAAATAAATTGCTAAATGACAAGTCGAGTTTAGTTTTTTTAATAAGTTTTTTTTTTTCGCGACAGATGCACAAGCGTGTGAGACTTAAGTGCACTCTGATTTTAATTGGATCATCGTTTTCGTGTTTGTTCAAATCTACCGCCGACGCATAAGATGCCCACCGATCTGTTAATTGTTTTTTATTGATTTTACAACGTTTTTGCTAAGCAACTTTCTAAAATATTAGCACCAATTGTTTATAAGTCTGTATAGAGGGAAGATAGCCATAACAGATGGAAAAACAAAATTCCCTACCACATGTTTGTTTTATTAAATTTTCCCTCATGCAAATATAGAACCAAGTGGTAACGATCTGTTGGGCACAATGAACCAGGACTCCAAAAATATTTTATTGCAAAATTTGTACAAAAATAGAGTCACTTGTCTGTGGGGGAAGTGACCTTACATCTCATGAAAGTATATCTGTTGTAGCGAATACAATTATTATTGATGGCGACAATGCTAAAGATAAATAATATGGATTGCATGCACTTTGAAGATCTCTTCACTGGTAGAATTTTCTTTCTATAAAATTATGAATGGTTGTAGGGTTTTTCTGGTTAAATATGTGAATAATGAATAACCAAATATCAAAGCTTTTGCCACTCCCTTCACAAATTATATATTTTGACCCTAGAATGCAGAAGTTTTCATTCGAATTTCGGATCTTGCATTACCAAGAAAGCTTTGAAAATGAAAGCAAATGTCAATTGCTTCTATGACTACTTCCCATCAGTATTTCAATCTTATACTCTTGATTATAGAGGTACTTGCTAGCTACTTATTAATAGTTGTCTATTTGCTGTTACACCTTAACCTTCTATACCCTTGCTGGAAGTGATGCAAATTGCAGGCCATTACTAAAACGCAACTACTTTGCATAATCCCCTCTAATTTAAAAACTCCAAATAACTTCTATTCTTACCTTGAAAACAGTTTGCCAAAACACACCCAACACGTTGTCCGTAAAGTCGAAGGACATGAAATAAATTTCCCACTTACATGCAATCCATGCAAATAATAGTTCTCCCTAAATAGCACCAGTCGTAAATAGTTATTACACATCTATATCTCAAAAGTACAAAACGCCGAATGACTTTCCTCACCTGCCGACAGCGATCGCACCGGCAGCAGGTTCCAAGATTTCAAGAGCATAGACACCGTAAATAGAAACATTCTATGGTTATTTTTATAAACCATTTAATGAATGAATTTGAATAGATCGAGAGGATTAGGAAATAACAGACACAAAGATTGGCTGCCGAACAAATTGAATGCAAATTGTAAACACGGCTAGACGATATAGATGGACAAGGGACATCCGTCTGAATGTCACTCCCTCTAGTGCAAAAAGCAATTATACTTAGGCCACGAGCCAAGGTTTCTATATACTCGCAGCGGTAATCACCTGTCACGTGTGAAACGCTTCAACGTGTATTTTTAAACAAAATGACCCTCTCTGGGGAGATCATTTCTGCGACGTGTCAGAGCTGTCGTCAGTGGGTCATTTGCCCACCTTGTCACAGAAAAGTCATTTTTCGTAATGAAACTTAATTATGCGCGACAACTTGTCGCTGTCCTTTAGAATAAATATTTTCTCAATATTTTACTTAATACGAACCTTCATTGAGCGAAATGGTTGCGATGAGGCATAGTCCTGTGACGAATACTTTTGTTGATTTAGACATCGTTATGGCGCACAGATTGAAGAAAACGACTTAATTAACGCACTCAATTAAAAGTTACAAACAAATTGGGTTAAATCACTATTTCCGGTGAGGATTTTTTTATCTTAAGGTTAGAGTCTGTGTATCACACGAAAATTATGGTCTAATAGAGACCCAGCTAAACTAAACACTTGTCCAACTGAATACCAACTGACGGTTATTTTCTTGAAGGAACCACCACAACAGATGCCACCGACTAGGGTAGTGAAGCCAATAGGTTAGCTTTACGCACAAGAACAAGAAGTCGCATATGGATGTAATGGAATTTCGTTCCAGTTCCTGTTACATTCGATTGGAAGGGATGCTTTTAACTTTAACAGCGGAAAGCTCTGCTTAACAGTAAAGTTGTCGAAAGTTCGAATGCGACTTGTGTGGAAATTCGAAGTGGTTTGTGCATTGGGTAGGAAGCAGCTTTGAACGGATTTCCGGATGGACGACATGCTGATTGCGTATGGTGTTCGTTAAATCGCGTCCGCCGTGTCTTAAAATCAACTTTATTCCGTGCGCATATAGTTCGTTCACAGAAGAGTCGATTCGACGCCTTCTTCCTTCAGTGAGTTTTATTCTCTAAAATAAAGAAGAACCTATGCTCTTACACCATATCCGAACGACTTAGTTGAGAAGCTTTCTCATGACAATTATAGTCTTGTGTGTTTGTCAGATGTTTTCAAGATGTGAAGGATTTGAATGAGTTAAACGAATATAATAGCTGATGCCTATCTTGGGCAATAAATCCACACTGCTATAAATAGAAAAAGCGACAAGAAACAGGAGGTATTATAAGGAGTGCAGTGGTGAAGCAGTTCGGGCCGAATGATGGGCGGCAAGGAAACGAAGGAATAAGAGGAAATTAATTTTTCCAGTGTATGCCCTTATCCAATTCTCTCTCTTCGCTAAATATAAAAAGTTGTAGAGGTTTAAAAAAATAACTAATTTCTTGAATAATCGACATAATTGTTCTGAGTCATCTTTTCGCTGGACCGGGTCTGCAAGATGGTAGCTTTCTGCATTGAAACCTATCTAAAGATGCAGTTTACAATGCTGGGACTGCGATGAAGTTGGACTATATCCAAAACAAACACCCATGTTACAGAAGTTTCAATACCAACTATACGCACCCAGTAAGCCATGTATAAACGCTTAATGGAGAGCCAACTTCCTTGGACTATTTAAACAGTTATTTCTTTTATCTCCCTTGGTTTGGCACACACTCTTCACAGCTTTCTTCGGATTTTATTGATTCCTCCCACATTTCACTAGTACGAAAGGCCCACATTTCCATGAGAAATAATTACACGTTTCGAAGGAAATTTCATTTAAGCATGTCAAATGCGAAATGCGTGGTCAATAATTTTGTTCACCAAGAAGGGAACGAAAGATGAATCAATTAGAAATGAAATTCTATACACCAATTAAGATCACGATTAAAGGGACGTGGCAACTAGGAGTTGGCGAACACATCTCTTCGGTAGATGCGCCGGAAATATGTTGATTGGCAAACATTGGAGGATCTTCTAAGCCACCGAACCCATGAACTCGTGCGCGTGGGCCGCAATGACCCCCTTTGGTATACACAACTTCATTGTCATCCAATGGGATGATGGTTAATTTAATACCATGTCACTGCCATGCAGGTCTGTGGAGGCTGCACGCCTCGAACATAGGAGTTCCAGTTGGGTCTATATGAATTGTGTACAAATTATGCCGAGGGCGGGGAAAGACGAATTTATTTCCACTTCCACTCAACATTCGCGTATGAATGGAGTAATTATAAGTAATTTAAAATTCTTGTCAAGGGAATTATAATAAATGCATCGAAGGAATGAATTGCATTTCGGTTCAGCGACAAAGTGAGATTTATGTGAGAACTATAGGCAGATGCATTTTGAAGGCAAACGCTTGATATAAAATTAGAGTTTTTATTGCTCGCTGTTTGTTCTTGCGCACAGATTTTTTTAAAGACAGTTGGACACATGATTGTAGAGTAGGTGTTGGGATTTTGATGTCTCCAAAGGCCATATTGGTTGCTTTTACTGAAAGTGCAATAGGTTTGGTTAAAGTAGACGAATAGTGAATGAATAGTTGGCGCAACAGGTCCGTAGGGACCCCAGGCCTATCTCCTCACAACCATTCGTTTTGTGTGAGTTTTTCGGTTTTGAAACGAATGGAAGGGATCTTAAATTGAACACCTAGTCCAAACGGCTCTTTGATGACAGTTATACTCTCGGATGTTTGTCGCGGGAGGTGGCGCAGAGGAAAAAAACCCTAGGTTGGAATTTTGGGTTTTTCCAAAACCACTAAACCACTGCGCCGAAGAGTCTGCAAGTATTTTTGCTAAAATGACATAAATTGGGTATACTTGGTGTTTTCGATTAATTTTTTAATAACATTTAAACTCATTCTATATTTTTTTTTTGTTTGGCTACTTCTTCATATCTTAAATTTGCTATTGTAACAAAACTAATATGTACCTCACTACACGATAAAATTTTTCTCAGCCTATATTCGCATTATTTTTAGGGCTTTCGCTCTATGACGGCCCAGTGACTCTATTGTATTTGTATTGAATTAAAGTCGATGTAGATCCTCCTAGTGAATTTACAATACTAGTGTTCTTCATCTACTCTCAATTTACCAAGGTCTATGGGTGCTTACTTCTCCTCGCCTTTTCATTTCCAATGTCGCCATCACGTATTTTCTGTACTTTGTTCAAAGCCTCTGATAACCTAATTAAGAAGTTAGCCTTTCAAAAGACTCCCTATACACTACCATATTCAAAAGAGCAAAAAAAAAAAAAAAACTCGACAGTCCTGCTTCATAATCCGATCAAAGACCACCTACCGTTCCACATCGTGTAGCAATTCCACGATCTACTTGACATTGCACTCATCGTTACATCTGTGACTTTTAAAAATAAAAACATCGCTGTAGGTCATGTTTTCGACTAATTACCTCAAAACCATCTCGTATCCAAAGTCCCAACCCAGCCTATACCACCGGCGACTGGTGCTATTTATCAAAAATCCATAAATGGGCCGTAATCGACGTCAGTGGACACAGGTTAAACTACCAATCAATGCGATGACATGTCAAATTTCGCCCGTAGTTGCTTCAGCTCCAGTAGAACCGTGCACGCAGCCCTGGACTTTATCAAGCGTAGAAAACTGCGATAGTGGGGCCATGTGCGACGACTCGACGCAGCGCAAGGAGCGAAAACTTGTTGCGACACTAAACAGTGTCGCGCCACACGTCAAGATTACCAAAATGACATACAGCAATTAACAAGAAAAAGTCGCCTACATTATGCGTTTCTTGGGGAAAATATGTTAATAAATTATTAAGTTAGGCTCGAGCACGCGCGCGCGCTCGCAAATAAATATATTAGAAGCCCACCTCTCAAGGCGGGGAGAGTGCGTTCAATTTTTGATAGGAACGCTATTTTGTTTTTGGAAGTAGTTTGGGCTACTAAAAACGTTTTTTTGTTCAACCCGAGTCCTCCGCATGGACCAGTTTGGCAATTTGTCATCTTAAGGCGACAAGCGACAACGCAGTTAGCCACGGCCTATAAGTGCGGATTTATTTTCTTTTCTTATTTTTCGTTTGAGTTTGGTGAGTTTGGCATGCATGCCATTCGGGACGCATGTTGCTAATCGTTGGGCTGGCTACTCTTTGAGCAAAGATAATATAATCACCTAGATGACGCAGTCCAATAGGAACTGTTGTCATATGAAACCAAAATCCGAAACATTAAGAAGCTTTTCCAAAAAGCTTTAACAGAGAGAAAGCATAGGTAACCAAAGCCAAAGTCAAACACATTACTACTACCACAGTATAGAACAAATTATATGTTCAATTGTTCATATCACACCACACAATCACAGATCACTTATTCTGTCTCCCTTTCATTATTCTTCATTTTTATCCTTTCGCGAAGTCGGACCTGTTACATGCATATGGAACTCCTACGAATGCAAGCGTATCATTTAGATGTGTATCGTTCGTGCATGACTGATTTTCTTTCTTTTGTTCTATCCTATGCTTCTTCTTCTCAATATGAATCAAATGTCCTCCTGCTCTTCGAAAAAAAAAATACCGTGGACGTGGTTGATGGAATAAAAATCGGGGGTGATTCCCATTAATTTTGTATTATCTGCCTGTAGTGCCTGCTCTCATTTCACCTTTCCATTTTTTTAGGACAAATTAAAGAAAATTTAGATTTCCTTGACGAACAAATTTTATTGGGAAATTTTTAGCCACCTACCTATGGTTTTGTTTTATAGGTTTAAATATTTTTTAAGACAATTTAATAAAGTATAATAGTTATGTCTTGGAGAGGGAAGTGCATAATAACTTCCTGCAATGCAAGTGCCACGAAGTACCTATCCAGAGATAAAATTATTTAAATTTCCTGATAAAGGAACTACAAAATATCAAATAAACATAAAATGAAAAAAAACAACAACATGATTTTCTTTTATTTTTTAGGTAGGTACATATTAATATAAAGTACAGGGTCCGCCAAATAACTTTTGTTTTTTTGAAAATGCTATAAAAAAAAACTGCTGAATATTTTCTCAAATTTCTTTTTTTATTTGAAAGTACAATCCTTCCGGTTAATAATGGAAAATAATTTCATTCAAATGGCTGCCTCGGCTGGCCATGCAGTAGCCTACACGATTGGTCCAATTTTTAAGCACATTATCGATTGTGTGCAGCTGTATTTCACCAATGGCTTCACGAATATTGTCCTTTAAAGCGTCAATTGTCTCTGGCTTGTCGGCGTAACACTTATCTTTTACGGCACCTTACAAATAATAGTCCAACGGTGTCAAATCGCAGCTCCGAGGTGGCCAAACGACATCAGCTCTGCGGCTGATAATGCGATCTTCAAAAACAGGGCGCAAAACATCGAGTGTAGCTTCGGCTGTGTGGCACGTAGCGCCGTCCTCTTGAAACCAAATGTTGCCAATATCCTCCTCTTCAATTTTTGTGAACAAAAATTCGTTCAACATGGCCCGATAACGATCGCCATTGACTGTTACGGCCACTCCTTGCTCATTTTCGAAGAAAAATGGCCCAATTATGCCTCTGGACCAAATTCCGCACCAAACAGTGACTCGTTTTGGGTTTATCGGCTTTTCAATGTATGCGTGCGGGTTTTCTATGCCCCAAATGCGACAATTTTGCTTGTTTACATACCCGCCAAGATGAAAATGAGCTTCATCTGAAAAAATTGATTTTTTTGGCAAAATCGGCATTTTCTCTAAGTCGACCGTAGGCCCACTTAGCGAAGCAAAAACGCATTGGATGGTCATTTCATCAAGCGAATACACAAACATATTCGGTCAGCGGAAGGATAAAACTAATTATCTGTCAAATCAGACATGAGCTAAGTGTTACCATTCGCGAAATAAGCACTAGTTGAAAAAAAAGTTAGATGACGGACCCTTTATGTATATTACGCAAAAAGAAAAAAATACAAAAACAAATAAAATGTATAGGTACAGTAAACATTTTTCGTTAATCACTTATTTAGTCCAGGAAATCTAAATAATTTTAATATTTTTTTTTTCAACAAGTAATTACCTATACACTTTCCTCCAATAAATACCTCTATTCTACTCTATGTTTAGTCTTCCCATATTTATCCTCATTATTTTTGTATTAAGTCTTAAACTATTAAAACTAAACGATATGCTACCTTCTTAATAAATCAATTTGAAACTTAATTGAGTGTAAACCCTATATAACGTTTCAGAAAAGTATTTGGCCCTTTTTCTTTCTTAGCGAATGTAATGTGAGATAAATCAACAATGGTCGATTTTTGTTCTTTCAATTGCGATTTTTTTTTTGCCTCAGGACATTTGCTTCATAATCACAAGCAAAATACAAATTTCTGTTTGTTGGGAATGGGAAAAGGGAATTGGGAACGAGAAGCATAAAAAGAAAGCAAGAAATTTCGTCACACACAATATATTATTTATGCACACACGCAAACGATTACAATATGCTTAATTGGCTCTCAGGAAAAAGCTTTTATTTTGTGGGATAATCGTTGTTGGACGAAGAGAAGAGCTTTTTGTTGGACAATCGTTGTTGGACGATCGCAAGAAATGCGGACATCAGCTTACATAGGACTGCGACATCTGTATATTATGTTATCTGTGCTTTGAGTTTACGCCTGCTTAAGTTTGAATGTGATTTGTGGGATTAGGTTTCAATTTCGATTTCATGTATCTAACACCATATATTCTTGTTATGCGTTTCTGTTTGCGTTTATGTCGATTGGAATGCGAATGGATTTGCGAATTTTCGTGTTTGTAACCCACACATCTTAGTTTTGTTTTTATGGAAACATGAAGGCTAACAAAAGTTGCTGACAGCGGCATGAGATGTTAAAAAGTTTTATTTGGCAGATGACAATATTGAATGTTGGTATCTTACAGCGCGTTTCGAATTTGTGTCTTTATTAAAGTTTCGCGCATCGTGGAATGAACTATATCATCGGGACTAATTTATTTCGCACGGGTGGAATTTGCATGTAGTTGCAAAAACCGTGAATGTGCTACAATCACGAAGGCAAATCCACGATTTACATTTGTATTGCTTGCTGTGCAATCAGGAAACCGGTTTTATTTTCAATGAACTAAAGGTATACATATACTTCATAGCATAGATACTGGCACTTTCAGAATGAAGCAATGATAAAATATTTTGTTATAGCAAAATTGTACAAGAAATACGCAGAACGACTCGGTGCGGTCCGGTACGTTAATGTTAAGAATTATATTCCAGCAACACTGCGACATAGAATATTTGCTGTGCGAAAGAGTCAGGTAAGTGGTGATCAGTTCCATTTATAAATTTGAGGATCTTTCTGAAGATCTTGTGTAGCTCGGGGACGAGAAAAATAACACTTACTAGTAGTTAGAGCGTTGTATGTACAACGTCAGTTCCCATGCAAAGAAGTCATTCAGTATGTTAAATAAAATAACAACTATATGTATAAGAAGTGTTTTTAAGTAGTGGTTTAGTGGTTGGCGTGTTGAACTACTAAGCGAGGGGTCCCGGGTTCGATCACCGGAAAAGGACAAATTACATCATAAGGATTTTTCGATTGCGCCACCTCTTGCGAACGTCTGACAAACATCCGAGAGTATAACTGTCTTGAAAGAGCTTCTCAGATATTCGTTTGGACTCGGCATAAAATTGTTCAGATAACCTCCACCGGTCCGAGAAATGAAAAACTCACACAATACGAATGGTTGTGAAGAGCTAGGCCTAAGGTCCTTACGGACATGTTGCGCAATATATTTATTTTATTTTTTATTTTTTTAAGCAGGCAGTGGTCCGTCAGAAAACCACCACCTTTCCGATATTATCAATTTTTGAGCAAATAAATTATTTACAGGGTCCGCCAAATAACTTTTTTTTTTTGAAAATGCTATAAAAAAAAACTACTGAATATTTTCTCAAATTTGTTCTTGTTTTATTTGAAAGTACAATCCTTCCGGTTAATAATAGAAAATAATTTCATTCAAATGGCTGCCTCGGCTGGCCATGCAGTAGCCTACACGATCGGTCCAATTTTTAAGCACATTCTCGATCGTGTGCAGCTGTATTTCACCAATGGCTTCGCGAATATTGTCCTTTAAAGCGTCAATTGTCTCTCGCTTGTCGGCGTAACACTTATCTTTTACGGCACCCCACAAATAATAGTCCAACGGTGTCAAATCGCAGCTCCGAGGTGGCCAAACGACATCAGCTCTGCGGCTGATAATGCGATCTTCAAAAACAGGGCGCAAAACATCGGGTGTAGCTTCGGCTGTGTGGCACGTAGCGCCGTCCTGTTGAAACCAAATGTTGCCAATATCCTCCCCTTCAATTTTTGTGAACAAAAATTCGTTCAACATGGCCCGATAACGATCGCCATTGACTGTAACGGCCACTCCTTGCTCATTTTCGAAGAAAAATGGCCCAATTATACCTCTGGACCAAATTCCGCACCAAACAGTGACTCGTTTTGGGTATATCGGCTTTTCAATGTATGCGTGCAGGTTTTTTGTGCCCCAAATGCGACAATTTTTCTTGTTTACATACCAGCCAAGATGAAAATGACCTTCATCTGAAAAGATGATTTTTTTTTGGCAAAATCGGCATCTTCTCTAAGTCGATTTTCAAAGTAATGTCGCAATATTTCCCAGCGTTGTTCAAGCGTATATTCGTATATTCGTTCAGCGGAAGGATAAAACTAATTATCTGTCAAATCAGACATGAGCTAAGTGTTACCATTCGCAAAATAAGTACTAGTTGAAAAAAAAAGTTACATGGCGGACCCTTTAGTAAATATAATTCCTGCTTACCGCTGATACTTAACAGGACATCATAAAACCCTGCCTCATTATATAGGGTACATCACTTGGGTCCATGTGACGACTTATATCATTCAGATGATTGTATGCCAACCTCTATTCTGCAAAAGTAGCAGTCCAGAAGCAGTTAATATTCTTCTACAGAAAATTATGAGAAGTCAATTATATCCCTTCCCGTTTAACTTTGTGTTCTTGGTAGCGTCCCGCCCAATTTGAAAACATCTCTATGCTCAGGTAAATCGTAAGTGAGGATAAGTAAGGAAACACATGCTCCCACCTCAAATTTAAAGTAAAGTAAAGTAGTAAAGTAAACAAAAGAGCTTCATCGAAAAAGGTGTCCTTCAATTGAGGTACGCTAACGAAAAAGCGATATCTTTTGGGAATATTACTTGCCCGTTCTTGAGCTGGACATCAAAATCAATAAAACAAAAAAACAACCAAAAGTATAAACGTCTTTATAGGCAAAGACCAACTTAAACTTTATTTTAACGTTTGAAAATGTGATTTTGAACATTTATAGTGTTACACGAATTATTATTTATTTATTTTTTTATTTAAAAAAAAACTTAAGTATCTACGGTGATCTGTGATTGCCAATACAGAGATTACTTAATCATCGATAGCGAAAAACATCGTGTACTACAACACCTAGCTTACAAGGACACTTAATAAAAAACAAAGAGAGAAACAATTCTCGCTAATTTTTTTTACAAAGTTTTCTCTCGCACATTTATTTATCTATACTCAACAAACTAATTCTAGCAATAAAAAAAACATAAACAAAAAATTACAAAACAAAATTACAAATTTGTTTACATATTTCCTCTTTCGCTTACTCTCATTTTGATTATGAATTATTCACTGATTTCATATTTTTGTTGTTTAAAAAACTAATAATTTAATTAATGCAATTGGTGCTAGCACTAACGCCACAATTGGTGCAATTCCACTGGATCCATTGCAGCCGTCAGTGGTGCACGTCTGACAGAACAACGTTCGTACATATGATGAAGTAGTGTCACGTGCACACTTATCGGCTGGCTCATCGGGGTCCTCATAAAAGCACGAACGGGAAATCACTCTCTTGCCGTAAACTGGAAAAGAATCAAAGCCCAAATGAGGCACAGGTTAGAAAAACATATATATATACATATTTTATTTTTTTGTAGATGTCTCAATTATCACATGGATAGATACAAATGTTATTTAGTTTTAAATGGCTGCCTTAACTCGACACACTCACGACGACCAAGTTAAGTGGTCACCTCACCATGGTATAAACAGAAGGTGGCATGCAAGCAAATTACACCAAAAGAATTACCAATTTGATTTTTAATAATTGTTTTTTTTTTTTTTGTGAATTAAATTGCATTTGCAGTCGTTTCAATTAATCGATTGCCTATGGTGCACTGTGTACACGGTACGGCTCCAACTGGAGAAGAAAAAATATTTCGAGTTCTGTAGCGGTATACAGCATCTTAGTGGAGATTGTCGAGATTGGCATCTGCGGATAGTTACGCGTATTTCTTCGCCGCATTTGTCGATGTAGTTGGCGTCGTCGTCGGTCGTCGGGAGCGTAGCACCGGCTCGCGACATAAATCAGAGGAAAACATTTGAAAGCGATTGGTGGTGCGGTTGGTTTTTCGGATTGTGATATACCTAAGGAGTGGGACAGAGGAGGCTTGGAACAACCCGCATCTTTATTGAGTTGAAACGGTGTGGTGGAATGTTCACAGCTATCGGATTATTGGAATTATCTGTTAATGCTGACCTGCGGGTAATGCGACTTTTGGTAGGGGATACGAGTATCATTAGAAATGTCAGTTGAAGCCGTCGAATTAAGCTGTGGGAAATTCGACTGTAAGGTCATTGAGGTTAATTTGGTTTTGAAGTCGGGTGACGAAGTGGATTGTGGATAATTGCATGTGAGCGATTCATCATTGTATTCATGTTCAATGTTCATGTACCTATGTATAAAATCGTATGATGCAACTGCAACTATTTATTCATATTCATACTTGTAACGTTATCAGCAAACAATAAAGTAAGACAGTGCGTAGTCAAACGTTGAAAGAGCAACGTCTTTATCTCCTACAATAAAAATGTTACACATCTTGAGGAATATGTTGATCGCTTTGGTTAATGCCCTGGATGGCTCTGAAATCATTCTTCGGTATTGAAATTCAATCAAATTTCATTATGTACTTCTTTGAATTTAACGATCGCTCCGTACACTTTGAGAAATTGAATACCACACACAATTTCAAAAAGGTGCCCAGACCCAAGGACAATGCGGACCTGTTAGCTGGCATAGGGGCATCTAAGACTTTTGCAGAATTTTTGGCAAATTTAATCAAAAATTTTCGTCAAATTTAATCAAAAACTATTTCGGATCTTCACTTCATGGTGAACATTTTCTAATAATATGAAACTACAAGGCCGTCACTTATATTACAAGCGCATGTTGGATTTATCTACAACAGGTTATAAAACTGGGGTCAGATTCTGTAGGGCGAAACGTTCAGAGTTTTCGTGTGCACGGCGAAATTTGCTTGTGTTACATAGGGCAAATCATTCGTGCCCATCAAAACGTTTGATGGCTTCGCCTTACAGAATCTGACCCCTGGAATCAGACTTGTAACCAGTCTTCCCTTCGAAATTTTTCGGGAAGGGTCCGAAAAGGTGTCCCTGGCTTTCAAAATGGTCTCATATGAAATTAAAGTAAAACAACAGAATCGAAAGAGTATTCCATTTAAAAACAAAAATCATAGGAAATTTCAACTAAATAAACGAATATTTTGTTTGTTTGTTATAAAAACTTAAATTTGAAAATGAGACCTGAGCTTCCGGACTAAATCGGAGGAACTGATAGCTAACTTCAAAAATGCACGTATGGGAAACATAATGCACAAACAATGAGACTGTATGTGTTTCCAAAGAAAATTTTGGATACATTTTTTTAGCGTTGATTGAAACACCATACCCAAAATCTACAAATAGTAGGTACGTGTTCTGTCTAAAGGTTTTTTTTCTTAACTTCCATCCAAGCAAAGCAAAAGTAAAGTAGAATTTTCAGCACGAAATTACAACAACTGCGCTCTAATTGATACTTCGAGGACTCACAATAGTTGTTGGAATTGTGTGCTGAAAATCCTACTTTACTTTTGCTTTGCTGAGATGGAAGTCCCAAGAGACACTCCTTATGTGAATGTGAATACAAGATTTATGTCGATAGTCGATGGCTGTGTAAATAGAGAGAATAATTAGAATGCTTCGCGTCTTGTAAATAACCAATTCTGAAAAAGTGTCCTGAATTTTCGTAAAGAGGTCCGATTTGGACTAATTTGGAAAAGGTGGGTCCTGGGGTCCCAGTTTGGAAGAAATGTTCAATCGGACCTTAAGGGATCCCAAAGGAAATCCTGCATGTAACCCTGTCTTACAGGAATATGTTTCACTTCTAGAAATTCACCTGTACTGCAAGTACTTAAAGGTAGGGAAGGTATGAGGAAGTCTCAGTCTAAATATTTAGGCAGGTTTTTGCTGATTTGAGGGGATGACCGACAGGACTGACTTACGGATGCAAAGCTTAGGAAGTCGGTCATCTTTTTCTAAAACAAACACCTCTCCAGAAAATCATAGTAAAACAGAAAAGTAGCATCGCAATCTTTTAATAAGAAAGAAAGCTTAGATATACTTCTATCGAAATAAGAGCACACCGCTTCCTTATCGATTTGAGGGCTGTTGTCCCACGCAATTTAGAACAGACGAATTCCATCCTAATATAGATACAGCGTACAGATGCCCACCAATTCGTGCATAAAAAATCTCATGCATTTCAAGTATCAGCAATATTATAGCTATTTTTCCAACTAATTAAGTTGTAGAGCAAACTATTTAGCTACTTAAGCGAACATAAAACCAAGACGACAACCGATAGATTGATAGTTTATTCCACCAAATTAATTATGAATTCATTAAGACAGTCGCCCAAGTTGCCTCTCCCCAACATCAGCAACAGACGCACCACACAGCACACATAATTATGCCTCGAAGATCTTGCACCACACACTGTGCACTATCTTTAAATCTATATCCAGTATTTGCTTGCCAATTTATATATAGTAGTTGTGCGTTGCGCATTTGCTCTGTCGAAATCTTCTAGTTGGATTGTATACCAAACTAGCTTTCTGCTTATATGGACTGATCATGTTATGGTTGCTGGCCGGTTTCTATAAGTGCAGGATTTCTATGTGTATATAGTTTTTGTTTGTTTGTTTTCTCTGTCTGTAGTAATTGTGATAATTATGGAATTCATCTGCGGTCATGCAGTTCTATACAAGGACGCGCTAGGAAAGAAGCATTAGCGGACTAATGCAATTAACGCAGAGCTTGGACAAATTTTAATTGTTGACAGATTATGCATTCCTTGCATGTTCAAAAATTCTGTTTCTGTATTAATTAAATTTTTTTTTTCTTTGAGTGTCGAAACGCTTGTTGCAATGGCTGGCCTTATGGCAGTCGGCTAATAAGTTGTAATGATAAACAATTTACCACGTGTTATGACGAAGAACAAAGCTGCCGAAACCCGCCACCTGAACGTTAATTGCGTGTGCAAAATAAATGTACGCAGACGTAGCTTTGTGGAATATTCAATTTTGCTTAGCTGAATGCAAAAATGATTAATAGTCTTAGGCTTTCAGTTTAAAATGGTCGAGCACATAGTTGGACCTTATGCAAATAGCTTTGGGGCAAAATTTGCTAAACAGCTTTTTAGCTGTCATTAAATGATGGATGGTAGGTTGGGCGAAATAAATGTGTATATTGGATGGAGTTTCCCTAAAGCCGACAAAGCTGTCAAATTTTTCGAAAAACCGTTTGAGGTGGATCTAGAATTTTATTTTATGCAAGTGTGTATGGATTGCATTAAGGCAATTGGACGAAGTCATATGTTAAATAATTTTACTGAGTATATCCTAGAAAGGAAATATTCAAATTCGTATGGCTTGTAATTTTTAATTGAGCTATTTGAGTTCAAAATACCATGTGAGGATGAGCGGAAGAAAACAGCTCAGAGAAATCAAGAAAGACATTGGGATGGGTCTTGAAAAATCGCTTGAAAGTCGTCCGATTGCGCAGCCTAATAAATTGTATTCAGAAGCCTACTTGTGGAATTTGTTCGTCAAGAAAGTCATCGGGGATGGGGGGATGGGTCTTGAAAAATCGCTTGAAAGTCGTCCGATTGCGCAGCCTTATCCATTTTTTTTCAGAAGCCTATTAATGGAATTTGTTCTTATATTAAGGGTCTTTCATTAGCGACTAAACAACTTCAAATTTTCAGTTAGAACACACCCGCATGCCGATCAATTTTCAGCGATGAACCGCATTTTTGGTTAAACGGCTTACTCAATAAGCAAAATATGTGTTACCGGACAGGTGAGAACCTTCATATGGGGTTTTCATGCAATGATTTTCGTCGATGAAAATGAGCGTCACTTTACGGTAAATGGTATTCGCTACAGATACGTGTTGGAAAGTTATTTCTTTGAGCAATTACATGAATTCGACATCAGTGATATGTGATTCCAACAAGACGTTGTCATACAAGCCACACAGCTGGGGCAACAATCGAGTTATTGAAGTTTCAGTTCGGTGAACGTGCACGCTCCAAAAAATTGGTAGTTGGTTGATTTTAAATAAGCGATTTTTCTGCGTGTGCTATCTGGAGAAATGGACCCGTCTATTGGCCGCCGAGATCATGTGATTTAACGCTTCTAGACTGTTTTTTTACGGGGCTACACTAAATCATTCATTGGTCTATGCCAACAAGCCGGCGAGGTTAGAGGGCTTCAGAGCAAACATTGAATGAGAAATAGCAGCCGTATCGTCCGAGTAATCGAAAGTTGGGTTGAACGTATCGACCGCTGCATACGTTCCCTTGGTGGACAAATGAGCAAAGTCGAATTCCATTCATACATTTTTTGTGAGTAATTAAGCCAAGTTTTTAGAATTTTATTTAAAAAAGAAGTTGCCAAGTCCTTAATGAAAGACCCTTAATAACACACTTATTTCTCATTGATAAACTTCTTTAAAGAAAATCTAAACTTTTTCAATAAGAATATAAACATAACAAGAAAAAAAAATCAAGACATTAATAGTCTCCAGGGAGATTTGGCCAACTTACAACAGAAGTGTAACCTCACACTCAGTCAGAAGTACAGCAACAGCAATCAGTGAGAGCTGGGCCGAATTACCGCATCCGTGATCGAGCCATATGTCACTGATTTTTTTTTAGATCTTACAAGCAAAACAATAACAAATTCGGTCACGTACTACTCGATCGTTAATGCGGTAATTCAACCCCTGGATGGAGGCTAGGATTTTATTGCAGATAAAGGCGGTTTATTTATATACGCAGAACGTACATACGCCATATGCTTTCTCTATTTAAAAGACTAGACTAAAATGAATGCAACTAATTTGGAAGGCTTGATTTGTGCCGATAGGACATGTCTCCCCTTGGAACCCCCAATAGTGAAATTATAGAGATTATACACATACTCATTTCAGAACAGGCAGCAAATGGCAGTCAGGAGCCGCGGCCAATGGGCTCAGTTTATTTCTCCTCCAATAGGACATCACAAAATTATTCGACCACAAAGCAGTGAAGAAAGAGAAACGTATGTACGAGTATATATTGGAAAAAGAGGACTTGAATCACTTTGTGGTTGCAAGAAGACTGTACCATACTGTCTTCTTGAATTATTGAGTTTAGTTATTAGAAGTCGAAGGTCGGTGACCAGTGGCTTTCTTTTCTCCATTTCCTACAATTTTTAGTTCCATGATTCATGGAAAAAAACCAGAGACGCTAGGACTAGCATCGAACTCAAATTTCTCGGCATATCTTTCGATTTACGCCAAAAAATATGAGGCTCAGGAGATTCAGTCATTCAGGTGTGGAGTTCCTCTATATCCCATTTCCCATCGATCGTAATTCAATCAAAAAGAAACGTTAGAAAAGAAATATATCGCCCTTAAAAATACATCAAGAACTTCAATGGAATTAAAAACCCACTGGCTCTCCTTTCGTCCGCTAAACTTTTGCAAAACACATAGCAAAAATAACAGTCCACAACCAGCTATCCAGCTATCCATTTAGCGGTGTATTCTGCTCTCAAGTAATGCATATAGTCTCTATTACAACTGCTATTGCACTTACACTCTGTCACAATCCATCTGAATAGGTTCAAGGTTATATCAAATGCGAATCGGGGACCCCTTGAAATCAAATAAATTTGACATACAAACTACAATAAAAGCAAGAGCAACAACAACTGCCAGCCAACCAGTAACAACGGCCAACGGTCGTAACAGCATCAATAACAGACACAAATTACGTCCACCGAGCGAATTTATCGCTCCGCATGTATTCCAAAATCAGAAAGTTAGCTCGAAACTCACAATCTGCGTCTGCGTCCACCATACACTAGGTACAATCTCACGTATATGCTACGCATACGCACCATAGACATTCGATCGGTCTGCGTTATGCGTTCGCCAATTGCGGCGACTTTGGCTAACGCAGTAGATATAGCGAATGGTATGCCTCACAGATGGTATCGCTAGAGTAAGCCATTTTAATAACCCCCCTGGGAGGGGCACACACGAAACAGTACGCGAATCCACTGTTAATATTTTAACGAAAATCCAAAAACAAAACACAAACAAAAAAAATGCAAACTGTTTCTACAATCTTTTTGGCTGTTTGAATGGGTCCCTGGTATAGAATTTATTTCAAATTGTTTTCGCATTCATGTCTTTGAGCAGATTTATGTGAATTGGAAAATGCTCGGGAATAGGTAAGTAGGTGAAGAATGTGACGTTGGTTTTGTTTTGTAAATAAGACCTAGCCAGGCGGTGGATACTTTTGAAGAAGTTGAGACTGAACTAGTTGGTATGACACACAAGGTCCAGTCTGACGGTATGAAGGCGTTACGTGGAGTGGTAACTTGATATTATATAAACAATTTTGGACTCCGGGATGTATTCATATAGTTCATGCCATGTTAAGAGCACTCGATGAGACAGGTGCGCATGGAGGTATTTTTGTGAGGACCTACTTTGCGTGTTGATTCAAAAGGAAATTCCTACCATCGACCATGTGATCCACTGACCACGTGAGTTGCCTATCAAGGTGGGCTGACTATCATGTGAGTTTGGATACACGGATTAATTTGTATTTATGTGAGAGGAACGGTGTGCCTAGTGGAGGTGTCAGGGGTCTTCCGTCCAGGTGTCGCAAGTGATAGTTTTTCGTAAGTATGGGGTTGGTGTAGTATGGATGCGCAAATTACTCGAATATAGTAGTATAGTTTGATATCCAGCGTGTTATAGCCGAAACAAATTTAATCTTATGCAATTTGATTGAGGTAGAAATCGTCATACCGTTGTAGGACGGGCTTACACTTTCGAAAGTGATGAGGTTATAAATTTGAAAACAAAGGTGTGGTAGCACGTGCCAAAATTCGTTCAGTTGGGGTTTATATTTTCTCTATAGCTGATACCAGAGCCCTATTCGACGTAGCACAAGATAAAGGGGCAGCACAGTTACTAATGAATCTTAGAAATAAGGTGATTTGTGTCCTCACAATAAATTCACAATAAATTGTATATTTGTGTAATAAATAGCAAATTCGTTCTTATATAAATAAAAAAAGGACCAAAGGCCTAGCGTCTCACAACCATTCGTTTTGTGTGAGTTTTTCATTTTTGGAACGAATGTTCCCAATTAATTGTAAGTTTTACAGAATTTGTTTTCATTTTAACAATGAAATTGTAAAAATTATCGCAAGTTCGTGTTGTAAAATGGACAGCGCGTTGTTAATTTTTGTTGTTAAATGTACAGCTTTAAATTTGTCAAGTTTACAACCAATGTGCTGTAGAAAGTTCGTCAAACTTGTCAAAAGCACAACCTACGTTACGTATTCAAATCTACAAACATTTTCAGTTGAAACTACATTCAGTTGCGTGAGTTATATCTACTAACAAGAAGTACATACAACAGCGTTAACAGCTAACCAGTACAGCTACACTCTAACGAAAACGATAACAGTAGCTGAGCAGCGGACTATCGCTAAAATGTACAAGTACATTGCTAGGACTATGTTAAAAGTGATTCACAGGCAGTCATACTTAAACTTTGGAATAAGGCACATTGTTTGTTAAAATAAATTGTTTGTTTTTCTTTTCGTTCTCTGTTTTGTGTTCGATCGGTGTTGACCGCTCGTAACTCGTGCTGTAACCGACTCGTTTAGCCAGAACATTTTTATGGTTTATACGTATTCCCTTGTATTAATATCTAGTCAGCCTGGAAGCGAAAAGGCCATTTTTTCATTTCACAAGAAGTCATCAACGTAGAAGCTCAGGATGTTGGAGACTACAGTTTAAACAGGGACGCAATCGAAAATAATCTTCTCATCTGAAAAAATATTACTTATTGGCGTGGAAGAAAGGAACAAGAAAACGGCGTACAAGACTCCCATACTGATCGTGCTGATATATATTGCGACAGCCTGGACTTTGTCACAGTTGGATGAAAGCGTATTTGGCATTTTGAAGAGAAAACTCTTAACTTCAAGTTGATCATCCCACTACCACAAACGTTGGATGGTTTATAGAGAAGAAAATTCCATAAAAAACTATACGGGCTGTGTAAAGACTTTTCAAAAAATGTCAGTGAGCGGATAAGAACCGTTGACTTCACTCCTGAAGTAAAACGTAGAAGGTAAATGGAGGTAGTGTAGTAAGAAGAAAGAATGAAAAAGAAACGAAAATGTGAAGGTGCTACGGGTGGAATAAGAAGGGCATATGCATGAATTGAGTGCAATGTGCAACAGAAGAAGAGTCAGTCGATGTAAAGCAGTGATAGAAGGCAGACGTGGAAGTAAAATTGTGATCGAAGTGACTTGTGTTTTATTTGCCCGTAAGGGAGTAAATAAACATTAAAAGAGGCCCTGTTATAGAAGGTAGATATGGTTGTTTAAGATCGTGTTATCTGGAGAGGCATCTCAACACCCCGTCTCCACGAGTCTGAATTATGTCAGACTTTAAAGTCAAAACTCTTGTCCGCCATATTTGCATTGCTTTGGTTAGGCAAATCGTGTTATGACATTTTATTTCACAAGATTTCATCAACAAAGAAACAAGTGAAAGTGGCCCTCGCTTCTTCAGATACGCTCTGAGATTTTTCTGAGTCTAATCCAACATAAAAACAACACTTCCTCTGTTTTTTGTTGATGTTCGTGCGATTGCAATATGCGTAGCCTTCGACACCCAGACCGATTTCCAAACATTTGTACGTAAAGAATTATCAGAAATAGATCCACCCTAAGCAATGCTTTTGTTTGTAGTTGAAACATTTCATGAAAACGCAAACAAACTCCACTAGTTGTTGTCAAACTCAAACGCCGTTGCATTGGTCTGAAGCAAATCTGAAAATAGTCATTTAACAAGGAAATTGCTATATTTTATATTTTAGCCAATATCTTCATAAATATGCATATTTATTAAATTTAAAGTATCACTTTGCGAAAGTCACAAATTAGCCATAATTGAATCCGCGCACTTCTTTTCTCGAGAGTTACGAAAACAAAATCATATTTTGCTGTCAAACGCTGGTCTGGACTACAAGTGTCAAATTTCAGTCAGAAGATCAGTCTGCAGAGATGGCAGGAAAAAATGTCAGACGGAAAAGTCTAGATTTCTGTCATGTCCACAAAATCGCGAGAAATATTTCTCTCGTGACTGAAGTCTTGACTGAAATTATAATTTCCAGGACTTTAAGTCGTAGTCTTAATTTAATACTGCAACAAAAGTTATAATATCATAAGTCAACAATGTAACTACTAAGTACATGCCCAATCAAGTCACTCACAGCCATACGTAATTCGTAAGAAGTACTCAAAACGCAATTCCAACTTACATATAAATAGCTTGATGAGGTAAAAGTGATTCATTTTAATCATTCTAATCATTGTTCTCTAATCACATAACCTACACCTACACGTAGTAATTCCTACTTCCACTTGAGCTTGACCTTCACATCAAGCAATGAGATGTTGTATCGCTATATAGCAAAAAGTTCGACCAATTAATTCCGCTTCCATTGCAATTTACATTCCGTTCCCACGTTCAAGCAAGTCGTAGCAGTTTCAGCAACAAGCTTCAGACGAATAATCAAAAATAGGTGCGCCAATCCATCGAAACCCTTTCAAAGACCCATGCCAATTTGCAAGTGGCAATTTGGTCCGTACTAATTCGCCCCGCTGATCGTGACCCGATCTTATTGCGTCACGCGCAACAGCGATCGTACAAGATCACAATTTGTTAATTAATTCCATTTGAGAACTGCAACAATAATTTTGTCAGCTATGCAGGGTATCTTTGTTGCAAAAAAGAACGCAGCACTGCGGGTGATCGCCACACGGCGTGCAGTTGCTAAGTGCGCATTGTCTTCGCTTTAACGCCCCGTCCGGGTGCGATAAATCGTTGCAAATTAACACCATGACAACTGTCATGGTCTTGTTTAAAAATGACCGCAGTCGCATTTTTGTTGCGATCACAGGCGTCGTGGATGCGTTTTGGAACGGAACGCTTTTCATGGGCGACAGCAGCTGTAGCGATTTCCTCAATTGTGTCGTTAAACTCATTTTTTTTTTTATCGGGGCTCTGCTTGATGGTCTCGTTAAAAACAGAAAGCTCGTGTAATGCGATTTAAGAAAAAAAAAAAAACATTGGGGTTCCGTAAATATTTACACCTTTTGAGAATCGGCACACATTTTGCTGTGAGTAATTTCCAAGAGCAGGGGGCTGTTTGTGTTAGTCATGCTGCGGCGCACCTCGGCGTAATGGGGTTGGAAAAATATTAGCTCATTAACAATGGGACACCTAGTTGAATTAGCAATTAGTTTTTGCTTCGTGCATCAGTTTATGTAGCACAGGGACTTGACTTCCGCCAGTACTAAAAGTGAGAACTATTCATCAGCCTGAGCTCATGATAATATGTGTTCTAGCTCTCTGAGAAATGAATCAGTTCGATTGTGGTCCTCTGTATTTAAAGTGGATCGATAGCAAGCCAATCGCTTTCATTGTTCAATCAAGTTTCTATAGCCACAATACAAATTAAATTTTATACTGATCATAGAAAATATGTTTATAGGGAGCTCGCTTATCGCCTTACGAGATTAAACAAACAGAAATTGCTTTAAAGTAGACGTTTTTCTAAATAGAAATTCCTGCATCTAGTGCTGTTTGAAAATTTACCAAAGTGACCTATACCCACAGCCATCGACCAGTTTATTAAATTTATGACCTATTTGTTCGCAATGCAAATACCAAGCCATATAAACAAATAAATCCAGTATAGGTGACCAGTCGTTCCACCTCTGAGCCTATGCACCAATTTGATTTACTAATGTCCCCTGTCAAAACGTCAGATATTTTACAAAGTTTCCTTACGAAAATACATAAATAAGCCTACACATATATATCCCTTAAGTCACAGCATAGCGACACTCTTTACTCCCCAACGGTTCAAAACACAACGCAATCAGACCAACCCAAAAAAAGCAGCATTTTCTTGGTGACTCATATCCCCAAACCCGATATGATTAGGATTCATTGAATGTTTAACCACCAGCACCGCACAATCAATATTACTTTGTCTGTTTAGTTTTCAATTAATAGCACACGCACGCAGTGACGGGTGCGCCACCCAACGTTACTCCAAGTTCCGCAGTAATCCCATAAATCAACATCGTTCTAGGGTCAGCTTCGTTCACCGCACATACCTGTCATATAAGTTATTTGACAGCGCTGGGCTGTTGTTATGTCTAACGGACTTACCTTCTTGTACGAGCTTCTTGCACACGGGCCGTGTATTCACCGACTTGACTCCCACCGAATATGAACAGTTGACATAGCTCCAGTAGCGCAATTGTTCTGTAATGTACTCTGGATCGAAGGGATCATTGCAGAATTCGCCGTTCGAGACATCAGTCGAACACCGCCAACATTTAAGAATTGCATCGGCTATAAAGAGAGACGAAATTGCTTCATTAGTTTTAATTGAAACTGGTTAATTAACATTGCACTCATTGAGCAATTTAAATCAGCTCACTACACTCAAGTGAATGACAACTAGACAAGTTACGTAAAATGGCTTACTTATATGACAGTGTTGGCAAACATCTGAGTCAGAATTGGAATAATGTGATCGGATAGGATTAAAAATCGAGCATCATCCTGCATCATCCTATGTCGATGATATTTAAAAGAGAGATAATAATCAGATGACACTAACCCCAACTGTCAGTTTAGAGTTTACGTAGGGTTTGTGTTCAGTGGAAAATTCTTTTTAAGTGTCGCTTGTAAGTATGAAACGTTTAAATGCCACAAGAAAAGACAAATGCATGGTCAGCGTGCATTAGTCAATGGTCAGC
Organism: Cheilosia grossa; assembly: GCA_963082955.1. Classification (NCBI taxonomy): domain Eukaryota; kingdom Metazoa; phylum Arthropoda; class Insecta; order Diptera; family Syrphidae; genus Cheilosia; species Cheilosia grossa. The sequence continues at coordinate 12,972,461 of OY720147.1, forward strand.
TGGGTTAGTTGTACTTATGTGTTCACAGGCTGGCGATAAGATTTTGATTTATATGACAAAGCAACAACGGGGTGAATGAAGGCATTCGGCTCATAAGCATTGGATTTAATTCAACGGAATTAAAGATTAATATAATATTTTTGACAGCCACAACATATTTCATTATCTACATATATGGATATTTGTCTCCAATGACAGTTTAAGGGAATCCATTTCTTTATGTGAAGAGGACTTCAGTGCGTATCGTATTTGCAAATTGTCAAAAATAGGGTTATATAAACAAAATTGGTTTTGACATTTAAATACATAAATACATACTGTCAAGTACTGACAGTTTTTTGATAAATAAACAAACAAACACGCAAAAGCAAATGAACGCGGGCCCTTCGTCGAAAGGTTTGTTCCTTTCGTAGTACTAATTGAAAAGACTGTCAAAATG